>CM061914.1:145959114-146160015 GCA_031002005.1 Vandiemenella viatica | reverse complement strand
TGTGTTAAAAGCCTGTGACAGGATGTCAGATGATCTACATACTTGGCTAAAGCACTCATTAACGACTTGAGGTGTTTTTCCGGAATTCCGGACCCCCTCTAGTGAGACTTTGTGTGATTTTGTCGGACCCCCCCTCCCCTGTAAAATGTCGTGAGTTTTTTTACGGGGAATGCCCCCCCCCCAGCCAATTGCCCTCGCAACCCCCCCCCCCCCCCGTAAGTGTGGTTTTTGGACCAAAATAACCTCCTCAAATCGACTTTCGCGTCATTTGTAGACCCTTACAGTTCTACAAGAATTTAAAAACCTCACGTGAGATTTCCGTTGACCCCCCCCCACCCCCCTCTTTCACCTCACGTCATAAATGGACGCCCCCTTAGGCATCCGTATTGCGAATTAACCGTCAGCTATCTTGCTCTGCCCAGTCTCCCGAGGTCAGATACGTTATGCAGGTAATAAGACGCCCCGGGCGAGCAGTGTTTACATTTTAGTGGTCCAATTAGCCTCCGGTGTAGCCGCGAGGCCGCAGGGAGTGGATGGATAGATAGCGCCACTTGCGGCCGGAGTTCGTGGCGCCAGCTGCGAATTCCCAGACATGAGCGCCGCTCGCATTTACATACGAGACGGGCGTTAGGGGAATTATTTATTCATCGAAAACGCCGCTGCCCGTCCGGAACGGAGTGAGTTTTGCTCCCGGCCTGACGGACCGTCGGTCCTCATTACCTCGCGTTCGGCCCTTTTTGTTTCTGCGGCGGAAATGGAGGGCGCTATTTCTCATTCAGGTGTGAGCCGATTGGGCTGAAATGTCAGGCTGTTGCGGTAACATGCGTCGCTTTGTGTTTCGGTTCAGTTGTTACGTGAACTGTATTCTCTGTGAAGCAGATTCGTCAATGACAACGGCAGCAGGTTGTTGTTTTCTATAAATGTAGTGTGGGATGCAACGCACAAAAGGACGCTTTAAATACCAAAAAGAACCTCATCACCCGTTCAACGACAGCTGTTAAAGTCATATGTAACAGTTGCGAGGGAAGAACATAGTTAACTTTTTTTTCAGATTATAGGTTTGCTGCTCTGTCAAACAGGTTATTCAGGAGGAACGGTAAATATTGAAGGAGCAAGTATTATTGACAATATTGAGCAAAAAAGATCATATAAACATGCGTCAGATTTCCATTCGTTTTGGACATACAGGTGGTGGAATGTTATGCATAAAATAAACCTCACAGAATGATCAAGAGCACACAAATAACTTATTGGAGTCCTTTACTCATGCAAAAACACACGTATATTTTACGACAGTTCGAAAATCCCAGTATCAACTTCAATACACAAACTGAAGCACTTTATTAATGCTTGAAGCTGACACGTACATCTCAGAAAAAAAACGAGACTACGTTACGAACATTTAATTTAAATCGCCTGCTGAGAACCATAGGGGGCATCCACAAATTACGTGAGGTGTTTTTCCGGATTTCTGGACCCCCCCTCCCCCCTGGTGAGATTTTGCTGAACCCACCCCCCCCCTCTGGTGAGATTTGGTCCGTGAGAACCCCCTAGAAATCGCCCTGAAAACTTTTGTAGACCTTTTTTTTTTAGGTCAAACCCTTTTTTGACGAAATACCTTCCTTAAATCGACTTTGGAGCAAATTGTAGACTTTTTTTTGGCTCTACTGTCCCCAAATTTTTCGCAAAATCTCTCGTGAGATTTCCGTAGACCCCCCCTTTCCCCCCTAGTGAGATCTGGTGCGATTTCGCCGGACCCCCCCCCCCCTATTTTACCTCACGTAATTAATGGATATCCCCATACCTCTCTCTCAAACATGATTCGTTTCGGCCTCCGACCACATTTCAAAACATAAGGACATATTCAGACGGCGAATCTTATTCATATAGCAGGTGACAGTTGAGATGAATTAGTGTCTTATTTAGGAGATACTTCAGGATTGTCTGACTGCCAGTATGTGCTAGTTCATTTAGCGTTACCCAGAGTGCACCACGAGGAGGCGAACTAGCTTTACATCCCGTCTGGTTGAATAGCCCGCATGTGAGAAAAGTGGACACCCAACTTAATTACGCTATGCGTATGATTGCAGGCGTGATCAAGACAACTCCCACAAGATGGCTCTCGATACTGAGCCACATACCACCACCTAACCAGCGACGGATAAATGCTCTTACACGTCAGTACAAGAGAATAATGGACAACAGAAACTTAGCGATCCACCAAGATATTAAGGATGCCAACATCAACAGGCTTCGCTCTAGAAAATCGCCAATGAAATCGGTAAGGGATGCTATTTGTGAAGATTTTAACATCACCAAAGCTTGGATCCAGGAGTGGACTGTACAGTAAAACAGCAGCTTACCTTGCATTACACAAAACCCACCAAGTTTTAATTTACCTCGTAAAACTTGGTCCACACTTAACAGAATCAGAACCCGGCATGGCAGATGCGCACACTCTCTATACCAGTGGGGCAAGCAACCATCCCCCTTGTGCGAATGCGGAGAGATTCAGACTATTGGTCATATTATTGAAGAATGTCCTATCAGATCTTACAGTGGTGATCCTGTGGACTTCCTGCTGGCAACTCAGGAATCAATAAACTATATCAATAAACTAGATATAAGTATTTAATCTTGTAAAGTTGCAGTGTATATATTTTATCAATGTTCTTAAAAGTGTCTGAATTGCCATACGATAAATAAATCAGACGGTGAACCATATCTGGCCACCAAAGCAATATACTCTGTGCTCGCCAGATTTATTATCGCAATTGAAATCGTACCACAAGCCACACGATGGAACTGAACCACGGGAAACAGAATTTTATCGGTTCTGTGGTGAGAAAATATTATTTCGCGCAATTCACGTTATTATTGCAACAATGCTTGTACCACTAAACCAGGGGCGGCCAACCCAAATTATCTGGAGGGCCTCTTTGGAAATGCATCATAACTCCGCGAGTCGCATATAAAATTATATATCCCCATATTAGATTTAGACCCACTATATACATTTTTTGAGTAAAACATTTAAACATAGTAAATTATTATTATCATGTTTATTATCATTCTTACATTTAAACATAGATACTACAATAATAATGATACTAAACGCACATTTTAAAGAAATATATAACACTTAAAATGATATATAAAAGATACATAAATATAAATGAAATAAATTTTCAAAATATGGATGCACATATTATGTATTTTTTAATACATTGGTTTTCACTACTTTGGCCATTATAAAATAAATATATTTTGTAAAAGTGTGATGAATATCCAGGGTCGGAAAAATATTCAAGGCGGGCCGCGGGTTGGTCACCCCTGCACTAAACCAACAACCAGAACTGATAATACCAACAACTCAAATTACTGTTCGTAACAAGAAACTGTAGTGTTAAATTTGATTCACACGAGAGTACAATTTTTCATACTGTTGAATTACCCGCAAGATGGACCATTACCAATTATTTGACTTTCAAAGTATTAAAGTAATTAATATTTCGGTAGCATTAAGTCCGTACATGCTGAAAATGCTAGACTCGGTTTTAACTTTATGTTGTCCCAATATTTCTGTCTCCAGTCCTTCCACGAAGATATTGGCTGCTATCGGCGAAAGCACTGACACTATATCCGCTTTTTCCTGGGCATAAAACTTCCCATCATATTGAATAATCGTAGATCAAAGACGCAACTTAGTCATGTATTCCCATTCCTTCGAGATGATGTGGGCCAACAGTTCATGCGTACCGCCGCTAGTTGCTTCTGATAATAAAAGTGTTGTATACAGCGACGCGAAATCATAGTTCACTAATACCTCCGTTTCTACATACTTACGTTCCGTGATGATTTCGATGAAGTTTGTGCTGTTTCTCTCTCTGGAGGAGGTGTCTTCGGTAGCAAGTTTTAGGTAATTAGTCACCTAACGGGCTAATAGATGTGTTGAGGAGTCGAATTATACGTCGCAAACGAGCGTTTGGTTTGCGGCATGCCAAATAATCGAGGGGGTAGAAGTATTGTTTCTCGTTAACCTTGTATTGGTATCCAGTTCATTTGCCGAGGAGTTTGCCCATCAGCTTGGGTAGAGGATTTATGTTCAGTGGATCGCCCATCATCTCTTCCAGGAGACAGGCAACTTTATTGCGATAATCTCCACAAATTATCAATACTGTGGCGTTCCCGTTGTCTTCTGGTAGCACCACTGTATGGTCTAACTGGTGTTATCTTTTCAGCGCTAGTTTTCTTTCCCCTGGTAGGTTACTTTGTAGAAGTTTAGCTCGACTGAATATTCGAGTTGTTTCGCGGCGAACTTGGTCAGCTATCTCTGCTTTTAAGCTCCCTATGGAACTCTCTAAACCCTACGATATCAAGCTCGGCAACTTAGTGGGTAACGGAGCGAAGTTGTCCTTTCGCGAGAACGGTGTTGGTAGCATTTTTCCTACTTGCTAGTTGTTTCCGGATGTTGTAGAATTATGAGATACTCCTTGTTTTTGTGTCGTCGTGTACAGGTCAGGAAAATTTTGCAGACGCGGCGTTTAAAATCGTTCAGTAGTGAGAAAAGTGGATCAGTGTGAAGGAAGAGCAAGCAGCTTACCTTCTCTATTATCCTGGTCGCTTCTAGTCTGATGTATCCTCTCTCGTAATAACTAGAAACCTGTATTGCGAAACGTAGGACTTTCACACAATGACGCGGCGTCATCAGGTCAGCCAAAAGATCATTTATCGATATTATTAACAGGTGTTCGTCTAATAAGGAAGTAAATGAATAAACTGGTCACCAGTGTATACTTGTCGTATATTCCACCAGTGTATGTAGAACTGTGATATGATGTACCCCTTTAAATTACTACATAATTATCAGATGGTAATTAAAACGTAATAAGCCTAATTAAGTGGAAAAATGAGTCATTGAATTATGGGATGACACGAAAAAAAATTACAAATAATACTCAAAACATTTTTACAGAAAGAAGATATTTTTAAAGTTCCTTAATAGGGAAGGTTGACAAGGCACTCAGAAACATCTGTAGACTGGTGACTGAGTGCCTAATACCAGGCTATGTGGCTCTCTGGGATTGCGCCACCCAGTATCCGAAGAGAAATGGCTGCGAACAAGGAGAGGACAAAAATAGAACGGGAAAGCGCCCACCCACTGCATGGCCGTATACCGCCAGCCTAGAGTCTCAAGTCCAGAAGAAGCTTCCTGAGAACTTCTCTGGAACTAATTGGGTCACCAGAAAATACAAAAGTTCAGCCCCCTAACATCTTCGGACCACTGACGGTTGTAGAGTGCTTGCCACCTGGTCAAGCACAGGATTGGAATAGCTAGAGGTCCTTGAATCTATTGAGGACAGGAGTGGACAGGTCCAAGGAAAATCTGGCAAAATGGGGTTATACTGACGCTATCAACATTATGCGAATGTAGCGAGGATCAAACCCAATGCTACCACCTTAGCGATTTCATAGCTAGATTTAGTGAATTTTGAAGCTCTAAAGCGATATTCTTAAATATGTTATCGCTAAAAAAATATTTGGTGATTTTTAGTGATATTCAACCTTGCAGAGTTTCGAAAAACTTGATTGGAATTGGGGTAGGTAATGCGTCTGTCATGTCTCAGATAAATAATGGCGTACATAATATACTTAAAACGGAATATGACTTACCCAAAACAAGAATGCTGCGGGAATAAATATCTTTCTGGAGTTATCTGATTTAGGCATATCCGCTTTATCACTTTCTCACTCGAATGCCGGAGCAGAAAGGATTTTCAGTACAATACATATTCTTAAAAACAATTTGAGAAATAGGATAGCTGTAAATACTCATGATAGCATTATTTTGATAAGGAATCAGTTAAAAATTGTGAAAAAAACTGCTATAGTTACGAGCTTCCGGCTGATATGATTGTTGCACTTGGTAAATACTCTTTTAAATCTAAGACTGACGATTCATCTCATACTTCCACATGTGCAAGTTCTGCAACTCCAAAGATACACGAAGATGATGAAATACCGATTGAAGAGATTTGATACTGATTTTTAATACAATGTTTATGTTTAATTTAAATTTAATGAAAATATTAATTATTAAAACATTTTTACATTACTTACCTTACCATTTTCATTTATTTGATTTAGCGATTTCTAGCGAATCTTTTAGTTCTAAATATCCCACAATCTAGTGAGTTTTGCGATCAGGTCTAGAGACTTTTATTTTCGTAAGGTGGCAGCATTGATCAAACCATGAACCATAATATGTTCCAGTGCTCTATATGATCATCACCCTGCAACGAAGAGTATCTGTTTAGAGTAACACCGAATACTCTTGATGTTGTGAAGTACTGGGCGGAATTTGTTTAATTTGAACAATGTCTACCTATCTATTTGATGTCTGTCACTCGAGAATAATAATACCTAAGTAGAGTCAAACGACAAATTCACAACCATGTATCATAATCCCCTTTTCACTGAAACTGTTATGCATAAAGTGGCTTACCGAAGTTTAGTGTGAGAGAGCTTAGCTCTCCAGTATAAAGAGACGAGTTGAAGCTTTGCGAGCACGCGCCGTAGTGAAAGGAATTACGCAGCGCAATCTATCATTTAATGTCGGAGCAGACGGAGGGCAAAAACAGCCGCGTTTGGAAGGGGCGTACAACAGACCGGCGGCCCTTCTCATACCATAAACAAACATGTAAACAAGCTGCGGAAATAGCCGCAACTGCTAAACGCGGGTAAATACCGGGTCGGCTGGCTGTATGTAAACACTCGTGGTCAGTAGTACTAGCGACAACACAACCGTATGCGAAAATAATCAGCGGCCAGATTACAGGCCGCGCGCATGTTAACAGCGCTCGTAACGTCTGCTATCATCCGACACAAAACCACGGAACGCGTGTTTATACAGCACAATGGAACCTTAATAGCTTTTTACGTCTCCGTTATTCGGGTCAAATTAGTTACAATATTTCACTGTCGCATACTGCAGTCCACGCTGCCATTTGTGCAAGTGGGCTGAACTCGTGATTTTCGTCATATTTCCAGGGCCGGCGTTAGGGGGGGGGGGTAAGAGGGTCAAAAGTACCCGGGCCCCGCCGGATGGGGGGCCCGATCACCGACTATAGAGGCCCTCAGGCCATGAAGCCAAGAATACACCCATTGTCGCCTAAAAAAAAAAGGCCGCCCATTTTACCCCGGGTCCGAAATTCCTAAAATTCCTAGCGCCGGCCCTGCATATTTCACTGACAATCCGTTCTTACGCTCAATCTGCACGGTTGGTTTAGTTGGTTGCGACACTTTGATAATGTCCAAAATGATGTGCGATTCGAACCCCAGGGGTGGAAGAAATTTTCATCGTGGGGATTTGGATGGCAGGGTACCACGAGTGGTGCAAAGTATCTAACCATCAGATTGTACGCCAAAGTCCTGGGTTAAATACCACTTCTCTCTGCAGTGACGTATGAATTGAGGGCATACGTCACTGTTGGTAGTGATTTGTCTGTCGGATGGGAAGTTAATCTTGTCTGTGCTCGTGGCGTCTTTCGGTGGAGTGGGCCTGAATGAGCCTGCGTTTAGATTCACTCTCTCCTTTATTTATCTCTCATTTCATTCAACACAGACTATACACAGAACACTCACACTGCCACAGTCATCAACATATACCAACTTAGGCTTGCCAAATTTTCAAGTATCCACGACCGGACAACAGTAACCACGCTCGTTCGTTCTGTGAATTGAGGCAAAGTACTAACATTTGTATGGCATGCACCATGCGGGCAATTTAAGACCATTTCAAGATCGGTAAAAATTGCCTGGATTTGTTTTTAGATCTTTGATTATTAATCGTTTCCTTCGTGTTTTACAGATAATTCGGTTGCGGGCAATTTAAGACCATTTCAAGATCGGTAAAAATTGCCTGGATTTGCTTTTAGACCATTAATTATTAATTGTTTCCTTAGTGTTTTAAGGATAATTTGGTTAGTAATTCTAAAATTACTTTCCTGTTGTATGTTTCTGCTATATCTGAGCGAGATTATATAAGTTTTATATGTCAATGTTGGTTTATATTGTCATATGGTATCTACATCTACATCTACATATATACTCTGCAATTCACAACATTGTGGGTGGCAGAGGGTGCTCAGCACCAAAGCTAATCTCTTTGCTGTGCATTCCAATCCCTAATGGTACGAGGGAAAAAAGAATTCATATAAGAATTATTCCGGCACCTTATTTCTCTAATTTTATCTTTCCTGTCCTTCCGACTCAAATAGGTTGGTGGAAGAAGTATTTCACTACACTCAAAAGTTAAAGTGGGAGTACGCATATTTACCAATAAGTTGAGATAACAGACTGAAAACCGAGCGTGGTGGGTGAGCGCATTCAGGAGGACACGGGTTCGAATCCCCGTCCGGCAATCCAGATTTGAGTTTTCCATGGCTTCCCCAAACCACTCAAGGTGAATGTCAGGATAGTTCCTTCAAAAGGCCATGGCCTAATTCCTTCCAGTTCCTTACCCTCCGTCCTTTCGCGCCTCTAATGACCAATGACCTTGACATCAATGAGGCGTAAAGCCAAAAGACAAAAAAAGGTCATACTGAAATTTATGTTGTTTTTCGAGTTGTCAGAATATATTGATAAATATTTTAGATTAGTAAAAATAAACGAAGATTAAATAAGGTGCTAAGGGGTTTCTGGAAATCGGAAAACTTTTTTTTTTTTTTTTTAAGTTTTGCTTATGGATAGAAATCTTAGCAAGCATTTTTGGAGAAAACAACAAAAAGATTAACTTCCCAATTTCAGAGAGCAGCAGAAGAAAATATGTGGGAAAGGATGGATTCAGATAAAGTTTCAATTCTTTTTCAATGGCTGATCGATTCCATTATAGAAATTGTTACACATTTTTGTCTTTTAGCCTTTTTTTTTCGATGACAAATCTACGAAATTAATATGTGTAAAAGGAAAGAAACGTAGTGCTGGTAAATGATTTTGGGGAGGATTGTTGTAATTTCTAAAATGAATAGCTTCTGTTGACATAAGGTACCAATAAAATGATTAGATTACTGCCTGCATGAGTTGTGCTGCAAAAGATATAACTTACAAGCAAACATAGCATACTGCATGAATACATCACCAATAATTTATCCGAGTTTGTCCTGATCGCACACATATTAATCGAGCCGGTAATAGGCCGCAAACACGAGTCTGTAATCGACCTCGCAGCAAAACCACCAGACCGCATTAATGTCGCTTTGGTTATTCCCACTGTTTTATTCTAGCGTTTACCAAACACGCTAGAAATCTAATAATATTTCGAGCTTTACTGGCGCTAAATCCTCTTTTCATTTCTGGCATTAAAAACATTGCTGCAAATATCCGCTGCGGTGTACAGCGCAATTACATTCGTTTAATTCAGTTAGTTGTTGATTTCGTTTTTCGTTTGGCTGATGTAACCGGAAAACAAAAACAGATTTGGCAAATGAAGAATCGTTGGAATTAATATCAACATCTTGATTTAAAAGTTAATAGTTTACAGCCAGTGAAAGATGCTGTACAAACAACTAGCATATATTTGTATAGTGACTGATTGATTCTAAATGTTATACGTACATAAATTCTGAATTCTATTTGGTGTTAATTTTAATCTATCTCTAATACATTGTTGGGTTCAAAGATTGCGGTTTATGTCTATGGTGTGGTACTGTTATTTTGTCTGGCTTTGTTTATAATATAAATTTCTGCATGTAATTCATAGTTATACAGAGTGATTCATGTGTCTCCGGCATTTCGGGAATTTATTAATCAGTCACTATGACAGACATGGAAGAACGGTTACGTCTACAGATACAGAATCTCTCTGTTTCTGATGTATCTTTTAGGTGCTATAGCTGTGACCAGGGCAACTGGCGAGAGGGTGCGAGCGCGCTGTTGCGGCACTTCCGAACATTCTCGCCTAGCGCTCTTTCTCTAACAGTAGAAGACGGCAACGCTGAGCGTCAACCCACAAACTATTACTATAAGCTAAAGGTCGCCACACACGATCGCTCCATTTAGATGTCATCTGTAAGAGTAGCACCTACACCATCATTCCAGTCATCTATATTCGCGCTAGTCTAGTTTCCAGTCTTCATGAATATGAATCATACGGTATTGCTCTTGACTGCTAGCGTAATTGTAAAGAAAACTAAAAACAGGACCAAGGGGTCGAAAGATTTGTTATTGAAGAGGAAGTGGTTCTCTCATACAACAATCTTATTATGCCAAATAATAATTAAAATGAGATTGAATTAATTTTAAAGAACATTCAAAGTTATCATATACTGAAGTGCCGAGAATTAAATAAACGGTCAATACACTGCGAAATGGTGAAAAACAAGCTCTGTGATATTACGAAAACTTATAGAATTGCTGCAAAATGAATTTAAAACAGATTTATTGAAATTAAGTAGTTTAGTAGGCCGAAAATAGTAACAGGTACGACAAATGTTGTACAACAACATTTTTATACAAATAGGCTTATATAAAATTGAAGATTCTAAGCTTATTATGTTCTTTTTTAAAACAAGACCGCAAAGAGTTAATTTTCTCTGTTTGAATTTACGTCTTTATTTTTAAATAACACTATCAATTGACCAATTGTCATATTTATTTTTATTATGTAATAATAGAGAGGATTTCAGACCTACCATAGGAGTGATAAGTCTTTATAGTTTTAATCTTCAAGGCAAAGTTGTGTTGAGACGGCGTTATTTTTTTATAAGAAAAAGGAAATAATGATATAATATCGTTCTAATTTTACTTAATAATACTTAAAACAATATTATTTTCAATATCCAAATTCATAATAATATTTCATACAAACATTTCTATAACAAATTCAAAACAAAAACGAAATGATGGGATGTTGCGCAGTCCAACCAAAGCACTGATGTTGTCTGCTCGGTGATCGGCGACAGATTGAGAAGTGTTTGGACCGCGGCTTCACCGTACACTAGCCGACTGCAGTGATGGCTTGATGTCACTCCACGTGGTTTTCCCCATACACCTTCAGTTGCTTGACGGCATGACGGATGAAACTGAGGATATTGAACTGATCGGATATCCAAATAATCCTGTCAGTACACGTCACCCACCTCAATTTCCCCACAGACGACACGATCATGGAGTGACATCTCTCCATTTCGACTGATAGAGCGATCGTGTGTTGCCATCTTAAGAGTTTAATTTAACTGTTAAGTGCACGATTCAGTAGCGGCGCATTCGAAGCATACATCTGGCCACAGCTATAGAGATGTGCATCTTTATTATCCTGTATTGAAGTTCCCGGGCGGCTTGTTCGTGTTCCTGCGTGCCGATAGCCAGTTTCCTTAATCCACACTCAGATTGTTTTGTCTGTGGGCGATTCTGTTAAATATTTCGTAAGAAATTTCTGCACCACCGTCAAAAATGACTAATTTCCTTTTTTTTCTCTATATAACCATTAGGTTATTGGGTACACTTTTGAAACTGTTATTTTCCCCTTGTTTTCCCCATTGATGGAAATTTATTAACGTGTATACTGTGGATCAATGTGATATACGTATGAACAGTGTTGTGTTTTGTTTCTGTTCTGAAGTAATGAAACATGGAAGTGTGTGAAACCTGGTGCAGGCCCATTCAGGCCTATTCTACAGTAGGACACCAAGAGGCACCCTGTCTTATCATTCCTGTTCGGTTCTCTCAGTCCATACGTACTACATAGAGTTTTGTAATTTAATCTAGGACATTGGTGAACAATCTGGTGATGAGATATTGTACACCAACACAACCTCCCCTACCCTGCCGGGATGTCCCTGTGATACAAATATCTTCCATCACAAGGGCACGAACCATCTGGCACATGTCAGGTGCAGTCCACCAGTATCGTGCCCTAACCACATGAGCCAAACAGGCGGGTGTATCCGACTCATATTTAGTGAATTTAAATACGCTGAACGGTTTCTGTTCTCTACTGAATCCCACATCTTCTGACTGCACTCTAGGAGTGCAAATCAATATCCTGAGGCGGCTATTATAAACTTAATCTTGGATAGATTCTGTACCTATAGATGTAACAGTATTTGATGTATTATCTGTTATAGCCATTACACAATAAATATCCGAAATCCCAGAGAGACTTATGAGTCTTTGTTTATTATCATTATAACACTAAGGATATTCCAAAAAACTTTGTAATTACCAGTGGCGGTTCTAGGAAATTTCCAAACCGCGGCAAAAACTATGACACTGCCGCTGCTTCGAACATTATTTTGCTGTACCCGTTGTCCTCACCCCGACCTTAGCCGCCCGGGTCAGTAGTGAAGCTAAAAAAGGTAGTCGCGACATAAATTTCAGCTCTCCAAGGACTATTTTGCCGCCCCCCCCGAAGCTGCCGCCCGGCGCACACGCCCCTGTTGCACCCCCTCCCACCCCAGATCAGGCTTTAATAATAATCAATAGAACGTGGAAGCCTGAGTGACATCAGTTTTTGCTCGGACATCTACTTGCAATAGTGTTTAAGCGAACATTATACTTCAGTTATTCAGATTTAATTTTCGTAAAAGTTTTCGCAAATTTTTTTACGGTGTAATACTGCTACACAGCACTGCTATCACAGCACTAACTACAACTACGAACTCGTGAAATACTCTCTGTCAGCGGTATTGCTCTGTGATTGGCTTAGAAAGCCAGCTTTCTGATGCAGAATCGACGCACCTTGGGGAGACAGGGAGTGTCTGGTAGTTTGAGCCCGCCAGTTCCTCGGTGGTTCCGGCAACATCTCACCTGTTTGCTCCTCCGAGACTGCTGCAGTTGTAATCTCAGGGGCGGTCGATTTATCGCCCTGGGTTCCTCTGAGTCGATGAGGGACACCTCGTTCTCCCACGACTCACGCCACTGTGGAATGAGCTGATACCGTCACCTTACTACAGGAGAACAACATATGGTCCACTTTTAAGCAGAATCGTACTTTTTGAGGTTTTAAATGTATGAAATGCGCCGATTACAGCCCATTACCTTACAGTTTAGATGGGATTAGCAATGCTTCAAATTGCAGTAGTCCATGGCTAAATGAAAACCTGCAAAGTTTGTTATTAAGAATGAAAAAATGCATCATAACAAAAGGGAGTGGACAGGAGCCTTTGCTTCCGCATAAAAGAAGATGTAGTACTTTTTAGTTTATATCTTCGGTTCATTTGGTATTAGTACAATACTTGCTGGCATTTTAACTTGATTGTCTTTTACTATCCAGCACACTATGTTTCTCATAGCTGCAGTTTTTCTAAAAGTATTTAAATCATTCACTTTTCAGTAACTTCCTCAACAATCAGACAGCCAAAACAACCTTATTGTTCTCTACCAAGCATGTTACAAAAAAAAAAAAAAAAAAAAAAACACACACACATCACACACACAATTTGTCTGCTGTTATTTCGTCTTGTTTCTACACACCGTCACCGCACGACTCAAACTATAGTACAGACCGAACCTGCTACCAGTTTTCCAACCCCAGAGCATACTTTTACAAACATAGATGCCATTCGCAAGCTGTAAATTTTCTGATGGTTTTGAAAATAAAATGTAACAAACAGCTAAGATTCTTAATTTATCAAAAAAACTTATATCCTTTACAACTTCTGTTTTACTGTCCTGCTATTTTTTGAATATATAGTATATTTCCCGACATTTCCCCCTTCTGAACATTAACTTGAGCTTTCACCATTTTTCTTAAGCAATGTTAAGATTTTTCATGTCACCATTTCAAAAGGATCCAGATTTTAAATATTGTATTCTCAGCATAAAAACCGGTTTCAACGAAGCTGCGGTTTTTATCCACTTCTGCGATCTTGATATAACAATTTTTTATAGAGATATAAAATCGCTATATTAACCGCTATACACTTAGAAAAAATTATCAAGCAACCAGAACCACTACAAGTACTTAAAACTATTACACGAGAACGATATTCTAGTACGAGAAAGCTGTCGCCTATGCCATCTTGTCATTAAGTTATAACCTACCCTTTCGGTGTAATCCTGGCGTATCGAAATCTTCTACAAACACTAATACTTTTTTCGTTAACTATTTAAAATTCAAATTCTGTCTCTGGTTATTCAACAATGATTATAAATAATTTTACTTCTTCTTCTTCTGGTCCCTATCCGTTCCGGATGTCGGCAACCATCTTGGCTGTCTTGTCTCTGCTGCTTGATGCTCGGATTAGCTCCGTACTTGTCTTGGAGGTCCATGTTCTCAGATTTTTTAGCCGGGAAGTTCTTCTTCTACAAGCACTTCTCTTTCCTGGTATTTTCCCCTGGAGAACAGACTGCAGGAGTTTATAACGGCTATTGTTCCTCATGATGTGGCCCAGGTACTATAGCTTCCGTGTATTTATTATATAAAAAATAAATATTGCTCAATCTTATTTTTAAACATTTTACAAAGCAACGAGACGTAGAACCGTTACAAAGTTATAAAAAAAACTATCAGCAGATGAATCAGAACTAACACGGTTCAACAACAAAATAATTAATTTGTTTCATGAACAAAGTTAGCAAATTATAATTGTTTACAGGGTAAGAAAAGAGACTATGAGGATTGCAATATTCTTTTAGCTCCAGTTTTAATGATATGTATGGTATGGACAGAATTATATATTATGGTATTGTAGCTCATGCGGTCACGTACAGACACTATATTTTACACAGTAAGAAAGAAGTAGTTTTACATCAGGAAACCAAATAAATGTCTGTAATGCTAATAAAAATTAAATTAATTGATATATAGTTTTATCTTTCAAAAAATCTGTTAGGTTTTCATTAGTTATGTTTGTTTGTTCATGTTATAGCACGTTTACACTTGGCTTGCCGCTTGTACACTTGCTCTTGACCATATCTTACAGGTGACCAGCATTGACGCGTCCTATATACCCGTCTATCTCTTTTCAGTCACAGAGATGTCGTGGTGAAACCTTCCTCCATGTCTCCAATCGTGATGGCTACCATATACCCTAAACGCAAAGCTTTCATCGAACCATAAACAACATAGCGTGTCTTCATGAAATACAGCATCAACCTTTTTGTTCTTCTCTACAAGAACTTGGTTTTACATCACGCAGTGAGAGAACTGCCTAAAACGGGGTCGTAATAAGTCAGTTTTGTCTACTAGAACATTCAAGTCGCGATTGAGATCACTTAAATTTGTAAATTTATTCATAATTACTGGAGTTCCCGGCGTTGCCCGGTATAGTTGGCGTAGATTTACCCGCACCTTATTTTTATTCCCGCAATCATTTGTACAAAGTTTCGTAAAATTCGCTCCAACTTTTTTCGGAATTAAAGCAAACCTAGATTCACCCACCCCCTACCAAGAAACGGGTGGGTTGACGTTTATTTGCACGAACACTATTTTCATTCTTCCGAAAAGATTCATATATTTCAAGCTTTGTTAATTTGGTTAAGAAATTACATTAGTACATTACTGAACAACGCTAGATTATGTTAGAAACTCACATTTGATTCAGTAGCGAAGTGAATGGATATACTTTTTGCTCGAAACGCCAGATACTTTAACTCCACAGATTCATCCTTTTATACAAATATCAAAAGTGAATCCGGAATAATATTATTGTAAACAGAAGACTAATGCTGATGGCCAAAGACATTGTCCAGAGATAGTGCTTAAAGAAAATTTCTGTTGTTTTTACGGCTATCTGTGGCGTTTAAAAATTTAATATCCCGAATTAAAGGAAAGAATACTTCAAGTTTTGTTTAGTGTTCAAAATAGTTATTAAAGTTATCTTATTGCTTTCATTAAAGGCTATGGTCAGAGACATTTAGCTGTGTGTTTAGTGCTAAGTATGGAACATCTAATCCTTTCAACATTGGGACTTGACATCATACGTTCAGAATTTTATTTAATGTTCCTGCATTATTTAACGTTGAAGCATAAGAAATGCCAAACAACTGAATTAATATTCTATGCTTTAAAACGGTGAAAATCCCATCGAAATCTTCTCCGTAGTTTCCGACTTTTTATAAATCCGGATTCGTTTTGTAGATAGATAACGACTTGAAACAATCGGAATTCCCACTTATGGTAGAATAGAAGAGAAGTTTTTGGACATGGTACAAAAGTGTTTTTTTTTTTTTTTATTTTTTAGCACCATTACAATATTCTATCTGAACATACCGGAGGAAGAGAAAGTGAATTTGCACGACGTTCCCTCCTTTGACCTGTTCACGCTTTCTGATAGACAGCCTTGCTTGCTTGCGTATTCGACAGTGATTGCCAGAGAAATTCACGTTGCGGCTGGTTGGGTCCTGAATACTATCTCGCTCATACCTCCCGCATGATTTCTCTCTCAGTACAACGGTGAACGGTAATATTCAATTCCGCGATTCATATCAGCCGCAAAAACCCTCTCGGTGGGCGAGTCTTCAAGTTTCAGAGAAATATTACTTACTACATTTGGGCATTTTTTGTCTGAGTATTTATGTAAATAGTAATTTTAAATCTAAATTTATAACTGTAGGAAAGTGGAGTGATTTCATGGAACTATCGAAAACTGGATGGCCACATTGGGATTAGAACTCGCGTCCTCAGGTTGTTTAACGAAACAACAAACTAAAAAAAACAAAAAAAAACTGTGTAACAAAACATGCACACAGATAACAGGCAGGGTGTGAAGTGGTTGTATATTTTCCAATATGTATGTAACTATTAGTGCAGAAATTAAAAATTCTCGCCTTGCTTGAAAAGTTAACAAAAGCTAATTCCACTTTAATAGCGAATCACGAACAGAAGTGTATCGCAATAAAAATAGTTCATAAAATTACGGCACTTGTGGCAGGCATGTATCACAATTATCGTTTATTAATTCTCCACCATCAAACAGTTTCAAACTACTATCGAACAACTTTGATGTAATAAAGCCTATTGGGGACAAGAAAGGTTCAAAGATATCCTTATGTCACTGTGTACGCAAATTTTGAGAGAAATTTTATTAAAGGGGTGCGATTTTAGTGAGGAAATTGAAACTCACTTCGGCATTTTCATCAAATAATTGAGTCAAAACACGGGGAAATCAATAAAAATAATCTAGAAGTGTTTGGTAAAAAATTAAAAAGGCGTATTGTAATCATTGCTTTACATTAGCTATGTTTTTACTTCTTCGCCATAGATCCTCGCATCCACAGCGAATCTGCTCAGAAAATAATATATAACAACCATTTAAAGATGCTGACAGTCTTCCATTTAAATAATGGCACCATCCGAATTTCAAAGCTTCATATACAGGTAATTCCCAAATCCATTACTGTTATGAGTGCCCAAACATTTGTGACCGATAAAAATGTATGCGCATTCCCTAGAGAATATTTCTCTTTACTGCTAAAAAGTTAAAATACTTGTGGAATTAGTTCATAGACGAGATTCCAAACTGCAAGTTCACTTTTGAATTTCTGTTAATTAAATTACAAATAAGTCAAAAAATATTTTCTATGAGGTTAAGAAAATTATTTCCTAGTTCCTTAATTTCATAAAGCAGTACGTACCGTAATGAAAATGATGTGCTCAGTGTCATGTTACGATTTAGAAGAATATAGTGCACCACAGAGTCCATATAGAAACTATAGAAATTTCAATCGACTCCGAGCCGGCAATTCAAACTAACCCACTAAACCGAAACTAAATTTGTAGTGCTCGGGATGTCGAATGCTCTGGATCCTTGACAATATACACTCAAAACATTGCCATAAAGTCGAGAAGATTACTGCTGATATATTAAATACAGATCGTGTAAGAAATCAAACCAAAAGTATTAAAATAAATACATGAATTTACAAAAATTCTGCTTTAAACTTCCGTTTTCAATATCGCTAACATCTTCCGAAAAATACCTTTAATACTATTATAAATGAAACATCAGGTACCTAACACATAAAAATAACAAAAAACTACACCTATAAATATTATTTTTAATTTTATTTTTAATTTACATCAAAGTCATTATAACTGGAGGGGGGGGGATGGGAGGCAGAGAAAAAATCGGAAGGAATTCGGCACCACCTCAGCATTCACAGCATTGCTGCAGTAAACACGGAAAACCGAAATTTCGGTGGTTAAATGCTGCAATAATGAAAAACCACTCTCTCGCCAGTCTCGGTAAAGTAAGTGTTATGCGTGCTTGGCAGAGATGTTTCCTCCCCGCGTTTACGACTCGAAGACATTGAGGTAATTAGTGGCTGGAGACAATTAGGAATAAGAAATGGCAAGGAATTCTGTCATAACTATTTAAAGGAACCCCTGGAGTGATTTTTTGGTAAACCATGGAAAATCGAAAATTGGATGGCCAGGAGGGGGTTTAAACCCCCGTCCTCTTGAATGGCATGCCCGATAGTCACTGGGCCCTTGGTCTGTGTGTTAGTGTATGTTTGTGTGTGTGTGTAAGTGGGCGAAGGCGAGAGAGAGAGAGAGAGAGCGAGTGAGACAGATGATTGCTGGTTGCTGGTTTATTAGATAAAATTGACAGCGAAGTACTGAATATTGATGCAAAGCAGTTAGTATTAACTTAGAGGTAAATGTACCAAAATTGAACGTTACAGTCTGCATAAAATCGTTACTCAATGTTCTACCTTTTCTATAACTGGCATAATCAATTGTGCCTGATTTGTCCGTTATCAAGCAGATAAATTCTAACTAGCAAGTCAAATATCTCACTGCTTAGTCATTCCATGGGGGGAAAAAATGAAAATAAACTTTTTTACCCGAAACACTGAATTACGTTTCATTCTACGTGAAATTTATTATTAAAAAGAGGAGAACTGAAAAATTCGTATTATAGTTACATCGATACTCCAGTGCGATTCTGCCTCACTGTTAAAAGGCATGTGATGAATTCAAGTGAAATTAATTACGTTTCTGTCACGCGTTTGTCGAATTTATTGCGCAGTCGCCGAGATTGAGTTTTTAATGAAAGTGTTTTGATACATGGAAATACATGCAGTGAATTAGTGACTCGATTGCTTTGCAAATGTAACCAAATGTTATCTGTTCTACAATATTTCATAACTTTTTGACATTTCAGGACTAGGAATGTTGCGGTTCATGTTAATCAGTCATTCGGACAAACAAATCATAAAATTTTTATCACTTCGTTAATATATTACTTTTCATAAATAACTGAAACTATTTTTTGTCATTGGACAATTAATGTTGCCTTCTTTATTTTTCCGAGACACCTTTTTATAGCATTGGAAATTTTGTGTAACCTCAAATTTTTCACGAAATGGTAAGGAGTGTAATAGGAGAACAGTATTTTGAGGTTTGCTATTACCATTTCTTCAGAAATCGCTCATTAAATCGTGATAGAAATATTATGAGTCATACTAGGAGTAAAAATGTAATCACTGCCATTCGCAATTTTCCGTATGAAAATGTATTACATCATTATGTATTAAGTTTGGAGAATCAAACGAAAATGAGAGACACCTTACCGCTTCACGGAATGCTCGAAAGATCATTAACTACGATGGATGCGAGATGAATAATTACGTATTATCAGAAGTCATCATCATTATCGACAGCTTCCAGACTCCGGCTGGGTTGGAAGTTCTTTCCAACTTCTCCTATCCTCCAACCATTTCTCCTCTCCCATTTCGCTCCTTCGTCCTGCACACTATTTTCTATTCCCTTAAGCTAACTACCCCATGGTGACTGATACCTTCCAATTCTAAATTATACTTTGTATTTGGCATCTTCTCATTACTCATCTTCTTTCATGAGTCCAAATAACTGGAGTCTTGATCCTTCAATTTTTTTCTGCTCAGGTTCCTGTTTAAATCTTTTCTTCCATGATCATTCTGCAACTTGTTTAGTCTCATTGCACCATTAAACTTCTCTGTAGTTTCATCTCTATGCATGCCAGTCAGGAAAGAATGCCTCGAACAGGTGGAAGACACAATGTGGATAATCTCGCGTGACTGGTTATAATTATAAATAACTCAGTTCTTTTGCTTTCAACCGTTTTACATTTATTATACACAACTCATATTCCTCTAGGAACTACATCAGACTTATAGTATTCGAAGAATGCAAGGTTCTTCAGCAATGAAATGGTTTCAAAGCAACCGATCACTCTTTATGTCCGCTAACCTCTAGCTATCTCTTGATTTCTGATCGCCATGGCAACTTACATTTCGTTGCTATAGGAGTAAATATATCGATTTTTGTTTAATTTCATGGCACAAAAATATGGTTTTCTTATGAAATGTTTCTATTCTGTCACAATAAGAATCGTTCATGGCAGTATTATGGAAGCAACTTGACATCGTTCAAGACCAATATAAACTGCAGTGGATATTCGAAAAAGTTACTGCTACAAATCAATATTGCTTAGCACAATATATTATTTGTGCAACGTCTCCTTCGATACCACGTCATTTCAAATATGATATTATCCAAAAGTGAATAATAATGCATGAAAGGATAATTCCGTCTCTCGGCTGAATATTTTTATATAATTTGTTGAATACCTATTACAAATTGCAAAATAATAGCAACGAAACTGCTAATTCCGAAGATAAGTACGTCTTGCATGTTGTGCAGCAACCATATTTCAGAATTTGGCAGAGAGTGATTATGACTTTCGTAAAGAAATTTGAATACTTCGTTGGCAAAAGTTTTTTCGTCAGTTCAGTACCGGCAGTGAAAGAAATTATATATAAATTATTTATCTGTTACACTAACTTTTGTGCAGACATCAGAAACTAATATTAAAAATCTACGGACACGTTAAAAGACTCCCAACAAGTCTTACACACAAATCATGACGTACGCCGAAAACTTGAATAGTATACCGTGGATCTAACAATTCAAAAATGATTTTGGAGGATCCAAATAGACTTCGGAAATTTTAGACAGGAACCTATTTAGTGAGAAGGACAACAGGTGGCTACTGCAGCCGGAGAAGAAAGTTACAAAGAGATCGGGAATCTGGTGGACTGAAGAACGAAAGATATGAGAACCTTATGGAAGATCAGGCAGGTGAATCATAAAAGCACTGCGTGATCCACATAATAATAATAATAACGTAAATTATTTATAGTACTAACAGTCATGGGGATTTTGAATATTGCAGTTACAATATTAGAGGCTATCTGGGCTATATAATTATTACTACTTGCAGCGATGACCATTGCCGTAGCAACACCAGCCTATACGACGTCCACTGCCCGCATAATTTGTTCTTCAACTTTTTGTTTTAAACTGAGATCTGGATCTCCCTGATGATCTTATATTAGAGTGCTCCTCATGTTTTCAATTAACTTCTTATATATTCAGCTTCGACGATTGTTTTGTTGTATGAATAATATTAATCCAGTTTTAATAAAAAAATTGAAAATTAATTACTTTAAATCGCGCCTTCTTGCTACGGAGTGAGTAAATCTCTCAGTTAAAGCTTTTAAAGATAAAATCTGAAAAATAAATAAAGCATATTCTCTGAAGGCAGTGGTAATCACATTAAAACAAAGGAAGCAGTTCTTAATTCAGTGCCTGATTGCCTACAGCAACATAACGAAATGTTTACAGTGGGCTTAATTTATTTGATTCGAATAAAATTCATGGAAGTGTGAAATAATGAAGACCTCGCGAATATAGCTCGAAAAATTCTTTTAATTAAAAGTAAAAAATACCGAGTTTCAGCCTGGAGCAGATTCCTATGTATGAATAAGTCACTCAGTGTCATGGGCATTGAGTACCTAATGCAGTACTTACTGAATGTCTACCACAATTATTGTGCTGTTACCTAATTAGCTATCTGAATATTATGGCATTGAAAATCGAAATACTGAGGATACTATTGGATTGTTGGTGGCTTAATTAATATGATAAATAATCAGTCCACGATATAGTTCAGTTTAACATTTGTCTTTATTTTCAAAGAAAATACGACGTCAAAGATACTGGTTACATACATAATTGTAATCCAGAGATCGCATACAACACTCCTCCACAGACAATACAGTTCTTGGCCGTCGTAAAATTTAGTCGGTGAAAACTTTGCCGAAAAACTAACTGTAACTCGGATGTTTGCTTTATATAAGCTACATAATTTCTAGAACACTTCAAAAGATTCCGACAAATAATTCTCGAACATTAACAATACTTAAACAATTGAAACATATTAAAAACAATCAGAATTAATACATAATGATTTACAATCAATACAAAATGGTCAGAAATGGAAATTTAAGATACTTAAACGCAAAATTATTCACATAAATCATTTTAAACTGTAGCAAATTGTCCTTTGCATTAATACTTGGAATTACAAACATTTAAGCAATTCTGTTCTTAAACATATTAAATGATCTCTAAATAATTTCTTTTCATAAAACAAAGTCTATATAGCCTACATTGATTTACAGGATATTGCAAAACAAACATACAAGATCATATTGAACCAAACTCTAGCTTACTACAATTGCTTCATAAAATAAAATTTCATTTAAGTTTAGGTTAGAGGGCTGTTACAATACGATAACAAAAATTATATAATATTTAAATCAAATTGAAGTAAATAAAATATCAGATTTAAATTAAACCATAGAAAACAAAGGTTTCTTTCTAAAGGCTTCGATGTTGGATCATAGAAACAATTTTTTTTTTTTGGTGAAACCTGTTGCTTTAATCAGGAGCAGAGATATTCGTGAGGGTACAGATATACACGAACGTAGTGACAATTCGGCAGTACACACGCGAAAAATTTGTGGTAACCCGGGGTCCCAGAAACTTTTCCAGTCTCAGAATAGTACCACCTCAAAAGAAACGCATCTCTTATTGTACCTCAGAAAGATGTTTTCACAGTAATTGATAATTTTCAGGAGTGGCTAGCGGCACCATTTCAATCAGAATATTTATATTATGTTACATAATATAAAGTAAATATCGGTGTGTTCATTATATAAGGAGTTATTTTAACAATAGTCTGGTAAAATAAAAAACAGCACAAAAGGTCTTCTTGAATTAATGAGGATAAGCTACAGTTATGGGTAATGGTCAAGGCAAAAGCCACGTCAGGCTACATAGGGGTAGGAGGGGTCAATAAGAACCAAAAATAGAATTAATAATTCTTGGCTAATTTATTAATTATCTGACGTCTTTTTCCGGAGACTGGCTGCATTCATTTTTTAACAAACTACTTATTAATAGAAGAGTAGCAGAAAACGGGAACAATTACAAGTAAAATTGGCGGATAGATGATGAACCATACAATTTCAAATTTTATTCTGCTTGATCAAACCACTTTTGCTTCAAATATCTACACTCGAAATTGGAACACATATTGAAACCAACAAGTTCATAAAATTGTCTAGTAACCCACAATTCAACTATCACCAAATTGTGTGTACCTAAGATTCACATGTAAGCAATCAAACAAGTCCGTAACAGTTTTCCATCAGCAATTCATTAAATCGTAATAGTCATTCAAAAGCAGCTATAAACGTCATCTTAATGGTATTAATGTACTTCATTTCATAACCTGTAGCGGGAGTGAGTTCTTTGGCAGACACATACACACACACACACACATACACACACACACACACACACATAGAGAGAAATATAAATGGACTTACCTCATACTGGGCAGGCTTGCAGTGCAGGCAGATAAAGCAATAGGTCACGTTGATCAAAATTGAGCAACTGAGGACCCTATTGTGTCCGATGGACCTTAAATACTCTCCGACTAACTGTGTATGGGATTGTCTGATGTAGTTCTGAGAGGAACATTACCATAATTGACTTTTTAACTTTCCAGTTACCGTGTGTACAATCTCTGGCATATGGACGAATACATAGGTTCCCACAGATACTACACGTCACAAAAGATGTCTTTTTGCGTACGAGACTTGGCAATGGGGCGGTAACACAACGAGACAAGATCAGGGCGGGAGCAGGGTCACTGACCTATTAGCGTGACCGATGTGCCCTATGGCTGCCACATCAGCCTAACTCAAATATCCTACATGCCTCACTATCGCTTGACGTTTTTAATTCTATTTCTTAATTACTACTAGCTTTGACCGGCACGCATTAAAATGCCTATTTTTATTTTTTTTAGGTTGGTACGCATATGGAAAGAAGACACATTAAACTGTACCAAATAACGGAAAGACAATGATTTTTATCCACTAAATTAAAATTGAAATAGTTTATTCTGGTGTTTTTCGTCAAACAATATTTTCGGTCTTCCGTCTTCTGAAAAAGCATAATACCCAGCGTTACTCGGCAGATGGATATGAAAGTTCAGATGTTATATCTGTTTTTATCGGATTGTAATTAACAATTCTCCATCGCCGTCTACCTTGGCAGATTTCCCTACCAAATGCAAAAAACGGAAAAATTTGCTATGGGCTGGAAAGAATGAGAATGGTTGTGTTTCTGTTTGTTCTATTGTATACGTATGCAAAGAACCATTCAAATCGGATGAAATCTGTGGGTATGTATAAAGAACGTTTGAAAATATAAGGGGGTGGAAAGGGGGAGGGGGATAGAGTTTCCGAAAGCCAGATATGGACACTATTTTTCTGTTGGTTTTGAAGAATACGTGTGCAAAGTTCCGTCCATATTCGATAAATACTGTGGCTATGTGTAAAGAACACTGACAAAAAATAAGGGGTGGAAAGGGGGAGAGGGGTTGGGTTTTTCACAAATCAAATGTATACAGTATTTTTCTGATTATTTAAAAGTATAGGTGTGCAAAGTTCCATCGAAATCTGATAAAAAATGTGGATTCGTATAAAATTAAGATTTTTAAAGAGGGAGAGAGTGTGATTTTTTTGTCAGTAACCTACTCACGTGTGCACACAATAACTCACCCAAGTTTCATCGTAATCGGATGAATGGTAAAGGAATGCCTAGAAGACGAACATACAAACAAACATTCATCTTTATACAGGGTGTTACAAAAAGGTACCGCCAAACTTTCAGGAAACATTCCTCAAACACAAACAAAGAAAATATGTTATGTGGACATGTGTCCGGAAACGCTTACTTTCCATGTTAGAGCTCATATTGTGGACGGCTGTGATACAATACGCCATTCTCCAGGGCTGCATCAGCGCATCAGGGATTCCATGCGACGGAGGGTGGATGCATGTATCCTCGCTAACGGAGGACATTTTGAACATTTCCTGTAACAAAGTGTTTGAAGTCACGCTGGTACGTTCTGTTGCTGTGTGTTTCCATTCCATGTTTAACGTGATTTTAAGAGAAGTAATAAAATGAGCTCCAACATGGAAAGTAAGCGTTTCCGGACACATGTCCACATAACATATTTTCTTTGTTTGTGTGTGAGGAATGTTTCCTGAAAGTTTGGCAGTACCTTTTTGTAACACCCTGTATATATATTTCTTCTGTCCATGTGTATGTCACTGAACTCCTCCTAAACGGCTGGACCGATTTATGTGAAACTTTGTGTGTGTGATTAGGTTGATTCGAGAATGGTTTAGATTCACATTTTGATTTAAAAAAGCAAACCCCTCTCCCCACACAAATCATCAACGAAGATAGCGGCCTTTTACTCGGCGAACATTGGCGACTGTTGGCACAGAACGGTTGCTATGTCAACGTAAACAGTATCTCTGAAGCGCGGCATAACCCGAAAAGCTGTTGGTCGACGGTACACGCAATGCACAAATAGTTCCGTGCAGCAACATTAGCTGTAATTATGTTGAAATGTAACCTGGACTATAATGAAAACTGATATTCCGTATCAAAGCAACCAAACCACCCAATTCTTAGAACTGTACTGCTAAATCACCGTTTAGTTTAGTACCGGAAATGGTCGATATTGGTCGACGTACACGGAATGCACAAATAGTTCCGAGCAGCAACATTAGCTGTAATTATGTTGAAATGTAACCTGGACTAAAATGAAAATTGACATTCCGTATCAAAGCAACCAAACCACCCCATTCTTAGAACTGTGCTGCTAAATCTCCCTTTCGTTTAGTGCAGTACCCGAAATAGTCTGTACGAAATCAGTGAAGCTTGGTACACATGAATCTTTTTGGACTAATAAAAATAGCGTACGGGTAAATTAACTTCAACCAATTCCTTTCATGGTAAGGTGGGGGTGAATCTAGATTTGCTTTAATTCCGGAAATAGATGGCGCGAATGGTATGAAACTTGCGTGAATAAAAACAATGTATGGGTAAATCTACGCCAACTACCGGGCAACGCCGGGATCTCTACTAGTTTTTATATATAAGATTTAACCCATAATACCTTAGAGTTCCTAATTATAGTTATTAACAATTTTATCCATTGCGTATGTCTTGTGTCACTATGAGGATTATAAAATTTCCGAGCACGACTGATGCGCTTCAGTTTTCTGGAGCGCTCGATACTTCATTTGAGTAGACCGGGTAGGGTTCTGGACTTATTGTGTCCGCTTGCAGGGTGCCACAGTGGCCTCAGCTCCGTGGTTGGCCGCCGCATTGTGCGTGCGTGGTTTGTCCTCGTGGCAGACGACTTACGCGCTGTCGCCTGCCGGCCGCGGGCGATACGCGCGCTTTGTTAACGCGCGTCAGCCCATGGTGCGTGCGCGCTGTTGTTGCCGCGGCCACTCCTAAATCTAGCGGCGATAGCGACCCATGTGTCGGAGCCGGTGAGAACTATCTCCCGCAACAAGCATCTAGCCAGAAACAGGAATAATTGTCTTTCTCGTTTTTATGTGTGCGTTTCTGGACTCCTTGCAAGCCCAGATTTACTTATTAATATTCTATACCCATTGCTTCATTTAGAAAATGAATCTACAAATTCCTACTTTTAATATACTTTGTCTTAGTTCTTTATTCTTCGCTTCCAATGTACTCACAAATCACGTCTCGCAATATGATCTCAATCCACATTTTTGTTATATTCCTTGGTTAATTTATTTCATAAACCGTCATATCCAGAAAAGTGTGTCTTAGTACTTTCTTTGCCTTTAAAAATTTCAACAATGCATCGTATCTTCATACTTTAAAACCACTGATTTATCTATCACTCTATCTTTGCTTATAGTTATAAGCCTTGTCGACGTCGAGGTCATTAACGGTAGGAACGGTATGTGAAGGAACTCGGCCATGTCCTTTTAGAGGAAACATCCCGGCATTCGCCTGGAGTGATTTGGGGAAACTATGGAAAACGAAATCTGGATGGCTGAACGGGGATTCGAACCCGCGTCCTCCATGATGTGAAGTCAGAGCGTTTCCACTCACCCATCACGCTCAGTATCTCTTTTTCTGAAAGTCAAATTGCAAGCTATTGCTTCCTCAAGTGCTATAAAGAACAGAGCTATAGTATGTTCGGGGACGCTGCCTCTTTCTTCGCCCATCCGAAACTGAACTGTTGAAATTTGTTTTAACTGCTTCCACACGATGTCGTCTTCACGTTTTACACTCTCCTGTTTTTGGAAAAGTCGCCACACATTAAATTGGAAATGTCGAAATATGAGAATGACGCGCAGTTTTTAGATGACGCTGGTGCTACAGTATCAATTAAAATTTCTTGAACCGTTGGTTAATTCCTTTGTTGTAATGTTTTCTAACCGTTTCAGCTTCCGTCAGTTGTAAAAATTAGGGTGAAAGTAACAAACAGAAAATATTTATCCAAGGTGTAGTACAACAACGCTTCCCATCATATATCGATACAAGGAATCGGAGACAATCGATTGCTTCCGTTGTAAAAAATACGCCATCTCCGAGATGGATGCCGAAGAACGAAATTTTCATAGTTTCGTTTTCTCTTAGTTCAGACCGTATTACAATCTAACCACACCACTGTTTAGGTTGATATGACCCCTGTACCGATAATTCGTGTGTCATTTCTGCAGCGCTAGTAACATTTTGCAATTGCACAGCGTCTCATATGTTAGCATTTTTAATTTAATTTGTAGTGACTTTTCCGAAAATAGTAAGGCGCAAAACGTGAAGCGGACATTATAACGAAGCAGTTAATCCAAATTTCAAAATGTTAGTACCAGTTTCGGATGGATGGAGAAAGAGGCACCTTGCCCGTATGTTCTCACTGAGCCTTAAATAATGCCATTCCTAATTCTACTTGCTTAACACGTGTTTCTTTCAAAGGCTAGTAAACTGGTCGTATACTGTTTCCTAATTTGTATCATTAGTACCTTGTTTCCCTCTGAAGTGATATCTGGTGTGCATCGCTAATCTAAACCGGACTTTTTAGGGCTTTACGCTCGGTTAACATTGTGTTCTTTAGAGGCGGGAATGGGTTGGAGACTAGGAACTGGAAGGAATTCGGCAATTCTCTTTTTTAGGAACCATCCCTTCGGTAAATGATGGAAAACCGACCAGATGGGAATTCCTCGTGAATGCCAGGCCCAAGCGTAATATACTCTCACCCATCAAGCATGGTGCTAAGCAATAGAAATGACCATACCGAAATTTTACTCGAATCCTCTTTCGTGCCAGGTAGGGTTGAACCTTTTTGTTTTTGTTTCAAATGGCTTTTGTCTTACAGGTCACACAGCCAACCACTGCATTATTGGAGTTCCTAGCAAAAAGAGCCTTCATGAAAAAGAGAAATCTTTTAGTTTCAAATATTGATCTAGGAATTAGAAATACATTTTTAAAACTCTATGTATGAAGCACAGCACTTTATGGTAGCGAAACATGAACTTTGGGAATACCTGGAAGAAGGAAAATTGAAGCATTTGAAATGTGGTGCTACAGAATGAAGAATGATGAAAATTAAGTTGACAGACAAAGTAAGAAATGAACAAGTTTTAGAAATGATGCGTGAGGAAAGAAGTTTGTCGAAGAAGCTTACAGAAAGAAGAGACAGGCTGGTAGGTCATATTTTGAGACATGCTGGATTGGTTAATTTGCTGGTGGAGGGAACAGTCGCAGGTAAGAACTGTAGAGGAAGACTATTAGAATATATGATGCAGATAATTGAGGATGTGGGTTTTAAGGGGTATGTAAGGATGAAGAGGTTATCACAAGATAGGAAGGCTGAGGAGTTTATAGCTACAACCAAATAGAGACAACACAGGGCGGAATCAATACACAATTAAAGCCATCTATGGCGGAGGCCGGACTCGATGCGGTGACTCTTGCAGTGCGAGGCCAGCCTGCTGGATTCAAAGGCTTTTCTCACCGCAATAAGTCAACAGGGAATCTGCTGCTTAGGAGACACGCCAACGAGGCTGAAGGGCAGGGGAATGGCTTAAGTGGAGAGTCTGCAGCTGCGAGGTATTGCTGCCAATGTCGACCTTGTGAGTGTGAGTCACCTCTCTGTTTAGAACAGTGTCCAGAGCCACTGGACTGCATTTACATACTAAGGCCGAGAGAGCGCTGCTTTTAACACTACCCGAGAATGGCCGCGGAGATGAACAAGGTCACACAATATTCTTAAAAGTGTTAGCATTAGTAAACTTTTATTAAAACTTAGTGACGTTTTATTCCACTAAAGGACACTCAGTTAATAATGCTAATTACTGCAACATACTATGGGTAAAATTACATGGTCTGGTTAATACCATCAGTAAAGACACTTAAGGATGATGTTTTGAAAACTTACTCGGAACAGATACAACAAAAAATAAACATCATTTTGGGAAAACATTGTAGCGCTGCTCAACACTTAATAAAAGAGAAGAGCAGTAACAACTGACGAAGAAAGAACATAAAATACTCAGGAATGTTTTATGAGCACTAAAGAACAAATATAACCTTTGAAAAACGGTGAAAAATTATTATTTATACAATATAAAAAAGTACAGACACAATAAGAAGAGGAGACAGTAGTTTTATGGACACTGTTACAAAAGACAATATTCTAAATCGTTTTTAAATTAAAAGCAATATAGGTTGGCTAAAATAAAAAACAGGCGATTTGGAAAAACTTAATATTACGGAAGATATCCTTTGCAACAAAAGTGACTTTAGACTTCAACGCCATAAAATGTCTTATTTTCCAGCCCAAACTAAACCCGAGAGAATGATTTCAGATGAACAGAGCCAGGTCATAAAAATACGCATCGAGAATTATACATTAGGATAGGTGCAACACACTCTCTGCCACCTACTTTTAGTGAATCGTGGAGTGGTAATAATGGTAATAATAGAGAAGAGAAGGATAAAAATGACTTCACTGTACTCTAGATTCGAAGTGGCTTGTAAGTGGCCAAAATTTAAATTAGACAATATGTGAACAATTAATATAAATAGTAATAAGCGAAATTAGTGATGAAAATCCATTTTAATACTTGCATCAAACATTTTATGTAGTTTCAGTGCAACGCAAAATTTCTTTACGGAATAAAATCAGATGCTGCAGAAATGTTATTCCTTTCTGGAAAAATAACACAGAGTTATATTTGTCATGATATTATAGTTTATGGATATGTATGTCGACACTAAAATAAAGTAATTGAGATACTCTGTTCCAGGATACAATAAAATGTGGATAAATGTGTGTAAATAGATTCAGCCGGATGTTTGACTCCTGAAGAAGACTCGAGAACGTGTTCGAAACGTCGGAAGTCAGAGGATATTGCACGCATCATATAACTGATGAAACATTTGGTAATTTGCCAATATCACTAAAAAGAGTTCTGTACAATTTACTTCTATTTTATCCATAGAAGATTTCGATTTTCCAAGAAATAATTTTAGTTTTTGGATGTTCCGTTACATTTTTTTTATTTAACAAGTTTTTCGTCTCATTATACTCCCAGCTAATTTCTTAATTTCATCATATCAATTGCACCCTACATGCATCTGTCTGATATAACTAATTTTTTTGTCTGACTTTAATTATGAGCTATTACAGTGAATGACAAGGTGTTTTAATTTCTATATCTGTTTGAAAATAAAGGTACATCGCTCATTATAACTTTTAATACAATGTCGTTCTTTTCTTAAAAAAAAGGTTAACTTCCATCTTTGTTATGGATTATTCGATGATATTCACTATTTTTTTAAAAAAGAAACAGTATTATTTAATAGACCAAAGTAACTGATTATGTATGGACTCCGCAGAAATTTAAACGTATTCTGTCCGTGAGGGTACGTCGGATTCGAACACGAATAAGCAGTAATTCATCCTGTCACTGCTTGTTCCATGCTGTTAGATGGCTGACATCTGACCTCTGACATTGGCCCAGTTCACAGGCATAGATTGAAAGAGATAGTAAGCAGTCTTCCCTGGGCAAAGTCTGATCTGATCTCGCAGATATAACGCCTGGACTAGAGAAAGATAAAATTGTTATGCAAATGGACGTAACATTTTTGTAAAATTCCCTGTTTTCATGAAATGTAGATAGCACAGAAAAGTTTCTACATCAGGAAACAGCCTTATGATTCTTCAGTGCCGTGTAGGACCGGGGAATTTGGATTTCGTTACTTGACTGTTTGCTACGTGTTATGCTCGTTTGTGATACAGATAGACATTCTATCAGCGCCTAGGCCTCGTTTTAGATGACCTTTTCTGTTTAGTAAACCTATAAGACGATTGCCAGTGTACTAATTCGTTTATGAATCATTTAAGTTGAGACGTAAACTGCGACAGTATTCGCGTAGATGACTAGAGGATATGATTAAAACGTTTTGTTAGGATGGGCGGTCGGGGTGGAAATGTTGGATTCTCCACTTCCACAAAACTCTCATCTAACTCTCTACGTTTCGTTATACCTAATAAAGTAAAATGAATGCCCATAAATAAATGCATTGGGAGGAAGAAGCCATAAAATTTTGTAACAGATTTTTGTCAAACTAATACATCGTGATAAAATATTATGTCACTAAACCCAAATTTTGATAAGTTTCATACTTCTCAGCATGTTTCGCATTCAAATTAGGACAGTAAAAAAATGCAAAGAGTTTAAAGCAAAATTTTCTGTAGAAAATCATTTTAAAAGGATTTTTATTCTGGGCTCAAGAAACAGAAAAAAATTATTAGCTACAGTCACTGATTTAGGCAGCCATCCTTTTCTGTTCCGTTCTGTTCTGTTTTCGTTACATGTTTTTAGAATGTGCATAGAAAACCGTACCATTCCTTCTTAGCTGCTCTGGTGTGTGTGTATTGTTATTTGTTTTTAACTATTAATGCTTAGTGCCCTATTGTGATGGTATTCTGAGAACTACAAAATAAAAAGATAAAAATATGTGTTGTTATAATTTTCAAGCCTGCTTTCATTGCCGGAGTTCTTTTTTATGATTTGATTTCTAGGGTTTTTTTTTTTGAGAGATATATGAAGGAGACCCACACTGAAATCAAAATGAATTGCGTCTTTCATGTGTTAGTAAATTCTGTATGAATTTACAATATGTTAATTAATCATTATTGAAACAAGCAAGTTTCATTCTACATTATGTTTGTTTGTTTTATATTTTCTATGATACGAAAATTTCTGCAAATAATGTTTTCATATGTTTTTACGTCATTGATTTGAAGTGGGTCCTGCGGGACTCTTCCTTTAGTTTGCCTCGGTTTTCTGGTCCATTGTGCTGACTAGCTGAGTTACCGCCGGCTGTTTGGTGTGCACGCTACCCTCTCAGGGGCAGCCAATCCCCCTCCACCGCCCTCCCCCCTCCACCCTCTTATCGGATGCCGTGAGCCGGATTACCGGCTCGGCGTGCTGCCCTGATTCATGGGCCCTTACCGCGAGGTGGGGGCACCAAAGAAGGAACCAATCGGTCGCTATCGGATGCTGCGGACTCAAAGGCATGCCTGGGATTTAATGTCTTGTGCCACGCTCCAAATTCCTGGCTTACAAATTCTGAACAGAAAATTCCCATAGAACTGTTAACAATTCGATTTGTCTTGTTTTATATATTTTTATAGCACTAGCTTGCTCGTAACCTCAGAAGCTTCAATAGGCAGTACAGAATGTTTGAAGCCGACAGCTCCTTCTGATCGTTATCAATCTGTCCAACAATAAAAATTGTACGAAAACAATTAGAATATATTGTATTTAAAATTACTTCTTCTTTTCCGTTTTGACCTCTATGGATCACGTGGTTATTCACTCTGGTGAGCTTTTATTAGATGGCTCATGGTTTAATTAATATGATAAATAACTAGTCCACATATAGTTGAGTTTAAACTTGTGTTTATTTTCATAAAACACGACGTCAAAGATACTGCTTACATGAATACATACAATCCAGAGATTGCATACAACACTCCTTTCACAGACAATACAGTCCTTCGCCGCCGATTATTGACTCTATATAAACCGTTTCTCTGTCTCGGGTGTTCGCTTTATATAAGCGATATTCAAATTTCTAGAACACTTCAAAAGATTCCGACAGACATTTCTCGAACATTAACAATACTTAAACAATTGAAACATATTAAAAACAATCAGAATTAATACATAATCACTTACAATCATTACAAAATGGTCAGAAATGGAAATTAAAGAAACTTAAACACAAAATTATTCACATAAATCATTTTAAACTGTAGCAAATTGTCCTTTAGACATCGTAACTTGCCTTGATGCTTGGAATTACAAACATTTAAGCAATTCTCTTGCACAATTCTGTTCTTAAACATATTAAATGGCCTCTAAATAATTTCTTTTCTTAAAACAAAGTCTATATACATTGATTTACAGGAAATTGCAAAACGAACACACAAGATCACATTCAACCAAACTCCAGCTTACTATAAGTGCTTCATAAAATACCATTCCATTTAATTTTAGGTTTGAGGGCTGTTACACCCTTTTTTCGTCCCAATATTCTTTCACCCTCACACTGTGGTTGAATTTATTTCTTGGGTCCATTTCATCCTATATCCGCGGCGCAGTGTTTTGGCTGTTTGTGTCCGGAGAGAATCGGATGCTTTAATCAACGTTCTGTACTTATCCCTGTTGTAAATTTCATTGGGTCAATTTCCGTTTGCTCGAGATCTTTTCTGACTAGAATTATCCATTTTGGATTAGTCGCTTTCATTCTGGAGACGGTATTGAAGATTTTGGAGATGAGTCTATGATTGTCCATCAGAATTATGTGACCATTGAACATTAATTACTTATAATAATGAGAAAACATTTTAAAATGAAAATAAACAATATTTACAGGCTTTCAAGCATAAAACTGACCGGACTAACCATTCGAAATTGTCCCAAAATCACACTTAAAGCAACATTCATAATTACAGTGTTTCATTTAACATTTCAAACATTATACTGCTTTTACTCATGTTGTATTTTATCTAAACTATTCTTATCCATCATAACAGTACTGATTCATACGAAAAATATAAAAATTTACTACTCATCATCATCATCATCATCACTGTTTTGCCCTGAGGCAGGTTTTCTCATGGCTGCTCTCCATACTTTTCTGTCTTCTGCCCTTATCTTCATGTCAATGTAGTTGTCGTTTCCTCTGATGTTATTCTTCCTCTCGCTCTTCTTCCACAAACTAGACCTTCCCAAGCGTCTTTTAACAAGCAATCTCCTCTAGTAAGTCTCTCATCCAGTTCTTTTTCTTTGTTTTATGATTTGTGGTAGTTTCCTCTTTTCACTAACCCTATACAGCACTTTCACTCATTTTTCCATCCAGCTTATCTTCACCATTCTCCTCCACACGTGGAGGGGAATTTACAATTAATTAATGTTTATCTCTATCCAACACTAATATACTTAATTCATAAGGTTAAAAGTAATAGGAGTAGAAAAGTTCGTGAGAAAAATAAATGAAAACAGAAATGAAAGAACAAAAATATTGAAACAATCATGTCTATGGAGTGGCACAAGTACAAAGTGCCTTTCAGCATAGTATACCAACCACAATAAGTTTAAACAAGTATACAAATCACTAAAAATTGGAATAGAAGCACACGAACACCGCAGGGTTTTGCACCACTAAGATCATCTCTGATGATCACAGCCATGGTTTTTCCCTGAAAAAGACCAAATAAAAATGTGTCCCAAAACCAACAAACATGACTCCTAGAAGCAAAGCTACCACAGGTAGTGAGGTTTCATACACAGCCGTTGAGGGAATGACACACACACACACACACACACACACAAAAAGGAAGTTAGGTCTGAGGGCTGTCACGGCATCTCGCTTATTATAGTAAAGTATCCAAGATTCAGTATTCAAATCTGTTCAGAGTTCCGAATGTAATTCTTCATACTACTTACATGGTCCTTTCGTCTCTTCGCAATCGCGTTTGTGAACCATGTCACTTTTTTTCTACGCAGCTTTTTTTAGGTTCTCTCCTACAACCTACATTGCAAATTTCTTGGCCAAATACAAAAATCACGAAAAACCTAAAACCATAATACTCCATTCACTTGATGAGTACTGTTTTCACTATTCGATGCAGATATCACTGCAATCCATTGGTCATTTTTGGACGTAGGAATGGCTTCCTGAGTACAGTAGACATTACATTGGACATCGATCAATGAATCGGCCAGAAAATGAAATGGAAGTAGGTTGCAGGAGCTACTGTTGCAAGTGTTAACATGAATGTGTCTTTCTTTAGCAAAACAGCCAGTAAAACAAGTATTATTTAAAACTTAACATTTTTTTTAGCAACACAAAAGTACTGTTTAGTACTTAATTGCTGCAACTCGTATTTCAGCGTAGATTTAATGAAGTAAAAATATTCGATTTCAGTAATCGTCGAGTTAGTCCACCAGCTGAACAATTGCATCAAGTAGGATCCAATTGGCAGTGTTTATATCTACCAACAGTATGTATGGTACTGCTTTCTTCAAGCTTATTGTAAACCTTGTAATTTGTATGATTTTATTGTTATGTGATGTTTGTGGGACGCCATTTTTTTTAACTGCTTAACGTCTCTTAACAGCGAGGTCTTTAGAGACGGGAAAGGATGGGGGGGGGGGGCAAGGAATGGGAAGTAATACGGCCATGGCATTTTGAAGGAAGCATCCTGGCATTCACCTGGAGTGATTTGGGGAAACCATGGGAAACCCAAATCTGGATGCCCGGACGCCGTCCTCCCGAATGCGAGGCCAGAAGGCTAACCGTTACACCACCACGCTCGGTGTGTAGGAAATCCATTAATTTTTGTGAACCATTAGTTTTTGTTTGAATTTACTTTGCAGTTACTGGTAGAATTTTCTTGTTCCCTAGTAGAGTCAATTCTGCCAGCACATACATGAACGCTCGCGGATATGACAGATTTTAATACGCCAAACACTTCTGAGATGTAATAAATGAAAAATTCTGCCATGTTAACTAAATTGTGATACAACAAGCGTTACAATATCAAACTAAATAATCTCTAAACCCAAAACTTACAAAAATATTTCTTGGTATATAAATTACCTCACTGTAGTTCTCTTCAACAATTTTCCTTAGTTAATCTGCTGCTAATGCATCAAAGTTATAAAGGTAGTCAATAATTTTCATATTCATTTATTACTCAAAAAAAATTTATTTAGCATTTGGTCATTCAGCTTAGGAACGAGAAAATTCACCTACAGAATCTCGGTAAAAATGTGTTTATAGAATAAACGCCATTAGTTTATTTTTTGATGTTTCGCTGATGTGTACCACTCTCATAGTAGATGTAGCTAAAGCTTTGAGCTCAACCACAGGTTCATATAATTAGTGAATACGGAAAGAGAGAGGATCACAATCCCCTGTCAGCAAGATTTATGGAATGAGTTTTTTTATATATATATGAGCCAATTTATGTTGCTGTTTCATGTGATACGTGTCTCCAGTATTCATTGATACTCAATTAAAGTTTGAATTACCTTTCCTTTGATTGCAATGATCATCATTATCGTGAAAGTATAAAATACGGCAAGCTGATTACACGTAAACAAATAATTTAAGCATTGCTGAAAAGTTACATGATGTTTATAAAAAAGAATTCTAGCTTTTCCTAGATCCTGTATTGTTTTTGGAATAATTAAACTGCAAAATGGCGTGGAACAGAGGTAAAAGAGAGTACACATTTAGTTACAGTGGTAGGAAAGGCTACTCGGTTGCGTTATAATGTTAAGGTTACAGAGAAAGGCATATAAGAAGGTGCAAACAAATAGAAACACTCGAAAAGAAATAAACGATGTGCCTATTGAAGAAGCATTCGCTGATGTTTTTATTACTGTGAGAATCTCACAGACCACCAATCATTTGTACTATTATTATTGTTACTAGTGAAAGCCCGTGACAGTTTTTTACGTATCGTCACGGGTCTAGAATACTTCCAGTTTTTAGGGTCAAAGATTACAAAGCTTGACCTGATCTGACAAAATATGAACTTGACCTGTTTTTCACCCTTATGGTGAATAAAATATTTTGACCTTGAAGAACTCAGAAGTAATATTTACGCAGGTATTAAACACTAACAGGTGAGATCGCTCAATCGTATAATTGTTTCAAAGGTCGTAGACTCGAACTTGCTTAAATACAAACTTAACTTAAATTTTACCCTTAAAGTTCACTCTGCAAAATTTAAATATTTCCTGTTTGCTTCGAAAGCATCACGTTGTTTTTTTACTGAGACTGGGCAAACACTCATAATGTAATCATTGGTCACAGTATCTGTAACGGCCAAAGAACTTAATACACATTCCATATTATTAATGAGCAATTCCGAAGAACTAATTTCGAGAATAGTTGATTATGTAACATATTTGTTCTGATGTCCACTTAATATAGCCTAATAACTTACGTACAGCGAACATGAAGAAAGACCATTAAGTTGTCAGTAAAATACCTAAAAAGCAAATAAACCGTAATGCATGGTCAAGCAACAACATTAGTACAAGTTTTTAATTAAGTTTAAATTTATCCTAAGTCGTGATGACAATTGACATTCGTGGTTACAGCAGAGACAGTGAGCAATTTAATTTTTTAAAGTTTTTCGACGTCACTTTCATTAGCAACATGTTACTCAAAAGCAGATCCACGTTTTTTCAGACGTAAAGTTTGTCGATTATTTTTTAAACTACGAAACGCAAACTTAATGTATGTATGTTTTTGAATAAAAATCCGTCTTCTAACAACTGTTTCTATAATTAACTTTCATCTACCAGACGCGTTTCGCCTATCTGGAGTGGGGCACAATTTTTAGTAAGTATAGTTTATGTACATAAAGCTTGTAACCATACAGATAATTTAGTATTAAGAAGTGAATTTATGTTTGAACACAGATACTATGAAAACAATATATAGAATAATTATAACAGACTGAACTTACAGACGTTACAATACTACAATATGAATATATGTAGGGCTATATAATTAATGTACTAAATCGCATACACAAATACAATCATAATACTATGTTATTTATAACCACTGACGATGCCCCACTCCAGAAGGGCGAAACGCGTCTAGTAGATGAAAGTTAATAATAAAAACAGTTGTTAGAAGACGGATTTTTATTCAAAAACATTTTTTGCAACAACTGCGGAACGTGGCCAACAACAAAGTTACTGTTAATGTATGTACTATGGCAATTAATTTGGTAGTAGTTGCTATTAAGTTGTGGACATAATCACGAATCTCTGGTCGCTGTTTTGTGAGCGAAGGCTGACACGTGACATCATTCTCCAGCCAATAGCTATCGGGGTGAAATTATATAGTAGATTATTATTATAGTTATTATTACTTTCGTTTTGATTAATGATAAGTGTCATGAATAATTGCATTAACATTTGCAAATTGTTTTGTATCTTATCGGGCTTCCACAAGCTGTAGTTAATGTAATCTGTGGGTAGCGTAAATATTATTGATAGTTAACATTGTACAAACTTTGATCTTGCTCGCAACAACTGAGCTCACAGTTCATTGTGTGTTTCGCACCCGTGCTGTTCGAGATTTTGTTTTATTGTATGGAAGCGATAATATGTTGTGAAACATAGTCGGTGCTTGTTATAATGCAGCACAAATGTTTAAAATATTGATTGCATGGAACAGTGTTAAATAAATAAAGCGATATTTCTTTCGGAAGAGTGAATTTAATTTCTACAATCAGTAACAAAACCTCTCTATTTCGGTGGTCGTACATGATTAACTACGCTTAATTAAACTAAATTGAGCATTCAGCTTGAATTTGTTGGGAGGTGGGAATGGGCCCTACTCATCCAAAACACGCTGTCACCCCAATAATACTTATTTACGCAATTCGTCGTAAGCTTTCTGGTGGCTTTCGGTAGTTAATAATCAATACTAATTGAGTGGTTAGCTCAGACTGTCTGTGGTAAAAAAACAAGACATGTGTCTTTTTAAAATTATTAGACTCTAAAATGATGTCTTACAACCAATATGCTGAGTTTATTACTTGCGTGTATGCGTTCTTTTCTTATCTACTGCGAAGAATAGAACAGCCGATTGCAAGGTTATCTGTTTTATTAATGGTTATCTGACGATTTCTATAAACATAACCCCTTTTGTAAATTTACTCAAGTAACCGCTACCATAAAAATTCTTCTAAGCACGCACGGAACAAAACACAAAGCGGGGAAGACACGCAAAGATTGTCGAATGTTGTGAGAGCGACTGCAGTGAGCTCCAGGAGGCCAGGACGGTCCGCCTGCCTCCGCCGGAGACTCGCTGCGACCCAGCGTGCTGCTAAAACTTTCACGACCCTCCTCGCGGCAGCCTCCGGCTGTAACAGCAACACGCAGAGCAGGTGGCGGGCGTCGCAGGGCGTCGCTAGACGTCGCAGGGCGTCACGGCGTCTCGCGCGGGAACATGCTGTCATGTTGCCAGCGCTGAGTTACTTTGTTTACCCGAACACACTGGGTGACTTGCACTGAACCCGTAAGCAAGAGGCGAAAACTACTTGTGGTATCGTTAGGCTACTGGCTATAAGCACTGGCGGATCTACGAATTTTCCGAGCCGGGGCAAAAACTTGAGATTGGCCGCCCGAGGCAGTTCTTCGTTTTTGCCGCTCCTTTGATGGTTGCCGCTCTGGACAGTAGAGCTAAAAAAAGGTCGCCGAGGCATGAATTTGCCATTTACTGACCCTTCAAACATGATTTTGCCGCCCCCCTGAAGTTGCCGCCCGTGGCAAGCGCCCCGATTTGACACCTCCCACTAGCTATAAGGATATTATTTCGACAATACAATTAGCGATTATTAGCTGTATGAAGTTGTCGATTCATGAACAAGATACTTAATATGAACCTAAGAAAGACAAAAGTGATGAAATGCAGCAGAAATAATAGTAGTAGATTAAATATAAAATTAGGATCTGATACAATTGGGGAAGAAAGTGAATTCTCTCAGTTAGGAAGTAAAATAACAGCTGATGGCCGCAGGAGTGATGTTAAAAGCAGAACAGCTCAACTAGCGAAAAGAGCCTTTTTTTAAAAAGAGATATCTTTTAGTTTTAAATATTGCTTTGGCATTCAGAAAGTACTTTTTATAACGTTATGTATGGAGCACCGCACTTTAGGACTTTAGTAATTCCAGAAAGAAGAAAAATTAAAGCCCTTGAAATGTGGTGTTATAGAAGGATGCTAAAAATAAAAAGGCATGTCGCGTATCTTGACAGTGAGAAGTTTCATGTGGTCACACTCGGGCTGACGCTCCAACCACTTCAACGCAGTTTCAAGGCCGGCAAATGCTTCACTAGCTGATGGTACCGTGTCTGCTTTAACTTCGACATTAAAGTCATCTTCTTCCTCGACACTTTCTTCTCTCACACTTTCAATTAGTTCATCATTCCATGATACGCTGCTGGGAAGGATCATTATTTTGCGAATTGTGTGTATTAGGCTCCCGTCTTAATTAAAATAGCAATTCGGGTATTAAGCGATCCGGATAGTCGGAGTTCGGATAATTCGAGCTCTACTGCATCATTATGTGAGACTTGTATTTCGATGTGAAGTGTTTAGGAGACTGTTCCAACGTAACACGGGCGTCAAGTATTTACTCAAGGAAGTGAGCTGAATAAATTCAGTGGTATTTGATTCTGAGCGACGTTGTAAGAGACCATTTTAGAAATAAATGATCATTTTTAAAAGTATAGGAGATACAAGGTAGTTGTTGGAAGTAAAGGCATGCGATGCCCGACACGCGAGAGTAGGATGACGTCAGCTGATTGATTCAGCAGAAGTGTGACATCGTCACGCGTAAAGCGAGGCGAATGTTCGGGAAGAAACGTGACTGACAGAAAAGTATCACATGGTTTTTAGCTCTACTACTAACCTAGGCGGGAGTCTTTCCGACCGGCCATCGGGGGCCCCTCCGGTTGTGGAAGGGGCCCCCTATATGTGTTGCGGGCCCCCTAAGTGGTGCGGGCCCATAGCTCTACAGCCTAGGTAGCGTATGCTTAAATGCGGCCCGGGTCACGCGGCAGTATTCTGGAACGTTTGGGGTTGATGCCTGACGCTATGCGGAATCAACAGGTAATAGAGTCAATTTTATGAATAATTGTAACGCCAATGCAATTGAAATTATTTTATTTTCCGAACGCGTTTCGCTTAATTTGCTAAGCATCTTCAGCGGTTCTGTCTGTAGATAATTATACATATAATTACATTTGTTCTATTTTACAATTTAAACATTAAAATTGTGGTATATACAGATGTAAACGTCCTTACATTATTCTTTGGTCACATATGCTTATAATTGTACAGCGTTTTAGCATCAGTTATGCTTGTAGCTGCAGTGTATATTACACAATGTTGGTTGTATTTTTGTGATTATTTGCGTAGCACTGTAATACATTGAGTTCTGATCGCTGATTAGCAGGTTTGTTTACCGTTTGTCTTCTGTTTTACTCAGCGGGTGGCGCGCTTTTAAATATGTGTTCGTGCTTAGTTTGGTGTATTATTATTATTGGCTGTGTCTTTTTGTGGTGGATGGTTGTGTTTATTATTTGGTTTTGAGAACTGTGTATAGTTTTGCGTCCGTCAGGTTCGTGTATTCGTTTATTATGTTCTTTTCTTCTGCCAGTGATTTGTGGATATGGTAGTTTTCCTGAGATGTTAATGGTTGTGGTTTGCTACCAACATGTGTAATACACTGCAGCTACAATCATAACTGATGCTAAAAGGCTGTACAATTATAAGCATATGTGACCAAAGAATAATGGAATTACTGTAAGTTTAAATCTGTACATAGCACAATTTTCTTGTTTAAATTGTAAAATAGAACAAATGTAATTATATGTATGAATACCCACAGACAGAACCGCTGAAGATGCTTCGCAAATGAAGCGATACGCGTTCGGAAAATAAAAGAACAATTTAAATTGCATTAGCGTTACAATTATTCATAAAATCGATCCTATCGTAATTGAGGAAATGGCCCACAATATCCAGATGTTAAGGTAATTGAGGTCTTTGGACCCAGACACGCGGACAAAAGTTTGAGTAGCGAGTGGAAGGAGGCGGGCAGGAGGTTGCCCGGTCCTCAATGAGTAGAATCGATCAACGCCGTCACTATGTCCGTCTAAACATCCACAGAAGATATTCGGAAGCCAGCCAGATCCGTGTCCAGCTACATTATTGTAAGTAGCTGATATGTTGTCTTTGAGAACACTTCGTGCACCTCGATATTCGCTCGAGGAAACGCCAAAGGTTATGTATCCTCTATACTACTGGTGAAATAAATGGGCAACACCATTTGGCTTCTTTGACTTACATAACCACCTGCGATGCTAACTGCGAATAAAGAACTTTGAGTAAACTATTACGGACCGAACGGGTGGAGGAGGCAGCGAGAAGTAGGGAATCTTCGTCAAGTAAGTGCAACTACCATCACTGTTCGTAACGTAACACTACCACCGACAATTCCTGACTACAAGCGGCTAGACTCGTCGTAACAGTTGGTTACAGCGTTTATCATTTCTGCAATAGACTATAATACCTCTCATTTGCTTGGCGGTTATAAGTGATTAAATAATTTCGGCCAAAACATACATGAGCATTCAGGTAGCGTGTGTTCAAAACCTTGTTCGTTCAATAATATACTGATAACGAGCATTGAGGGTTGGCGGTAACGCTCTGCCTCGCAATCGGAAGGACACGGGTTCGAATCCCCGTCCGGGCATCCAAACTTGTGTTTCCCATGATTTCTCCAGATCACTCCAATCGAATGCCAGGATGCTTCCTTCAAAAGGCCATGGCCGAATTCCTTCCCGTTCCTTGCCCCCAGTTCCTTTACCGCCTCTAATAATCTCGAGATGGCGTAAAAGAAGGGGAAAAAAACTACGTTTTTACACCTGGATTGGGGTGGAAATGCTAATAAGTTATGCAGTTTGTCAGATGCTGTTTGGAAAATTTTTACGACTAATTAATCCCACTAATTACGTGGTTAGCATATAAACGCTGCTTTTAAAACATCATTTTATTTATGTTTAGGTTTCTTAAATAAGTACGTTGCACACACCATAAACCCATTTATAAATTTCAGAACTGCAGTATACGCCTGTTAAGATTAGTATTATGACGTATTATCGGGGGCAATCTTTTCCTATGATTGTGCCTGACTCTTTCCCACGCTTCGTGATGTCACAGGTGGATTTGGCCCCTCGAGAGTACCTTTTTATGACGGATGGGGTGGTAGGACGAAACACGCGTCCCGGCTATAGCGGGAGGCATCCGAGCTCGCCAATATGTCTCTCGGCTGTAGTGATTTCTGTCTCGGCTAACTGATGGCACCGCTGAAAGGGGTTCAGTCGGAGAGGTCTGCGTGGTAAATGGTCCCTACTCGACAGAGGCACCGCGGAAACACTGACGGAGCGCCCAATAGCTCACTGTCACCTTGCCTCGCGCAGAAAGCGGCCAACACTCAAAGAAAACCTCCGCCACTCTATGTGTATACCGCACTGATGAATACGCTTCTTTCTCCTCGCGCTTTCGCCATTTTTCTCTCTCACACAGAATTGGCGAAAACTCCTGCTTTTGTACATTTTAAGCTGTAAAAATTTTCTGACTTTTCTGAAATTACTGCCGGCTATGTAAAATGCTACGAATGTGAAGTAGTTATTACATGCCTCGACAAGTTTAACTTCAAAAGGATTATAACTGGGATAAAGAATGTTGAAATTAAAAAGCGTAAAAATCTCTCAACCAATGTAGTTAATTGATAATGTAGAAAGATATTCATGACTTTGGACATCGACGTGATGTAAAATTGAGTCGATAAGTTGTCTAATTTTTTATATTTTATTTTTTATTTTTTTATTTTTTAAACTGCTTTACGTCTCTCAACATCGAGGTCTTTAGAGACGGAAGTTGTTTAAAGGGGGGATGTAACTGAAAATGAACGACTAGATTTATAATATCTGTGAAGCCATCGCACACAACAGAAAACACTGAAACTTTGTACACTTACCTCCATATGTTAACTCCCTTCTATGACATAGAGAAAATGTCAATTGTACAGTCACTTCCTATTATTTTTTTACCTCTTCCGGTATAGGTACCTTTTCAGTAAAATTTTGGGAGATATTGTTCTTATACTATTCCATCACTAAATGTATACAAATATCTCTAACTATATGGGGAATGGTGAAAATAGAAGACCAAATAGAATTTATACCTTAATTTTAATTTTGGAAGCGCTAATGTGTTGTAAAAATTCCAATATAAATATCCCTAATACCTCTAAATGAATGAAAGGATGCACAGTTGTTCATAACTAATTGTCCCTGCAATCTAAAGTCCTCCCTGAAAATTTCAGCTCTGTATTCCTTATAAAAGTTTACAAAATTGTTTCTACGTTCAAAAAATAGACATCTGAGAAAATGGTTCTCAAAGTTTAGGAAGATCTTTTACTTGTACTTGGTAGCGACAAATAAAACATTAAATAATTGTGCAGTCTTCCGCGGTCATCGTAACTATTATCACCTATATATATGTAATAGTGGGAGCGCGCGCGCTAACCGTCCGCGATGACGTCACGGTCGTTACCGTGCCTAGCAAAGGCGGTCGGTTTGGGGCGTCCTCCTCAAGTGGTTTCCCTACTTTGTTAATCCTTTACATCAATTTAAAACTATTTGCTTTATGCCAAGTAGGAATAATTAACTGTCACAACTCTCAGATTACGGACCAAAACGATTGAAACAATTCATGTGTACAAGTACATTATCATGTATCGATCTACATTAGTGCTTGTAATCTCCGATATTCATCTTGCACAATATTAATCTCACGTGTGTCTTCAGCAACTTGTATGCGCTGTACATTTTCCTGGGTGGTTGTCTACGCTTGCCTTACTTGGGGGGGATAAATGTCAGTTCTGGTTCTTTCCCCATCAAATTCAGCTGCCCACTTTTGAATTGTGCTGTATGTTAGTGTAAGCTTCACTAGTGTTTTTTATCAGATCTTTACTACGTACGTTTTGTAACATATCATTCACATTCAAATAATTAGCCACAAAACGATTTTTATCGTCTTCAATTCAGATGTGATGTACCTTTAACCAGCAACAGCACTTAATTTTTTTAATTTTTTTTTTCTAACAAAATAAGCGTTTTCTTTGAGGTATCGTTTTAAACTGTATTCTACAAAAGACTATGGATCTATGCAGTTTTAGTAATCTGAAGTATAATGTTTTCGGTGCTACCATATCACTATTTTCTTTTATTAATTATTCATTTAGTTTATTTATGAGTCTCCGAGATATTACCTCTATATCGAGCAGTTTAATGTGATGTCCTGAAGTAAACCAAACAACTATGGGAAATGGAAACATTATAACTGTGTATGTGCAATAAGTTATCTTTGACAGGAGTTGTTGCTCAGTAGGTCTTTTTGTCGACTATGTGTTTGCAGCCACTACTTGTGAACTAACAAACTCTTGTATCTGACTGACGGATGGCGATGACGTTTAGCGGATACACTAATTTTAGCGGAGTGGGAAGACGGAGCATCGCCAGTATCAGATCAGTAGCTACAATAACATTGTTGTACTTACGAATCTCAGTTCTTTATATGACATTCCATTTTTCGATACTTGCAGGAAATCAATAAAAAAAATAAAAAATTAGAAATTTATATTTACACGTAAGAATCTATTTAAAAAACCACTGCAAAGCAAAAAAGGTAACTTTCTTTAGTGTCGTATTATTGTTACGAAATTCTTACTTATGTCTCTTATATTTCAGTACGATTTCTAATTGCATAGATACTTTTAGACGTCGACGCCATATTGACAACATTTGAAACTCTATGTATTAAACAATTAACGGTAATTTTTAATACTTGTGTATCCATCGTATTACTGTGTACCGCTTGCATACTTTACGCGAATTCAGCTGCAAGTCCTCACGCCAAGGCTTACGCTTATGTCAGTTATTTGCGTAAGTTTATTTTGGAACTGCAATTTTTCTAGAAATTATGAGTTTTGTTTCTGTGCTGAATTTGGTGCGAGGGTTTGAGCAAACACGTATTTTGCTGTTTTTTTTTGTAGACATTTTGTAAAAATGAGGATAACATAAATTAAAATAATTTAGTATGCAATATGTTTATTTCATCTGTGAATATACTCAATGATAGAAAATGTAACACACGTTTTATTATATTTCTCTGAGAAGGATGTTTCCGCATAAATGAACGACGGATGTCGTTATACAGTTGCGGCAGAAATTATTTCAACTTTTAAAGTACCTAATTCTCGCAGTTGATATTTAACACAATGCTAATAACAAAGGGAGCAGGCCACCACTATATTGGATATTATTTAAGAACAGTCGTAATTATTCCTGGTTTTGTAATTAAATGCTGATAACCATTTCAAATTATTACTATGATTATTATAAAATTTTTGGGAAAAGTAGACAATCCGCGGTATAATGACGTATTTAAAATCGAGAATAATGTAAGTTGTAAGTATTTAATATGTATGTTGTTTGTAAATTAGTGAATATTTTCAAAGAATGATATATAAAAACGTATGTTTGTTTGCTCGTGTTCTACACCATTCATCCGATTATGATGAAACTATGGAGAGTTGTTGTGTGCGCACCTGTAGATTTCCGGCAAAAGGGTGTGGGAAGATTTTCTTTTTTAGGTAAGGGTGTCAGGGATTGGAATGAGTTACCAAGGGAAATGATAAGAACTTACCGAAAACATTAAAAGATTTTAAGTTAAAATTTGTAGAGGGCAAATGTAGGTGGGTGCAGGATAGGGGGAAGTTGGGTGTGTAGGGAAATTGCGTGTGCTCCATTGCAATTAAATTAAATTAAATTAAAGGTTTCTGAAAAAAAAGCACCTCCTCTCTGCGATCACCTCCATCATCACCCCCTTCAGGAAAATTGCGTCGAATTCTTCTATTCGTGAATGCTCTCATACATGGATTTTTGGTATATGAATCGTAGATCTAGAGACAAGGAGAAGGAGCGTCTCTTCGAAAGAAACAGTTCAGTTATTCCAAATATCTGGAAAACGGTATGGAAATCAAACAAAGTGGATGGCTTTATTCTGAAAGCACATAAAATATATTGTTTATTGGCTTTGAACCAATTAGTGAACGAAAATTTCTAACTCGCACAGCTTCTATCAGATGTAGATGAAATTTTAAACACAAAATACTTTAAAATGAAGAGAAAAATATATTTGGTTTACAAACATGTAGCACCAACCCCCTTAATCCCCTATTTTTTTGCAAATGTTGTTTATACAAAACCCATAGTTTTATCTGATTTCGATACAATTTTGCGCACGTATGATTTAAAACAAAGCGAAAAATTCTGTCTACATTTGGTATGAAATAACCGAACACTTCTTCCTCTTTATCTCCCCCTTAATCATTACAAATGTTCTGTATACAAACTCATAGTTTTAATCCAATTTAGATAGAAATTTGTACATGCATACTTTAAAGCAAAGAGAAAAAATACCGTTTACATTTGGTTGAATAAAACGTACCCGTTTACCCCTTTACCTTCCTCTATTTTCGCAAATGCTCGGTATACAAACTAACAGTTTTTAGTCGATTTCCATCGATCTTTGCACACGTATTCTTAAAGTCTAAAGGAAAAATACTGGCAACATTTGGTTTACAAAAAACCACTTCCTCTACCCCATCACAGTGCTTTAGAAAAATTTACACTTGACACCGTTCAGTTTTTTATTTATTTGTTTTTGCAACTATATCGATAACAGTAGGGAAATTGGCCAGGGTGGATAGTGATATTCTGAAAACCCATAACATTTACTGTCAAACAGACTTGAACGGATTACGAATGGACAATTTGGACCTAAAAATTGTTTTTTAATTATATATTTTTTTAATTGCAATGGAGCACAGGCTCCGGTGGCAATTACCCTACACACCCATCTTCCCCCTATCCTGCACCTACCTACATTTGCCCTCTACAAATTTTATCTTTAAATTCTTTCAAAGTTTTCGGTAAATTATTCATCATTTCTCTTGGTAACTCATTACAATCTCTGACACCCTTACCTAAAAAAGAGAATCTTCCCACACCCTTGTGCCTGAAATCGATTTTCAGCTTGTGGTCATGGTCATCTTTTCCCTTCCATGCACTACTTTTCATACCTATTGCAATATCTTTCCATGCCTCATCGCCAGTATAGGCCCTGTACACTCCCATGACCCTCCTCATCCTCCTCCTGTCTTGCAATGAATCCCATTCGAGCTCCTTTATCATATCCGTTTTGTTTTGACGTTGTGTGACGACACACAAACGTAAAGTTTTCATCCGATCTCGTAGGAACTTTGTTACCTTAAGAAAAATAATGTTTGTATTTAGTTTAAAAACTGCACCCTCTCTTCCCTTACCATCTTAAGACATATTTACACGGACAACTTTTCAGTTTTTTGCATACATCTCGAAAACGGTAGGGAATCAGATAAAACGGGGTAAGCCTTCATGGTCATTCTCCAAGGAACAATGGGTAATGTGCTAGTGGTTTAATAAATGTTTTTGATTAGAGTTTTATTTGTAATATTCAATACGAACATGTAAATTCCTCTTTTAAATATTTCTATAAGCTTCCCCCATTAGCTCATGTAGTTAGGTCAAAGTAATAATGAGGCCCGATTGTGTGGCCTATAGTTTGTGCTAACACCATTATATTTGCGTTAAATCTCTACTTTTCATATCCTATTTCTGATGTCAAAATGACTTACGTCGAATTGTTCTACTCATGAGTGCTCTAAAAAATGGATCCTTGGTATATGAAGTGTAGATCTGGAGACGAGGAGTATGAGCGTCACTTCGAAAGAAACAGTGGAAACGTGAAAAGTCGCTTTAAGGGGAGACGGTGGCAGACTTGCACTGATTTATTGATAAATCTATATCTCTCTCATTTCTTGTTAAATCTCATTGAAATTTTGCACACTAGTGCCATATGCTTTAAATAATTTTTTCAGAATTTTTAATAAAATATAAATGCTGTAAGACTATTTTGAATTTTTTATTACATTATTTTTTGAGGTATACTTTTTTATCATTTCCAGGCAAAATTATTAAATTTTCTCTATAGCAGATTAATCTACATTAATAAATGTAGAATTAAGTGCAGTACATTTTTGATAAATTATTTCAATTTTCTTTGTAATATTTTGCATTTGTAGTTTTTTTTTTAAGCCAAATTTTCCACATATTATTAACCATAAAACTTGTTTAAGTGCATTGATTAAAACTTTGTCCCACTTAAATGTTTATTCCACTTGGAAGAATGGGTGTGCCAAATTTCATAGAAATACTTCCAGTAGTTTCTGAGATATGTGTACCTGAAAGAAGAAAAATGGAAGTTGCAGAAAAATCAATTTAAATTTTACATGAAAACTTTTTTGATTATACCTTACCTAAAACTGCCCATATCCATATTCTGTTTGTTCTTCATCATCCTCTGCAGCTCTTTTAGTGCTTCTGGTCCTTTGTCTAGCAATTCTTTCTATATTCTGCATTGCAGCTTCCGCCTTCGCTATTCGTTGGTCATCGATGGTCTGCAGTATCTGCTCAGTGAAGACCCCAGGTGCAAAGCCCAACTTGTTGAGAATGTTAAGTCTTGCTATATTCCCATCATTAAACACAGCTGCAGCCTCTAATGCAGAAATCTTCACTACCAAATCGGAAACAAACATAGTCTTTGGACATCTCTTCCAAATAAGACCATTGAAACTCTCATTTGGATTCTGTGTTTTACCATACAGACATTTTTCTAGCAGTTCTGGTGAAGCCAATGCTCGAAAAGTTGGTTTAATAGCCATTGCAACATCATAAGGAAGGTGATTATTATGACTGTAAGCTTCTCCACTTTCTTGGCTTTTCAGAAATTTGCACCATTGATTAGAACACAGGCCATGTTGAGGTGAAGTGTCAGTTGACAAATAATGGAACCAAATAGCCCATACTGCCTTCCTCATACTATCCAAATCTGTGAGGTTATTTCTGATAGCACCACCATAGTATACTTGTAGGCTGTCTATTCTCTTCTTTGTTAGTCTGTTCTTACCTCCCAGTGGCTTTCCATCTTCTAGTAACTTGCCTTTATTGTCTGCAACAAGTCTTCTAAGTCGTCCACCCATCCTCTTCTGAATATGGCCTATGCACTCCAATTTTTCAATAGTACAGTCTTTTCCATATGGCTGACTTTCAACTACATTCTTGAAAGCACTTGAGTCTCCATCTCCTAAATACTTGGTGTATCTTACTCCATACTTTTGCAAAGACCTATGGAAAATGAGTTTCATACCAGCAGCTTCCATCCCACCACTGGAGCCTTCATAATTCCTGCTACAAACATGTTTGTGAGCTTCTTGCCATTCTGTTTCCTTACTTGCATCAATATATTTCTTGTGCAAGGAACATCCAGAACAATATTTAGACATCACCTGTAAGTCTAATACTTTACCAGTGTCAACACTAATAACTGTTGAAACTCCATGCAGTGATGTATGACCCCTCTTCATCCAGGAACTGTCACAGGAAACTGCAATATCTTTGACATCAGCTGCATCACACTTTTCTTGAATTATACCCTGTACTGCCACTTTCATACTCTCTTCACTTACATCTGCAACTGCATTGAGAAGAGTAGTTTTCTTTGCAGTAAATTTTAGAGGAGGACCAGGCATGTTCATAATACCACACAAAAGATTTCCACCTTCTCTTCCAATCCCAATACACCTTAATCCATAAGCAAACCTCATATTGGCTTCATATATTCTGTTACTGGAGTTTGATGTCTTGAATGGTGTATCAGCATCACAGTTTTGACATAAAATGTGCAATGTACAAACCAAACCTTCTCTTTTTCCATCATCCACCAAACTGACATTTCCTCCACAAACAGAGCACTTGCAAGCTTTCCTAAAAGCTTCTGCTAGCAATTCCAGATCCAAAATCTAAACCTGTGTTTCTGCCATGTTTTTCTTCTTCTGACACAATACCTTTCCCAAGTTTTACTTTGGATGCACTTGAAGACAAGCTGATGTTTACATCTACAGGCCTAGACCTAACCTCAATGTCAATTTTTCTCCTTATATTGGAAATATGGGACTTACTGTATTTTTAAATAATTTACGAGGCCTAGCCATTGTAAAACCGTATCAGTATATACAATATTGCACAAGGAATCACACAATACATCCAATCACACAACTTCTACTATACAGCACAAAAATTGTTTACGAAACTTCAGAGCCATCTATACACCACTGCTTAGATCATAAAGTGGCTCCACAGCCTTCTAAACATCACTGCTGTTCTGTATTCAAAAAATCACAGCCTTCTAAAGCTATATACACGTTACACAGTAAAAAGTAAGCTAGATTTTTTGTTTCTCCGCTGGATACCTTAAAAATGGGCGTGGCACATTACACTGTTTACGGTTTTAATATTTTTATACCATTTGTAGTTCGAATTTCAAAGAAAAAATTTGTGATAATAATCCTAATAATATTTCCTATTAAATAAGCAAATAATTTTTTTAAAATTTTTTCATGACACCGTCTCCCCTTAAGATCCAAAGTCAAATAACAATCCTTTTCACAGACATTTGAAGTGAATGGGACACAACTGTTTCATGCAGTATGCTACTTTCTTAAAGCAGCGAACTGTTTCTAGGCTCGTTTGTGCAATGAATTTTTTCATCTTGTTAGGCGGGATTATATTCAAAGTTTCTGTGTTAAATCCTAAACCTCTTTGCAGTAGTTATGAATTGTCACCAAATTCAGAATGTGTGTACGCATTAAAATAAGTCTAATGAATAATAAGAGACTTCAGGAAGAATGGTCGTATATATACGAGGCGCGTCCAGAAAGTAAGTTCCGATTGGTAATAAAATGAAATTGTACACAGATACAGAAGAAATTTTTATTGCACAAAATTCTACAACTCTTAAACTACTTTTCCACATAACTGCCGAAATTTTGCAGGCATTTGTCATAGCGTGGCACCAGGTTTTGTATACCTTCATCATAGAAATCTGCCGCCTGTTTCTTCAACCAGTTGGAAACAGTTTCTTTCAGCTCGTCGTCATTGATTAAGTGATGACCGCCAAGGAAAGACTTGAGATGTAAGAACAGATGAAAGTCTTTCCAGTTCTTCTGTAACCAAAGGTGGACGCCCACTTCGTTCTTCATCGTGCACATCACTACGCCCGCCATTGAACTGTCGGACCCATCTTCTCACCATCGAATCACGCATCGCATTTGGTCCGTAAACATCGCAAATTTGCCGATAAATTTCACTTGGTTTCACTTTCATCGCATTCAGAAACCGAATCACAGACCTGATTTCACAGGCGGCGGGATTTTCAATCAACGCTGACATTTCAAACAAGCACAACAAAGCGTACGTAACTGACAGCGATCTCCAAATGGCGGACGTTCTTCCCCTTGATACACATCGTCTACAGCGCATGTGCGGAACTGCAATCGCAGCTCTGCAGCGGAGATAAATTGAAACGGAACTTACTTTCTGGACGAACCTCGTATAAAAATAGACGTGTGTTTCCCCATATTTCACTTTGCAGCCACACCTACTTAGCGCAGACCGCTGTTGTTTCTGTGAGGTAGTAGCCTCGAGTCTCCCATCGTGCGCTATGGTGGTTGCATGTCGGTAGCTGTGGCAGTGGGGAAATATGGTGGTTGAAAGTTGTAGACCTATTGCAGTTTCATATGTCAACCAAAGACCTGTGTCCCTATATTTCACTTTGCAACCACAACTACCTACTGGCGTTTGTGTGCGGTAGTAGCCTTAAGTCTCCAATCGTGCACAATGGTGGTTGCATGTCGGAAGCTGTGGGAATGCATGATGGTTGAAAGTGGCCGACCTAAGGTAGTTTCATATTTCGACTAACGTGTTCTAAATATTTTTGGAATCTTCTAGCTTGTTCTAGAATGTTCTTGACTGTACTAGATTTTAGAATGTTCTTGAATAATTTTCTAGAATATGACACTTTTTCCGGCTTTCAGCTATTAACATATATAAATAAGTTACGTGCAATATATTTAGTGTGTGCACCGATTTTGACGGAACTTTCACTGGCGTGTTGCTGATTCGGCAGGGAGTAACATAGAATACTTTTTATGCTGAAAATATTTAAGTTCCGTGAAAAAAACAAAAAAAAAGCACTTCAAAGTTCTTGAAAACACGAAGTTGTGGGCACCAGCTAGTATGAAATTAAATATAAACAATAATTAGATAATCTTATTGATACAATCCATTAATAGGAATGAATGAATGGAGGCTTTCAGCTGCATGAAATGTTCTCGGGCTTTCTACTGGGTGAGCGAGTCAATTTGATGTGACGTTTCGACTCCTCATCCAGAGAAGTTTACACAACGATGCACATACTCCGCGTAAAGACTGGTGATGAATGATTGAAAGCTTATTTTTACTCGACAGTTTAAAAAAAAAAAAAAGAATGTTGCGTGCCGGTTTTTTAAACGTTTATTATTTTCCGCCTATTAGTAATTTCTTAAGTCGATTATTCTCTAATTACTTTGACTGATTCTTGCATTGAAATTTTACGAGACAACCCTGTCAACAGACTATATTTTAAGTGGGTGCGCAGACTTCCGCGGTCGTTGTCAATGCAATCTTGGTTGTCCGGGTTGAACCGCGTCAATTTGTTGAAACCTAACGTTTCGGCCATCATTTTGTGGCAGTACTCTGAAGAAGGCCACAAAATGATGGCCGAAACGTTAGGTTTCAACAAATTGACGCGGTTCAACCCGGACAACCAAGATTACACAGACTATATTTTCCAGTAATACTCAGTGTTTTGCCGGTTATTGAATATATAAACAAGTTCTCGATTAAGCTGCATGTAAGATCAATGAGACCATGCTGAAGGAACCACTTTGAAATGATAAAAGAAAACCCGTAATTCGGTGTATATAAATCAGAATTACCTATTTGCCTTCGGTTTTGTTGAATTAATTAAAAAATTAGTTACTGGACCAAATTTGATGAATTGTAAAAGGAAGAAATTAGAGTTTATCGTCTTTCCCTTAAAAAATGAAGACTCCGCAAATAAGTGGCGTAGTTTCAGAATAATCAGTCTACAATACTTCCTACATTGAAATAAAAGTTTTATCCTACCTAGAGAGGCGTATTAGGTGAATGTGTTAGAGATAGTATGGTCAGTTCCATTCGTTGCCGGGCCTACAGTTTGTAATATGACAGATCATGCGGGAATATAGATACTAAAATTAAGTAGTTAATTACGAAATGTAGTATTAACATTTAAGGGGTGATTAATTGTTAAATAAATTTATGAGATTTAATCATTTAACAAGTCACGTGATGAGAATATTTAATGCAGAAGGTAGAGTAAAGGGGTATTTAGTATAGAATATAAAGGAGAGAAGGTTAGTGGAAGTCATAGGATAAGTTATCCCAGTAACGCTTAGGGTTCAGTTTATCTTGAGGTCCATAAATCCCGGCGCTGCTACAAAATTAAACTCTCAAGAACAATTTACATACCGTTCAAGGAAGTAGAAAACCTATATCCCTGAAAACTTTATACGAGAGTCTATAACGCATCCACGATGCTCCTGAATTGCCAAGAGGCAAAACGTATGGTTGGCTACATCTGACTGAACTATTTGGGTGAGCAGTAACGCATTCCAGAGAACGCGAGTTTCAATCCCCTTACTGCGATCCAGATTTCGATTTTCCATTATCTCCCGAAATCACTCTAAGCGAATACCTGGGTGGTTCCTCAGAATGGAATGCCAGAATTCCTTCCCGTTCCTGCTCCACAATCCCCTCCCGCCTCTAATAACGACGACGACGTCTACTTGGCGTACAATCATAAGCAAAAAAAGAGGGAACTCCTGATACATCTGAGCTGGGGAAGCAGGCGACGATTAAACAATGCGATTGAAGTTTCATCAACTTGAAAATTACGAAAACCCTACCATATTCTACTTGTTGCAGTGTATTTGGTCATACCTAATCCGTGTTCCGTCTGAGTGCAATAAATTAAAACACAGAAAGATGAGGCATAAAACCATAAGTAAAAAAAAAAAAAAGCTCATATCTCGTAGCGTTCTGGTCTACCTAAAGTGGGCAGATAGAATCGAAACTATGGCTGGCTGCACAGGGCTTTGAACAGTTCGTGTTAAACGTCCTATCATGAAAATCATTTTTTTTGAGTTATTACTAAAGCAGGAAACAATTTTGAAGAAATTTTGTGTGGAACTAATTTAGGGTAACGCCTTTCAAATGATTGAATATTCAATTAAATCGCCAACGAACTACATTTTTCATTTGTATTTACAAATAAATACTGTATCACCTGAAATGATAATTGTCGCTAAGAGCATCACAATACTTTTATGGCTACAAAATCACCTAAGATCATATGTTGCCTTGATCAAAATTTCCGTTAAAGTAAGGTGGGCCATAGGGTTTAGGAGCCATACTAAGCTCGTCGATGAAGTTGGTGGTAGAGGCACAATGACCATGTTGGTGATTTTTACCCACCTTTTTAACTTTGCTGTTAACTGGAACTGTGAATTATAGCCCTAGCCTTAATAAAACTCGAATTATCTTTCTGTTAAAACGAAATATTTTATAATGATTAAAAACGTTCTCACTATTCAGTGCTTCAATCATTTTAAACAATTCTGTGGTGATTTCCCCAAATTTTAAAACGAAATTTAATTTGGTCATGTTGTTCGCCGGCAGAAGCTCAGAAGGTGTCGTCAGCTGTTGCATCGTGATTACAGTGCCTTTACGAAAGATAGTCGACATGTGTGGGTACGTGACAGAATCAATTCATTCACAATATGTCACTGATGTTTATTTTTAAACCAATTTGATGGATACTAACCCCAATTAAAAAAAAAAGAAGAGTGCTCACATGCCTATAGTCTACTCACACAACACTGACAAAATTCCGATTCGAATGAACACACTGCAAGAATATCGTAGGACAGGTTTGAAAATCTGATGTAACAGGAATAAAATATTTAATAAAACAATTAACCAATATATTTTATCTGGGAATTTAATCGTTATGAACATATGGCTCCTAATTTTTAAAAGAAAATTCGAATATGTTAATTTTTAGCTGAAACTGATTGTAGCTTTACAGTCAATAAGTTTCTTTTTTTTTGGATGACGTTGAAGAATAGATATAAATACGTAATTCATTTTCGATAATATGTTTAAAAAAGTAACAGACGCCAACAAAATTGCATGAACTCTAAAAGGGGAAAACGAATTAATTCCTGCCTATATCCATTCAAAGGCGAAATATTTTTCGTGGAAATCTAATAAACCCGCAGGAGACGGGCGATAGACTGAACGGGTGGAAGATGTTAACATGCTATTCAATTACTGGACTGGCGTCAATTTGGGACGCTAATGACAAGGGTAGTTGGGGGTGGGGAGTGGTTGTTGTCGCGTGAAGGGGGAACTGTGTAATAGCATTACCACCCCGGGCAGTGCTCCAGGGCGAGGCGAGACTCCTCACCCCATTCCAGGATAATTTACACGCGAGAGGGGGTGACCCTGAAAAGCGAGGGAGAGCGGAAAATATCGCAAATTGTAAAAAAATGGGAGGGGAAATCTCGGCTCCGCTTTGCGAGTAACATGAAAGGGGTCCTAATAAGTTAATTATTCACGTAAATTAGTCGTCGCTTTGCCGCGTCGCTCTGGAATATCATTATGTAAAGGTGGGCGCTTAAGGGTAGAGGCCACGGTGAAATATATTCGCAAGGACGAAATGGAGGTCTTTGTCGTATGGGAGACTGGCCTTGCTTAGTTCAACATCACCGCTAAAGCACAGTAGAAATTAAAGCTGTTGCGAGGAAATATATTGTGAAGCAGGTTGTTTGAGTGGAGAATTTTCCGGGGTACTGATACAATAAAATCCTATCGTGTGTCCAGCCGGATGGTGTTGAATAAACACGACGTTTCGGCAGCTAGCTTTGCTGCCATTGTCAGGTGTCAGGATTCTAGTTGTCGCAAGCTGACTGTCGCCGATGTCTTTGAAACAAATTTCCGACCGTCGCAAACGAACGCCGACCCCACACATCTCGCCGTAGTCAATCGTCGGCTGAGGGTTTACCTGGAAGCAGAAAATGAACTCCAAATAGGTGATATTACTCCTCGAGAGGTTACTAGCAGCCTGCAAAATCTCCACCCTCGCAAAGCTCCTGGCCGTGACGAGATTTGTAACAGTTCTCCAAGTCACCTGCCTCCGGAGGCCTCAGCCTACCTCGCAGAAATCTTCAACACCATCCTGCGCTGATAACAGTACCCAAGCCGATGGAAGCATGCAGTGGTTGTGGGAATCCACACCAACCTCAAAACTACAGACCAATAAGCCTTCTTCCAGCCATCAGCAAGGTATTTGAAAATCTACTACTAAAACAACTGTCCACCCATATCGAGTACACAAATGCATTACTTAATCACCAGCTGGGATTTCGTCGCGGCCACTCAACTGCTGATGAGGGTAAGAGAAGCTGTCACTAAAGCGTTCAACCACAAACAATTCTGTGCCATGGTGATGCTCGACATCTCCCGAGCATTTGATTCCGTATGGCATTCGGGCCTCCTACTTAAGTTCTATGAGCAGGGTATCCCGGGTCCATACGTGAAGACAGTAAAATCATACCTGATCGACCGCACATTCAGTGTTCGAATCGACAGAGCTTTCTCTACTGCTAGAAAAGTGGAAGCAGGAGTTCCCCAAGGCTCAGTTCTGGGTCCTACTTTATATTCATCATATACTGCTGATGTACCCACAACCAAAGGAGTCCTGGTCGCAACATACGCTGATGATACAGCGTACCTCGTAGCCAGCCGCAGCAGAATTTTAGCCACTCGCCGACTTCAGGAAGTCCTCCAGGTAACGGAGGCCTGGGCACGGAGATCTAGGATTGACATTAACCCTGCCAAGACTCAGGCAATAATGATCAGTAAAAGACTTGTGCCTCGTCTTCCACGTCAACCGGACCCCATCACGGTAAAAACATATCCTGGTCAGATACTGCCCCTTACTTGGGATTGCTGCTAGACAGGAGACTAACCTTGAAAGCCAATATTAATGACGTCCACAGAAAAGCAAGCGCGGGGCTTCACAGCCTCTACCCGCTTCTCAACAGAGACAACAACTTAGCCCCAAGCACTGGCATTAAGATCTACACGACCTTAGTAAGACCTATTATGGAGTATGCCTGTCCAGTGTGGGCATACGCTGCTGACAGCTACATACTCAGGCTAAAAAAAATACAAAACAGGGCACTGAAAAGATCCCTGCAGCCAGGTTTCCCACGACGCACTCCATGAAGCTACTGGAGTTCCATATCTTCATGACAGATTTAGACAACTGGCTGAAGTATTCTACACAAGTTCAAATAGGAGCAATAACCCGGAGGTTAACATCGGTCGCTATGACATCACCATTGACCGTCAGAAGAGACCACTAAGTTTAATCATTTAACGCAAACAAACACCAGCGAGAAGCCATAACAACAGAAAAGCCTTGCATCACCCAAATACTTCTGGAGGCATTGTCCACGGACAACATACTCCGCCATCCCCCTGCCTGTTCAGAAAAGGCAGTAGCGCCCCACACACTTACAGACGAACTGCAGGCCGATGCCTGTGACGAAGAACTGTAGGCTGAAATCTCAAAGCACCACACACATAAACGACAACTGCCTGTAGGCGGTGGTCTGTAAGGCCATGGACTGTGTGCTGCCCACTCACTAGAGTTCGTGAACTTCAGGCCGGTGGACTGAAGATTTTTGGATGAAACAGTGGTTGCAAGAAAGGAGTGATCGTTCCCACATGACATTGTTGCGTGAACTACGACAATCACATACGGATTACTTAATTAATTACTTAAGAATGAGTGACGAAAATTTCGATGAACTGTTAAGTTTAGTTAGTCCATTCATCACAAAAGCAGACACCCGAATGCGCCAAGCAATTACTGCAGAAAAAAGAGCGACAGTTACCTTGAGAATTTTGGCTACGAGTCAGAGTTTCGAAGATTTAAAGTTTCCTTCGAGAATTTCATCACTAGCACTTGGTATGATAATATCAGAAACTGCCAAATATATATACCAGACTCTCAAGGATGTTTACATACAGGTAAGAATAATTTTTATTTTGCTTATTGTTCAGTAACTTTTTATATTATAATAAACCACTGAAAAGACAGAAATATATAGAAAATGTAACTTATAATCAAAATATAGACATAATACGCTCAATTCCATATACAGTTAGTTATTGCATTTAAAAAAAACTGTGACAGTTCTGAAGCGTCAGGGTCTTTTTTTTATTTGCACATGACTCATCTTTTACCTTCCACAAACATGGAAATTGCCGAAATAATTCAATAAATGAGGAAATCATTGCGGTTTGTTGTCCATTTTCCTGACAGTCCAAAACAGATTAAACAGCGCGAAAGATATGTGGCCTGTCGTCAGGCACAGAATAACGTATCTGTCAGGCGCGGTAACTGCAGTTGAACGGCGTGTGTGTGTCCGTTTTGGCCTTGAGATCGTAAACTTCAAAGATTGTTAACTGCGGACTGCTGGCAGTTCAGGCCCCGATCTCAACAATCCACACACAGACAGTTACGAAATATCTGCAGTCTACGGTCTTAATATCGACTGTATGTGTGTGTACAACAACGATAAACTGACAGTCCAGTGCCTTCAGATAAACTGTAAGTGTGTGGGGCGCTTAACGGTGCAATGACGACGACCATGACAATGCTGCCTTCACTTAAAGAAAGATTGCGCCGAGTTGCAAGTACCTTCTACAATAACACCAAAAAGTCGGACCACCCAGGGGTTCGCAATATTGGCCAATACGACACTACTATTGACCGATACAATCTACCACTGAACCTCCTCTACTAACCACACCACCATGAAGACTCTCCACATGCGAAAACATTAAAAACATTATTAATATGAGAAAATGTCCTAGGGCAATACCTCCAACAACCACTGCCTACAATGAAATGGAAGAGACTGGTGCTGTGATGATATGCCAGTCTAGGCGCTGGCAGTCAGCTTGCGACAGTTAGAGGCCTGATGATGGCAGCATAGCTTGTTGCCGAAACGTCGTGTTTATTCAATACCATCCGGCTGGACATCCGAGAGGATTTTATTGGATATGCAGGTTATTTACAGAAGAGGGTTGAACTTAGATATGATCGCGTAGTGTTAATTTTGTTGGGAATGCTTCCGCTCAAAATAGTAAATTCTGTTTAAAGCTAAATAGTATTGTGAAATGGTTCAAAACTATTCATGAAGTACTCTTTGTACATATGCTATCTCTGTTGCTATTTAACAATTAACACAGAAGTAATTAACTGCAAATAGCGGGAACTAAGCGACGAATGGGTGAACGGTGGAAACCTTATGTTAATTGGTTGGGTGGTAATTCAATACATGAAACATCGAGTTTTGTCCCCGGTAAATGCCACCCAGATTTTCTTTTTCTTTACGTGGCTGTCAGAACAGTCCTTTCAGAAAGGCAAGAATCGATTTTCTTACAGTTCCTTACTTACCACAATGCCCTGGTTTGAATGAAATGACGACAGGCAAGTCGTGAAGCACTGATGTGAATAAACTGGACAAATATTAGTCAGGTCTGGTTCCATAATTTAATATTTATGTTAATGCAGAATTTGTCTTTATTTTATATGCATCAATTTTATGAAATTAATAATACAGCGAAAGTAAAACTAGAAATATTTTTGTAGGTAATCTGTTTAGTTTCACTTTTGTGTATTTTCCTACAAATTTGATATAATCTGGTGGCCCCTTTCCTTCGTAACGATCTACTTTGTCAATGTTCTTCGTGATTATATCTTGTTTAATATGTTGCAAGATATTTCATGTTTTTAGAACATAGAAACATTTTTGAACCATATTATTTTAAGTGCAATGATCAATTTTTTTAAAACGGTTTAATTAGCTATCCAGGCATTTTGGATAGTTTCTTGTACATATTTTCACAAAAATTCTTTTCAACTGATAACATTCCACAATCTAATGAATGTGAATTGAATTCTAGTGTTTATTGAATTTGTAGAGAACTGTATTTAAATATCTCTTTTTCTGACAGCATAGTTCTATATTCCTTTTATTTCTTTGGGTTGTTTTACTGCAGGAAACATTTATACTCTATTTGTTGAAGATTTTAATTAATTGTTTAATTTTCTTAAAAACTTGATTTTTACAATCTAACAGAAAATTACGACTCTCAGGCACTATGCTATCGTCAGTTAAAACTGTCATAATATTTGTTATTTTTTAAAAGCAAAAGCAGCAGCAATTTATAACAAAACTTTTTTGGGCAAAATGCTTGTTATACATTCATGCTGCATTTTCTTTTAAAAAATAACAAATATTATGACTCTATAGTTTTAACTGACTAAACTACAGCTTAGTGCCTGAGAGTCGTAATTATATATCATATATATTAGCTTGTATAGAATCAAATATGAGATTAATGAATTTTCAAAAACATTTGGCACATTAGATAGAGTGCCATATCACACTATGTAGTGCGCACGTGTGAAACTGTAACATATTAACAGCAATTTAGCGGGCCCTTAGTGTCCCGTAACAGAATCGCTGGAGGCATATTGCACATTCCACATCCATTGTGCTGTCGGTCGTTTGTACTACTGAGGGTAACGGAGCGACAGCACCGCAATCGCAATGACAAATTTCACGCTCACATCGCCGGTAGGGATAGACGTGATTAGAAAAATGTGAAATTATAGTAGGAAAAATTTCGAATATTTCACTTAGTTTACTTACGATTCTTCACAGAAGTAGATTCGAACATGAGATACCTACAAATGTCTATTTTTTTTGAATGTTACATACCCTGTTCACACTCACCTGGCGGCCCAAGTTCATGTTTCTCTTGCCCCGCTCCTCACCTCACCTCACCATCTCCTCCCTTTGCCTGCCACTCCGAGCAGACGGCTGAGCCCATGCAAGCGAGTGGCAAATTTGTCAGTGGGCACTCTTACCCCTTCGCAAGTGACCTTGAGCCGCCTCTGTTATCTAAACGCACTGTGGCATCATAAGCTGACGTTTCAGTCAAACTGTCTTCTTCTGGAGCAAAACAGCACTGAGATGTGTTTCGTATGCATGCTCTGTCAAGCACAATCTGTGCTTAGCAGAACAAATGAAACACATCTCAGAGCAGCATTCCCGTAGAAAAACACTTTCTACTAAGCAGTAGGTGAATTTAGTAGGTCGTGAAACACCGTTCAGTACAGTTTCGCCACAGAAGATGGTCGCAGCAGCTAGGTCGAAACGTCAGCATTTAATACAAGGACACTGGGTCGGCGAAACTATGTTCGCGCGCCGAAGCCGTCGATAGCACATGACTGTTATTAATGAAAGATCGCAAGTTGATGCTGTTTATCTGAATTTTAATTGAGTTTACGACTCTGACCTACGGTCATCTCTTAGTAAAGGTCTGATTGTACTGAGTATTGGAACAGATTTGTGAATGAATTAGTGGATTCATATTAGAAATAATAACACATTAAAGCTCGCAGAGGCCATAGAAGCCGGGTACGATTGAAAGTTGGGGACGGGGTGGTTATGGTGGGAGGAGAAGGTTAAATAAGAAATGAGAAGAAATGACCTCATGGAATTTTGAAGAAAATGTTTCGGTATTCTCATAGAATAATTTCGAAATACAAGGAACTGTGAAATCTGAATGACCGCGAATCGAACTTCGAACCTCGAACCTCTAACCTCGAATCTCGAATTTCGAACCTGCGAGATGCCAGCGAGAAGGTTAACCGCTCACCCACCAGACTCGGTCCTGATTACGAAGTTGAAGGCTACAGTATTTCATCATATAGTATGAAGCCTTTACTGCTGCAAGTGTAATTCCTGGTTTCTCAATTTATATAAACGATTTTGGAGATGCCGTTAGCAGCAGGTTAACGTTGTAAAGGAGTTTACTGACGATATAGTTATCCACAGGGGAGTAAAGATTTTCGTTGATCATTCAGGGTATCAACGTAATCTTGTCATATTTTAATATGGTGCGATAAATGGTAGATTAAATTAAATTGCGGAAAATTTCTAGTAATATGTATCAGGAACAACGAAAAAGTACAAAGCAAGCTGTTACGTCACTGAAAGTCATTGAAAACGTTGCTTTCCTCAAACATTTCAGTGTAAAAGGGAAAAGGAACATTAAATCGACACTTAGGTCTTAGTTAAACTAATTCCCCCCACTTTAGTCCCTCGCGAATTTTTATTTTAAATTCTTGCATTGTTTGTCGTAAATTATTCATCACTTTCCTTGGTAATTTATTCAATTCTCCGATTCCCTTAGCGATGAAAGAATTTTTTCCACACCCTTATGTCTGAAAAACGGCCTGTTTTTGGTAATGGTTATCTTTTCCCTTCCATGCATCACTTTTACTTAATTCTTCCGCCAGTATTTTTCAACACCTTATCATCAATATACGCCTTGTACAGTCCCAAAACTCTCTACACCCTCCTCCTGTTTTCTAATGAATCATGTTCCAGCTGCTTTATCATATCGATATCCATCTGTATCACCAGGGACTGATTAATAGTTTTATGAAAGTGCAGAGGAGAGCGCCTCGTTTTGCGAAGGCCTTTAGAGATGTGTCACAGACTGGATACAGAGGTTAGGCTGGAATTGTCTGGAAGACATGCGACATGGTTTTCGCTTGAATTTATTGCCAATATCCTCTTTCACTAACGACTACAGCAAGGAGCCGTACGACCAAACGTTTCTGAATCATAATGAAAAGAGAATCTAGGGACAGTAATTAAGATGCCATACTGATACCATCATTACTCCAACCTGCGGGTAAGAGTGGAATCCATGAAGCAGATTAGTTATCGGTAGAAATTAGCCAGTTTTGTGAATTTCCGCCATAGATGTATCGTTTACCTACAGGAATTGCTGTCAGTTTCGGCGTCATGATTGACAGGATATGATTTTAATTTAATACAAATCTGGTAGCATCATCTCTGGGAAGTGAAGAAACTTGGCAAGCGAGCATAATGCCTTTTGTATAACTTGTTGAACGGAGGTAATGTCGAGTGCGACATAGTTATGTATAACTAGCACTTTCCCGTTTCTTCTCCGTCGCATGCATTGGTGTGTGAATAGTAATGCGTTGCCCTTTTGTTTTTCTTCCAGTTGTGTTGAGCGGAGGTAATGTTAACTCGTACATAATTATGTATAATTAGCATTTTTCCACTACTTCACTCCCGTGTACCTTGGTGTGTGCGTGCGTGTATTTATCGTAATGCGTTGAACTTCTTTATTTCTTTTAGTAATGTAGTATCTTTGTAATTTTCACTGCAAATTAAATTCCGAAACACATTACGTTTATTGATGCGTTAATATAGGACGTAGTGTTATTACTAACCTTTTTGCACGCAGTCTAACGTACTTAATTTCAGGAAACTGAAGACTTAAATAACCAAAGTTGTGTAGACAAACAGCAAACAGAACCCAAAGTGTGGAGAGTTTACTTGTATTGTACCATAATGTTTGGTGGGTATCGCTTAAAGGACAGTTCATTTAAGATGTAATGAGGCCTGTGTCTTATATATCGGTACTAACGCTAGATCATTTATTGCTCCATTCACCGGTCGCTTAGAATCACTGGATATACTACAGATTTTAAGCTAGATCATAGGATTTCAGACTGTGAAAAACCCATCGGAACTGAAGCGCTAGTTTTTGGTTGATGGATCTTCAAATCCTCAGATAGACCCCGAGTGCCCACAGATTTATTATACTATAGCCAGATAATGCAGCTTCCCAAATGCGTAGAGTGCAATTTTGTCGTTCTATAATTGCAAAGAAATTAATCAAGCTTATACTTTCAGCCATAACGTTTTAGGTACGGTGGCATTTGATATTCATTGGTCTTGAAACATTTTCACGTCATAAAAATTTTATAAAAAAAAAAAAATTACCGAAAGATCTCACTGAATTAATAAGTTAAGTTCACCAAATTGAATCTATGATCTATTATTCTTAATATTCGTTCAGTGGTTGTTTTATGAGAGAAATAATTTTATTACAAACGGTAACAACAGGAAAAGAATTACACATCAATAAAATACACAGCTTATATTCTTTTTTCACATTTAGATTCTAGCAGTAAATTTCACAACTTCCTGAAATTTAGCATACGCAGGCCTAAGCGGAAATTTAGTTTCTGAGATCTTGTGACACCACGTCCTAATACGAAATATGCGCCATTCGGAAAGTATAGATACTCATTTCCGGCCACGGTAGCCTTCGATGGCATCTTTCACAGGGGCGTAGCTATCGGAGGGCAAGGCGGTGCCATGCACCGGTGCCCCCAAGCTCAGGGGGCCTCCAAGCCCAGGGTCCCCAAGCGCAGCTCAGGGGGTTCACGCTCAGCGTAGGGGGGCCAGCCAAAAAAAAAATAAGTCGCTCATCTGGCCTGACAGCCCAAAATATTTTTTTTTTTTTTCAGCGGGGCTCTTGTTAACCTAGCTACGCCACTGATCTTACAAGGACTTTGTAGGATTAGAATGAAAAGAAACTTCGAAATGTTATGGGTCGCGAGCCTGCTTAAAATAATATGCAACGAGAGAAGACTGTAATCGACAATTAACATTGAATAATTTACCAAAAACGTTGAAAGAGTTTAAAGTTAAAAATTGTAGGTGGGTGCAGGAAAGGAGGAAGATGGACGTGTAGGGAAATTGTCATATTATACATATATGTATATAACAAATTAATAAGTGATGAATAATTTACCAAAAACGCTTAGGGAATTTAAAATTTTCAAGTTGGAAAAGTAAATGGGGACCGAATTTAACACACCAATTATAAAAAAATAATACTAATATAAAAAGGGTAATTATATGTCTAGGGGATTTTCCACCTGAACGTTAGCTCTATCGCAATTAAAATTAATCATAATAATAACATCAACAATTGAACATAACACTTTTAATGTAGAACACGAACACATACATGTTATATCAGAATCGAGCAATGAATTATCTTAGCCGTCCACTAGGATAGTCAACTTGATATACCCGTTGTACTCCGCGGAACGCGAATATACGCCACATGGATCAAACCACCGCGTAGCCGCCGGACGCCATTGCTACCGCACTGCCCTCTATCGGAGAAGCGTCGTAGTTGTAGAAGTCGTGCTGCTATCTGGTGGTCAAAACGTCGTGGTTTCACGATACAATTAGTGCAAGTAGAAATAATTTTATTCGAAATGCGTCATTTCATAAAATTACTTCGCATATTTGTTCCTAACGCCCTCGATACTGGAAATTCTAACAGATGCCTTACCAGGAACACTATCAGCTACTGCAGAAAAAACGGACAAATACCTACTGCTACAAGAAGTATCTGTAACCTGTACCTAAACAAAATTATGTTGGCAGATAAGCTATAATTTTCGACAATACCCTAATTGTTCATGTCTATAAATATAGTAATATCGCAACCGAGAAGAAGTCTTTACATTTATGATGTAAGTTTGGATGACGCGGGTTGAAGCAAACACTACCGCTCGGATTTTTATGGTTTTCGAATAATATACAGCACATGGTCTCGTGGGAAAAGTAGGCCATGCAGGCGGAAACTTAGTTCTCATTTTAGCCACATTGTCAGACTGCCCAGACATAGTCAGGGCGCTAATGACCTAGATGTCGACGCATCTAAAGCGCAAAAAAGGCAACAACTAAAACAACAACAAAGAAATCGTGGGTAAAATAGGGTACCCCGTTTAAGGTAAACTTTGCACATGTTTCGGTAGTTTTTTGGTAGTTTCTTTTTTTTAGCACTCAAGATTAACGATGTTTTTGCTCCAACAGAACAATCTGTCCTTTGGGTATCAAACTCATACCATTATCACTACAGGCCACCCACAATTATGTATATATATATGTTATGTGTCGAAGTTACCCCGAATTTGGGTTTTTTGACAAGGCATTAAATGCAATTAATGTCAAGGATCTTAAGTGTAAGCGTTATTTTAACATCATTTTGATAAAAAATATTAATATTTTATGCATTTTAGGGGAAATTGAATTAAAAACGAGTTATGGAGATCAATCAGTCATTTTAATTATCACATAGGTTAAAAAATTATAGGCACTTAATCAGTCTTATTATTATCTTCGAAATCAACAAGCATTAACATTATTAGCATTATAACAATCAACTTTGGCAAAAAACGTAAAATATTTAAACAACAATAGAAAAATCTAAATATAATTATTAATCTGTATCCTCGCATACCATACAGTCATAGGTTGGATTGGTTGAGCGTGTGTTACACATGCCACAAGTCCAATAATACTAAAAACTTATCGAAAACTAGGCATCCAAACAATACGAAGCCGCCATTGCGCACCACACTGCAAACAGCAACGACGAACACATTCGAACTACTCCGTAAGCCAAGTGACCGCAATGCACCCATCCCACTCTTTCCGCTCCTTCACCGCGTGCTGATAAAGTAACCTCATGAACTGTCAAAGTTAGCCTTACTGTTAAAGTAATCCTGTTTTACGTTTTTTTGGTAATTTTGTTGCGAAGTAACAACGCTGAAAATTTAAGATAAAATCGACTGCAAATTGGTATGCAATTTTCGTTGGCCAATACTCACATAAAACTGATCGGAGTTTGGTGGGGTTTTTAATAATGTTCAACCCGTGGAGTTTTTATTTTAATTTTTCGTCGAACGCTGAGAAATTATGATGAAAGTGGCAGGAAATTAGTTTCCATTTTTCGTTGAATGCGATTTATTGAATACTAAAGGTAAAATTTTGCTGCCTTGAGTATAATTAGGTATGTTTGATTTTGATGTGATGCCGAAACAATGAGAAATTAAGATGAATTGGCCCACGATTTGAAGGTTTGTTTCTTGGCGCAGTAAAAATATTTATCGTAGTACCAGCATACGAGATGCATAGTATTATTCGGAGAGATCAAGTAACGGTTGATTGTGGAGGTCCTTCAATCTGAAAGAATTTGCTTTCAGTGACAATCTGGGCCGTTGATCATGTGGATGTTGATGATGTTGGTTTAAAACAGAAGTCTGTATATTTGCAGTCGACGTGAGCGAGGTTGCGGGTTACAGACAGTTCTAAATGCCGCCGGCTGCGCCAAACAAAACTACTGCATGTTAATGGAACATAGTTTTAAACAAAGCTGACAACATATTGGAATAATTCCCCGAGAGCTGGTAGGTGACGAGAGAAAACACACGCATTCCGCTGCTTTCCAGCTGTGTGGAGTTCATTTCACAATTGCAAATTTTTTCTCTCGCCACAGCTCTATGCAGACTGCTAGGTGATTCGGTCTCGGGTCACAGCATGTACCAACACGATATGAATTTGTAAGTTAGCTAAGAGGCAGTGAAAGAGAGCTACATGATGGCGCCATTTTCGTTGTATACTCTATGGTAAACCAGGAATTTATGACCTTTTAACTAAATGCTCAAGTACCAAGGACAGAAATTTGAGGCAGCAAACCGAGTGTGGTGGATGAGTGCAAACGCTCTGACCTCGCATTCTGGAGGACGCTGATTCGAATTCCTGTGCTGTCATCCAGATTTCCGTTTTTCATAGTTTCTCAAAATCACTCCAGGCGAATGCCGGAATGGTTCCTTCTAATATCATGGCCGATTTCCTTCCCGCTCCTTGCACTCAGTCCTTTCACACCTCTACTGACGTCGATATCGACAAGCTAGAAGCAACAGAAAAGACGCGACGATAATCTAAAGAATGTGATATGATATTTTACCTGTAGTGGAAAAGGGGAAAAATACTTGGCATGTTTAGAATGGGACAAGATTTTTTTTACTTATGGCTTTACACCTCGTTGACGTCGAGGTCATTAGAGGTGAGATGGGAGTGGGGTCAAGGAACGGGAAGAAATTTCGGCCATGGCCTTTTTGAAGGAAGCATCTCGGCATTTGCCTGGAGTGATTTGGAGAAACCATGGAAAGCCCAAATCTGGTAGCCCGGACAGGGATTCGAACCGCCGTTCTTCCGGATGCGAGGCCAGAGAGTTAACCGTGGAGATAAGAGAAGTCGTTGTTAGGGTAAGAGACAAAGTCGAAGGTGATGCACCGGGTGGTAGCGTTTGCTCCGGGCGTTCAGGAGTACGCGTGTTCGAAACCCGAAATAGCTCCTGGCGAATACCGAGATGGTTTCTTCAAATGGCTTGGCCAAATTCATTCCCGTTCTTTAGTCGCTTTAGTCGCTCTAATCCCACAAAATTTGACAAACCGAAAATCCATATTAATAAAAAAAGAAGAAAAACTTGACTGTTATAATTTGACAACATAAATAGACGTTTCCACAGTCAAATCTGCAAGGGAGGAATCCAAGCTAAGTTGAAAATAAATTCCATATTTTATTTCCAAGAGTGATCTGATTTGCTTCTAATACTAGAACTTTTCTCCTATTCTCTGTAACGGATTTATCTTTCCAATGCTTCTTATACTACTGCTTTGTATTTTGATTTTCCTTTGAATGTTGGCATTGAAAAAATCGTATCTGATTGATGCTTTTAGATTCAGTTTCCTTTGTGAACGGTTTACGTTCTGGCCTCACATTCGGGAGGACGCGGGTTCGAATCCCCGTCCGGGAATCCAGATTTGGGTTTTCCATGGTTTCCTCAAATCACTCCAGGCGAATGCCGGGATGCTTCCTTCAAAAAGACCATGGCAGAATTCCTTCCCGTTCCTTGTCTTCAGTCTCATCCCCCCTCTAATGACCTTAGCCGTCGACGAGGCGTAAAGCAATAAGTAAGTTTCTTTTCTAGCTCTGATGCACCCGCAATTCATGTATCCTTAAAGAGATTTAGATTTAATTTTTTATTTTTTAATGGTATTAACCCTACAGCCACTTAGCCGATTCTTTATATTGCTTATGATTTTACTCATCTGTAATAAGTTTTTTTTGTAGAGTTCCTGGAAATCGCAATTGAAATAACAATACAGGGTGACACAAAAATTAATTAAAAAATCCCTTGCCGTGCGCAGGATTCGAATCGGTGACCCCAGCAACGCGAAGCCGCCTCGCTAGCCCCGCACTACCAGAGCCAGCTTACACGTAATTGGATCTTCATACCATTGGCTCATCCACCCCATCTACGTTTAAAGCGGCGATTAGGCTGTTGCAACTGATGAGAGTCATGGGGGAAATGTAGTACTGTAGAGGTGTGAAATTGGCACGTGTCCTCCACGGGGCGCTAGGCTTACTTGGAAGTGTGCGGCGCCACCTGCAGCGTGCGTCGCAGGTTGCGTGTTGAACGTGTTGCAGGCGCTGGGCTCCCCGCCGTTGGCCCTGACAGCCTTTCACTCCGTTCTGTGTGACAAAGTCGGAACTGTCTGCGTAGGTGGGTGAAGAATGGTCGGCAGCTGTTGGAAGTTCTCTAACTTCACACTCGCAACAGAATTTGTTGCTGACAGACGCCTATGAGGAACAAATGGGATTTCTGGTACGACCTGATTGTTTCTATCAGATGAATAAAATAAATTTTTAAATTCTACACAATCCTCATATAAATATTCCGAAAATTTATTTGTGGTCTACATTAGTTAGTAGTATGAACTGAAAAACGAATTCATAAAACCTTGCGAGATCTGCATATCATGGAATAGTTATTTGTAGAACATTATACAGAATTACAACATTTTGAAATCTCCCTACATTTTGTTGTAAGTGTTGAAAGTACAAAAGGTGTGCTTCTGATATGAAACGAATGAGAAATAAATGTTTGTTTTAATTAAATATTTATGTAAGAGGGAAATGGATGAGACTATGGCAGATGTATTGAGGAGGGGTGGGGGTGGGGGGGAGGGAGCTTCCGCTTGTATCACAGTAAAAACCATTGAAGATTAATAAAATTTTCTTATGAAATTAGCCGAGTGTTTCCGTTCATAAAACAAGACGTTTTGGCTGTGAAAATCTGTCGCCACTATCTAGTGAGTTACCTGAGAATGACAGCAGAGACTATGGTCGCAAAAACGTTGTGGTTTATATTTTTTGAGATTAACTTCATTAGATACAATTGAAGAAGATTCCTGTAAATAAAAGACCGTGGACATAACCACTCAGAAAAATGTCAAGGGAATAAATGAGTCGGTGATGACATATTCAAGTTTCAAAGTACTGCAGATAGAATAACTAACACGCAGTCCTAAGCCAAAAGCTGATCACGTTTTATTAGAGTACTTGGAATTATGGAAGCGTTCAGATAGTTGTGTACCGAAATTTTCGGCAACAGGTAAAAAACCCATGTAGTAGATTTTGTTGAATGGTTTGTGAATATGGATGAGACTTGTGACCATCACTTTATGTCATCTAGGTAGTACTTTTAGAAAATTCTATTGTTTCTACTAAGTGAAAAATGGATAATTTTTGACTAACCTCAACGTACTGTACATATACGAAATTGTCATGTAATACTGAATTTCTACCAGAGCGATAATAATTTTTGAAATCCGGAAGCCCTGATATTGAATTTTGCAAACCATTACATGGGTGGCAGCAGTCTCTCTATATACCGTTTTCTATTGGGATCTGACCGAATATATCTATCCTGTTCCACAGTCTATGTTAACGGTTCGCAAATATTGCTTAAACTTATGCTGTTCACATTTTGTGAAATCAATTTTTCAGTATCACACTAATGATAAAAAACTCGAATCTCTTAAAGAATAAGAATCAACTAATATTTAAGGTCATAATGTTATTTAGTTTTACAATGTCGTCAAAATAACACTTTTACATTACCATCTTCAGAATAGATAAGTTGTTTTTATTGACTTATTATTCGAAACAGCTCTAAACTTCAAATGAGTTAGAGAGATTAACAACTGTAAGAATCTATGGATTGTAAATATAATAGTGGCCTGTGAATTTAAATTACTATACTGAGAGGGTGTATAAAATGAATATGTGTGGTATTAGGGAGTGAGATTACTGTTCTGATAAATATTTGAACGATCAGCAGGCGCCATTACAAGAAATAATCGACCTTAACTAACAGGTGGAAAAAGTAATTACTCTGTTTTTCATTTCGGCAGAAAGGAAAATTGGTCCCTAACGGCTGCTTGATCAGTTATGGCGCAGGTGTCTATAAACACCCACGTACGGAGGGAAATTCGAACGACGGCAAACATAAAAAAGTCACTCCTCGATATTAAGGTTTTTGTTCCGCATACCACAGAGCGACCGTTCGGATCCATAGTGCCTGCAAATTGTTCGCGGAAATATGGCAGGAATTTCGGGGTACTGGCAGACACCTGCTCGCACGGCTGCATTGTTTGCGGGAGGCGCATTTTTAATTAAAATCTTACAACAGGACCCGCCTCCTGTGTGTTTCATACAGCTGGGTTCAGCCAGCATCGTCGCTTTGTGGAGAGACTCGCAGCATTTATGCGACGCCGTTTGTAACTGGGAGTGTTTGTGTTTATACTTCCGTATAAACCAACGGCTGTCTGTTATTTGGCAAAGATATTTGAAACGATGCTCAGAATTGATTTAACGTCTCTCTGATTACTTGCTGGCTATCTATCTGTTGGTGACTAAGAAAGTACTGAGTACATTATAAAAAGCGTTACATGTCTGGTATAGTATTTTACAGTTGAGGGTACTAAGTTAAGGGAAAATGTAACTGGGGTAGTTTCCAATTCCTTCCCAAGCGCGTACGGAATTCGTAAGTGTTATGTGTGAATCATTTTAAAGGGGTATGTGTACAGAATACTGTGTTGTTTATTTGATGTATATTAAATTAAAGACGGCTGGCAGTAAAAAGTGAAACCTGCTGGTCAGGCCTATTCTTCCGAAAGACACCAGAGAGTGTTGCCAAATTTAGTGTCCCCATTAGACGGACAAATAGACAGCAGTTATGTTGTATGCGCTCACTACATAGCCACTGTGGAGATGTCTACAGATTACACAACCAACTCTACCCTACTATTCTAATCCGCAATGGTCAAAAATTATTCACTCTCCGGTATCGAACCAGTCAATGGTGGGTCGCGCCTCAAACGCAGTCACAATGTCTTAGTGATCCGGACTACGAGGCGTTTATTAAATGGCTAGTTAACTGATTTGGACAATTGAATGCAATTAAATTATATAAATAAAGGAAGTTCATTATTTTTTATTGTCTCCAAGGGCCCCTAAGCTACAAACTTAACGCTGGAAAAAAAAAAAAAATACCACTTCGTCAGAGTAGAAAATAATTGCTCACACAACAGTTAACGAAACTTAGAGGGGAAATTCAACTATGGTGCAAATTAAGCTTTCTCATTTCACATTTCAGAGGTGATTGCGAATGGAAAAAATGATTTTAGCTAGTCAAAATGCCTTTTGCAAATATATGTGGAACCGGCCATTCATAATGCTTCAATAGTTAAATTTTATTGCATATTGTTTGGTCCGAATATAACTCTAATTGGGCACTAACGAAGGTATGTCATTGCCGTGAAATTTAATCTCAGTTGTTCAAGTACCATCTGGGTTAAGATGTTGATAAAAAATTGTAAAGCACAGAAAATAACCAGACGTGCTTATAAGAATATTAATTCATAATGGGATAAACGCATATTAAACGTAGTGAAAATCATCTAATTATTACATAAAAAGTAATAACCGGCGATAAATCTAATTGGACACAGATTCAACTGCAAAAATATTATTTCGAAATTAGAGCTGAAACTATGAGGACAGATGAAATTTCAAAATGGAAACACAAATTTTTTGTACGATATTATAAACAAGATATTAAACCGTGTTATTCTTTTCGGGACTTAAGCATACGTTTGTTCCTTTTGGTATTAAAAGACATTTTGCATTTATAGTAACGTATACACAATGCGCAACGCTTAATTTCCTTTTATACATACAGTTTCAAATATACGACAGTTTGATTGATCTGCATGTGAATTTCTTTTCGGAAGAATTACATTAATAGAGCCATAATTTGCACCCAGCTGTTAGTCAAGAGTACACGCCCTGTTAATATTGTTGCAGAAGAGAAGGAGCTAGCCACTTTAATTCCGGCTTCATTCACAGGGCGTATTCATATCGAAACAAGGGGCATCATTAGTGTGTGACATAGGTTTCAGTCCTTCTCTGAGCTACGCTGACTGAGGTACTGATTGTGGCCAAATCTGATTTTTCTGTTCGTTTTGTATGACGAAATGAACTAGCACATTACTTAATTTTAAATACGCAGTCTTTGATGTCTTCGAAACTACTACCGCTGGATCCAATGTGTGTAGTTTCAGACACCATGAGCAACGATAATTAGTCATTTTGTAACTTTACACTTAGATTCTTTTATTCCAGTTACATAACGTTCCTCCAAAAGAATTTAAAGTTGCAGTTGTTTTCGGTTCTCCTCGATTGAAGAATGCACCAGAAATCAAATTATACTTTTTTAAATGATCGGATTTTTTGTATTGGACTTACAAAATTATGTTCCACTTAATAGCTTCTCTTTTCATACACAACACTACAGTTAACTACCTTTTATTTCAAATCAATATCGATTTCACAGTAAGTACCTTTGTTACTCACGAATTACAATATAACTGTACTTGAAAACTGCAAATCACTTGTCAGTATTCAGTCTCCATATTATATTAACCCTTTGGACTACAACCCCGTGTGAGCTCGTGGTCAGGTTTTCAAACCAAAAAGCTGGTACTCGATTTCAGGCACAAGGTTGTAGGAAGATTCTCTCTTTTTTTTTAGGTAAGGTGGTCAGAAAATGGAATAAGTTAACAAAATAAACGATGAAATGATTGAAAGAATTTAAAGTTGAAATTTGACGAGGGCTAATATACGGCAAATGCAGGAAAGGGAGAAAAGGTATGTAGGGGAATTGCCACCGGAGCGTACGCTCCAGAGCAATAAATTAAATTAAACTTATAACTACGAGCCTGATCCGTGGTACGTCGGTCCGGCCAAAACCATCACGGACCTGGCCCGTGGTACGTCGGTCCGGCCAAAACCATCACTTGCAGGCCCGTGGTACGTCGGTCTGGCCAAAACTATCACGGGCCTGGCCCGTGGTGCGGCGGTCCGGCCAAAACCATCACGGGCCTGGCCCGTGGTACGTCGTTCAGGGCAAAAACATCACGGGCCTGGCCCGTGGTACGTCGTTCCGGCCAAAACCATCACGGGCCTGGCCCGTGGTACGTCGTTCCGGGCAAAAACATCACGGGCCTGGCCCGTGGTACGTCGTTCCGGCCAAAACCATCACGGGCTTGGCCCGTGGTACGTCGTTCCGGGCAAAAACATCACGGGCCTGGCCCGTGGTACGTCGTTCCGGCCAAAATCATCACGGGCCTGGCCCGTGGTACGTCGTTCCGGGAAAAACCATCACTTGCAGGCCCGTGGTACGTCGGTCTGGCCAAAACTATCACGGACCTGGCCCGTGGTACGTCGGTCCGGCCAAAACCATCACTTGCAGGCCCGTGGTACGTCGGTCTGGTCAAAATTATCACGGGCCTGGCCCGTGGTACGTCGTTCCGGCCAAAACCATCACGGGCTTGGCCCGTGGTACGTCGTTCCGGGCAAAAACATCACGGGCCTGGCCCGTGGTACGTCGTTCCGGCCAAAACCATCACGGGCCTGGCCCGTGGTACGTCGTTCCGGGCAAAACCATCACTTGCAGGCCCGTGGTACGTCGGTCTGGCCAAAACCATCACGGACCTGGCCCGTGGTACGTCGGTCTGGCCAAAACCATCACGGACCTGGCCCGTGGTACGTCGGTCCGGCCAAAACCATCACTTGCAGGCCCGTGGTACGTCGGTCTGGCCAAAACTATCACGGGCCTGGCCCGTGGTACGTCGTTCAGGGCAAAAAACATCACGGGCCTGGCCCGTGGTACGTCGTTCCGGCCAAAACCAACACGGTCTTGGCCCGTGGTACGTCGTTCCGGGCAAAAACATCACGGGCCCGGCCCGTGGTACGTCGTTCCGGCCAAAACCATCATGGGCCTGGCCCGTGGTACGTCGTTCCGGGCAAAAACATCACGGGCCTGGCCCGTGGTACGTCGTTCCGGCCAAAACCATCACGGGCTTGGCCCGTGGTACGTCGTTCCGGGCAAAAACATCACGGGCCTGGCCCGTGGTACGTCGTTCCGGCCAAAACCATCACGGGCTTGACCCGTGGTACATCGTTCCGGCCAAAACCATCACGGGCCAGGCCCGTGGTACGTCGGCCGGATCAAATGTAAACACCACGAAAATATCACACGGTTGAAGGATATTATTTTTTGGTAATTTTTGTAAAAACGTCAATTATGTGCAATGAGAATTTATTCAGAACTTAACTTTCATTGATTTATTATTTATTTAAAGATAGTAAACATTCTGTGATATATTTACTTTAATTATTAACCTTTTGTTGTTTGTTGTTTAATTTAATATATTATTTAGTTTTAAATATTTTTTTTTAATTTTTCACTTGTATTTTTGTAACTTATTAAATTAACTTTTCCCGAATTTTTCTAATAGCTACGACACCCACGTAAGTCGTGTGCGATTGGTACAACTTTAAGAAAGATTTTCTGTGCCGTGGAATGACTTGAAGGTTCGGCAGTACTGTTTAACTTTTGGGACCACGCTGCTGAATTTTAAATTGTAGGACAAGCGGTTAATAACACCAGCTTCGTGCTCCTCCCTTCCATTCTATTCATTTCATCTCTTCGCTAAGCATTCTCCGACACTGCCCAGCTGTGTAATTTCTCTATTTACTTCTCGCTGTTAGCATGCTCTCGTATTAAAACAAAAGCATTCTTAATTTCACATACTCGATATAGATTTATGCTATGTGTAAGCTGTTGCCTTATATAAGGCCTGGCGGATTGCCCTGTAAACACACTGTCATTAGGTAACCATCCCGATTGAGTAGTGCTACAGGTCGAAACGTGGCACATTGAGGCGTTAAAACCTTTTGGAACGTTTCACTGCCTTGAGTTCTATACCGGCTGTGTTTGCAGGGCTGAAGCAAACGGTCTCACGGGAAATCTATCGCCGTGTCTCCAGGGAGACTACGCTGATTACCTGACGGGCGCAGCGTACACAACCAGGTCAGCGATACTCGTTCCCTCCAGTCAAGTAACTGTTACACACATCACAACAGAATTATGGCTTAAACACGATACACAATTCAGTGGGATTTTAGAAACAGCCGAGACAGATACTGGACTTGGTTTCACCTCGAAATAGGGCATGTTCGTATAGAAACTTACCTGAATTAAATACGAAACTAAATATAATTTTTTGAGTTTGGATCAAAGCTGTTGTAAACTTAATTTTGTCGATAAATCTCACGCATATGGTGGATGAAATGGGTTGCTGGTTAATTTAAACTAGCTCGAAACGAACGGTAATTAGTATGTTCAAGTTTAATATAACAGTGACATAGAATACAACGGAAATATCTACGTCAATTATAAATACCCTATAAGCCCGTCTAAAATGACGGATTGAGCGAACGCTTTGGCGGCTCACTTTCTGACAGTTCCTTAAAAAAGTAAAAAGGTAAAGGTCACAGCGTTCCTACAACTCCTGCCGCTTACAGTAAGATTCGCGGAGATAGAGTTCGACATTCCCATTACAACTATTGGCTCAAGAATGGATGTGACGAGGTCAGCGCGACGCTCCGACCATTCTTTATTTTCCCGCGAAGTTTCCTCCACGGAAATCAGTGGATAGCAAGCTGAGTGGGCCTGGGGTTCCGTTCCGGACGCTCACCTTGGCTTCGTCGGGGATCAAACCCTGGTCGTCCAAATCGCAGTCAGACGCCCTACCATATGAGCTACGTGGGCACCGCTTAATTAAGTACATGATCATAACCTTAATAATGGTGTAATGTGGTACGTATTCCTAAGTTTACTGCAACGATATTAAGAAAAGAGGAAACGGCTTTTAGGAAATATTAATAACAAAGTATAGGGAAAATAACCCATCACTCACCAAAGTCGAAGATTACCACGGAGATAGCCAGTCATGGTTCATTCCGTACCGCAAGACCAAGGTGTGTATAAGAAAAAATCTACATCGACTGAACAAAAATAAACAAAAAGCAGCTAATAGCTATTATGTTGATTTAAACGCAATACATATTTTTTTTAGTGTTTTGATAATTTATTTATATAACTAAATATTAAATGAATGTAAAATATTATTAAATAACGCCCATAACCTCAATTTTGCAGTAGAATCTCTGGCTGCAATTAGTCTCGTAACGAATGCCGGAAGAGTTACTCCAGTGTTACAGACACTGTGATAAAGTGACGGAAGTAGCCCTTTCTGTGGATAGATTAGTCGGAAAAATAATCATGCAGATAGGCCAAATAAAAAGGAATTCATTTCATGTTTACTAAAGGAACAGGCGAAAATCGGCACCCACAGGAACTAAATAAAAGTTCAAAAAAATTATAAAATTTTATAATCACTGAGTACAACAATTTTGTTGGTTAAACTTGAGATCGAATGGATTCTAGCGCCACTCACATTGCTTTGCTCACGAACTAGTAGTGATATCTCCCACATCAAATCTTATTAATGACAGAAATAAAGACGTGTAGGAGAAAGATCATAGATATCTTTAGCAACAACTTCTCGCCGTTGGTCAGTATTTTTAATTTTTTCGGTGAATCCAGTGATAGATTTCAGTGTGAATGAAGATCTCTGTACAAAATGTAATGCTTTTCATGTCAGAATAAAATGTTTTCTACTTAATAGTATTCTCCATACGAATGCATATCCATAGATTCCTTCCATTTCTAAACGCACTAATTGAAATAGAAGTGGCGTTGTGTTTCATGTTAATAACGGAACCTTCCAATGGATATTTAATTTCGTGGAACAGCCAAAAATTACAAGAAGCAGTTTTCGTAGAACAATAATTTAAGTAAGCTTTCGAATGATCTTCATTGAAATTAGCAGTGATTGGTTAACTTATTTCAAGATCTTTCAAGTATTAATTTCATTGGAATCTAATGGCATCAAAATAAACATTATATCGTAAGGGTTCATATTTTTCCTTGTCATAATTTTCCGTACAGAAGGCGATATGTTGGTTTCTGTCCTAATCGCTTTTGGATCCACGACGTCGTTGCAGAAAACATAATCTCGTTTTGATGGTGAGAGACTATCGTCTTTAACTAACAGAAAATGCTTTGTTGCTTGTGATGATAACTTTGCAAACCTGAAATGTCACAATCTTTGCAACAGAGGAAGTGAACAGAGTATTTATACGGATCACTGATTGTTGTGTCTTTTAGCAGCTACCTATGGATCTCTTTAACATCTGCAGAAATTATTTCTCTCTGTACTATTCACTGTCTCATATTTTTTGACATAGCTCTTTTAAACAGAAGTAAATATGTGAACCATCTTTGTTTTATAATTGCTTAAAAATAAACATTTCTCTTGGAATGTTAATATTTGAATGAAGCCTCTCTGACAGTTAACGCCAGAAGATGACAATATTATTTCATTATATCCCTTAAGTTTTATACTTACTTCCAAATTAGTGATATTAAGATAAACCTTGTGTTGAAATATATACAAAATTATGACTCACTTTCTTGAATTTGTAGTTTGATATATTTTCAAAAGTTTTGTTTAAGATTTAATTCACGACTTTAACAATGCCCGGTGATGGAATAACGTAATTTTTAAAGAAGGAAAGCAACGCCACCGTTTACAAACGGGTTTGAGTAAAATATACGTGTTGTGTAATTGAAAGAAACATTACTAGCAAATATGTGCAACTGCATTAAATTAATCAAGTTCATGGTGTTACATGTGACTGATTTGTTCTTAACGTTTAAAGTAGATGCGTGGAGAAATTTCATCCATATAATTCAACATAAAAAAAACAAAAATGGAGAAATAAACTACACGTTTATGTAAACTGTCACCGGATTATATGCTCTATCGCAATTAAATTAAATTAAAATCAGTAGCACTGTGTCAGTTAAATAAGAAAGACTTTTGAGCGTACAATCACAGTAATTGAAACCCCGTCTTATCAGGCAAATATCTGATGACTGCAGGAAAGTTCAGTTACAAGACAAAAGCTTTATTCTTAGCTGGAAAGCCTTTTAAAGTTTCTAAGTACATTATTCGAGCTGGATGCATTAGTGGAGATATCGGAATCTCGCTGCGCAGTAGTTTTAAGTTGCCCAGAGACCACTAATGACCAAGTTACATTCACTTTCGAAGCACCTCCCCTTCCACCGATACTCCTGCTTTCACCGCTGTCGTTTTGCTACTCGGTGCGGGCCCAAAATTCGGCCATTCTGCCAGCAGCTCGCCCAGAGGGCGTTAATACGGCGCTCGAGCGACTGCAATCGCTGCCATTGGGACGCCTAATGGCGCGTATTGTCTCGCGCCCTCGACTTTCTGCTCCTCGGCGCAAAGTGTCGCCCTCAGCCACCCTGCAGGCGTCTGCAAATAGCGAGCTGCAGGCTCAGCTAGAGACACACACGCATAATCCACCAACACCACCTACTGTGTTTCACCGTCTTATGCTGGAGAATAATCTAGCTATCCCCCAAACCAACCACACTACAATGTTGATTTTTTATGCCCTTACTAGCTTCAAAACCTGTCAGAAATAACGGGTTTAACGCAATTTTTTGTTCACTCGTTTTTATGCAGTTGGTAAATTATATAATGCTTGATTTTCTAATGTCCTACATATTTCTTTTACAGTTTACATAGCAATACAGTTGTAACTTCTACTGAGTTATTAACCACAGAAGTAAAGAACCGATGAAATTAAAAATAAATTAGGAATCCAAAAATCCATCGCTATACCACGTAATATGGGTTTTATTCCTGATCCAGACACAATTCAGCAAGATAAATATGGAACTACTTCCATCCGCTTGAAGTAATAGTTTCAGTAATACGGCGCTTATGAAAGCAGTTTAAATTGTTTATAAAACTGAATTCAGAGGGAATTATGCTGTAACAAAATGGATCAGTTGTGATTCTGGTCAGCTTAAGCACAATCACGACTAATGTTGCCGTTCGAAAATCGTAGCTTCTATTACCCTCATATAAATAAACAACGGGTATCACTTATGGTGGTAGTAGGAGTTTTATTCTGGAAAAGCTTGTAAGAAATCTCGATCATTCCCAATAATATATTTCGTGATATGACTACCTTTTCTCTTGTTAGATTCTCAGAATATTTAGCTATGATTTTTTTAAATCAATAAATCAATAAATTAAAAAAATTGTTGATAGATTTCGCGATTACGTTTTGTGTAAATTTTTCTTTTTAATAAATTTCATTGTTTCTAATGTCCTGTCAAAAAAAAAAAAAAAAAAAAAAAAAAAAAAAAAAAAAAAAATGTTCTGGCGTATAAATCTGATAATCATGGGCCGTTTCGAGAAATTCAATCTCTGCCCTTATATTCAACCAACTGTATAAGTGCAATAACCTTTTTTTTGTGATGCGCGGTAACAAAAAGCCGAACCAGCGTGATGACGTCATCTACTCTGCTGCCTCTTACTGATGCGTATCTGCTTCAACATATTTTTAGCCACACTAAGCTGGTATTCAGTATTCCTGTTGAATAAAGAATATCAGCTGTTCTGATATTAACAGCTTCTGTTATTATGCTATCCCAAAAAACCACTGTCACGGTCCAAAATTCCTATTTCTTCGAATTTAAATATATGCTTCTTTTAAAGTTATACAGTTGGTTAAAAATGAGGGAGATGTGGACTAATTCGAAATGTGACATTTATACGTGGTTGGAAGCGCGAGAACATTCTACCAATTTTTGTGTTGTTATTTCTGTGATGTGCAACTAACGTAAATTCCACCTTAACCACATTACTTCTAATCCCAGCATAAATCGTAGTATAAAGAAACCGTCGCAATTCTAGATGCTTCTTTACAAAGATTTCAATGAATATCGCTTTTTACGTATCTGCTTTTGATTGTTTCAATCAAGACCTAATTTGTTTTATGCTAAGTTTCTTTAGAACAAATTATCTTCAGTAATAATGATCGAAATTACCTGAATATTCTTGTGTATCATTTGTAAGACAACTCGTTATCATTAGAGTTTGAAATTTTTTTTTTCTATTCAAAGACCATTTTGACCTATTTTTTCTTTTACAGCTATCTAATTTAACCAATGTACTATTACATCATTAATTTATATTTAGCAGTAACATTTAGCTGAAATAACTAAACGAAAGAAAATAGTTTCTTAATAGTTAACTAAATGAAGTTGATGTTATTACTTCACAACCAGAGTCGTATTTATTGACGGATCATTTATATTTAAGTCACCCAGGAACTGTAGTCTTTTCGTTTCTACCACCACCTATATTCGACTTCCATGTATCAGTCTTAGGCAACTGTAGGCGGTAGCTATGTTGGGCTGAATGTCGCTTAGATCTGGCAGCTGTAATGATTGTAGTAATTAAATGTTTGACCAATGTACTAAACAAAGAATTCAGTTTCGTTTCTTTGTGTTAGAAAATAGAGTTCCCGGTGTTGCCCGGTATGATCTAGGTTGATTTACACTCACAGTAAATATTGAAGTTCATAACAGAGGTCAGTTTTCTGCACGTGTTAATCAAATTTCATGTCAATCGTTCCATTTTCTCTACGTATATGAATGACTAACTCCCTGTGTAACAGAAAAGAGATATCGTTGGGTCTGATTTATTCCTGAAATATTTTTAGCCGCCCTAACAGGAACATGTGTGCCAAGTTTCATTAAAATAACCACAGCGATTCGTGCAGCAATTGATGCAATGAATTTTTTCAGGAAATGTGGAAAAGACAGACTAGTTCAACAATAAATTATAAAATACCGGAAATGCCAACATTAAAGGTTTTAAACAGTTCACTTTCATGTTCAAGCCCATCAGATAAGCATTCCTTACTGTTGACATTAATTTCACTCCAAAAAATCAAAGTGCGGCCTGAGATCGTAGCTTCAAGAAGCGAATAAGTTCTCGAAAGTTTTTTTTTCCAATTATATTATTAAAATTAATTTACATGTTTTTCACTTAAGCTAGTTTTCTCTCCGTATTAAATACGGTCATGAATGGGGTTTAAAAACTAAAAACCAAAATTTAAAGAAACAAACGTTACAGGCGATAATAGGGCTATAATTGTTTTTACGAAGTAAGGCTTATACATTCGTCTTTGGCGTTTCACGGTATTCGTTCCGATTTTCACTTACTGCTCCGGCGTTATGCTATGTTGAAGCACAAGACATACCAAACGATTCAATTGAGATTCTAATCTCCAAAACGGTGAAAACCCGTCGGAATCTGTGCAGTAGTTTTTGAATTTGTCTGGAACCAATATACATGGTTTTGGTTTTATAAATATAGACTTATAAAATAGATTTTGACACTGGAATCACCTTTGAAGACCGGTTTTAGCTAGTGGAAAAGTTATGATGAAAATGACTCTGGTATATATTTCTTTTTAATTTCGTGAAAAGTGATCATGTTTATTTAAAAATTGTTTTAGATGCATGTCAGTATGTATGGGAAAAACTGTCATCTTCGTGCGGTGGATACAAATAATGTAAGGAAAAAGTAAACTTATTTGAATTTTTAATTTCACGAGATTTCGGAGAATTATTGCATATCAAACATCATCCATGGTGTAAAGTTTCTCGGTTATCAGTACGGTACCATTAGGAAAGCGGCTTCAATGGTTTATTTAATTTGGTTTCGTGAACAAAATTATATAATCTGGGGTTGGAAGTTCTGAAAAATATTATTTCGCCAAAGGGTTGGAACATTTTAATGCCTACTTGATTTTTAGTGAAATGGGTCGTTCGCAGAATGAAGAGATCTCTAATTCTGTTATTTGAAAGATCTACTCGAATAGAGAAAAAGTCACGTCCTCAATTCAAGTCGATGTCACGGACGTTATGATTTACTTATTTAAAGTCACAATAAATTTTTCACAAGTGTCTTCCAGCGTCATCCGTGAACGCCAGTAGAAGGCGCTTGTTGTTAAACAATTCTTTTCCTATCAACAGTCCTGAAGGCGCTGCGAAAAAATTGAACGTCTTGCCATCATAATAATCAGCAACGTATTTTCGTAAGAATTCTCTAAATTAACTATTTATTTAGCGTATGAGTCTTACATGACATTAATGAAAATTGCACATAACTACATCTACAGATCTAATTAAAGTTATAAGAACGATGACATTCCCTGCGCGTCGCTAAAATCCAATCTTCACGGGTTCACCGCCGGATGGTGTTGAAAAAAGACGAGCTTTTTACCCACAGCGGTAACACCAGACCTGAAGGTGGTGACAGAGCACGCTACCGAAAGCTCGTCTTTCTTCAACACTATCCGATGGAGAATGCCTTGAAGATTATATTTTTTTTAAAAAAAAGTATACACAATTTGATCAACGTTGCCCTCAGCTGAAAGCTGTAATAGCCGCTTCAATTGGATCATCACAAAGAACAACCACCAAAGGACGAATGTGATCGCCGAAATATCGTGTAATAATAACACTTGTTTAACTCTGCTAGTCACCCGAGAACATCTCATATATTCTCAATGCCGAGAGAAACTGTGTTATTATGCACCAAAGGGTTTGTTTGCTACGACAACCTCTACAGCTAGATATCAAAACGTTCAAGCTACCGACTCCGAAGAAGCCAAATTTCAATTCTCCAAACCTCCAGGGAAGGCTCGAAATGGTTAATGCTATAAAACGAGAAGCGCAGTTGCATTCAGGTGAATCTGTCCGTCTCCAGATGTGAAGAATAGATATGGAGATGTCAACTACAGACTTACGCAATTTATCATCGAAGGCAATATGGGCAGAAAACCGGAAAACGAAAGAGATTTTTAAGTTAGCAGAACTCCCTATGTTAATTGGTATTTGGAGTGAGTAAATATACTCTACGATTACTGGATACTATGGTTTCTAGCAGCTATTTTATTGAGTATTACTCAGTAATAAAGATTTCTAAACATGTTGAATAAAATTTTATGACGCTATGATCTGGATTTCACAAAGTCATACCACTCTGTAATCCTGTATTCGAGAAATTATATTATCCACGTCTCAAGGCTGAATAAATTTGACTGCGCCAAAGAATATAGAATTTAAAATGTTTCAAGTACTTTTCTTGTTTTATAAGTTGATCTTCCTTTGTAACAGGGAAAGAAAGGCAACAAATATTATTAGAGTTTGTTCCCTCATTTTGCGCCAGAGATACTACTGTATATTCCTTCGCCATTCTGGCAGGAATATTTGACAATTTTCCTTCAGCTTGCTTTGTGAAAACAATTTTTGGCGGCAAATGAACATACGGCTCGAAAATGAAACGTGAAGGGTGAGAATTTGATTGTAATCCAAACAGACGTTTGTGTCGTCCGTTTTATTTTGCTCGTGTCGCCGCGTCCAGATTATTCCGCGTATTACCAGAAGCGGCGTTTTATTTTTCATTCGCGCGCGGACTGCCTTTTGTGCTGGCAGGACGCAGTCCCGGTGCCGGGTCATCTCGTTCCTATTAACAGCCTGGTCGGGCAGCATTGTTCCCGCAGAGCTCGGGAAGTCCGCAGGCTGCACCGCCGACAACAACAACGCACAGTAGTTTAGTCACTGTGCGAAAAGCCGCCCGGCTTTACGGCTTAACGCTGACCTCCCTAACGGCTATGGCAGCTCCTGAAACTCTATAGAGCATAGTATGTGGTGACAGTCTCAGACCATATAATCTACAGGATATCAGCGCTTAGTCGAGTGCATGTAAGGTGCAAAACAAGTCAGTTGAAGAGGTTTATAAGCTACTAACACATCATGATGCAAGAATAAAATGAAATTTTAATATAAAAACAGCAGTAAATACAATAAAATACAGTGAAACAAGCAGGAATAGGAGGAATATGTTTAATTCCAATGATAAGCATTTGATTGCATGAAATAGCAACTCCGAAGAAACACTTTTCATTATTCTTCTTCTTTTTTTTTTTTTTTCGCGAGCTCTACGATAACATTACACAGCACACACAAAATAGTAATCGGCTTGACCAAAGATAATAAGCACAATCATACAAATATTCCATCGATTCTAACTTTCAATTAACTTGCATTCTCTGCTCAACTAACTAAATCATCTCTGCCCGTTGTTCATATAGACCCTACAGAAAGGTCCAGAATAATTCTAAGAGTTCCGACCGACGTAATACTAACGATACTTCAACAATAACATACAAAAATAATAACAAATTGTAAAAAAAAAAAAAATCACTCACAATCATTAGAAAACACCTTGAAATTAAAGTTAATACTGTTTACAAGCATTTACACAGAAAATTATCAACATAAACCAATACAAACTGTCACAAATTGCCTAGAAACATCGTAGCTAATATCAGTACATCAGTAATTAATGATTAATCTGCCCTTTAACACATTAAATATAATTTACATAATTTCGTTCCATAAACCAATGCTCATTTACAAGACAAATATATACAAATTCACAATTAATCACACAAAATATATACAAATCTCTAATTTCCAATTTTATGGACACCTTATGAGAATGAATGAGAATAGGTTGAAAAAAAAAATCAATTACATCAGTAAATTAAAGTTGGCGACGAGGAAATATATGGGAGAAGTTGGGATCCATCCAGATGAGATAGAGAATCAAAGAGTGTTTCAAACTGAAATCGGTAAATTCAAGGGGCTGCAGAAACAACGTACCTGGCCTGGAGAAATAACCTCAGCGAAAGAATAAAAGAAAATATGGGAGCAGAAGAGAGAAACAGTACAGCGGTTGTCTCCGTGGTCCAAAATAGGTCAAAATCGAAAAAGACTAAGATGAAATGGCAAAATATATGGAGCAGCACCCTAAGGTACACGACTTAATTCATGTTTTATACTGTCGTGAATCAATGTATTGTAACAAACAGAAGATTATACGATGAATATATGTCGAAAATTGATAGTTGTAGGTACTCTGGCACTTCGACATACTATCGTATTGGGTAACGTGTCAGGAGGGTAAAATGAAGTGGGCATGGGAAAGCTAAGAAATTTATCTTTCACCGTGACTGTACGAGATATACTAAACGCTGACAAAAAAAAATAGTCTGCAACTAAGAAAAATAATGTGATGTGAATAGTAGGAACACTGTTATGTATATTGTACATAAAAAAGTACACGAAATAACAAATAGAAAAAGATATACAAAATGCTGGAATAAGCATAGACTTACCAAATGATAGAATACTTTTTAGAGAGGAAAAAAAAAAAAAAAAAACGAGTTTTCAGGGAAGAAGAAAATATTAGCCAGAGAATGAAACTTGACACAGGAAGAGAAGAAAATGCACTTGCAGAGGATGAAAGAAGCATGGGGACCAAGAAGATTGAAGACAATTAAGCATAGAGAAAGATGATATACCGTTCCCAATAAAATGGTTATTAGAGATAGGAAGAAGAAGGAAGAACACAATATCAAGGTATAACGAACCGCGAGGATTTAAAAAACCCAAAAAACAATACCACTAAAAGTTTCACATCAATCCACGTTATTATACTGGCTGAATGTCTACATTACAGATCCACATAAATGATCCGCATCATTCAATAATTTTAATCTACCAAAAAAGAAAAGCAGTAAGAACACCATATAAAGATCTCTCGAGTATTCAAAGTACCCACAAACAGTACTACTAAAACTTTCATAACAGTGCATGATATTATACTGGCTGAATGCCCAACCTGCATAAATCATCTGTATCATTCAAATAATTTTAATCTACCAAAAGGAGAGATGGGAGTGAGTTAAATACAAAATTATAAAAATATCACGGTAATAAAGGGATAGGGGAGTAACAAGTAATATCCCATCCTATGGGAAAAAATATATTTAAAAAATCTACAAAATTAATTAACAATTCATAAACAACTCATCAAAGCGATGTTAAAACATTTACAAGACTAGGATGGTCATTTGTATTTGACACCGTGGTGCCATTAAACTGAGTGATTTTATGCCTGGCAACAGAGACAGGCGCCAAGCTCGTATGCTCCGTATGTTTTTTTTGTATATGTTTATGTGACTCTGACGGATGTTAAGAGAAATATTTTGTGCATGAGGGATGAAAGAAGCAGCAGAATAAAAACAGGTGGTGGCCCATTTAAGTCTACTTTTCTAAAGAACAGTTGGGAGCCAGGAGGACCAAGTTTCATGTCATCATCTGGCGAACGAATCATCATCAGGAATGTCGCATGTCACCACTACATAACCCTTTCAGTGAGTTTCTGTTTCAGTCCAAACCTTTAGTGATTAGGATATCTGCGTCACCACTAACCATATATTACTCTCAGAGTCCTGAGTGGCATAAATTTCTTCCAGCACCATAATGTAAAAATAGTTGAGGAATATCTTTGGCTGTCCTAAACAGAAGAATAGAAACTACAAAAGAAGAAGAAACAGCAGAACAAAAATTGAGTGGAGAGGAAGCAGGGTTTGAGACCCGATTTTTGTAGCATGTCAGCTGTGTGGAGGGACGTGGTTACATGGAAAAAGTCTTAACTTTTTTCTGGTATTGGTAACGCATGTGATCTAGTAAAAACGGAATATGCATGGGAAAGTCTAAAAGAACTATGAGTTGAGGTGAAATCGGAAGTCTGGGTAAAGAAGGAGACGTGTTACATCAACAGTTATTGTGCTGTTGCTTTAACCACTGTAGTAACTTTTTCTTCAGGTTTCCTTCTAATGGGCTGACGTTCATATTTTCTGCAGATATTACTGTCATTTGTGAAATTAATTTTCTATGCCTTTCAGGAATTTCATCCTGTTCCGAATTTTTCCCAAACACACGTACAGGGTTGAAATCACGTTGCGAAAGTTGAAATAAAGACGTTATTTTCCAACAAAAAAATAATAATCACATGAACGTTAACCAACCTCGAATGACTAAATAATTGCGCTTTGCCAGAACAGTCCTAGCTTCCGGTGCCTGCTACCAGGCGGCAGCAGCGTCGCGAGGGGTGACGCAGCCATTTGTCGAGCGCTGATTCCGTGTGACGCGGGCGGCGTTTTTAGCAGTGCCTAGGCGAATTTGTCACTGCCTGTGGTGACATCTCGTGGCATCTCCCGTCACGGCCTAACACGACTTTGCCGCTCCGCTCGACCAAGCTAGCAGATCTCTGCTCCTAGCACTTTTTCAGGATATATATTTTTGAAAGCTACCCTCTATATTTCACCGTTGAAATCCTCCCTTTCTGCTTCACAGCTTAGGTGTAATTTGTAATGAAGCTACCATGGGACGTTCATAATATCATCTCACTGCACGAAGTTTTCTTCAGTCACAAATGATCCTTTCAGCGTCATCAGAAAGCGTTGAGTAACAATAGTTTAATATCCAGCTGACGTGGGTTTAATATCCGATCAGACCATTCTGTTTTCGGTCTTCTACTGTTTCCCGATATCCAGACGAATGCAGGAGTGTTTCCTTCAAAAGACCAATGCTAAATTCCTTTGTTTCACTTGTCTCCCATACTGTTTTAAAAAAATGTATTGCTCTCTGCTTTTAATCCATAATAAAATGTTCGAATCAGTCTTTTAGACGGAAGCCACTTCTCACAGTGTTAAAGTAATTGGATACCTTAAGCATAATCTGAAAGCGACTAACTCCATCACGATGCTCATAAAATACTAAAATACTACATACCTCAGGTATATAACATTTTAAGTTGTAATTACGAGCATCGTTACTATCAAAAATTATTAAAAATGATGGCACATATTATGCCGCTCTATTGAGATTTGTTAGATATTTTTGTTATTAACATTGCGAAATCTTTAGCATTTAGCCGCAGTATTAAACATAATATTAGTGATAACCTTAACCTTTGGTATATTATTGAAAGATTTAACATCCAATATATTAGATTTTTTTAATTGTTTCTGTGGTATAACTCCATGGACCATTCGAAAACCAATGATAACTTCTCAGAAGTTATCCAACCATTTCCCAGAGAAAACATAGTTAGCCACACGAATACATTAAACCAGTATCACGTGCGAAATTTTTTTAACATTTTTTATCTTCTTTGAAAGCCTTAGAGTAAGACACATCCCCTTACTGATCCACTTAAAAACATGAAGTATACTTTAAATAATAAGAACCTTCCTAATCTATCTTAGATTTCTCAGCATCTGGGTACAAGAAATCAGTGGATTCGATACCTCGCTGGATGGACCAACGTGTCGGAAGCGTTCTTAAAGGTTTTTAGATCTAACCGTATATTAGAAGCCTTTCACAGATAGGTTATGCTGCTATATAATCACAAAGCTAAATATATTAACAGTCTCTACAATGCCCAAGACGGTCTACCAGAAAATTTTAGTAGCTGTGCCTGTATTTGTTTTGGATCGTTCCCAGAGCAGTGCCGAGAGTCATCCAGCCATTATGTTTTCTTCGTGAACTCAGCCACATTCTTTCTCTATCGGGGTGGGGGGGGGGGTGGAACTTAATATACAATTTCTTAAACTAAGTAGCTAAATCAAGGCGCAACTCGTAGCTGCTGCAATTGAGAACGAACTAAATTCGTAAGGCATGGCTGAAATTCGGCAGGCATCTTTAGAAATATAGTACGGTCTTTTGTTGTTTAGGGAAACCTTTGAATTTGGACAAGAAAACATGTTTACACGGACCCTAATACCTCCTCACAAAAGTTAGGTATATAGACAACAGAATAATAGCTCATAAGTGCAAATAGGAATTGTTCAGGCTTTAAATCCAGAACTTCATAGAGTAACTGCGTCTGTTACGATATTTCATCCCTAGGAGTACATTACTTCCTCTGTGATCCATATTTAATTGAGTTCCGGATGTTGATGGCACTGCTGAAATGTTTCTCAGCATCTCTTCGAATCCCTAATCATGAGTATGAGAAAATATTTGTTTGTACATCCATTCGCCTTTTGAATTGTCCAAATTAGTTAATAGTAATAAATAAACACCGCCTTAGAAATTGAATATTCAATTGCTTATTGTCTTGACGAAAATGACCCACAACGTCTAGATATTAAAGCATTCTTGCCAGGCATTCCCAGTGGATCTACACAACAAATATTCAATTGCTTAGGCTATATTTATTTATTTATTTATTGATATTACAAACAATTGTGGAAAATGATCCACAACGTACAGATATTGAATTTGTTAAATCTTTCGTTTGCACATGTGCTGTACCTACGTGCATGAAATATTTTCGTGCATTAAGTGATGAATACATGTGATAAATTCGCTGTATTTACAAGAGGTCAGATGCATTTTTGTTTGTATTTCTGAAAAGCACCTTTTGGGAGTAGTCATTTATCCAACAGACCAGATATTCAAACCTTCTACAAATACTACAGATGCTACTTATATAGAGTACGTCAATTCTCTGTTTTGTATTTTGGTGCAAAGAAACCTTTGCAAACCACAGTTCTGTAAACTCAGTAAGATACACTTGACTTTAAATTTTGTTTAGTACTTTCTTATAACCAATTCTCTGTTTTTATTTTGGTGCAAAGAAACCTTTGCAAACCATAGTTCTGTATACTCAGTAAAATACACTTGACTTTAAATTTTGTTTCGTACATTATTATAACCACTTCTGACGTGGCTATCACATGAGTACCAAAATATTAAAACAACGGATGCAACTGTGTTTTTTGAACGGCTTACTCATTGCGTTTATTTTAAATACTGGTAATAAAAAGCTCTCCTCTATTCCAGTTAATCCAAACTGCATCGAAATTTTCATTACATTCCTGGTGGCACTGAATGAATTCACGATGCAATGATGCGTGTTTCTATCATATGTTTTGTTCTCATTACTTCCAATTTTCTAATGTTTTTATTTGTCTAAGGTGACTAGGCTGCGAAAAAAGAATCTGCCAACAGTTGAACGGCGATATCCACTAAGTAATGCTATTCTGAAATGCTTTATGGTTTTCAAAGAATAAAAAATTGAAATTGCTGTAATTACAGTTATAAATCATACAGCAAAATCTGTCACAGTTTTATAACGTTAAATACCTATACTAGCATGTCTGCACAAAAGGGAATGCAGATACGGCTAACTGAAGCTAACTTTTATTTCCATTGAGGTTTTGCATTAAATGTGAACGAAAAAGGGTAAATATGTAGGTATCTTTTTGAATTACCCATCGTTCATATTAATACCTGATGCACGATTTTTTTGTCGAGTATTTGTAAGCTCCTCCAACGCCGAGTTGGAAAATTTTATCCTGTATTTTACTTAATACTGACCGATAGGCTGATGCTCGCAAAGCCATCATAATCTAAAGCAAAGCTACACGTTATCGGCTTGATGGATTAAAATATACTGTAATTTCATTTGAGAATTCCACGAATTTCGGTGGTATGAAGTAAAAAAGTTCGGAATTGAGATGAATGAAATTGTAAAATATAATATGTCAGGAGTCACACGGTTCATTCAGTGCGACTGGCTTAACACCTGAGTGAATCCCAACCCACGCCTCTAACTATGTGAAGGACCTCAGAGGCAGCGTAAATAGCGGAGTATTAAATGTAATTACCGCTGATGTGAATGAAATATCTCTTGTTTCCCAGAGGTCATGACGTTTTCCGAAAAAAGTCATTTTTGTCAAACACAGACTGGCACTGCGTTATAAATTACATTCTCATTTGAATGCCTGATTTCTGCAACTGATGTCCCTTGTAACAGTACAAGTGGCTGGTATTGTTACGCGTGCGATGGTTGGCACCCCTGCTGTGAGTCGGGAGAGGCTGAGAATGGCCAGTCGCGATGTTGCAGTGCTAGCTTGGACAGTAAAGAGTATGATAGTTTACTTGAAATAACTACTCCAACGAATCACTTTCCTCTTACGTTTATTTTCCCGTGCGGTATATAATAACATTTCAAAACAAGGCATCGTCTCGATCCAAAGATGCTAAGTACAAACTCACACACTTTCGAAAACAACTGAATGACAACTCTCTCTGCTCACCATCTCTACGCGCTTAAATAGACACTTTAGAGTCATCCAGCATAATTCAAAGAGTTCTAACCGAGTTTCTCGAATTCGAACGATACTTTAACAATCAAATCCATACAAAAAATAATTACAAATTGTACAAAATCACTCAGTCATTACAAAAAACATTTAAATGAAAATTAGTACTGTTTACATGTATTTACATACAAAACTGTCACCATAAACCAGTCCAAAATGTCGCAACTAGTTTTCCAAACATCATAGCTCATATCAATACTTATAATTATAAACTTTTAATTAGTGTTTCATACATAATACTGTTCACCTCGTTTACACTATTTTTGCCCATAAAACAAGGTTCGTTTGCATGACGCATATACACAAATACACAACTAATCAGAAGAAAAATACACAATTAATCAACTCCCATCTTGCTAAGGGGGCGTCGACTAATTATCTCAGGTGAAATAGGGAGGGAGGGGAGGGTCCGGCGAAATCTTACGAAATCTCACCAAGGGGGGGGGGTTCAACGGAAATCTCTCGTGAGGTTTTGAAATTCTTGTAGAATAGTAGAGTTAAAAAAAGGTCTACAAATGACGCAAAAGTCGATTTTGGGGGGTAAAAACCGAACCAAATCTCATGAAGTCTTACCAGAGGGGGAGGGGGGTCCGGAATTCCGAAAAACATCTTACGTAATTAATGGACGCCCACTAAACATAATTCTTAAGATAAAATTTCAAAAAAAAAGAAAAGAAATGCATGGATCTAAGGGTTATAATTAGTAGACTGATGTGTTTTAATTAAAATTGCTTCAAACTTATAGAACCTGAAATCTTCGGATAGATGAATGTAATTTCATTGACTGATGACCATCCTGAAGAGAAAGTGTAGTTAATATAAATAAATTGACTGTGAAAAGCAGTGAATGTCTACAAAGTGGATAGTGTTTCATTCACTCTCGATTTTTTTTATTGTTAATGGACCTGTCAGTCTTGCGACCGTACTGTGACAAATTAATCAAATTTAGTTTTTGTTGTTGTTGTAAATTTCCCTTGTGCAGAAGTCTGCAGGGACAGTAACTACAATAACTCTGCATAATTACTACATGTAACTCTAAAACAGGACCGCAGATTGGCAAGTGTCATTTTTCAACAGTGGAACGTTGTGACGCAACTCATTATATATATATATATATATATATATACACTAACCAGTTGTTCTATGCGAGCTCGTGTAACGGTGCAGCCGCGCTCTAAATAGTATTTCTGCGATTCTCGTATGTGCCAGAAAAACGAACGAACTTAGCCAACAACTCGAAGGTTGGTTGGATCCTCGCGAAGGGGGCATAATAAGCATTTGCGTTCCAGTTCCTTTCCTCTGGGACCTACAGTTTAATGTGGAATCTGAACCACAGAACGACCTGGCGTAGCTCCTGTCATCAAACACATCTCTTCAAAATTCCTGCTCCCCGTCCCTATAGTTATGTACGGTGAATAATATCGAACACTGCGTAGAAGACAAATCGGTTATCATTAAATATTTTCAAATTCCACTTCAAATTAAATGATAAAAATTTTAATGGCTTTATGACTTGTTGACATCGAGGTCGTTAAAGGTACGAAACTGGAATGAATTTGGACATGATCTCTTTAAGTAATTATTGCGGATTTAATTTAATTTAATGTAATTTAATTGCGATGGAGCACACGCTACGAAGGCAATTTTCATACGCACACATTTCCACCCCTTTCCTGTACTCACCTACTTTGCTCTCTACAAATTGCAACATTAAATTCTTTCAACATTTTTGGTAAATTATTCAACAATTCTCTTGGTTATTCCAAACCCCGACCCCTTACCTACGAAAAAAAAAAATCTTCCCACACTCTTGTGCCTCAAATCGAGTGCCAGCTTGTGGTCATTTTTTCCATTCCATGCATTCTTACACCAATATCTTTACATGCCTCATCACCAATATACGCCCTGTACACTCCCACGACCCTCTTCACCCTCCTTCACCTTCCATGCTTTCGTCATAAGTGATTTTTGCAAATCATGGAAAACCGAAATCTGTTTTTGAAACCGCGTCTCTAGAATGCCAGGCCAGAACATTACAGGTCCCCCAAAAGGCTTGGTCGATAATAATTTAAAAGAAGAATGCAAATAATTTAAAAGTTTTTACTATTAATTTAATCATAACAGTCGTTACAGGCATACCGAATAATAACTTTCAATTAAAATATTTAACATAAGTTTATTAGTGATTACTAGAAGCACACATAAACTCATAATTTCACATACTGATAGAAGAGTAGTTGCCTTTACCTTTACGTAGATAGTTTATGGTGCTACCCATAGTTGCTATATGACAGTTTAACGATACAATTTTGGAGACATGATTGTCATGTGGTAGTATGTACCAATATCGTGAGGTCTGGAACCAAGAATTTACTGCATCCCATTGCATCCGAAACACATTCATAAGTGTTGGGAATCCTCTACCTTGTGTCATCCGTAACTCCGCAGTTATTTCTGTATAACTTCAAAATGTTTCTGAGGTTGCTGACACTACGTAAACAGTGACAGTATGTTAGAAAATCATTGTTTATTTTATTTAATGATCTTTGTATTTTACCAATTAACAAAATTTCATTTCTTCGCCTCAACAAAATAAAAACATTAATAATACTTTATTTAGCTATCACTGAAAAGCTAATTTTGCAGCAAACACATGCAACCACTTGTAATACTTATATAAACATCATTAACAGTGAAAAGGATACAATATTTAATATCAAACATATTGCAAATATTTATAATGCATTATTTAGCCATAATCAAAAACATATATAGGAATGAAGTCTTTCTCGGCGTTGAGAATGGATGTAGTCTTCTGGTGAAGATGGCGACGGAGCCTGAGATCGCCGAAATATAGTGAGGAAACATCTTGTTTACTCGGCTAGTCTCCCGAGAAGACTATATCCATCAAAAACATAATTTTACAGCAATTACTTCCAAGATTTTGAAATGAATTGTATATCCATCTTTAAAAACAGAAGATCATTGGTGTTATTGAGAACACATTCTGCAGGTTTACCTTCACCAACAAGGATGGTCGGTTGCGCAGTTACCTGACCGAAACTTCAGCGCGTCTCATTTCAGTGAATTCCCCCTGCCCTTGGCCCTTGGTCGAGCCCTTATTTTGTTGTAATTAACGTCTGCGACTCTTCCTACCGTACAACAGTGCCCTTCTGACCTTTCTGTAGCTACACGCTCCAGCGAAAAAGGTTATCGGGGGTAGTCGTCCACCGTTCTAAGCTCTCTTTGTTGTCTTGCCATTGTAAGCTAACTCGTCAGTTCGATCGACGTAAGGATACTCGAAAGAAAAGAAGAAATTCCTCATTTACTTAAAAATCCCTAATTTGCTACCGAGCTCTTAATTACCTAATCAAGATCGCCCGTAGGACGACAACGGAAGCTTTTCTATACGAACTCCAAACATTTTCCGTACTGTTTTCTCTTGCGAGCGGGGCCCTCCGACCGATCCAGCTGATCATAAAATGACGCGTCTCTGTGAATTCTGCTTTCTTCCCACACATCTCGGCTCTGGCACTGACAAAATACACTTCTGGAAATTGAAATAAGAACACATTGACGCCGGTGTGTAAGACCCACCATACTTGCTCCGGACACTGGGGCTGTACAAGCAATGATCAAACGCACGGCACAGCGGACACACCAGGAACAGCAGTGTTGGCCGTCGAAGGGCGCTAGCTGCGCAGCGGTTGGGCACCACCGCAGTCAGTGTCAGCCAGTTTGCCGTGGCATACTGAGCTCCATCTCAGTCTTTAACACTGGTAGCATGCCGCGACAGCTTGTACGTGAACCGTATGTGCAGTTGACGGACTTTGAGCGAGGGCGTATAGTGGGCATGCGGGAGGCCGGGTGGACGTACCGCCGAATTGCTCAACATGTGGGGCGCGAGGTCTCCACAGTACATCGATGTTGTCGCCAGTGGTCGGCGGAAGGTGCACGTGCCCGTCGACCTGGGTCCGGACAGCAGCGACGCACGGACGCACGCCAAGATCGTCGCATCCTACGCAGTGCCGTAGGGGACCGCACCGCCACTTCCCGGCAAATTAGGGACACTGTTGCTCCTGGGGTATCAGAGAGGACCATTCGCAACCGTCTCCATGAAGCTGGGCTACGGTCCCGCGCACCGTTAGGTCGTCTTCCGCTCACGCCCCAACATCGTGCAGCCCGCCTCCAGTGGTGTCGCGACAGGCGTGTATGGAGGGACGAATGGAGACGTGTCGTCTTCAGTGATGAGAGTCGCTTCTGCCTTGGTGCCAATGATGGTCGTATGCGTGTTTGGCGCCGTGCAGGTGAGCGCCACAATCAGGACTGCATACGACCGAGGCACACAGGGCCAACACCCGGCATCATGGTGTGGGGAGCGATCTCCTACACTTAACGTACACCTCTGGTGATCGTCGAGGGGACACTGAACAGTGCACGGTACATTCAAACCGTCATCGAACCCATCGTTCTACCATTCCTAGACCGGCAAGGGAACATGCTGTTCCAACAGGACAATGCACGTCCACATGTATCCCGTGCCACCCAACGTGCTCTAGAAGGTGTAAGTCAACTACCCTGGCCAGCGAGATCTCCGGATCTGTCCCCCATTGAGCATGTTTGGGACTGATGAAACGTCGTCTCACGCGGTCTGCACGTCCAGCACGAACGCTGGTCCAGCTGAGGCGCCAGGTGGAAATGGCTTGGCATGCCGTTCCACAGGACTACATCCAGCACCTCTACGATCGTCTCCATGGGATAATTGCAGCCTGCATTGCTGCGAAAGGAGGATATACACGGTACTAGTGCCGACATTGTGCATGCTCTGTTGCCTGTGTCTATGTGCCTATGGTTCTGTCTGTGTGATCATGTTTTGTATCTGACCCCAGGAATGTGTATATAAAGTTTCCCATTCCTGGGACAATGAATTCACGGTGTTTTTATTTCAATTTCCAGGAGTGTATATCCTTACTCAGCCAAAGAGAACCTCAAATTTATGCGTTCCCCTACACCGTTTATGCTTTCAATATTAAGAAATTTTTCTACTTGTGATGTGCAGCGTAATAAAACAAAATTATGTGGGAAATGAATTCTCTGGTGGTGGTATAACACAGCATGTTTTCAGGAACTTTCCAAACAACGAAAAATTTTATTGGCTTACACAACGAATTTAATGTACAGAGTTGCGTTTTCGATTAATATTGAGGAACTACTCTCGCGCTCTGGGGATATCCTGCAAAGAATGTCTATTAAATTGAATAATAATACACTGAGTATTCCTTGCTAATACGCAATGATTTTGCGTATCAGAAGAACTAAAATCAAATGACTGATTACGAATTTTGCAAAATGACGGCAAATATCGGTACACTTGTACTCTTCTTTAATCGATATTTTGACAATTACTTTCACTAATTTTAATTGTTTTGTGTATTTTAAATATTTTATTGGATTACGATTTCAACAAAATTACTGCCGCCAAATTATTTTATGTGCTACATTCTTACAATTTATTTTACCGTTTTATATAAATTATTATATTAATATTCCTCCAACAGCACAGCCTCAGCGTTAAAGTCATCCCATCTTGTTTAAGTTGCTACTACTGGCTAGTGTTTATTTCTATTATCGTTTTAAATTATTTTTGTTCTGTTTCAATGAATGTTTGCTAGTTTTGATTGTTATTAATCTTTCTAAAAGTGAGATAGTTAAATAAACATTTTCAGTTATTATTAATCTTCTCGATGGTATGGTGAAATGCTGCAGTATGATTGAATGACTAACCGGTGTAATTTCAAAACATTAGATCATAAATGAATATTCCCATACCTTGGGATTGATGGCTCAGTCTTTAATTACAGTAACAGAGGACGATTGGAAGCGAATAATTCAAACTAGAATTATTTATGGAAACCATGGATGGCAGTGACCGTAATCGTTCTTGCATACTTATATTATTATCACGGTGTCATACTTTTAACGGTGTTACCTATAGGCAGGGGCGTAGCTACTATGGGGCTAGGCGGTGCAGTGCACCGGGGCCCTCACGTTCAGGGGGCCCCCAAGCATACCTCAAGGGGCCCCTAAGCGCACCTCTAGGGGCCCTCAAGCGCAGTTTAGAGGGCCCACGAGCCTTCACGGCAAACTGGCGACCTTTTTTTTTTTAGCTCTACCGTCGTCTAAGGGGCCCCTGAGAACACAGGAGCCCCTCACTAAGGGCCATCGCTGCTCAGGGGGGCCCCAACAACTGCTCAGGGGCCCCTAAAGAACAATTCAAGGGCCCCCATCCTCAGTTCAGGGGGCCCCTACCAGCACACAAAGCAAAAAAAAGGTCGCCCGTCTGGCCTGAGGGCCCAAAATAAATTTTTTGCACCGGGGCCCTTGTTGACCTAGCTAGGGCACTGCGCTATAGGCTAACTTGAGCGAAGTGCAGTCCAACTTAATTTGGAAGGCATTATTATTACGCATCACATTTGGCGACCAAAATTTTATAAATCGATAGTAGCGCTGACTCACGAAGAAAAGGTCAAAATATTTTTATCAAATTATCGTCCTAAGTACACCTTAACTGTTTTCATCACTTTCGTCAAGTTGCTTCTAAGCTTGCAAAACAATCAATTTGGTTATTAAAAAAATCCGATGTGAATAGAAAATTCTCCATGTATAGTCGACGTCGCGGCTGGTTATTATAAATATGATTCACTTTGTTAGTTAATTTGCTGCCATTCTAGAATTTTGAATGTACGTTTTAGGCGTTTCAAGAAAAAAATCGTTCAGACACGAAAGTAATTGACGGAATCAACCATGGGATGAACATTCATTGGTGAAAATGTCGGTACACAATTTTTTGGGATTTACCATTAGCAGCATGATAATGAGGCACTTGCCTTTCTAATTAGACTAATAGCTGCTTACTCCTGCCCACAGCTCATAGCTAATATTAGAAATGAGATAATGTACACCGTAAACGTATTTTTTTTTTTTTTAAATATCTCCCGGCGTTCTGGTGCAGTGTCCTGACAAATAAACAGACAAATAATTTTTGGTAGATTGTTTGCAGCCTTACGTAATGAAACGAATGTCATTAAAGAAAATTTAACCTTTTTATCGAACTACACACAATACTGTAACTTTTATCTTTAAAAATAATAATCATAATAAAAGAAAACTAAGAACAGGGAAAAAGTTTGGTATAACCTATCGTAGTTTAGTTTAACTGTCTAAATATGAAACGAAAAATGAGTGTCTACGGTTGAGAATTCGATCAATTAGTTTCACTTCGCGTTAGTGGGAAATGTATAGAGATGGCACAACCTGATGCGTTTCCATAGTATTCCATGTACCATAAACATCTCTTTATTGAAATTCAGTTGCTTTTACAGCTTTGCCAATAAACAGAGTTAAGCTCGCAATAAATATAAATAAATAGTATAAATTAAAATGATGATAGTACTAATAAAATAGTGCATGTTATATTCGTACAGAGTATTTCCTTGCCAACGCTGCTTAATGGAAGGGTGTAAACATTGATGTCAAGAATGGAATGTTTTCCGGTTTCAATCCTTGCTTTCTCCACATAAGGGGGCATCCATAAATTACGTGAGGTGAAATAGGGGGGGGGGGTCCGGTGAAATCTCACCAGATCTCACGAAGGGGGAAGGGGGGGGGGGTCTACGGAAATCTCACGTGAGATTTTGCGAAAAATTTGGGGACAGTGGAGCAAAAAAAAAGTCTACAATTTGCGGCAAAGTCGATTTTAGGAGGGTATTTCGTCAAAAAAGTTAGGGTGGGACCCAAAAAAAAAAGGGCTACAAAAGTTTCCAGGGGGATTTCTAGGGGGGGTTCTCACGGACCAGATCTCACCAGAGGGGGGGGGGGGGTCCGGCCAGATCTCACGAAATCTCACCAGGGGGGAGGGTGGGTCCAGAAATCAGGAAAAACACCTCACGTAATTTGTGGATGCCCCCTAAGTAATAATCATCCATTACGTCAATACCAGATTTAATGCTTTGAAATGATCTTGAATTTTGGACAACTTCCCCCTGACGACAGTCTTTCTGTTTGCCTCTCAATTTTCTAAAAACTGAGTAAGTTTGAAAACGTCTATAAGAAATATCAAGAAATTTATTCTCAGTGAGTTCTCTAGATGATAAGATTTAGAATCTTTTATGCATAACTTCAAACCACTTGATGTAAAATAGTCTAGAATTTCGTCAACTTATGTGCAAAATACACACAAAAAATAGTGTCAACTGGTGAAATGACAGACTAATTGGCGCTATAAAAGAACGAACTATATAAAAAAAAAACAAGAAATATGTTACAAATTAAAATCGATGTATTTCTGTCTCCGGATGCTTCAAAAATAACGCAGATAGAGATAACAAATTAGAGGCAACACAGTGCATGATAGATAGAAAGGAGAAGAGCTGAAAGACATTAACTGAATAACTTGAAGATGAAATAAAAAAATAATGTGGGGAAAATTATTCAGGAATAAAAATGCGGAAAGAGAAGACAGGATCATTACAGAGAAGGTTGAGTATATCATTACAGAGAAGATAGAGTATTTTGATAAGTTGCAATCAGTAGTTCAAACAGTATAGCTGATGAGATGAGAAGCTAGCTGGATTTTTATACCTGAGCTAACATATCAGGTCTCTTGGTTTGTTCAGGCGGAGGAAGTGAAGTGAGTGAGCTGACATTTTCTATGACCCCGTAATTGCGTACTTTTTATCTCTACTTTGCGATTGTGCCGCTAATTAGAGAGGTTGGCGAGTTGATGCCTGTTGTTGGCAGCGTTCTTCCAGAGTGGAGTCACGTCCGGTGAAGTGGGCTAGGCTCAGTCTAAGCTGTGGTCCTGGTCCCGCCCTGCTTTGTTTATCCTTTGGAAGGGGCTAACAAAGAGTCTTGCTGGGCAGCTTTAATGAGCTTCCCCCCCCACCCCCCCCCCCCCCCCTCTCACAGGCCGGTCTGCCGCAAAATCCGCACGCAGGAGAAGTCGCCGCGGGCCCTGATTACGGCTGGCGGCAGGAATGGGACGTCGCACGACAAGAGTAAATCCAGCGGAAGAGACAAGTTGTTTCTTGTTGTTTTTTTTGAGTCAAGTGCTTAAAACAGCTTCTGAAAAAAGGTAATCCATGTACGTAGCTTTTAACTTGGTTATGAGCTTTCTATGTAAACAACGAAGTCGGTATGAGAAGTTACGATCTGCAAAAACAAAAAAAGAAAAGTATTAATGACACTGCCTTATATTGCGAGCTTTTAATAATGATCATCATGGTTTCTTGGATATCATATTGTAGGATAACAGACAGGTTATCACAGAATACATATTGTAATGTCATCTTTGAATTTAGGAGTTCCATGGCAAGGGCCTGTTAATATTACTCTCTTGAAAGGTTTCCGTGACATCAAGACATACAGATATAACTAGGAGATTGCCTAGGTTGTTAGCGCTAAGGAGAACCTGCAAATAAGTCCGATTATGTAATCAAAGTGATGTATTTGGAGTTATTAAAACTAAGTTAAACTGTGCTGAATATAAAAAACTATCAGTTTATTTATTTACTTTAGCTGCACATTCAGAAAAATAAAATAAATAGCTCCACTTCGCAATAAATTCACGAAGTTATCTAAGAAGCATAAAAGCACAAAAAATATAAACAAAATCACTTCCGAAATCCAATAATATGTATTATTTCTATAAGGTGTTTTTTTATTATCATAAGTCAATATCTCACTTGATACCTATCCGAAGTCGGTAAATGAGGAATCAATTTAAAGATTAAGCTGTCCGTTTTGATCACATCTTATTTTAAGAAAGTAATTTTTCGAAATTCGACCCTTATGGAGCAAAAATGTAAATATTTCTAAAAAAAAATTTTTTTTCGTGTCACGAGACATTTATCTCCCTGGATACCTAACCGAAATCAATAAATGAAGTAACAGTTTAAAGATTAAGATCTGGGCTTTGAAGGCATTATATATTAAGAAATGAATTTTATGGAATTCGACCCTCAATATATCCACACTGCGTTTTTGTGTCACGAGTCATTTATCTCCACTGATATCTAACTGATATAGATAAACGAAGTATCAGTTAAAAGATTAAGGTCTCCACTTGGTCACCCTTATAGTGCGCTTCCTATGACGCGGCGGCGACCCGCGTTCTCGGAAACGGCCGCTTGAGTCGCGCGACTGTACCGGTACCAGAGCAGTGTAGACTCAGCCGCTAGCGGAACAGTGGAAATATTTCAGACGGAAGGCTATTATTTACTGCGTGGAGGACGAAAAATTTGAGAATTTAGGGTTTAGATTTCCTTGAATGTTGTTTCTTCACTACTGAACAAGACCAGTCTGTGGAGGACAATGTTTGGAAAAAAAAAAAAAAATCGGAAGAATTCCCAGAAATACCAGGTAATAAATGTCCAATATAATCTAACAACTTTATTAATATTGTTTATTACCTTCCCGTCACTTGTTGTTATGTATTTATTATTACAGAAGCGTTTAAAAATACAAGCTACGTCGCGTAGTGTAATTGCAATATACCACATGGTTAATTGTAATTAAAAATTCATTTAGTAGTTGTGTATTATTACTGATTCTAACGTATATAGCAAAATGAAAAATATTCTGACAATTCCTACTATTCATATTATTTTGTACCTGCATAAAAATATAACTGTTGAGAATCAATTTTTGGTTAGGCATGAAGTAATCTTCAAGAAGAACTCACACTTTGTTCAGATTGAACTCTGTAGTTTATGGGCACGTTCATAAAAATATTATTTCATTGACATTGAGTCATCTATCTCATCTTCATCTGTATAGATATTAAACTCAGTATTAATAATTATTATAATTATTTTGTTGCATAACACAAATTAATAAATAATACATAAAATCTACCTACCGAGGGTGGTGGTGTAACGGCTAGCGTTCTGGCCTCGCATTCGGGAGGACGGCGGTTTGAATCCCCGTCCGGGCATCCAGATTTGGGTTTTCCATGGTTTCCCAAATCACTCCAGGCAAATGCCGGGATGCTTCCTTCAAAAGGCCATGGCCGAATTCCTTCCCATTCCTTGCCCTCCATCCTTTCCCGTCTCTAAAGACCTTGCTGTTAGAGAGACGATAAGCAGATTAAAAAAAAAATCTACTATATAATTTCGTAAGGTCACCCACTCATCTCGATAGCTATTGGTTGGAGAACGGTGTCACGTGTCAGCCTTCGCTCACAAAACAGCGGCCAGAGATACCATTAGAAGCAATTCGTAGTTGTATCTACAATTTAATAACTAAGTAACTGCTACCAAACTTAATTGGCATATTACATTCATTAAGTTTGTTTTTCATAGCGTTTCATGGTTAAAATTTTTTAAATAAATTTTGTCGCTGAAAAAACGTGGATCTGCTTTTCAGTAACATGTTACTAATTAATGCAAGTTAAAAAAACTTTAAAAAATAAATTAAATTACGCATAGTCTCTGTTGTAACCTCGAATGCCAATTGTCATTTAGGCTTAGGATAAATTTCAGTTTAATTACAACTTTCACTGATGTTTTTGCTTGGCCAAAATTTATGTATTACGGTTTATTTGATTTTTAGACATTTTACTGACCATTTTCGTTATTGGTCTTTATTCATGACCTTTGAAACAGTTACACGATAGCGCGATCGTTCCTGTCCGTTTTTAATACCTACCTCTTTTAATGCTTCTGAGTTCTTCAAGCTTAAGAGATTTTATTCATGCTGAAACACAGGTCAAGCTTACCATATATTTGGCCAGATCAGATCAACCTGTCATAATCTTTCATCGTAAAAACTGGAATTATTCTAGACCCGTGACGATACGCAAAAAAAAACAGTCACGGGTTTACACTAGTATAATATTATAAATTGGTATTAATACGACTGAGAATTTTTAATAACATATGTTCGTATATTTAATATAATACAATTAAAAATTAGCTGTAATGAGTTCTGTATCGTGATTGCCTTGCCAAGGTGTTAACCCTACAACTGCACGGCTGTTAAAGTATTCTGAGAATGAGAAAACTCATCAGCATGTGCGTAACTCCCTTGTTAATAGTACAAGATTTCGGTTGGTAGTTGTTCAATTTAGTTTATTTTATAGTGAGATGCGTAATTTTTTTTTACGAATGCATCTCTAAGTGAATTATGCAAACAGCGAACATCAATAAGCCAATGATCAGTTGTTTCTAGCTTTATACCGATCTTTTAACAATAAATGAAACATCAAATCTAGCTCACTAATGACCTTCCAGTACCAGGACCGCTGCGCGACCTCCACGCCATAGTAAGCGCCCACTGCGCGGCTGACGTCCAAAGTCAGCCGCTGGTGTTTGACGCAGCATAGGAAGCTCATCTTTAAAGGGAAAAAGTACCGTTATTTTCATAACGTATTTTTTTTGTCACGCGCCATTTATCTTCCTTGATAATTAACCAAAAGCGAGAAATGAGGTATTATTTTAGAGAATAAGGTCTCCGCTTTAGTCACTTCAAATTTTAAGAAAGCAATTTTTCGGAATTCGACCCTTAAAAGAGCAAAAGTATTATTATTTCCATATCGTGTTTCTTTTTTTTTTGTTACGTGCCATTTATCTTGAAGGACAAAAGTAATAACTGTGACAGTCGCGCGTATGACACGTTTGAGAATCAAGCTGCTGGATAGCAGTAACACCTACCAAAGAAATATTAATAAAATGCTTCACTGGCGTCGAATTTTGTTAAGTACCTATTACACTAAACAAATAAACAATCGATACAAATGGAGTGGTTCTTCTTTCATTCTATTACAAACCACCAACCTCACTGTTCGAGAAATTTTCACACGTGTCATCTAGTATGTTGTAATTATTTTTAGTATAAAGTATGACAGTTTGGCTGTTACAAAGCCTACCCAATGCAACAGTGCATAAAAGGACGCCACTTAGCAGCGTGTATACCAAACCTCCAGCAGTACAATGGCAAGGTTACGAAAGGAAATGCAGAACTCTGCCTGCACTAAACCCACCCACTTTACTTCAGCGATAATTGCTGAAATGAACTATTTACTATAGTACTATTTACTATAGTATAAATATGAGCCCCAAATAAACGCATTGATTCTAAAAAATTCTATTGTCTACACACAACGTCATATAACGCATATTCTAAGTATAGTGCCTAAAGTGAATTTTAAAATGTAGGTATTTAGCAATAGTTTCCTTCTCAGGAAATATCAGTCACGCTAACAAATTTTCTTCTTTGTAAGTTTAGATTAAAGGAAATATTTTTGAAATGGCTTGAAGGATTCTATTGTGGGCTCTTTGCATACCAATTATTTTTAGCCGCTTTGAAGTACTCTACAGCAACCATTCTGCAAGGGTCTACACAGAAATGGTAAAGAAAACCTCAGACGTTCTTTTCCTTTTGCAGGATCTTGCTCCTTCTTCCCCCTTTAAGCTTCTTCCAGTCAGCTATCCTTTTAGAGAAAACTCCTTAGATTTATAGCTCTTCTGGTGGTAATTAACGAGGTCAGACGTGGTCTAATCGTCAGACGGCAGGTGGTGGGGCGGTAGCTCATTAAAACAACTCACGCGGCAGTCGGACGCCACCCCCTCTAATGAGAGGCCGAGAAGGGGGGGGGGGTCGTGCTGGATCACCCCCACCAGGCGGCTGGTCTGGTCTCCAGCCCCAGACACTGTGGAGGCTTGAAGGCGACTTGTATACAGCGGCTATCAGAAGACGTTACCGTTTTAAATCTGTGGTAGATATATGTTTAAGTATCTTGCACACTTTATAACCTCGGAATCAATGAAGTACTAATCTGCAACACAAATATCGTGTGTTCTTAATGATTTGTCAAGTCACCTTGTGTTTGACCCAAGCAGTTATTTCTACAGCATATTTGGGAGCCTCAGCACGTAATAGTGTGAGCCATAGAACAGTGTTAAATAAGGTACGAAACGTAGGAGTTGATAAAAAAAGTGACTAGATGAGTAGAGGAATTCTTAAAAAGTAGAAAGAAAAGAGCTATAAATGCAATATCAAAAGAAGTGGAAGTGAAAATAGGAGTGCCACAGTGGAGTGTGTTAAGATCATTGTTATTAGTTATTCTCATAAATAATTGTATTAATAGTTTACAATTAGAAGTTAGGTTGTTTGCAAATGAAATAATGTTATATAATATGATTAAAACGGGAGACGGCTGTGAACAGCTGTAGAGTGACCTGGACAGAATATCTAGCCGGGTAGGTCAACAACAGATGAAGATAAATGCAAGGAAGAATCGGCTTATCAGACACAAACATAAAAAAGTAAAGATTGGTTTTGATTATAGGGTAGATAAGGAATTGTTTGTTAAATAGTTGAAATGTTTATGTATTGTCATAAGATTTGATAATAAACTCAATTGGGCAGGACACATTGGTCAGGTGGTGGGAAAAGGTTTCAGTATCCTTTATTTATTGGAGAGAGTCTTAGGGATGTGCCAGAGAAGTGAGGGAGTTAAGTTACAAAAGTTTTGTCAGAGCTTTGTTTAATATGGTGGTGTAATATGAGGCCCACATTTTGGGTATCAAATAAAGGAGTTGGAGAGGATGCACAAACAGGTTACTAGATGTGTCTCTGGGAACTAATGCATAACACGGTCAACTAATGCGATGAAGGAGCTGGAATGGGATTTATTGGGAGACAGGAGGAAGGTGAAGAGTATAGTGGATGTGTACAAGGCATATATTGGTAATGAGACTTGGAAGAATATTGGTGGAAGAATTAAGAGTGTTGTATGGAAGGGAAAAGATGACCATAACAGAAAGCTTGCAATCGATTTCAACCAGAAAGATGTAAAAAAAAAATTATTTTGTAGGTAGGAGTGTCAGGGATTGGAATAAATTGCCAAGAGAGGTGGTGAATAATTTATCAAAAACGCCGAAAGACCTTAAAATTCGTAAAGGCCAAATGTAGGCCAGTACAAGGAAGGGCAAAACATGTTAGTGTAGTGAAATTGTCATTGAAGTGTGCGCTCTATCACAGTTAAATTAAACTAATTAAGTATTTTTTTTTTAAAAAAATACCATTTAATCCTATTTGGATTTCACGTTTGCTGAAGTGAAATAGACTTTTTTTAAATAGTTCGTAACGACATTGTATAGAAAAAGCCGTGGGAGCTCTGAAGAAATTTTTTCCCGTTTCCGCTTGCTGTCTGCGAGCAGTAAGCTGGATTCATTGAAGCGGACGACAGAGAGAAAATCTGTCGCAGGATTTGTCCGTCAGAAGACCACAGTGACGACCTCAGCGCGAAGGAAATGAAGCAAATAAAGCGAAGGACCAGGCCGGTGGGAGCGAGGGAGTCCCGTGGGACAGGTTCGGAATCAATAAGGTCACTCTGGAGGGCCGCCCCGTGATTGACTGTCGTTCCGGGGGATGATTTGAGCGGACTCGACTCGGGAGGCGGTCAGCAGACACTAGGCTCAGCCTTCTCCCCGCACCAGCGACGGTTCTCATACCCAGTCAAGTATTGATATTATAACAGAAGTGAACATGATGACTGATGCTGCTAACAGTAATAAAGAAGTCAGGAAATCAGGACATATAATTAAAATGGAAACCACTTTCACACAGTTCTCTACAGGGTTCTTCATATTTTTTTAAAAAACTCTAACCTTCTAAAACAGATTTAAATTCTGATTGAAATTTAACAAATACGAATGCGGCTAGTAAGAAATGAAACATGGCCTTTGATGATTTTTTCATGGACTTGCAGGTGAATAGTGAGAATAAAGCAAATGATTAAAGTAAAGAGGGGCTGAACAGATCCAAGGAACGAGGAACATATCTAAAAAAAGCTTCATAATTGTACAGAGACGCGCACTAGGGAACCTGCTGGCAGAAAACAAAAATTACCGAAGTTTAATCGCATTGGGCCCAAAATTTGGTTCAATTTGAATAATTAATGATTGAACTAACGTTTCAGCGGAAACAACAGGAATATACATCGCACACACACACACACACACACACACACACACACACACACGTAAACCGTATATGATCATAAAATCACATTCACTGAAAACCAAGATTTAGAGATTACATGATTTTCTATTTTATTTGTACAATTACACGTACCTCTCTACACTATAGTAGATGGAGAAGTAAAAGAAGTAAAAGGAGGTGCAGATTTACATCAAACTAATTTAGGTTGTAGTGGAAATTACTGACTTGATACGGGAATACTGTTTTTTTTTTATCTGCTTAACATCTCTCTAACAGTGAGGTCTTTAGAGACGGGAAAGGAGGGGGGCAAGGAATGGAAAAGAATTCGGCCATGGCCTGGAGTGATTTGGGAAACCATGTAAAACCCAAATCTGGATGCCCGGACGGGGATTCGAACCGCCATCCTCCCGAATGCGAGGCCAGAACGCTAGCCGTTACACCACCACGCTCGATGAGAATACTGTTAAAATGCAGCAACAGAAAAACAGGTAACTAAAATGTCACAACAGTATTTTCTAAATCACCAAGTTCGATTTCGTATGCTGTCAGAAAACATTTTGTTGAAGATTTTTAATGCACAAAATACCTGTTTGTAAATTATACCATCAAAGAGTTACATCGACCAAAAGCCTGTTAAACCTGTATCTTTTCTTTTAGACACAAAAATTACTTAAGGCAATGTTATGGTACAAAATGATCCATTGTCATGCTCATATTGGAATAAAAATATTTAGAACTTGCTCGTATATCAAGGATTGTAGAAATGATTCATTAAGTAATGTCATAAACCATTCAAATATTTGAAAAAAAAAACAAATCTAATAGATAATACAATTTTATTTATAAAGTGTAACTCTATAGTGATGAATTCCTGGCCACCAAATTAACATAAGTCGAACAAATTTTTGTTTAAATAGTAACGCAGATAATTTGTGAGACGTTAATGTAATGAAACACAAGTTTGAAATTATCTCAAAAAAAAAATATGTTCTTCGAAACTTTTGGACTCTGCATATTAAAAAAACACTATATAAAAATAATGCGTTAACAGAATATTTCGTTTAATACCGGTATTTTTAGGCTTATCAACCATTTCTTTTAATACTGATTTCGAAGAACACTGGCTTAAAACATGCCAGCCAACTTCGAAAGCAACCATGGAATTCCAAATGTTACTTTCATTAATTAAACATTTCACTAAACTGAATGATACACAATCTTCATTCTCTTACACCACTTTCTAAGAACTCATCACATCAAGTGACAGCACGCTATTGATTATTAACTGTGAATAATAACCAGTTACAAATGATTTTGTCTGTTAAGTCTAAACCACTACCTCCTTACTGAGGATATCACGACACATTACAAAGAAATATTTCATTAGAGAAAAATTTATCTCACTATTACATCACCGAATGTAGAAAACTACTTGCTGGGTTTCTACCATTCATATAGACGATAGTTCCTTTCGGATGAAGTCTAGTTGTGCTCAAGTAGAGAATACGATTCTGATGAGAACCAAAAGTAGTATTTTAAAAATTATTCATCTTTCTCAACTTTTTTATATCTTACCGCCGATTGTCAGCTTGACCAGAATAATCATATTTTACAATAAAAAATAGTTGATGTGTTTATCGTTCGGTTTATTTTAACTGTTGACTAGTTCCGTCTTTAGGAAATCTTTGTCTGTAGCTCTGTTACTCTCTTCAGTTTAAGATTGCTATGATTCGGTCGCTACGAAGGGGTTCAAATAATACAACTCAGTATTAAGTCGAGGCATGTCATTCTTCTTCTTCCTAATCGACGTAATACTCCAGCTCGGCCAATTTCCTGTCTCCGTGGGGCGTCCGCCTTACCCTTTGCGCCTGCGACATCGGCTGCCAGCGCGACTTTTGTGCCCACGAAACGCAGGGTAGCTGAACTTCCAGGCGGGGGCCGTATTAGAGACACTGTCGCTCCACCTTCCATTAATTGGCCTCTTTCTCCGAACTCCAAAGAAGTTCCGTGCTCTTGTGCCTATAGAGACATTTTACCTTCTTCGTGGACGGTGTGGACTTAAAAGCGGAAGGAAAACATTCTCTATTAGCCAAGACTGTTGACTGAACTATCAGCTTTAAATATTTACTCTTTCTTGCGGACGAGCGACGCTGGGCTCCAATAACATTGCACATCCTTTTTTAACCGCCCATCTTTAGTACCGCCAATCCAGGAAAAAACCTCATGTTGGAAAATTCTGACGTCAATAGCTGAAAACCAATAATAGTAATTAGATTGAGACTGTAACAGGCCACCAGGCCTAGCACTGGATAGGAAGAAGAAGAAGACACTTACTTACTTACTTGCTCTTCATGGTTAGGCCAAAAGCCTGTTCCCCGACCATCTCTTCCTAGGTCTTTTAATGTCCCTTCTGCTGTGGGATGGTACTCCAGGGCAAGCTTAGGAAATCTGTCGCTTAGAAGAAGAAGATGATAATAATAGAATCATACTTTAACTACAGCTGCCACGCAAAAAGCTTTTATCTAATTTCCTATAAATAAAGGTAGCTATTTTGACATAAATACCACTCTGTGTCATATTACTAACTAAAGGCCCACCTAATTTTGTTATTATTATTTTTGTTTAATTATTACATCATATTCACATAACATGTAACATTCAAGGATAATATCGATTGCTACAGATCGGCATCGCTAGATTAATTAAAAAAAAAACAATAGAATCTTTTCTAAGGTATTCTAGTAAGTTCGGTGAATTTTGCTGGAGTAGTGAGGACTTATCCGAACGAAATTGTGTGGCAATAAAGTTTTTGTTTATGTTTAAAGTATGTGGATTTATAATTATATTACGACAAACTCAAATAACTCATATAGCCGTATCAGCGAAAAAAAAATCTGTTGGAAAAGAAGTGTGTGTATTATCACTTATGGTGGACTATCGCCACCATTGTATATGAGCTAGTGAAAGAAGTTTCTTTTATGTACTGAAAAATTAATGTGGCTAGTTAATATAAACTTGTCTCATTTTTGGCCAAAGGACTTGCATTCTTCGAAAACGATAGTTGCTGGTGTTGTAATTCAACTTATGGTAAAATATCAGTCTGGTGGTTGGACAGTTGTGTGCCTTGCGATTTATTAAAGTATGTGGATAAAATAAAAAATATTGTTATTCCAGTAACCATCGGACTGAGGCGACCGTATTTATAAGAACCAGGAAAAAAATTAGATGTTCCGATTGCCAGGTGGTAACATTATACGCAAAAGACTGTGGTGTAGTAATGTTTTAAAAAATGACAGCGTATTTATTACTACCATTTTAATGCAGAATGTATGAAAAATATTTCTACATTGCTTATACCGTGATCAGGACTGATTAATTTAGAAATAATAATCAAATATTTCTACATCTGGTCAAAAAATTTTCTACATAGGCAACAAAAGGTTATGAAAACAAGAAAGTACGCAATGTAGAATTTTGCGAAAATTTTCTGGCGTTTATTTTCTTCTGACAAATATGTTTCTTGAAAATTCCGAGTTATTGGCGATGACGTTTCTGACAGGTTAGGTGGAAATATCCTATGAGATAAATGAGATGTGGAAACAAAGATAAATGACAGATAATACCTTGTTTTGAAATACTTTTTTAATACAGGACATATTCAGGCTGGTGGTAATACCTAGGTGACAATCAGCGCGTCTTATTCAAGAGGAGATCCAAAAACAGTTACTGTCTATATCGTTTTAGTTCCATAGTGAATTGGATTCTGTTCATGTGGTGTAAGACTGATGCAGATTACCTATGTGAGGTCAGACTACGAAAGTGTCACCAACGTAATGGATCCTCATTTTATGTATTAGGTTTGCGTTGCTACGCACCTTTGTTTCAAATGATTCCCGGAAGGGGTTGGTTATGGGATCATCACTATCACCTGCAGCAAAACCACTTCCTGGCAGCATTTTAAACACTGTTGCTTAGTTACACTCACCTTAAGCTTAAAATAATTTAATTATGCCATCGGCCGTGTTTAAAAGATGTATTTTTTCACTGTACCAGAAGAGTGCTTCGATCATTTATCTTGTCTATTCTACATATGGTATAGAAAATGTAAGAATTTTTGCACATAAGATTAAAATCCCATCTAGAAGATTTCACTAATAAATATGCATATGGTTATCTCACGTCTCACACCAATTATCCCATTCTTCTCAATATGAACATGTAAACGGTCTTAAACAGCTGTTTTTATCCGGGGAATATATCTGCAAACAGAAATTATGTATCAAACTTCAGCAACACTTTGCATCTCTGACAGCTGTCATTCCACTAGACATATCCGATCGTTTGTTGTGGTCGTACATTGCAATGAGATAGGAAACACGTTTGAAATTTCACTGGGTCTATGCAGCTCCATGATTTTTACGTTTTGTGTAGTTTTAACTTTTAACTTTTAATCCTCCTGTCCCACCCCTCTTGGCGAACGATAATGGAAAAAGAAGGTATAATGATCTTGAAACACTTACATTCGAAAATATAAAAGCAGATTCTCTTCAGGAAATGACGTCTTACGTATTGGTTTATCTTTTTCTAAGTATTAATCGCAACTTTGTAAATACAGTAATACATATAATGATAAAGCAGTTAGCATCAAGTATAACATTTTACTTTAAATTTATTGTGATCTTAATATGTTTGATTTTTCCTACGTAAGAATATTGCGAAAATTTTCATTATAACATTTTATTTAGAAGTCTTCTGTTACTAACTAAAATTACAGCTATGCATATGAAAAACAGTCTATAGCAAGAGAATACAAAAAACTCACCATTTCATACAAGAGAGTTTGATTAATACCTTTGACAAAGTGAATGTTGAAGTCCAACCAATGTTAAAATTTCGCTCCTTGTTTAAGGTACTTACACGATTTTCAGCACTTTGAAACCGAATTGAGTGAGATGTTACAGTTGAAAACAGTCACATGACTTTCCTTTTTTAAAGAAATGTAGCTTGTAAACTGTGCATATAAATGCATACATTAGAACTCAGATCATTTTGTATAAGTCAAATATCAATCATAGTCTCATGTATAGGTTGGAAAAAAGCGCACACTACAATTGAGAAACGTCAGAAAACTACAAGCTTCAAACCTGTAGGTTCTCGTAAGTGACCTGCAAGATAGACGTCTTGTGAAATTTTTGCTCTCGTAGATTTTATCCGTGGAAAACATTTCTCTGCCAAAAAAAAGTCGCTGTTAAAGAATATCTCTTGAGCAATAGTAGCTGTTGAGTAATATTGCTGGTGAAAGCAGTCCGAAAAAATAAAATAAAACATGAGTGAGAAAAGATTATTGTTGTGTTGATTTAAAAGCTGGAAAAGATTTTGAGATGACTAGAACAGTAGTTATACGTGTTATCGAAAGAATTGTACCGTGTAGTATTAAAATAAAATAAATCTGTGAGATAAATAAGGTGTATACTCAGATGATATGTAAAGTTTTCCTTCTGGCATTGAATATTAACAAATAAGTGTAAGCCGTGCAGCCAATAAAAGTTATAGTGGTTTATTAAAAAAATATCAATGAACGAATGGAGTCAACATTCAAGGAATTTATGGGGCATACATTAAAACTATCGAGACTTAATTGGTTTTGGTAAGAGAAGAAAAATCACAAGCGGGCGTATAGAGAACAGTAGTTTTATGGCAGCAGACATGGGAATAGATGGAACGACATTCTGGATTAAGATATGAAATGGTCAACCATTTTAATATTTAAAGAGCATTTAATTTATATTTACAATGAAATGGTCAGCCACTTTAATATTTAAAGAGCATTTAATTTATATTTGAAACAAATGAAAATAAACATAAATCACAGTATTATACCTTACAATTCTTTTGACATTATTTAATTAATAAAGAAAACACAATGTATTCGTAGATATAAGCAATTATTTCTGTCTTTTATATATGAAATAGAGTCCACGGCTCGTTCTCATTTAAGTCTATTGGCAGAGAAAGTCAGTCACTATATTATGAGGTACATTACCATTGCTGACGACGGATTCTCTGATGGGATTAACACAAATACAAAATTGATAGCATCCAACCCTAAAAAAAAAAAAAAAGAATTTTCAGCTCTAAAAAATAAGTTCAACTCGAACATCCATTCATTTCTTCCACGTCCAGAGAGATGTATCATCTTTTGTTATGTATACCTTCTCTGGCGTCCAGAGAAAAACACATTCACGGCCTTCTAAAATAAACATGTGATGAAGCACTGAGATCATCACAGATAGTATAGATCATGTTGGAGAATTAGACTCTTCTGGGTATATGAAACTGGAGAAAGGACGCTTAATACTGCGACTTTTCAGAGATGGTGATGACTAAGATCTACATCCTCGTCACTTCCAAGCATGTTTTAAACTCAGCTGTGAAGCGTTTTTAAAATTTAGTAGGTGCTGTTGAAAGGCAGGTTTTGGAATGTGATTCATAATTTTTCCAGTAGTGTGTTGAAAGATGTTATTAGATTCAACTAAAACCATGACCAATGCACAAGGATAGTACGAGGGGTGATCAGTCGCAAAGGTTGTAAGGCCTATATTCCAGGAGTGTCGTTCTTTATGGAGACATTAGTAGAGCTGAAATTCTAAGACATGTGATTGTAAACTGTGCAGAGTATCAGCCACCCACCACCTACGGCTCTAGTTGTAGGTAAACAAAAATGGCGACTCGTTTGAAATACTGATATCACGAAGAAATCCGCTCAGTTATTCCATTTCTGTGGACGAAACATGTAATCAGGGCTGAAATTCAGCGGCAGTTTGTAGAGGTTTACGGATACACTGTAATGTCTCGTCATCATGGTGTCGAAAGCTTGCAGCCAGTAGAGAAAACGTCACCGACGAGGATCATCGATCACCCTCACCTCATTTGAAGGAGCACATAAGAGGCCAACGAACCGCTTCAGACAAAGAGGTGAAACATCTCGCGATAACGTGAATGTAAAGGCAAGGACATGGTTTTTACCGGGAGTGAATATTCAAACTCATCCCACGAAGCGACAATAGAGGAAAATAACGTAATTTATGTACTGTAAGTTGGCTGTATGAAGTGAAATGAACACGTTTCAATGCATGATTTGTAACCCTACTTTCTGATCACCTCTCGTACTGTTTTGGAAGGCAGATGGTTCCAAAAGAGTTCAATACCTATTAGCGCGCGCTCTTCAGCAGGATGCAAAGAGCTAATCTCAGCCAGAAACGGTCGATAGCAGCTGTAATGCGGTGTGGGAGGACTCTCCCAGCTGTCGCACACTTCATGTGCAGCTACCCATCCGCCGCAGCCGAACCAGGTCTCTGATATTTTAATTAAAAATCTCATCCAGCGCCACTATTTCTCTGAAAAGTAGAATTCGAACACTGCGGGCGCACGGCCGATCGGATCAGTTCCTCATCCCGCGCTGTCTCGTGCTCTCGCAGGGAATTTAATTAGACGGCAGTCGGGCTGATGACACAATAGGACGGTGACTGCGCGTCCGCAGCGCCTTGCAGCGGCGTACTGGAGAATTACAAGTTTCTGGCGGCAGCTACTGTGCAGGGTTGAGGGAGGGAGGGGAGGGAGGAATTTTAATTTGGACATTCCATCCTGCGTTGTTTCGTGCTGCGTCAAGGGTGCTTGGTAACAGCGTGAGCACTCGTAGTAGTGGCGTGTGTAGCCTGTTTATGCCTGTGCGTTTGTCCAGGAAGAGAGGGGAGAGGAGAGCCTCTTTGTAAGCGGAACTCCTCCCTTCTAATAGCCACGCCACGACACGAATACGGCTGGGCTAACCCACTTTTGTCGTGCTCTTAAAGAACACCGGAGTTTGTGGTTTTAATAGCGGGGACCGCTCTCAAAGGGAAGGGTTGGTTAGGGAAGCGGTTTTGCGGACGTTCTTTAAAAGCGTAATTATGACATTCCAACCAGTCCCCTCCTCGTGCGCCGTATTAAAGCGATTAAGCTCGCTACCCTCAGCTCTAATGCGGAAACTGAATTACAGAGTCCACATATTCAGCGTTAGTAGGCAAGTAGGTCGGGTTACTCCTGGTCATGAAAGATTTGAACTTTGATGTGCTTTTCTTAATTATTTCTCTAATTAAAATTGATGTAAACAACATTTAACAGTACTTAAACTGTCCGGAGCCTCCTCTATTGAAAATTGATAAAATATTCACTTTTTACCGTCTCACAGTTTACCGTGTTTTTAATCGTAATTTGCTTTCTGCAGCAGTGAAATAGATTTTCGAGAAAAGGGATCTGAATGGAAGATTATATCCCATCACGAAGCTGTTATTAATTATGAAAAATAATTAATTAAAATTGGAATACAATAATTAGCCTCCTGAATCAAACTAAATTTTTATCGTATTTTTTATTTATTATTTCAATTTACAAATCACAGAATGTTTTGCTAGCATTAAAGATAGTTATTAACACTCACTGTCTTCCAGATAAACTGATATTTTTCCTTGTGCTTTTACTTAATTAATGCTTTACATTAAAAAATCCAAATACTGGAAATTATTGCAATTAAGATAGCGGTGGTGGGAAGATGCAATAATAATAATTCCTAACATTAGAAGTTTAAATTTGGTTATAAAAACAAGCTGCAATGCGGAAACAGGACGAATTTTTCCATATTTTAATTCTAAAACATTATAATATCATCCGGTATATCCAAGACAAATCAATCAATTAATCTGAAGTTCGAAAATAATGAAAAAATGTTTTGATATTTCAAAAAATGGTTGCTGAGGACACTATTTTTACTTACGTTTTGGGCACGTGGTTTACATCTTTTCGTTCTGTATTAAACAGCAAATCTAAATTGTCAAATAAATTGAATGTTGACAAGGATAAATATTTTAATCACTTTCTCGCAAAATTTGCCAGATACCATCTCAAAACACTTATAGTGCATAGGAAGTTTAAAGTTACATGCCTCTTTCTCATGTAATTGCTGAATATTCTGAATTTACTCGGACCTTCTGTCGATATTCACAATGAATTTGCATACGTAAGCAAATATTTTGATGTGACTAATAATTTCACATGTAATATCTTTGTGTAACACTGAATTCCTTAAATAAAGTCTTCTCGCGCTTCCAGCTGCGTAAAAACGTCACACTTGTGGGACGTTTCGAAGGCGTCTATCTCAGACCTAATTTTCAACCAAATGTCCGCGGCAGCGTGTAAACAGGCAGTTAATCATTGACATTTGGTTGAAAATAAGAGTTGATACAGACGCCTTCGAAACGTCCCACAAGTGTGACGTTTTTACGCGGCTGAAAGGCAGAGAAGAGTTTATTTATATTCAACGCCGTGAAAAACTTTGATCTTACTGAAATTCCTTTCAAAGTATTGCAATCCATTGAATCCATCTATTCCGTCAAATTTAGAAATGGAGACCAAGTAAGGTGTTAAAAAAATCACAATGAACTACGCTGTTACACTGACCGATTAGAAGCACGTTTCAGAATGACAAATGTCGCAGCTAAGATGCTAAACCTAACATTCCACCAAGCCCTCACAGATACTTTTACTATAACCGTTCGCCAAAAATGTACTATAGTTAAATTCCTTGCTAAGAAAATATCGACTGCTCTTTACGAATATTAAGCTAATTTTATTACAGAGCTATAGTAGTACAAAACTTCTGACAATCTTAGGAGGGTTGAAGAAAATAGGGTTACGAGGAGAGGAAATAATGCTTCCTCGAACTAGTGACAAGAAGCTTAATTAGCGGCATCTCCTATTAATAATTATTATAAATTCAATTTAAAATATTGAGTCTAGGTAAAAATCTGTCGTAGACACTTTCGTACATCTTCTTCTTCTTCACCACCTGTTATAACATTTTGGGATCGGCAGCCTTTGATGTGTTTTCCTTGGTTCAGTTTGGAGCTATGGTTTTACGGCCGAATGCTCTTGCTAACGCCAATAACTTTATTATACCTACTACCAGGTCACACTATGTATTACTTGGGGAAGTGAAGTGTTGACATTTGTCTGTGAAACTATGTTCTGCGTTTAATAAGTGCATTTTTGTTTGTTCGCGAAATGTGTAGGTCATGAGGAGGAGGTTGGGTGACTTCCCAGTGTTCGATTCCATCGCTGCGGACAACCGTCCAAAGAGGCAGACAGGACTCGGGGGTTTAGGATCGTGCCCGTGCGCTGAGCCACACTGGCGGGTTGACCCTTTCATACATAAAACGCTCAAAAGATTCAAAAAGTAATTAGAGCACTACAGTACCTAAGAACGAAAATTAATTTCAACGTTGAAATGTTATACACGATTTTGTGATTTCTGTTCACTCTAAACAGTCCATACAAATTTGTCTTCAAAGATTTTTTAGCAAATGTGAATCTGACCACAATAATTCATATTTAACCTGGTCTGGAGTCAAAGACACATACACAATGAGGACCAATAGACTTTTCTGTTGATATAGTATCTAATATTCAAGTCACGTCAATAAACAGTGCGTTGATACAACCCTGAGGCTGTTTCCTAGTAGTACAGGAACATATTTAGTATCGTTCAGTGCTTTTAATCAGTCTGAAAGTAATTACAGTACAGAATTTATCTGTTTTATGCATGCAAATATTATTACTATCAATAACCAGCAGGACGCAATAAATGCAAATGCAATTCCAACTGTATTATGACTTTATTCTCCGTTGACGTCGAGGTTATTAGAGGCGAAAAATGACTGGAAGGAAGGCCATGGCCTTTCGAAGGAACCATCCCAACTTTCGCCTCGAGTGATTTCGGGAAAGCATGGAAAAATGAAAATTTCAAACTCGCCAACTTTTTCCTTTCCCAAATATTTAGTTTTATGTTTTTTCATTATAATTACCTTATTCTCTTACTCCAAAAATTTACGAATTTTTAATTCAAATTATTTCAGTGTTTGAGGTAGCTGCTTATTATTTACATGGTGTTATCTCTGTCCCCGAGTCGTTTATCTACAAATAAAGATTTCAAGCTCTTTATGTGTGAAGTCCGCTGCTGTTCTGTGCTCATGGTCATCTCTTTTCTTCTAAGTACTGTTCTTAATTCTTCTACCTATATCCATCCAGGGGTCATCACTAACACAAGCCTTCTGCACACCCAGACGATTTTTCTTCCACCTCTTATTTTTTCAAAGTCTTCCATCCCGCTCCTTTATCAAATCAATTATTGATTACAATTATGTTTTGCGATAGGTTCCGAAAAAAAAATCTATTTGTCCTCATTTGGACCACTTCAACTAATATACCCATACCATACCATCTTCGGTATCCAAAAAATATATGGTGTATAACTCTACGTCGCCACTTTCATACATATAATTAAACTGTAAGATACCAAATCGTGCCTGTACCTGTATTGTTTTTGTAGATAAAATGATGTCGCATAATGTCTTTCAAGTAGAATACTCAGAGAATATGCTTTGTCGTTGTTTGAAATTGACGTCCGTTCTCCAATTTTACTCATTCATTCCTCTTATTCCTCTTTAGATTTGATTCCTATCAGAGATTAGCGTAATGTAGGATCACTAAACACTTACGAAGGTCTGCAGATCGAACAATATGTTAGGTTTCTCTTGGTGTTTGTTGCAAGATGGTTCCATTAGGGTCCACATTTACAAACAAAAATTTCCGAAAACCATAAGAGTGCTGGTAATATTGACTTCTTGAATGGTTTTTCAATTCATTTAGCGACTCTAATCCCTAATACAATACGAAATTAAATGTAATGTAATGTAACTGATAAACAAGAATAAAGAACCCCTTTTTTGTACTCTGTAATAAAATTGTGGAAAAGTTGTGTCAGTAAAGCTGCTAGTGTTGTTCAATGCACTGCAGAGATACAACGGCGCCTGACACGCCGTACCTGCCGTAATAACTGCGACTTTTAGACGGTTTTCCGCAGTCATCAAGGCGAATGCGGAACGGTCCCAATCTAAGTCTCAAAAAATAAACTTATGACACAAGGAAATTAGTTAAAAATTTCACAGACCGTTGGCAATACTTCACTTCCTCCATTTTTACGTCGTACGACCTAGCAGCAGGTAAAAAATGCTTGGCGTCAGCAAGGGCGCTACTTTTTACCCTCACAGCGGGCCCTGCAGCCTACAAGGCAATGCAAATCAAGAACTTGCTCGGCCGAGAAGCTAAAGTCAAACCGACAGAAAGAAGAGGAAGAAAAAATCCTCCGCTGTCAAATTTAAATGTTTCAGATGCCAAGCCTTAGGCCACAAAGCATCGAAATGACGCTCAGATGAACGATGTGTGCGCTGTGGCAATAGCTACAACGCCAAAAAATTGTTAACAGCCCCGCGATGCTACACCAACTTGCGCACACTGTGGAGACAATCACGCAGCCTGCTAAAGACGATGTCCTGCGTGGAGCAACCCACAGCAAGCTGTCGACAAGACACAGGTTCCAAGGTCCCGGCATAAAATCGTCAATAGTGTCTCCAACCGGTCCAAATCTCCACGTCCTTCGTCACTACGGATGACGAAGACGACTCAAAATACATAGCGACGCCAGCCACTACATCGAGCTCCTCACACACATCCACTTGTCGGCATCCGAGAAGATAGTGGGTCGTGTCCAAAGCACTGCCACAACCGACAAGCCGAAAATAATAACGAGCACGACAGGCTGACACTAATGTTTAAGCTACTATCACAACTGATTTCCACCATGCTACCTATCTTTGAACGTTAGTGTTTCACACGGACGAAGCATCGTAATAAGAATAACAAAGGGGTTCACCAACAAAGGTCGCAACGCGATCATAGCCAGGTTTCCCCCAAAAGTGCATATATAGTGAGTCGATTACCAACAACAGTTATATAAAAAATATGTGAACAAGCAGATAAGGCTGGTAATAGTAGCGGGGCTGCTTTAACGGCGTTGAGGCAGAGAATAAGAGAAACAAGAAAGAACTGCTTGCTGTCTTAAAATCAAACCTGCACATTCAGTCAAACCAGGGAGGAGTATATCTCATCACAAGCAGCCGACTCCTAATGTTTAGAAAAGATGGTGCAGACGAAGAAAAGCTGTCTGTACATAAAATGTATATCAGAAAAGGGTAACTGCAATGTACACTACTGAAGACAGAGATAGTAATAATGTAAAATTTGGAATTCTGAATGTTCTCACATAACGAAAAACCCAATGGACGGATTTTAACTCAGCTACACGTATCCACAGCTCACGTAGTCGGTCAGGGTATATGACACTTTTTAACAACATAATTTTAAAAAATTTCAGTGATTCAGAGTGCACTTTTCTTTGCGCGCATCACGGAAAAACTAATAAACGATTTTTAACGACATGATGGTAACTTACAGTATGTGACCGAATAACATACTGCAGATTTTTTGTGCCACTAACATTCGAATATCCTGCTGATACAGAGTACAAAATAGTGAATTCTGAAAAAAAAGTCTGCCTGAACGTACATAACACAGAAACGAACTAACAGATCTTAATAAAACTGCACATTGTGATAGTTTATGCCACCAGGTAGCATATAGGATACTTATTATTCACATTAGGATCACACTATTTAATGATATAGGGGTTAAAATTGTAAATTTTTAATTTAAAGCGTATTGTGCGTGCATTTATCAAAAACTAATGAACGCAATTCAACAAAATTTCGTATAATGTTAGCTTACATATTTAGTTAATATATGATTCCTTTTATCTACATCAGTTACATATTTTCCCATTATATAGAGGACAAAACTTTAAATTTTTGTCGATCTATGCAGCCTTCGCGAAAAGTAAAGAAAATGTTTTTATCGAAAGTGAATTGTCTTTGTACCCCAAACAGTATCATATTTTGGATTTTGTTTGTTTTGTTTCGGTGGTTTGATGAAACCGTATGTAGTGATGGGTTATGTCACGTTAATGTTAGACAATGTTATTTTATAAACAAACGAGTCATTAGGTGGGTGCGCAGACTTCCGCGGTCGTTGTCGCTGTAATCTTGGTTTCTTGGTTGTCTGGGTTGAACCGGACAGTACTCTGAAGAAGGCCACAAAATGATGGCCGAAACGTTAGGTTTCAACAAATTGACGCGGTTCAACCCAGACAACCAAGATTACAAAACGAGTCATTAATTTAATAATTCCACGACAGCACTATCCATTTGACATTTACTGGCGTACGCTTTCTCGCAGTCGAAATATATTATCTTTACCATTATTTACACGGTGACGATGTTTTCACATTTTGAAAACATTTCCATCCCTTTCCAGAGATTGTCCATTTCCGTATCTAACTGTTAAGTTTTCGCACATACGGCAGATATCACATTTTGAAATGTAGTTTGAAGAGAAGTTTTATGAATAATATTTCAGACTCTACGTAATTATTGGTGTTTCTAGGGGTTGTAGAAGCACATGATATGTACAAACACTTTTGAAATGCTCGCGAGTAAACTAACTATAGCAGATTAGGAGATCCAAAAAAGGGGTAAAAATAGGACTACTTCTTTGCTTTTACCTGCCAAGCCAACATTTCTTTGATATTTTATCTTTGAATTAACAGCATAAATCTCAAACTGCGCGTGAACAAAGTCGGGGGCACAGCCAGTTAGCAATATAATTCCTCAAATCACTTTTTAATGCTGGGAAAAAATCGGTTATTGTTCAGTTAACTTTATTTCTGAAACAACAATGGGTATCTAACTCCCTGAGACATAATAGCCGATTTAGAATATTTATTTTCTTTTCCTTTGCATTGCCATATGACAGCTGAAGCTTAAAGCAACATTACGGGTACCTAAGATTTCATGTCCAATAATGGAAGGAGACTGTAAATTATGACGTCCTGGGGCCTGAAACCTTTAAGCCGATCTCCAGAGGCCAGCCTTCTCGCCAACGTCATTAACGCTGAGCCTGAAAGCCGGGCAGATCCACGAAGACGAGATTACTGGCGCGAGGGGATCAACCGTGAGATTATCGGCTTAGCTCGGACCTTATTCGAACATACGGGAAATAAGAGAATCTGCTCTGAATGGCTGCCAGAGTATCTCATGATTTTCTTATTTAAGTATTGACTGTAGACATAGGTCCATTATTCAACGTACACACAAGTCTCATTTTGATATCAACTGGCGATTCCATAATATCTTTGCTTTCAAGCGATTTATGAGGCCATATGCAAGAGATACAGTTTAAAGTTGGTTGCTTCCTCTACGAATGACTGACCCTCATTTCAGTTTCTGAAAATAATCTTGAATTAATCAGTTATATTTCACAAATCAACCCAGATTAACTCTCTTTCCGTAAATAAAATGAAACTTCTCCATTTTTCAGCAGCATATATCTAAATAACAAATTTTAATAACACTTAAAACAATTACTAGCTGGTGCCCAAGACTTCGGTCGTGTTTTTAAAGAATTTTGATTGATAACTACCGCCATGTAACCACCATAGTGCACGATGGGAGACTCGAGGTTAATAGCACTCACAAACACCAGTGATCTGGGATGGATATCTAAGGCTGCAAAATGAACTATAGGGACACACATGTCTTTAGTAGAGATACAAAACTGCTCTCGGTCGACTACTTTTTACCTTCATATCTCCAACACCCCCATAGCTACCGACGTGAAACCGCCATAGTGCACGTTGGGAGACTTGAGGTTACTACTACACACAAATGCCTGTGGATTGCGCTAGGTAGTTTTGGCTGCAGAGTAAAGTATAGGAACCCACATGTGGTTGGTCGAAATTTGAAAGTGTCCCAGGTCGAGACTTTCAATCTCCATATCTCCCACACCTTCATAGCTACCAACATACAACCACCATCGTGCACGATGGGACATTCGATGATAGTACCATACACAAACAGCAGTGGTCTGTGCTATTTCGTTGTGGCAGTAAAAAGAAATGTAAGGACGCACATGTCTTTGGTCGAAATATGAAAATGTCCCAGATCGACCAATTTCAACCCCCACAACTACCGTTGTGCATGATGGGAAACTCCATGCTACTACCACCCACATACACTGCACTTGGTAGTGGAGGTTGAAGAGTGAAATATAGGGACACACAGGTATATTTATATATATCAGATTTAGCTTCACTTTGTAGATTCATCAGTTTGTCTTCCTAAATATCGTTGAATCCACAATATCAAGCAGCATAACAGCATTTTTACCCTTCTAACTTCCTGTATCCAAGCACGATCAGATCTGGTTATTCCCTAGATTGATTTGATACAATGATCCATCTTTTACTATCTTGAGATACATTTTCATCGCAACATACCCTTTACATTCTCAATTATCTGCTTCATTTATACTAACATTTTCCTCCTATTACAATTTTTTTTTCCTTTAACTGTTCCATTATATAACAAACTAGATGGTGCCCACGACTTCGTTCGTGTTTGTAAAGAAGTTGGATTGACCACTACCGTCATCTAACCAACATAATGTACGATGGGAGACTCGATGCTATTACCACACACAAACGCCAGTCATCTGCGCTATGTAGTCCAGGCAGCAAAGTAAAATATACGGACACACATGTCTTTGGTCGAAATACGAAAATATCCTTGATCCGCCACTTTCAACCACCATATCTCCAACACTCGTACAGTAACCGAAATTCGGTCAACGTTGTGATCAAAGGGCAACTCTGTGCTACTACCACACACAAACACCAGTGATCTGCGCTTGATAGTTTTGGCTGAAAAGTGATACACCATGACACACAAGTGTTTGGTGTAAATAAGAAAGTGCCGCAGGTCGACCATTTTCAATCACTATATCTACCACACCACCATAGCTACCGACATCTAACCACAATAGTGCACGATGGGAGATTCGATGCTATTACCACACACAAACATCAATGGTCTATCCTATGTAGTTGTGGCAGGAAAGAGTAGTATAAGGATACACAAGACTTTGGTCGAAATATGAAAATGCCTTGCATCGACTACTTTTTACCATCATATCTTCCACATCCCCACAGCTATCGGCCAACGTTGTGAACGAAAGGAAACTCCATGTTACTTCCACACACAAACACCAGTGATCTGTGCTAAGTAGTGGTTGCTGAAAAGTGAAATATAGGGAAATAACAAATTAACTATTCCGAAAATGTGTTCCCCCTTCGGGTCTCACCTTTCTGTTAAATTCTTACACAAACTTCTTAAGAGGAAGATCGTAAAAAAAGGCCAAGTTACAAACTCGGATAGATATATTTTTTGGAAGATTCTTCTACTCATAAAACATAAAAGTTAGTTCTTTTTTTATTAGAAAGTGATATTTTTACATACATATTATTTATTGGGAGTCGGCTGCATTTTATTAGTTTCATCATTGGAATGGTAAAATTTGTAGCTTTGATTTTACAATCGCACGACCTTGCTGACGCCAAGCATTTTATACCTACTGCCGGTAGGATTACGTATTAATGGAGGATGTTTAGTACTTCCATCTGTTAGCGAATTGTGTAACTACGTTTTTGAGTGTTAAGTGTACTTCTTGTTTATGAGCTGAGTAGTTTATAAGGCTTACCTGTTCTGTACAGTTTGTAGCGATCATATGTGACACCAGCTAATAAATGTATATCAATACAGAAATGTGGCTGCTCGTATGTATTACCATTTGTGAATGTCATATATTAATGGCATTATTTGGAGCATCTTTATCAGTAAAGAATAAATATGGGTCAGCAAACTGAAATCCAAGGAGAAAAAGATGTTCATGATTATTAATGGGGAGGGAGAGACATAAATGAGATGACCAATAGATACGGAAGCAGATAGAAGGAAGCTACAATAGTTATAAAAATAGTTGAACCGTAAGTGAAAAGGTTATGTGCATTAATGTTACGTGTATGTAAAAGTTGTGTTAAGTAATTTTTAATATCTGAGAAGCTGCAAATAAAAATGTGTTAAACTTGGAGATTTTAGTTCCAGTGATATAGCTTACGGTACTCTTAGTGTAAAAGTAACAAGAAATAAAGCAAAACAGAGTATGCGTTGTATTTCATATAAAGAAATCAAAATGGAGGATATTATAATTATATCCCGATAGCTAGTCAGAAATACCATTTATTTCCAAAAGATGGCAAAGATTGTTTCTCATTCTGAGAGAAAGTTACTAAAGAAGATATATAAAGGTAAAAGGAACATGAATTGATTAATATATGTGTTTTTTATATGTATAACGACCTCCTCCTTCCGTTAAAGCCATCCTGTCACTCTCTATTTAAGTGTTCTTCGTCTCGGCTTCTCCGCCATTTATAACTCAAACATTTTGCCGAAATTTTTCCATCAATTTGACTAGCATTTACAGGTATTGTTTCTCTAAATTTCTACTTATTCTTCTGCTAAAATTTGGAGACTATGATTTTTTTTAAATATTCAAAATAATTTAATTTGCACATTTTCTCGTCCTCTATTTAGTAGAAAGAAAAAATTAAGAAGATTAAAAATGATAACCCTTAATGAAAGTGCTCCACATGTTCATATTTTTCCAAGTTCTAACGACGCCTTTGCATCTTATTTTTTGGATGTGTCGACTCTGAGGATATTTTATTTTATTTATATTGTCTTGCAGTTTTAGCTGATTTTCTTTTTATCCTTGAGTCTCTTGTCCAAATTGCATCCAAATTTTGCTTTGTATTTCGGAATTTCCTTTAATCTCCATAATTTTATTTTGACATGTGGTCAACGGTACAAAACGGTTAGTAGTTTGGTAAAAACTTGTAGCTTCCGAGGAGAAGGTTATGTGTTTTTACCATCTGTAAATCCAACTTCTTATGGTATGAAGGAAAATTCTTTCCTATAGTTTTGAGACATGCGATAAAAAAAAGCATTTGGCTTGAAGCTGTAAGTTTTTCATACGGCACTAATGGTGTGTAGGCATATAAAGTAGAACAGTGAGCCTGAAAGAAAACTTTCTAGCAGAGCGATTGTCCTCTGGTGTGGTAATTAGGTCGTAGTCCCCTCTCCTCGGAGGTAATCTGTTATTTTTCAATTACAGAGCGCCCACTGAGGCCCTGCTAAGTCCCGCTCGCAGCAGGTGGACTCCCGTATCGTTTTTCTTGCAGGTAGCCGAGGAGACGCCTGCAGAATTTAAATGGAGAGGCCGGCGCTGTGGTGCTACTGTCTTGTACACTTGGTGACAAACGAGGCTGGATGTGCCAGAAACACACAGTTGCTAGCACAGAAGATTTACCCAGAAAGCCAGAAGTGGTTAGTTGCACTGCGCCCCACAGTGGGCCAGAATCTTGAAAACGTGGCCAAAAAGGAAAAAAAAAAGTTTCTGGATGGGAATTTTCGACTATCAGGTTGGCTACAGTAATGTTGGAACTACTGAATACCGATTGTTTGGACAATCAATTGTTCATTTCCTCCTTTATATTTCATGTCAAAGTCGGCACTTCATTGCTAGCGGTGCATGCAGCCGACCAGGAAAGAAAATAGTCTTGTCATTAAAGATAAATATTTGTGTTCTGTGTAAATGAAACGAATATTTTAAATATGGACTGTGTTCCTGGAAGTATTTACTAATTAAAATACATTTATGTAATTTTTAAATCATTAATTACACATATTTTTTTAATTAACTTAATACCGGAAAATTCGGTAGAAAATTTGAAATGTGCTTAAAAAAATAGAGATAAGTTACGAATTCCACGATATTCCGCTTTCTTTTGCACCGTGTCCGCAAGTATATACTATTACCTTAATAAATTAACCTTCAAATCCACCTACTAGTACCAACTCCGGCTTTGAACAACTTTTTAAGCGACGCTTGCAAAATGTATCCTTTTTTAAAAAAAATGAAATTATTAATGTTAAGTCAATTTTTTCATTAATAATTATGAAAAAGTACATTTTTTTGAAACACAAATATTCTACATACTTTGTGGAATTACTTTTTAACGCTTTCAAACACGTGTTAAGAAATAAGTATTAAATAAATTAATAATTATATGAACTGTCGGAGTATGCTCAAGAATCACGCAATAAGTTGATAAAGCAATATCGCATAGGCTTTTCACGAAAGTTTTCCGGACTTAAGAGTATCGAAAACGTGTTCAGGAGATTGTTAGCAACCACAGACTTCAACATTTCTTCTCTGCGCAAATCATCAAACAAACTGAAGAGTTTGTCGTCAGAAGCCGTTGCTCTCTTAGTTCCTGTGCCGGAAGATTATGAAGATTCCGATGTAGATGATGAGGAAACAGTCTTTGAAGATGATGGCGATTCAGCTGAAGATGCAGAAGAAGAAGATAATGAAGATAAAAAAGAAGAAGATAATGAAGATAAAAAGGAAGAAGAAACAATAACTTTTAATTATAGTCACAAACAATTTACTAAATGATTAACTGTAATTGAAATAAAATTCTTTTTTGTAATATTTTATACTATCTTCTATCCTTTATTTGGTACTTTTCTCGAGCTTTCCATTTTTTGAGCTTATATTTATAACCATTAACTACAACAGCCTCTAAATATTGACTTTTATATAAATAAAAACAACTTTACCAATTTCCGGCCACCATCTTGGATCCACCATTTTGTTTTGTTTTTTAATATTTGAAGTCACAATCTTCATCATCAATCTCGATAAATCCCAAAAAATTACTTTTATATGAATAAAAGGACTTTTATCAATATTTGTCCGCCATATTGGATCCACCATTTTCTTTTTTTTCACTTTTTGATACAAAGTTCTTAATCATCAACTTCGATAACCTTTACATACTAACTTTGGTACAAATTGAACAACTCTAGCAACCTCGATAATTCCACAAAAATTACTTTTATATGAATAAAATGACTTTTAGCAATATTTGTCCGCCATCTTGGATCCGCCATTTTCTATTTTCACTTTTTGATATTATATTCTTAATCAGCAACTTCGATAACATTTACATACTAACTTTGGTACAAATTCAACAACTTTTTATATTTTGGCCAGCTTTTTGCGATTCTGGCCCACTGTGCGCCCGTGGGATACAGGGATGGGTATCCCTTGGACAATTACTAAAACAATTTTTTTATTACCAAACTTTTTAAGGTCTATAGTTTCTTTATTTTTGATAGCTAAGGTAGTTACTCCCAGAGCAATTATAAAAAGGCGCTGCAAACGGAAAAGCGTGTATTTTTCTTTTTTAGTGCCCATGAATGCAGAAAGTTCTTTTGGTTCATTTTAGATTCATAAATTGTCATGGCCACCATGTGGTGTTTCTCCTTCTGAGTAGGAGAGAGGATTTATGGTAAGATTTTTAATGAGAAAACTAGTGATAAACGACACAGTCAAGAATATAATAGTCTCATTAGTGGTGGCTCTAAAGCTTGTTAGGCGCACTGTATTGCGGCAGCAATAGAAACTATTTGATCTTACTCTATCAACATATTAACATTGAGCCTCGCACATGACTCGTCTCAGGATTTACAAGATAATAAAAATGGATTCACAAAATCAATTAATTTATTTTATAAACTAAATGACTCAAAATTTTACATGTAAACAGTCTTGTAAATTGTTGCTTTTTTTAGGCACTTTCAAACAAGTCTCTAACTAGTCAGGGTAGCTGCTCAGGGGCCCTGATTTTTCGGACCCTGATATGTTGCAACCTGTCGAACTGTTACTATCACATTACCGAGTCCACGCACTGCTGTCGACACTGCCGGTGACGGGAAGCGAACCTCAGACCCACAGAGGATGGCGCTAGTCTCGGCAGTCCGTCCTCTCACATCGACACACAGTCAAGAACTGGCTCTCCTCCATTGCCAGCCTCGGGGCAGAATTGCATGGAACAAAATAAAAGGAAATATCCCAGTGTGTCATTATTTTGCATTGTAACGGGAGGGGGGGGGGGTGATTGCAGTTACTTTAAGTTTTAATGTTAAAGTGGTTCTTGGTTTTAATATGAAATTAATATTTAGATAGCAAGGATCTTGATTGCTGTTGATAAAACACATATAATGCTGAATTTATTATTTTCCTATGGCTTGTACATAGCCGGATACATTTAACATTATGTTAGACATTACGTGAATCTGAAAGTAAAAGCACTATCCGGCTTTACAATCTGCCTGAAGATAACAAACATAAACTAAATGTTAAATATTTCATTCATAAATTTAAATACATGATAACATCGTGGCCACAAGCCAACAATAATATGTTATATGTATAGTGGATAAAATCCCTTGGGCGCCTTTTGAATTAAAATATGAACAAGAATAAGGCTCAACTGAATTTACAAGGAGCTTTAAAGTTCATGAGGTTATTTGCCAGCTAGCTTTTAAAATGGAATTGAGCAGAGATCCTGTCACATGGGTCGATTACGGATTCTTCAAAGTCTTTCCAAACTATGAAACGATGATGGGTGATGGAACACGTTACCATAATCATCAGCAACAGCAGCGGCGGCGTGTGGCGGAGACCAGTAAATTGCACCATCAGTGCATGGACAGCATCAAATGACCAGCCTGTGGTCGAAGCCAGGACCCTCCAGCATAGTGCCACTCTGCGCTATGACGTCTGGACACAGCGACTGCTGACCACAGAATTCCAGTATGGCCGCTTCTGCTTCTCTTCTCAAAAACCCCTTCCCGAAGTTTTGTTACATGAAAAAGGGAGCCATGAATTAACATCAGTAGACCCCGTATATGATACGGCATTGGATGTCTAACTTCTTCCCAAAACCACGTGAGGTTTGAAGTCACCCCATTCGCTCTGGCCTTTCCCGCGCGTCTGTCACCCCTTGTGCTGTTCAGGTAACCTTGCGCAGGGGTTGGCCGTTGTATCCTGGCGTACAAAGGCTCGGAGCATCCCACGCCATCGGTAGAATTTACTGTTGCCAGCTTCAAAATCCCTTCTGCCCCTCCAAGTAGCAACCTCAGATAAATTTTAAGAAAATATGGCAGCCTGGGACATCCATTACGCGGATCGGAGAATTAAATTACTAAATATTCATTAAATATTAATATAATCTGAATATAAAAATAACTAAATACAAATATTTACATATTTTGTACTACGTCACAATCCTGCGTGCTACAGCATGGCTGGCTGTGTCCCTGTTTTTATCAACAATGAGTCCTTGGAAAGTCGCGTTGGTTGTAACTTCTCACAATGCGTCCCCAGGGCCGGCGCAAGGAATTTCGGGCCCGGGGTAACAGGCGACCCTTTTTTTTTAGCTCTACAACAAACTGGCCGGTCGGACAATGGGCGGATTCTTGGTTTCGAGGCCTTGGGGGCCCCTGCAGCCAGTGATCGGGGCCCCCCATCTACCGGCGGGCCCGGGTACATTTGACCCGCTTACCCCTCCCTAACGCCGGCCCTGTGCGTCCCAAAGCTTTTGTCAACGCTGTTGGACCTTCCGCTCTGCTCCATTCATATTGCCAACAACCCAGCGGGTGGGTTGACGAACGGCCAACAACGGCAGCAGACCCACGCTGCCTAGTTTGGGGAACTCGACTCATTACAAGATTAAACACACGTCAATGCTTGAAGCACATTTACTATCATCCAAAAGTCTCACCAACCAAATATTTATCTAAACTTATTTTCCCCCGATTGTAGAATTCTTAGGAAAGAAATATGAGCAACAATATTAACTTGAGTGGCTTGTCTTAGCAGTGAATAATGATTGTTTAGCAACGTCACATTACATCTGGCACAGTACTGTGCTACAACGTCGACGTAACAGTTTTTGCTAGCTATACGTCGGCACAACACTGTCTCCCACATTACGCAATACAAGTCGTTACAGTACACTTTCTGAGTCCAGGACTGAACCAGTAGTCCGCTCGATCGCCGCTCTCCATCCCGACTCCCTGCCTTCAATTTTGTGCTCCTCGTCCAGAGATATTCCCTTCAAACTTACCGTAATATTCTCTGGCGGAATAATGATCAAAGCCTTCCTCTGTTCCCTGCGCGGAATACTTTTGATAGCCTCAAAGAAATACGTTGGTAGTATAAATCCAATCTAAGCTAGTTTTATATCACTCAAGCCACCTTCGTTTACAAGGTTGTTGCTGATGGAATGTTTCTAATTTGTTGCAGCCTCGTTGAAACTAATAAAAATTCTTCACGCCTGTTCTGCGGGATAAGTTCTGCCATACACGACGTTTCACCTGATGAAGATAGCGGAGGTAGCTGCCGAAACGCCATTTTTGGCAAACTTATCCGTCATAACACCATCGAAGGATTTTTATCCTATTTACGCCGGGAAAGACTCAATTCTCACATGCTTGTGAAACTGTTTGAGAAAATTCTGTTTCCATAGTACCGCCCACCTTCAAATACCAATAGCCGACGTCCTTTCCTATTCCGTTCTGAATGTAGAGGATGAGAGTTTGTCACATTACTTATTAAAGGGCCCACCTAGTTTTATTATTATTATTCTGGGTTAGTTATTATATCTTTGAATGTATCCCTGGATTGATTGTAAAGAATATAATATTTGTTATTGTGTTCTTGTAATGTTCCGTGATTTTTTCGCTGTGTAGTTGAAATAAACTGATCTCAATTTTGGCCTAACGAACCTGCAATCTTCGGATAATAATAATTGCTGATGTTGTAAGTGGAGTTAGTAATTAATGTAGATATGTAGAAAAAAAAAAATATTTCGACAAGATTTATACCATTATCAGAACTGATTAATTTAGAAATAATCAACTATTTCTACAAGTTCTGGTCAGGGATTCAAGAGAACACTGGTTCTATTCCAGGTACAGTCATCGATATTTAAGTTTTGTATTATTTGCCGAAATCAGTTCAGGTGAATGGGGTGATGCTTCAATCACTAATCTTCTTTCTATGTTGTGTTTGCAAATCTACCCCAGCTTCTAATGATCTCGTAGCCGACAAGTTGAAAAACAATTTTAAAAACTACTTACCACACAAAGCCTACCATTTATAATGATCTTTTATTCTTCCACGTTTATAAAATCTCACGCATTGCTGCATCTCACCCTCACTTATAAACCTGGATACATTGTAACAGTACAAGTGACTGGTACTGTTGTGTGTGCGACGGTTGGCACCCCTGCTGTGAGGCGGGCAATGTCTGGCAGTCGCGGGCAGTATGTGTGTGTGGCCGGTCGCAGGATTAAAGCGCTGGCGGGTACAGTGTACTATGGACAGATGTATCGAAAGTAAAAGTGCTTCACACTTAAACAACTTTGCTATCTTCGGATACTAGTTTCATTTTATGACTGATGGCCATCCGGGAGAGAATGTGGAAGTAATATTAATAAATCACACTGTGTCAAACAGTAATGTCAAAAAGGAGTGAGAGAATTTAATTTATTCTCCTCTCTCTGTAGAGATATCCCGGATATCCCCAGTCTGGCCACCGTGCTAACAAATAAAGTAATCTAATTCAGTTGTTTTGTAAAGTTCCCTTGTGCAGAAGTCGGCAGGGACGGTAACGATTATAGGACTGTGTAATTACAACCTGACCGTGAATATCTGGTGTTGGAACGTTTTGTGCCCAAAGAAATCTTATTACAGCACGCATCTTGCATGTGGCAGGGGATTCTATCGCAGCTGTCATGTTTTGAAGCTATAACAAGTGAACTGACGACAGAACGGTGTTCAGACTGTCACAGCAGAAAGCTTACTGACTCAGAGAACACGCTGGCACACCCAATACTCCAATTTGTGCAATTAAATTGGCAGGAAAGTTTTTAAATTAAAGAAAATTACATTTGTATGTATTACAGATATGAAAACAGTGAGTATATAAGCCTTTTATGCTGTAAAATGAATCTTTATTCACTTATCCTCACTGAAGGTTCTATACGACGCGTAAAACGCAGTTACTAGATGCGTGGTTGTGATGGTGTCCTGGAACCTTATTAGTCTGGCGTTGCTGCAGGCAGAAAAGAGGCTTACTCCAGGTAGCCGACCATGGAACGGCGGTATAAATCCGGAAGCTTAAGGTTAAAGAGTTAGGCCTGTAATCCCATATGAGCAAGCCGCTGGACTGGGCGACCAGTTTACGATGCTCGTTCAGCTTGCGAGAGGTAAGTCCCGGTAAGAATAACAACTGGTGGAGGTTACTGATGGGATGCAGAGGGCAATGTGACAGCCTCGGCCAAAATGAATAATGGCCTATTCACCATAGCTTGTGAGTCGGGAGCACACTGTTATCAACTGTTAAAAGATAAGGGAAAATTCTGATGTATAATTTGTACGTGCTTAAATTACTAAGCGTTATACACTGCTACCTAGTTGTACGACAGCATGCTAATCCCAGAATACGGAGAAAAGAGTAATGTAACATCAGTAAGATGAAACTAATTTTCACCTATCAATCACTTAATTTAGTGGAGTGTATAGATGGGCGGCAATTTTAGTGTTCTGTTATTTCCGTCTGGTCTCGCATTCGGGAGGACGCCGGTTCGAATCCCCGTCCGGGAATCTAGATTTGGGTTTTCCATGGTTTCTCCAAATCACTCCAGGAAAATGCTGGGATGCTTCCTTCAAAAGACCATGGCCTAATTTCTTCCCGATCCTTGTCCCCAGTCCCATCCCGCCTCGACGTTGACGAGGCGTAAAGCCACAATTAAAAAAAATCTGTTATTTTCGCATTTCGAGATGTTTTTGTAATGTAATTTAAATTCTTACAGTAAAATTTTCCAGCTCACCTAATTCACCTTTTATGGAGTTTTGCTTTAAATTCTTACACTGTGTCAAGTAAATTGTTCAGCAATTACTTTGATAATTTATGCCTACTCCCGAATCATTTGCCAAAATTTTTAAATAATAATAACAATAAAATAACAAAAGTAAAAAATAAATTAAAATGGAAAAAATAAAAAAATAAAATAAATAGTAATAAAAATCCCAGTCATTTAAACTTGAAATTCAAACGTTAATGTATGGTCATGGTCAACTCGTCCCCTCTAAGTAATATTCCTTATTCTCTTGCGAATATCCATCTAGGCTTCATCGCCAATACATATTATATACACTCCCACCACTCTCTTCATTCTCCGCCTATCTTGCAATAATTCCAAACTGAGCTCCTTTATCATAAAAAGTTAGGCTTGGTATTTAAGGGAAAATTTAGTGAATTGATATAATATGTGTAATTTTTTTTATAGCGTAACGAAGTAACACAAAAGAGACAAGATGAGAATTTTTTCGTCCAAAGACAGCAGGATTGAATTTTCGCAGTTTTATTGCATTTAATACAAATGCGTAATCTAGAAATTGACTGAGGAGGCACGAATTTTCTCTGCTCTTAGTCATTTCATTATAATAAAACAATAAGAAAACCCGTATGATTTTCCGATCGTACGGAGCCCAAATCTTGATGTCGGTTAGTAGAAGAAGACTAAAGATTCAAAAAAACAAGAGATACTTCGAAAGTCTTCGGGAAAGTTAGTGAGGAAACGTGTATAATGAAAGAACAACACACCCACTACAGCCATCCAACAAAAATAGACGTGACAATACCTAAAGTTGCTGTTTCGTAAAACTGATACATGAAAAATAATGGTTTAATTTTTGTGTTAATAAAAAGGAAGTTGAGGCTAAATACTATAGTTCATTGTAGCCTATTTGCCCCATACATTTAAGACTGCATCGTGTAGGGCTCTCAACGGGGTCAACTGGTCGAAGCGAAACAATACGATCTTTCTCACAGAATCTTTTTTTTCCATTATAAAAGCTGGAACCAACTAAGACTGTGTTTGCTACAAGAGACCATGGGTGAGTAATATAATAAATGTAATTGGAAAATTATTCTTCCCGTTGAAAAAGTATGGATCATTTCAGTTGCTTAAAATTGTTCGCAGCAATTAATATACATTTGATACCAAATTATTGCTTCTGACAACAGATTTTTCTATCCAATAACCGTTATTGTAATTTATAGTTATAGCAACACCAAAGTCAGTTTATCTCTATGAGCATTACTCATGGCAACATCGTCCTCTAGTTTTTCCTAAAAGAACCTTAAGTCGAGATGACACGCTAACAATTGTATGAGAATTTTGACATTTCTGTCTAATTATACAATACGGACCATGATATAATAACCATTCATGTCTGTTGTCTGCTCTGTGTTATTGAGGAATATGGAATGAAATCAGATAATTATGTATTTATACCAGGGATGGATTTGAATTAGTTATGTGAAGCATATAGGTCATTTGAAGCAATAAACATGAGCGGTTTATGGAAGTCAGCAGTGCGATAATTACGCATGTCGTTTGATGAATTCTCGTATTTAACTGCAGTGAAACATTCATTTGCTTTTGTTTTAATACAATTAGCAATGTCAAAACTTCATATCAACTAACTGTAAGCTGACTAAAGGGGCATGATACATTGGATTAAACTGTATTTCAAGTCGTAAAGTAAACAGAATAATTTAGACTATTGAAAAAATAGGATGTAATTCAGCTATTTCTTTTTATGTGAGAAATAAATACATTTTTGCTGCTATTAGTGATCGTTTGTTGCGTTTTTCCTCGACTGTGTTAAAAACGGGTTTATTATAATAAAGTCTCATAGGCGTATTGAAGATTTCATTGCAATCACACGCCGTTAAAATATTCGCTCTTAAAACAGTCTTATAAAAAAAATGCCATTTTGCTATCTACTGTAGTACAAGATGTGTTTAAAACCGCACGTGAAATTTTTACTTCTTTATTGAGACCATCGGTTTCACCGATGAGAGCTGATAGTTGCTCAGGAGAGTATGGGAAAAAATAATCAAGTAACTAAAAAAATAACAAACGGAAATATCAACCTCCAAAAGTTCTTCATCTTACCAATCATACTGTTTTTAAAAAATGCGTTAGTGATTTCGCTTTAGACGTTTAGCAGGTAATCGATACATGCAAACTCTTTGACAGAAACGCCATAAACAATGGTCCTCCCAATAAAGCAGCCGTATAACTGAAAAACTAAATCACTAAGTTTGAATTAGATTTGTAATGGAAGTTGTCTTTGCGGATTCGGATGTTCAGGATGTTGACACCCGCGGATAATTGTGGAAGCAGATGTGAAAAAATGAATTTATAATTCTTTAAATTTTAATATTTTATCAAAAATAATCTTAAATCAAATTAGTATTTTTTATCACAAATTCTATAATTTGTATAAGAAAAGTCTATTTTCATCTAATATTCTCATATTATTTTCTGCTTCAACTGTCAACAGCAAGAGACGTCGGATGATTTAACAAGTGAATTAAATTATTTACATAACTACACACGCGCCAACAAAACAAACTTTCTCATATGAATTTTGCGGATTTTGCGGATCGATCAATTGAAGCGTGCCCGAAATCCGCCTTTCCCCTGATTTAGCGGCCCATTCACAATACAGTTTGTAGGACCTAAGGTGAACCAATTTGCTTTGTAGGACCCTTGTTGGACCATGAAAGGGGTCGCAGGACTACATACAGGACGTGTTGGGTGTGGTTACACTCCCAGACAACCAACACGGGGCCGTGTTGTCCAACAAGTTATGGCGTTGGTTCTTGATTGGAGGAAACTTCTTATGAATATGTGATAAGGACGCTGATGTGCCGCGAGAAACTACGTGTGGAAAGGAATGTTTGCACCCTTTCTAGTAGCGTCAGAGGGTTAGCGCATCCTATGGTAGTTCTACACGGAGGTCCTACAATTTGGACCGTGAATAGGCCGGTTTACTTTATATGCAAGTTCAAACTTGTAAATTCGTGGTTAGGTAATTAACATTGTGCAGTTTATTTTTAATTTTATTACAGTGTTGTAAGAAGGAAAACAACCACGTTTTATTAGCTAAGCGACCATAGGGCGTTTTGGTCCAAGAGAAAAGAACGTATTGGAATTTAAGCAAAACATCCGCTATACTTTCGCATTAAAAGTCCTGATCTGGGTTTTCCATGGTTTTCCCGGATCACTCCAGGCGAATGCTAGGATGGTTCCTTACAATAGCCCATGGGCGCCTCCGTAGATTCCTTCCAAACCATTACCCTTTCGGATAGGTGCATTGCACCCTCCGCCACACACTTTTAGCGAATCGCGGAGTAAAAAATAATAATAATAAAAGTTGCAGATCCGGACGCGAAAGCGGAAGTTCGGCACATGCGGGTGCGGAGCTCCGTTATTTCCCTAGTTCAAATACATCGACACAATTCCTTCTGCAGAATGAAGAATATAAGATTAGATGGCATTCTAAATAAAATTTCAATTGTCTTTTTTTGCTTACACTTGTTCCTCCTATCAGTTTGCTAGAAATCAATCCATTTCTTTTAAAATAGCTTTCACAGTTATCTTTAAAGTAACTAGCTAGTACCCACTCATACGCGTGGATTAAGAATTTTTTGCCAGAATTGAATGTAGAAAGTTGTTGGTAACGAAGGATTGGACCCAAACAACACCGAGTCGGCATAATATGACAGGAAAGCTATCACTATATCATTCTACCGTCGAACCAGTCTCTTGACATATTTCTGTCACCATTCGATAAGGTCTCTAAATTTCGTAACTACAACTATTAAACTTACCGGAGAAAATGTCCTGTGCCCTTCATACAGATTTTCTTGTAAAATTCCAACAACATCGATATAGCCATTTGGTCGTCTAAACGTAACAAAAAGACAGAGACTTACTTCCGTATTTATAGTATTATTACTGCGGTTCACACACACACACACACACACACACACTCTCCCTCTCTCTCTCTGACTGCGAATAATCCCTGAGGAATCATTATAACGTAAAAAAGTGTACACCTACAGCATTGCAAGACTACCTACGATTTGCCTCGCATTGCACCCCTAACTTTGTGATATCTACAGTTTAACATTCAATCCGAATAACCGACGGACTAGGCGTGACTCTTACGATAAAAAACAATTTTTAAAAATCTTAGCCTCCACGGAGATTTGAACCGCAGACCACGACCCAAACATTTGTAAGCAAGTGCTTTAACCACTGAGCTGTCTGAGCGATACACGGAAAAGCGGTATAGAGACGTCCATATCCAACGCGTCAGTCTATCGCCATTCAGTAGTATTTCGAATTTGTGAGATAACATGTATTATTTACACAGATAATTTTTCAACCAAATGTAGACAGTACTTTTCTCCTTGTTTTAAAGGATGAGTGTGCAAAGTTTCATCGAGATTGGATGAAAATGATGGATTTGTATGAAGAACAAACAAACAAACATACATACATACATACATACATACATACATACATACATTCATCTTTATATATAGATAGATTAAATTAGAAATACGTTTCCAAATATGTGTCGGGTCAGAAGGGTAGGTTGGAATTTGTAGAACCTAACTCCAATATCTGTCTGCTGGAGAGTGAGGGGAAGGACGGAAAAGCCGAGGCCAAGGACAGGACGAAGGGATCAATTGACAGAAGCTGCCCACGCGTCGTTCGCTGTCCAATTAAGGGCGACGCCGAACGGCGTCCAACTCGGGATATGGCAGCTTCTGTGGTGGAGACTGTCACGGGTCCAGTTACTAATGAAGAACGCGTCACTGTGGTAATACGCCCTCAGAACTCCATCCCACGTAGCAGGGTATCGGTCGCAAGCCTATCACACTACTGTGCGTGTTTGGGGACTGCACCACTTGCTCGACCTAAGCGAGGATGGTACTAACCCGTTGAAATTTGGTTTAACTGCTTCGATATAATGTTCTTACGGAAAAGTCACCACAAAATAAAAAATTCCGAAATGAGACGCTGTGCAACTTTAAAATGTCATCAGCACTGCAAAAAATGATACAAAAATTATCGGCACAGTGATGATTATCAAGTTTGAAGATCTCTCGGGCGTGCAGCCGGGTCATTTGGTCGTAAATGTACGAATGTATGATTATCAACCTAAACAGTTTCGTTTTGCCAGTAGAGGCTGTGGTTAGGTTGTAATGCGACCTGGATAAAGATAAAAAAATATTAGCCATCTCGGAAATGCTGTATATGTTTTCAACGGAAGCAATCCATTGTACTGATTGCGTTTTATTGGTATAACATGGAGGGAGTCACTCGAATATGGGTTGTAAGTTATGACTCCAAATATTGCTAAAAACACAAAAACTTAATTAATTGTATGTATTTTTAATGAAAATTGGGGCTCATGCCACAGAGGTTGTAAATACACTAGATTGTACTAGTATTGCTGATGTTTAATATATAGTAATGTCTTTGTAATAACATTTATTATGAGAAGAAAAGTTCAGTTGTTCGCGTCTGTTTTCTGGATGTAATATGAAAAGAATTGTGTATTTTAATGGAAAAGGAAATGTTTAAAATATATGATCTTCAAATAAAGAAGCGTGGATGTTATTATTAATATAAACTATTATTGTTTCCACGCGATATATGGCGACCTGTGACGAAACTAAACTTGAGATCTTCGGATGTATTTGGCAATTACAAAGATTTTCTTCTTTTGGGAACGGCAGTAACGAACGCGTGGCCAACTTCATTCTAGAAACCGGCGCAATTTGCAAGACATTTGTTTTTACTTAAAAAGTAAGTATTTGTAAGAAAAGCAAATAGTGACTAAAATTCCTTTTATGTTATAAGATAAATGTAAATTTAAAAGTTCATTTTTTTATTTCAAGAATTAATTTAAAGTTACAAATGATAAATGCATTGCACCTCTTAAGTTAGCAACAAAGCGCAAAGTTTGTCTTAAACGGGGTAATTTATGCCATTTCATATTCAGAAATTTTGTATATGTGTTTGATTGAAATTTTTGTCATTTCTGTTGTGTTTTCTGGGATGGTGTCGAAAAGATAATGTAAAGAATAAAATAAAATTGTAGTTTAAAAAACTAAAAACACGCTTTCGTAGTAATGTGAACTAAAAGGTTAAAAATAATCTTTAAATATAAAGATTTTGTTTAACAGTGATGCGACGTCCCACAATACAGGATAAATTATTTTTTTGAATAAGCTTAAATAATAAAGTCACTGATTACAAAATTAACTTTAATGTAAAAAAGCATGGGGTGCTAAATAAGTTGTCTTATATTTTTTGTCGTTCGCTGTTTGTAAAGGTAGAGTCATTGTCAAAAGTTGTGTAGAGAGCACCCCACGCTTTTTTTTACATTAAAGTTAATTTTGTAATCAGTGACTTCATTCTTTAAGCTTATTCAAAAAAATTAATTTATCCTGTATTGTGGGACGTCCCATCACTGTTAAACAAAATCTTTATATTTAAAGATTATTTTTAACCTTTTAGTTCACATTACTACGAAAGCGTGTTTTTAGTTTTTTAAACTACAATTTTATTTTTAACTTTTAAGTTCAGATAGTTTCAAAAGTCTGTTTCCTACTGTTGGCTTTTCTTAGCCAATCTCTCTTTATCTTTGTGTTGTAGTTTCATTTTTAATTATTACTTCCACGAGTTAAATACAATTAAATGGCAGCTCAGCCAGAGGTCCAATAGCAGGGTAAATGTGGAAGACTACTCTTCTATAATAGTACGAAGTAATGTTTCGATTACTCACTATTCAACATCACGTTAAGTGACTGCAGACAGAGAAACCTTTCTGGATAGGAGACAGTGGAAGACGATCGTCGTCAGCAACCAAGGCTCGTAAATCACACCCGGGAAACTGGAGATGGTCAAAGTAACGAGAATAGCGGGACGTTGCTAAGAGACTGCTGTATTGTCAACGGTTCTTAAAACGTGTGCAAATTTTTTCTGTTTTTACTGTCAAAGTAATGATAATATCAATATATAGCTATAAATTTATTGTATTGTAATCAGTTATCAATACATCAGCAAAATTTCAAACAATTCGGACATCTGGAATTGGGTTAAAATTAAATTGCAAAATTTCACGACATTCAACCATTTTTCTTTTGTTACTGTCAAAGTAATGAGAATAGCAGGATATAGCTATGAAATTCTTGTATTGTCACCGGTTCTTAATATGTGTGCCAAATTTCAACCAGCTCGGACATCTGGAAGTGGGTCAAAATGGAGTTGTAAAATTCCGTTACATTCATACATACACACATACGTACATACATACATACATACAAGTCAAGCTAATATAAAGCGTGTAAAAATGAAAAATTTGTGATACATTTTCGTTAAATGTGATTCACGCAAAAAGGTTTCGATTTTTATATAGTTTTGAGTTATTTCAATTAATGTATAACCTTTTGTATAGATTTGTATCAATTTGATGTGAAGTCGTGAAAGCGATTTACGGAAAATATCTACCGGTCAGATATCTGTGAGCTTCTGATTAATTTACAGCCCATGGTGAGGCAAATAAAATTGGATATGTTTCATATAAATTTAATGCCGGCAAATTGAGAAATTTACCAAATTATTATCATTTTTGGTTGAAAACGGTTCATGAAAAAGGAAAACTATTGGTCTGATATTAATGGGCTTTTGATTAATGTACAGCCCTTCATCTAGCTAATAAAACAGGGAAACTTTTTCTTTGATGTTATTTCGAAAAAATTTGGAAAAACTTGATTCATGCAAATAGAACTGGTTTTATATAGATGGGTTTTCGATTAATGTATAGCAATTGATCAACGGACATAATGGGTCAAGATTCAATCTGATGTGACATTGTAAAGTAATACTTTTGATTTAATTTATTAGGTAAACACGATTCAATATAAAATCACTTGTCGCTTTTTGATGGTATTTCGAGTAATGTATAGTCCGTGGTCTGTACGGACAAAATGAGATATGTTTCATTTTGATGAGATGTCGAAAAGCTGAAAAAATTAATATACTTTTCCTTTGAACATGAATCACTGCAAACAATTTGGTCAGTTTTTGATGCAGTCATGTTTAATTTACCGCGGGTAAAAAAGTGCATGTTTTCTTTTTATGTGAAAATTAAAGCTTTTAAATTTAATATATATATATATATTTGTTGTTGAACCCGAACTTCAGATCAGATTTTTAAGGGATTTCCATCAATATCGTGCTCCAATGAGTTGAATAAGATATAGTTTATGTTGATGAGACTTTGAAAAGCTACGGAATTTAAATTAAAGTGTCCATAAATTAATATCCATTTAAAAGTAAATTATTTCTTTCAGTCGAAATGTTGGTCATGATTTCATCTTAACAACGGAATCCCATTACTCTGAGGAATAAAGTTACAGTTTATTGTAGATTCCCATCTCACGAAATGAAGTGGTGTTCAGTAACCTCCAGGGACCAAGGAACATAATGTTCTTGATCATTTTTGTTTAAGAGGATGGTGTATACTCTAACAATCCACGCAACGAAATGTGGGCATACTTCAGTCAGAAATATGTTTTAAATAGGTGTATACAGTTTGATAACATTTTTACGGTGGTTGTAGAGTTTGGACGTTGTATCATTTCCAAAGATTCCCTCTACTCGCTTTTTTGTTCGTTTCCAATGATAAAATGGGTTAAATATTTTGTTTTATTTCAGTGCCAGTACCTTTCAGGTAGATTTGTTCACAGCAGATTTGAGGAAAAAACCAAAAAATATTATATATATATATATATAGAAACTGCAGGTGAAAACTTTGTGACTCAACATTTGAAATGATTATCATGTAGTTTTTAGATCTTTCCGGTACGGAGTGGATTTATCTGAACGTAACAGTGAGAGAAACGAAAAATCGGTTTATCTCGATCTGTGTATACGCGTCCTGTAAGCCAACATTTGAATATGAGACGCTGTCCCAATATTGGCGGCCGGCTGATATAACGTTTCATAAGCTTCCGATTCCTCTGAAAATTCATCACAAAGAATCTCAGGAAGCGTAGTAACGGTTAAATGATTTCACTGTTCACAATCCAGATACGGCTAAAGTTAGAGGATTTAGGACTCCATAACAGTTATAAATTTCTTGCAGAATAAATATCAATGCTTGTCAATTGGCTACGTGACATGGCGTTACAAATAATTGGTAAGGATTTTCAGATTAATTATTACACTTTCCAGTTTCAGCTAACAGTAAATTCATTTATTTCATGCTCTAGGAACCGTTTTTGTTCTCAGTTTTCTCTAATAGGCACAACTGGCATTTTGTTTTAAACTGCATAAAATCATAACGTGCCGGTAAAATATTCGTTGACTCACAAATAAAAAATAAATGAATTTCGAGGAAATAGATTGCAAAATTGAATAATTGTGTTTTTTATCTCTTTTCATGACAATTATTTTCCTGTTTGTTCAATAGAAAGTGAGTATTTCTTTTCCATATTACACCAAGAATCTCTCAACTTTGGGACTCAATTTCACTTCTAAAAAGGCTTTTCTACAGAAAAAAAATCACTTGTAATTTCATCTCATAATATATATTCCTTTTTTGTGACTTTACCCCTTGTCGTTAGAATCGGGAAAGGTCTGAAACCAAAAAACATGAAAGAATTTGGCCATGATCTTTTGAAGGAACTGTCACGGGATTTACCTAAATCTATTTGGGGAGAGCATAGAAAATTCAATTTTGGATGGCCAGAAAGACATTCGAACCAATGTTCTTCGAATGAGCGACTAAATATCTCACAATTACTCTTAAAATTAGTCAAATTCATGGCAGTCATATGATGTATTACACGTAAGGAAGTGACTAGATTTCTCAAGATAGTTACTTCAAATTTTGAATTTTTCTGATATACATTGAACAATGTATTCTTTTTACAATTTTTATGTATGTGATTACAACTTTTAGGAGGGAATTTTGCAAAAAAACAATTAGTAATCTCGGTAGCAGGAATTTTGTTTTTATCTTCCCCCACGAAAAACGTTCTGCTATAAGAATCATGAAATTAAATATTCCTTTTCTGCATGAAATGAATCTTCGAAATTTTCTCTTGATATTCCCAACGTCGGAGTATTCTAATTTTCTTCTACCTGGATTTTCATCTGAGGAATTATTGAAATCGAGGTAGGCAAAATCACATTTGTGTTATTGGTGTGATAAATAGAGTTAACATTTCTCAAAGAAACCGGAAACCTTTAAAATTTCTTTCGGAACAATGTGTTATAGACATTTTTTTGTAGATTTTTTGGACTTTTAAAAATAATGGTGCGTATGTACTCTCTGAAAATTGAGTAACTAGGTTGAGAAAATTTTGTTTTTATTCTTCTTTATGACAAATGTTTTATACGTTTTCAGTGTAGAATTTGATTTTTTCCTTTACCATGAGAATCACCTGAATTTTTCACTTAACACTCAGAATTTCAAGAGGTTGTTTCTCTCCTAAGTATGCTTTTCGCAGATGACGACAGTCGATTTCAGACTTTGGCCTATTACAACTTAACGCAAAATTATTTTAATTGGTGGGGGAAACTTCCTGAACTTAAAGGTAAATTTTGGATTGGAATAACTGACTTATACAGCTCAAAGAAACTTTTAATTGGACTCTTGTTTTTGTTGCAACATTTTTATTCCGCTGGTACAGCTTTCATTTGTTTTTGTAATATAGATCTGAAATAAATGTATCACTTTTTATATTTTTCGTTTTTATTCTTTTTCATTTTCTTATTTTTAAAGAAGTGTAAATAACTATGGGAATAAACCAGAATCGATTATAATGAAGATGCGGGAGATTGAGGTAAGACTGCATTTAGATACAATGCCGGAATTTCGATTAAATTATTTTGGCAGATAGAGCGAAAGTGGTAGTTCATTTCAGGTTTGTAGGTATTTGATATACATAGCTCTGATAGAAAAAAAATTAGCATTAGCATCTCTTATGTCCACTGTTGTCTTTATTTTTCAGTGACAATTTTTTTTTAAAAATTTGTTGACAAGCTCTAAACATTGACAGGAGGCATGTGAGGGTAGATCTTTATTTTTCAAATTTCGTCTCCCATATATTTCTTTGTGACCCCCATACTATAATTTAAAAAAAATATTTAAAAATGCGATATTCGGTTCTGGTCAACGAAATACATAATACTTACAAAATTGAAGTCTACAACTCAAACGGTAGCGCCCTGTGACAGACGGAAAGACAGTGAAGTTACAGTAATAGTGCTTCTTTCCTGTTGGAGATGAAACCTTTAAAATGGTTCCCTCTTGCCCATACGTTACTCAGATTATCCCAGCTGTTTGATTCCTCCTATGCCTCATTTTTTATACAGGAAAAAATGAAGTTTGACAGTTTTTACACAGAACTTAAATTCGATCTTAGTTAACTGTTAATATTTATTCTACTATAGGAGTATTCAACGAATACTCAACCTTATTGCTCAACTGTCAATATGGGATAATAAAATCACTGCTGAGACATTAATATAGATAATTTTTTATTTTAACCTTTCTTTCATTTAGAGAATAATAATACAAACAGTTAGTTATCAGTGATATACGTATATTTATGATGAAGCAATGGTTCAGACTTCACAGCTATGATTGGTGGTACTAAATCCTGCACAAACCAAACGGTCAAAGTACAGGCAAGTATCGACAAATAGTAAAACAGATCATGAGCTTCGGATCGCGCAATTTGCAATTACAAAGCGGTTGCCCCGAGCTGTGTTTGTCATTTGCCTTTAGCACCGAGGGCATGAAGCCACGGGAGAACTGGCTATTTCTGTTGTTTGCTCAAGGTACCTACTACATACAGAGCCGAAAGCGGTTTGGTATAATCAGTTTCAAAATATCTTTGGCTTTAGCTCGCTGTCAGATAATATTAGCATACAAGAGATAGTAATGTGAAATAACTTTATACGGCGATATCATGAAACATTTCTCATTGTGTGGTCTGCATCCACTTTATAAAAAAGAAAAACTCAACGAAATCTACAATAAAATTTATATTAGGAGGTAGTGGATTCAATACATTAAGCCTCTCCACATAATATTTTATTAAATACAAATTCAACGGAAAACGTTGTGCAGTTCTTCCACGTTTGTGTTTAGTATTACATTAATGAGTAAACTCTATAGCATTTGTCCAAGGGACAATAACAATATTTTTATAGCACAAAGTCACCTATCGATATTAGCTCAAAAATTTTTGAAAATTATAGTTGTAAATCAAGTATTATTAATTTTTTATTTCAGTCTCTCGACTAGTTTTGTGTCATTTCTCACCTATTCCTGGGTGTTGATAATTTATTTATCTTCTCTCGTACGTGTGACAGCCTTCGACTTCAATCATACATTTCGTTATTACAAAATTAGACCTCCTCTTTCATTGGAACTATGTTACCAAAGAAATCAGCACTTTACGTCTCAATAATATTCCATCCTATCTCTTCTCAACACGTTTTGTAAAACTCCTTCCGTTCTGAATGAATTCTAGAACTCTTTAACAATGTTTATTGTCTGTTTCCTTAATTGTCAATACTTTTCTGCAACCGGATATTTAAACTGTTGAGCTTTTCTTGTCTCTAACATTTGATATACTCAGGTTTCTTACATGTAAAATTTTTTGAACGGTCTTGGCGTCTCCGAAGTCGTACTAATCGTTTACAATTTTTTGAAGTCTCTTTTTTTTGCTGAACTCTTTGTTACTGCAATGAGGATTCAACTCACAGGTCGTTATTTTATTTCTTACTTGACAGATCTAACTAGCGATCCTAAAGTATCTGTTACAATTTTTAAATATTCTCTACTGTCATGAGAGTAGATATCTTTTCTTAATTAATGGTGTTCTTGATCTAAGAGGCTGTAGATGACAGACACACTAACTGGCTATTCGTTGTTCTTAGGACAAACTTGAAGTTAAACAACCAGTAAAGCCCGAATGCGAGGCCATAATAATACTAAAATAATCAACTCATCGTAGAGGTTACTCAATAACTGATAAAGAGGAGTTTGAAGATAAAAAGTCAAATTTCTTGACAAAACCTATGAGATTAGTATAAATCTTCTCCTCAGACATTAGCACAATATCATATTTCTTTTCTGTACCTCTTTTAAATCGAACAATTCAGTAGAACAAAAATTATAATTTTATCTGTGTTCCCAAATAATTGATTCATTCTAATGGCAACAAAATTTCTAATAGCGAATTCTATTTTCTCTTGTAAAATCTGATTACTATGCCCAGTTGTACAGAATTCACTAAGGACGAGACGTCTATTCTGTATAACAGGGTGTAAGAGGAAATAAAGTGCGCAACTTAGAGGGAAAAGAAAATTCCCGTTTGACTTTTTATCTCCACAGTTCTCCGATATAGTGATGCATAGGCGAGATTCTTACGATATAGAAGAACAGTTGTCGCGTGGAGAGAACAGTGTTTTTGTTCCTCTCTGCGGGTGAACGTACCGACAGTGTCAGCTCGCCTGACGTATCACGCGAACTACGCCCGATCTCTCGCCGCGAAAACAAGAAAGAGAAGAACTCTCCATCAGAGGGCAGAGTGCTGCCATGTGCAGCCGACAGTGTTCCCACGGAGCAAGGAGGCAGGAGGGACTTAACAAGGAGGTAGGAAACGGCCCGCTGGGACCCCACTGCCGGGGACAATTTAAGACACCATTTTAAATATAAGTCCCAGACTTGGGTTTTAAGGAGCTTTGGCTTTCAGCACTCGAAGGCTTATCGACTGATTTGATGAAGAAGAGAAGAATTTGCAAAGCAGACTGATATTCCGTTTTTCCCCGCCCAAGTCACTGAGGATCATGCAGAAGAAGACATCAGTACTGGAATGAAGGTATGTTATCACTTATCAGCATTCTGCCAAGGTCATTTTAATCTGTACCTATTTAGCGCCCTCTTCTCTTTATGTAGAGGACCGAGAGTGGTGGTGTAACGGACAGCGTTCTCGCCTCGCATTCGGGAGGACGGCTGTTCGAATCCCCGTCCGGGCATCCAGATTTGGGTTTTCCACGGTTTCCCAAATCACTCCAGGCAAATGCCGGGATGTTTCCTTTAAAAGGCCATGGCAGAATTCCTTCCCATTCCTTGCCCCCCAGCCTTTACCGTCTCTAAAGACCTCGCTGTTAAGAGCCGTTAAGCAGATAAAAAATTTAAAAAATTCTGTAGAGAGCAATTTCCTTCCCCTAACACCATAGATATTTATTTTATGGTATTTGGAATGGAGGATTGAATAATTCAGATCGAAGGAAAAATTCTGATTAGTATCCCTGTTTGAACGTTTGTCACAGAAGCATGGCACTTGTTACTTTAATCATAACTCTCAAATGGGTGATACTATGTGCTTGAACATTTAGTAACTCTCATTAAAACATATTAACGTGAAAGTAACCCTATACCTATTTAAAAAACCTTTCCTTAGATGTTTCCCATCTCATATGTTGCCTCCATTGTTTAAATCAGCGATAGTACACAGTTTACTGGCAGCATACAAAATATTTATCATATAATTACGGTGGAAAAAGGCTCTGGGAACAAACCTACAATACCTATCCGAAGAAAATCTTAGGATTTTTGTGATAGATTATACACTAAAACGGAAGACAGATACAAGTTGTCCTGAGCTAGAATACCAATGAGGTGGTTGCACAAAATCAAACATATCGCTGGAAAAAACTTCTGATCTCGCCAGATGAAATAGAATATTGGCTTTTTACAGGAACCATAGAAAATAAATGTGCTTCGGAGGTAGGATCATAGTTACTGATTACAGTAGTTTGTAGATGATTAAAATTATTGATGTCTGCTACCAGATAAAACACTTTCTCTGTAACCTGCATTACCGATTCCAGGTTTTACGATGCCATTAAATCGCAATAGTTCAATAAAGGTGCTTGGTAATCTTTCCTTTGTCAGTTTTCATCAGTAACACAGCGGAAATTCGCTATATTGCTACAGAATTCAACTATTTGAACATTGTCGTTGACCAACTTAATTTTCAAGATGTTCCTGGCTCCATTTCTTATCAGGCTCCATCATTCTTCCCTTGCCCCTAGGCAAGGAAATTCGTTGTTGGAAGTACTTGCCTATTTGGCATCACCTTCCTTCATTACGTTTTGTGACTGTGTTTTTGCTTTTTTGTTATGTCCTTTCTGTTGGAGCATTGTTGGTCCATAGGTGTAGGCTTATCTCGATTGGGCTGCTGTTGCCTTACGGCGACGTCTGCCCCATCGGTTGCTGCTGTAGCATTCTTCTTTTTTTTTTTAATGAAATGAAACATGGGTCTTAAGACATAAAAGAATTAGCAGATAGGTGCAACCTAAAAAGCTTTCTGTAGATTTTCTGCTAACATACATATTACGTGATTAAATTTTTTTTTTTTGAGAACATATTAAGTTCAGAAAATCTTCCATTCTCCGTACGTCAAGAAAACTACAATTTTAAAAGGAGAAAGAAAATGGCATTTTAAATATGTAAGGATTCAGGAAGCCATTTGATTGTTTTGTTTTTATGGGTTACCTCAATGAGCTAGTACGGACGCTATTTTAGTGTCACGCTGATAGTTCCTGCAGTGAGTACAACGTCCTTTGTGGTTGTTGTCAGAAGCAAGAAGTCGCCAGTGAAATACACCGGTGAGAAGGGCTAAGCCCGACGAACACAAAGCCGAGCTGATAACGGGTAAATCGACCGGCTACAACTTGCCGGCTAGCAAAACAGGTTAGAATTAGGTGAGTGCGTGGAGCAAGAAGGGGCAAGTTAGCTGTCACAGGCACTGTTTACAAAGCAACACTGCTTCGGAGAAGAACAAAGCACCGCTCGCAGCCCTATCCGCTACTGTGCGGTTTCCGCTGCAACCGTTTCCGTCTAGCGTTAGGTAATAAATGCTTTGTACATGGCATTAATTCATTATACGTCCGTTTAGCAAACTCAACTTCCTTCATTAAGTTTAAGGAGCGATTAAGGGGGAGAGTTACAGTTTGTCGAGAAACGGATCATTAATGTCAGGAGAGAACTGTTGGTCGTATTGTTTTCCCACCAACAGTACCAAATTCACAGGGAATGGTTTTGAAAAAATATTAAAAATTAGAAAAAAGAAATGCATATGGTTTTATTGGAGGTGGAATCCTGGGTAGTACCAAATATCAGTCACGTGCATTATAATATCTTTATTTTCTGTCAATGTCACATTTATTGTTTGTATATCTGAGATTTCGGCTGCCACGCTACAGCCTTCGTCAGCACGTTGTGTGTGACGTAATTTATTGCTATCACTATTAATTAATCATTATTATTAATAAAATAATTAACTGAGGATATTTAAGGAATCAATTTCAGGAGATAATGCAAGTATCAAAAAGGTAGGAATCTCGACGCTATCGGATGTGTAGGAAACTTGTCACAATATTACATTAATTTAAATTAAAATGGCAATTACATATCTAGGCTAATTTACCGTTAATATGAATACATTATTGCACAAAATAACAACGCAACGCCTAGAGGTACAATTAGCCGTCGAGTAAAAGCAAAAAGTAATGGAACAGATTATGACATTAGACATTGTCATCAATGATGCTGTGTTTTTAAACAATGAAAATGATCTTGGGTGCCATGAATCGGACAAATATACAATTAAAAAATTACGTAAACATACCAATAGAGTCTTGGAAAGCAAGGTTCTTTCATAACATCTCGTACTGTCTTCGAAAATTATGCCTTTAGCTCAATAGAAGTTGACTTTAAAAGTACAGTAAAGCAGAACTTCTCATTCCAGGGAAGCTTACGGGTCGCTATCTAGTTTCATGCAATACACATACACCAGGCATGGTGATAAAACACTTTACCATAGCAAGCCTGAAAGTCGACGATGACTGAAGATGGACTCTCGGAAAGAGGTCCTATGCCTCACAAGACAGCTGCGATCATGCTAAGTTCACATTATGCCCACGTCAATACTACGGACTTTTTCACCACGCCGGAGTGGAACCAAAAACGGCATCCGACCCAGAACACGAGTCAGGGTAGCATCAGAATCAGAAGCCCAAAAATAGAATACCTCTCACGTCCTTCTAGCACCCGCGTGGCACTTACGACATTCGACACAGTCTGTATACCTTCAGAGAGGAAAGTTTGAGTCGATAGACTCGCATATTTCAGCCAGGAGCAGTAAACCCTGTTGTTGACCACAGTCTAAAAGGAGCCCATTCAAGCCTCCAGGAACCGGAGGCTCAGGTAAAACTAACCTACCCCACTCTTTTTTGTTGCGAGGTGGCGACAGTATATTCCAACTGAGTGACGGTATCTAAAGGTCAGGTTGCTGTCCATCGACTCTTTCTACCGATCCTGGCATAAAATGCGATTTGTCCTTAGCATACTTTTATTAAAATATAATGAATATTTACCATGTCATCACAGCTTTTCTTACAACTTTGTGTATTTTATAAAATTAAATAAAGAAAAAATGATCGCCCACGATTTTATGTATAATTCATATAATACACGTTCATAAACACAATAAAATACGTCATGGAATGTGGCGCCAAGCGTCACATTATATGGTTGTTGTGGAGAGAAGATCAGTGAAGGTTTCGACGAGTGAAGGAGGCAGAAAAAATTTTGAAGAATGCCAACAACTTCAACGAAGACAGCGACTTAGTACTACGTGATGCTTGGCGCTCTTTGCTAGGTGAACAAACACATTATCTGTGATGAAGGGTGCAGCATGGCAGCCGAAAGCTCAGGTAAGTAAACAAAAAACGCGACACTGTTCGAAAATAAAGATATTATTAGCAAAGACCGCCGCGGAAGCCTAAAAAATCATGTGCATTATAGTATTTTTCAAGTTATGAATTTCATTAATCTCCTATATTATTTTTTGCCTATAACAACGATAGTTCTCTCCCATTACTTCTTCCATCTCCAATATGGCAGAGTATGTCTCAGTTTATTCAAGATATTAAGTACCACGTTCCAAATCTGTTTCACTTAAAAAGAAATTTTATGATTTCAAATTTTAGCTTTTCCTTCCTTCCAGTATTTCCTCAGTCTATCTATAATTTGCTATCCAATTTCTTTTGGTAAAATGATCCCTGTCCTAATTTTTGACCTGTTCTTTAAATCATAATGTTTTACTTATTCTTTGCAAACTTTTCAGCCTTTCGCTTACTTATCTCTCATTTTTAGTTGTCTTATTTCTTTTTGCAGTTCTTGGAGCTACGTTGTTTGTGTCTTGTGGTTTACATCAAAGCAATCAAATATAGTTTTTGTTAATCAATTCATATATATTATTTCAGATAACCGTTAAAATTTTCTTTCCTTTGTTTTGTGCCAGTTTCTGAAAAGTGTTACTATGTTACTCTTAATTTATAGTTTCCCTGTCCTGCAATTACATCTCCATGTTTCCACTATTTTTTTTCTTTTTGTATCTCACAATTTAATTGAGCTCACCCAAATAAATTCAGCTGTGTAAAAACAGTAATAATTTATTTCGTCTACATGGTGTTTACAGCACAGGATAGTAAATTCAATGGGAAATATTGTGAAAACGATTTGTGATTTGGAGGAAACTATGTTGGTTCCGCGTAGATAAATTGATCTGGTTGTTGGTCATATTGGAGGTAAATAGGAGTGGGTAAAACTCTGTTTCTGTATTGTAAAATTATGATTAACCTGAAATGAAATAATCGTACATCACCTTTCTCTCGTCTACTTGTAGCGATTCTACCATTTATTCACCAACATTAATTGCTTAGATTTTCATTAAACTTCACATATATTCAATAACTTCATATACAGTTATTCCTCAGTAAAATTATACTTCTTGTAGCTTACTTATCATTCATTTGCTGCTAAAGTGCTGCCTTAAAAAAGTACATCATCCCACCTATCTTTTACCGTCAATTTTTTGTTACAAACTAATTTCTTGGTCATTGCATGTGTTATGGCCCACTTTTCTCATTGTTGGCAAAGATGCTCGAAAAATAATACTGATATTATAATTTTTCATATAAAATCATGTATGTAATAAGATACATTAATATTTTCATAAAAACCTGCATTGGCATGATGTATGTCCGTTACAAAGTATTATCACATTGCAACGAACATCAATTCAGGCAGGGATTAACAGCAAACCATATTACAAGACAAGGCCTCAAATGGTGTTTCAAGTCAAGTTAGAGGAGGCAATGTGTCTGTCAGCTCCCGGGAGTAGCTACTAGCCCAGCTCGACTGGGACCTGTGAGAAGAGGGGGCAGAGGGGGAGGGAGGGAGAGAGAGGTCCCGGAGGAGAGTCAATTTCCGGTGCCTTCCGCGCCGCCATCCGTTACACGGGTCGGCGTAAATACTGCCAACATGGCAACACCGCGAGCTGACGTGGCAGCGTGGCGCTTCCACATTAGCGCCTTCAATATAGACTACACTGCGTCCCAGAAGAGGCCATAAAGCAGACAGGACGTCAGTCTACGGACAAGTACTGGGCGTTTCAAAAATGACCGGTATATTTGAAAAATCAATAAAAACTAAACGGGCAGTGATAGAAATACACTGTTTGTTGCAATATGCTTTGGACAACACTAAATTTTCAAGCAGACAAACTTTCGAAATTAGTTACAATTTTCAACAACAGATGGTGCTGCAGGCGATTTGAAAGATATAGAAGTAAACGCAGTCTGTGAGTTCGCCATTCTATAAGTCGTCTTTCTGCTGTAAGCGTGTGCTGTTCACAGATTGCAAGTTTGCTGTGAAAAAATGGTTTACATCTGTGGAAAATATCGTACTTTAGATTTTTCCATACTGCAGCGCCATCTGTTGTTGAAAATTGTAACTAATTTCGAAAGTTTGTCTGCCTGAAAATTTACTGTTGTCCCAAGCATATTGCAACAAACGGTGTATTTCTATCGCTGCCCGTGTAGGTTTTATTGATTTTTCAAATATACCAGTCATTTTTGAAACACCATGTATGTGGCTGATGGTTATGATGTGGGTAGGAGTAAAAGCACTTCTCCAGCTCCCGATGTCTGAGTTATTGAAACTAATCTGACATATGAAGAGACATTGGAACGTGGCGCACAAGCCACTTTGTCAAACATTTTTGATCTAGCCTTAGTTCAGTGAAACAGAAAAGTTTTAATGAACGCGTGACAAACACCATACCCTCAGAATATATTAAGTCACAACCTGCAACAACAACAGTTGTACAGTCGCACCACAGGCCTCATAGCAATGACTGTGTGTTTACGTTTAATACAACATGGAGGACCTGGTATTGTTTTAGGTTTTATTTACGATAAACTTTGTTTCAGGGTGATGCACGTCTTCTTGCTGTGAGAAATTCTGAATGTTTCAAAATATCATGAAAGCTTTCAGAAGCCGATACTTGTTATTATTTTCATCGCGTTATGTTCAGCTGCATCCATATATACCCATTAGCCGGAATACCGCAGTCCATTATGAATAAATAGCGCTCACATCAAACAAATTGACGCCCAGCTAAATTACAAAATGACGAAAATTATGTGGAACTATAGGATATGCACCACCAGAATGATAACCTGTATATTGTAACATCCCTGAACCACATTTTCGATGAGAAGTGGAATTAAAGCAGATATCGCAGAAATGTTTAAGGAACCCACGACTCTATATCATAAATGGAGTCATTAAGTTCAGAACTGGAATTAACATTGAAGAAGCATGGCGCACTGAGTGTATCAAATAATCCTCTAATCCAAAACCTTGTAAGATAAAATTTTAAACATGTCTGCGTCTCAGCAACGGGGGGAATTGATCAGGTGAAAATGATAGCCAACCAGTTGCATCAATTAGATTTATTTAACCTTGACCGCGGTTCCGACGATCATAAGATCGTCTTCTTCAGAAGGAACTATAGGACATTTTAAGAACATTTTTTTTTATAACAAACTTTAAAACTTCAATTACATTGTGAAGCATATTAAATACATATGTTCACCGGTCCAAAACGTACAGTACATGAAATCACCCGCCCAACATGTACACACTTTGACAATAAATTTGGCCACCGCTGAAAAATTCTAACACTCTTATTTTTCACAATCTGACATAAATGTCATCCTAAGAAACAGTAACGCAATACTGGCTTGCCAGTATTGCATTACTGTTTCCTGAGATGACATTGATGTCATATTATGCAAAATAAGAGTGATAGAATTTTTCAGAGGCGGTCAAATTTATTGTCAAAGTGTGTACGTTTTGGGCCGGTGGACATATGTATTTAATATGCTTCACAATGTAATTGAAGTTTTAAAATTTATATTTTAACAAATGACATAAGTGCACATTGCATTACGATAAGACAAGAGTCATTTGATTCTGTTCTGAGTATAAGTGATTCCACGTGTGAGTATCGTATAATATTGTATATTTGATGTTTAGGTATAGGTGTTTATAATGATCTTTATTATACACCTACTATTTATTATCTAACTCAGTTTGTAATAAAAAATATGTTCTTAAAATGTCCTATAGGTCCTTTTGAATCCTTGATCATCAAAATCGCAGTCAAGGTTAAATAAACCTAATTGATGCAACTGGTTGGCTATCATTTTCACCTGAACCTGGAAGATAATTTCCATGGATTAAGCCTACCCACGAAAATCTGGGCGACGCTGGATGGTATGAGGCATATCTGAGAACAAATCGTACTACTGTGCGAATCAAGAGTAACCAAACTTGTTCATTTCTATGGAATATGTTTATATTTCTATACATATTTGAATTCCTAACTCTATTAGTAATCACTGTCTTTAATTGTTATCGTTATTTTATATGAAGTAAATAAATAACAGTATGAAACAGTTTACTTATTTGTCTATGAACTCTCCACAGTACAATGCTCTACATGTGTACTTAAACCAGAAGCCATTTTCGAGTCTTCACATTGTCGCCCTGAATAATGATATTAATGATAATACTTAACAACGTCCTGTACAAATTATGGTACGTATTTTCTTACTGCATGCAATGACATTATGCGACTTTTTAAAATCCAATGATTGTTCGTACATACGTTGTTCCATCAGTCTTACACATGTCATCAGAGTTGATACCCAATATTGTAGCAGCCGGAAGCCATAGCTTTTAATGCATTTTAATTTTGTATTCAGTTAAGTCCAACCATTCATATCAAATCCTCCTTTATAAAAACCTAGTTAAATTAAAAATACCCTTTCCAACTTCAGTGACTTCCCTCTTTGGAACACAAAGACAGGAGGTATACGAAGCGCTAGCCCGATTCCTTCACCAAGCCGATATAAAAATTTAGCAGCAAAATATGCAGAAATCCCCCTACCACCTCCTAAAAGGCGCGTCATTCTGGAAATAAATTCAATAATGAACAACTTACCCAAATCAAGTTTCAAAATTCCCCCCCCCCCAAAAAAAAAACAAAAAAAAATAAGAGGTCGTATAAGTGTGCAGATACCTGCTCCCCTACTACCCTACCTCCAAATACTAGTCTCGTAACTTCACCAGACAATCCATCATAGTTTCCATTAAGCTTTTATTTTTTTTTTTTTTTTTTTTTTTTTAAACAACGTATAAATGATTATCAATCTGTTATGGAGAAATGCAAGAGAAAGACATTTTAAATGTAATAAAAGTGTTGTATGTAGCCAGGACGCAAAACAATTGTAAAAATAGATTATTTAATAAGAGTGAAATATGTAAGATTCTTGAAGGAAAACATGTAATTATCTGCTGGTCCAATTGGCGCAAACCATCGACCATTAAATAAATTTTTAAAAAATATCAAATCCTGTTACGGGTTTAACAGTCACCTCGGATACCCTTCCCGTAGTAGATCTTGGCACTGGCAACAAATGTTCTGGCGAATCGTCGTATCAGGATCAGATTTCGAGAAGGGATAAAGCAAGTGATTTTAAAATTGATGGTAACAAAATTTTATTTGTATCGGAAATTTTTACTAATCAATGTTGCTGTAAACATCTGTTGATAAAATAAGTACAGCGTGGTACGATTATTTAATGGGAAACCTAAGTCATAATAATCAGTCTTCTAGACAGTAACAAGTTTATTTAAAATAATTAATGGAATGTGACGTTCTGGAAGATAAAGTGCGTTGTGAGTTAAATTACCAACATGCGAATTTCAATTGTTATTTTTCTGGAATAAAAATTGTTCTAAAAAGAACAACAGCAGTGCATGCGTGGCATTTGAATCTGTGAGCTGGAATTTGTTATAGCGTGATGCGAGTTAAAAACAAGGGAACGGACATTCATTAAAAAACCAGTGCTCTACGTCACGCTGCGGTTCATTCCCGACATGAAACAAATAACCGCAAACTATGGTAACACGGCCTCTCACCGGAACGACAATAGCTGTCATGCTTCAAACGAATACTTTATTAAGTCTGCTTCTCTTCTCGCTAATGATCTCGTGTTCTATATGAAATACGGTTTAATATTTTACTTATCCTTGCTATTCTTCCTGATATTTATTTTAGCGAGAAATTTTTGTCATGTCAAGGAAATTTTTAGCCTGGTTGATCAGACATTTAAAACATGGTAAAAACAGATATAAACTAAACATAATGAAATTACAGTTACACCTTAGTACTACAGGTAGAAGAATTAAAGAATTTCTTATATAACGATGGTTGTCTCTGTCTTTACGCACGAAACACCCTTCAAACTAATACAAAGTACTTAAATTATGCAGAACGAACCCTATGAACAAAATATATGTCAAGTTCATAAATTAGCCAGGTATAATTAAAGAATCATCACGTTTGGCCCTTTCTAAATTTATATTGTTGTACACGCTGACGTCACCGAACGTTGACGGCACGTGTTAAGACCTTCGTTGACGGAGTAACTGCGGTCAAAAGTATTACAGCAAAATCTAGGAAATCAAGAAAATAATTACCACATACTTTCATTAAGTAGGTTGGCAAACATGTGATGAAGATGAGTTATTAGATACACGTATAAATGTTGATTACGACTACAAAGTGGGAAAAGAATTGCTTTTTGGAGACTTTAAATGTAAATATCTTGGTATAACTTAAAAAGTGAATATTTACAGGAATTTTTAAAAAAAAACTGACAAATTGAAACAATTGCAAATAGCCGATAATTGTACTCAAAACGCCATAACTTGCACAACAATCATTATTAAAATATTTCAATTAACATTTCAAACATTGTGCGTGCTTCTAATCGAATTCCACTTCATTTAAACAAATACCACCCATCGAAATAACACTCATTCAAAATAAAATAAACAATTTCCAATTAATGAATGTTCAGCGCGGTGCCTGTAGCAAATGTGAAAAAGAGGCCCTTGGTTTGCTTTAGGTACTAAAGTTTAGGATAAAAAATAAAACAGTACATTCACAAAACTACCTTTAGTGATTTAATGGTGACAAATTTTGAGATAATACCATTCATATAAATGTTTCTAAGTAATTCATTTGAGACTTAGACGTGTTTACGCGCAGGCGCGGCACCCATAGCATTTGCTAACTCTTGCTCCGTTGTTTAACCGGTACTACTCGTGATATTGAAATTCATGGAAAGCTGGGCTTGAGGGTTTTTACAGCGTGGCTAAAGCTCGTTTTACCCCAATATTTCCTTTCAACAAGAGAGCATTAACGAGAGTGATTATTATTAAAAACGAAAAATAAAAACCAGCTCAGTGTTACACCAGTGGAGTCTCATCTCTCGTCATAGCAGGTTGGGTGAACGTGCCGTGCGCGCCACAGTGAAGCAGTGTCGTGTATCTGAGGCTCGGATCACTGGCAAAGCATACCTCAATTAGGAGGCGCCGCGGAGCCCAGTATGTGTGGAACGTAGGCTGCGCTTCTGATACACGCCCGGCCATACCTGGCACGGTCGCATTACTCAATCACAGCGATCAGAAGCGAGGCGCGGAGAGTACAGTGCCACAGTAGCCCAACATAGGGACACGTGGTGTCGTATTTTATTAAGATTTTTGTCATTAATGTGTTATCGTCGCGTTGTTATTCTAATAAATATTCTTCCCAAGTCTTGGGTCGAAACATCAAAATAAACTTAATCATTAAACACTTGAGTGACGATAACCTTTCATTTAATTCATCGATCTTTATTCCCTTTACACTTTACTAATTCGTATCCGAAGATAACGAAGGTCCTCTAAAAGCAGCAACTATATATCTTCAACCCCAAACGTTCATACTAAACCCTCTTGCTCGCCCGCTGTTTCTTGTTACGCTGCTGTTTCCCTAGCAACCAACCCTCCTTTTTTTATAACTTCTGCATGTTATGCCACAACCCTCCCCAAGTTTATCATTTCTTTGTAAAAAGATATTGGTAAACTTTTTGAGAACTTATATAGGGACCTTTGTACTCTTCGCTCTGTCATTAATTACAGTACATATACAAATTTTCCCAAAATCACAACAATGAAAAAATCCAATAAAACACTCCTATTCAGGTCCTGTCACGGTCACCATGTCGTATTTTATTAGGATTATTGTAATAGTATTTTAATGTGTTATCGTTGTGTTGTTATTCTAATAAATATTCTTCCCAAGTCTTGGGTCGAAACTTCAAAACAAATTTAATCATTAAACACTCTAGTGACGATAACCTTTCATTTAATTCATCGATCGTTTCTTCCTTTACACTTTACTAATTCGTATCCAAAGATTACGAATGTCCTCTATAAGCAGCAACTATATATCTTCAACCCCAAACGTTCACACTAAACCCTCTTGCTCGCCCGCTGGTTCTTGTTACGCTGCTGTTTCCCTAGCAACCAACTCCTTTTATAACTTCTCCATGTTATGCCACAGTGGCCGCACACAGCCAACAACAAGCAACTTAAAACGCAATGACGTTAATGGGCCACCTTCCTGAAGTGGATTCTAGAATAAACAATAATAACGCTGTGAAATCTACTACTCCGGACGCTGGAGCGGGGAAGTAAAAATAGACCGGGCACGAGCCCAACATTGCATTACTGCTTTTCTGGGGTAAAGTACTAACTTAAAGTCTTTATTTCATTTCGTCCGTTATAGTTGAGACAGTCTCAGAGCTGTTTGGGGGCGTCCATAAATTACGTGAGGTAAAATATGGAGGGGGGAGGGGGTCCGGCGAAATCTCACCAAATCTCACCAAGGGGGAGGGGGGGGTCAACGAAAATCACAAGTGAGGTTTTGGAAATTTTTGTTGGACTGTAGAGCTAAAAAAAAGTCTACAAATGACGCGAAAGTAGATTTTAGGGCGGTATTTCGTCGAAAAGCGGGGGTGTAACAGGCTTTGGAAGGGTGAAGCCTAAAAAAAGTCTCAAAAAAGTTGTGGGGGCGATTTTCTGGTGGGGGGGGTCTCTCGAACCAGATCTCACCAGAAGGGGGGGGGGGTCGGTCCGGATCTCACGAAGTCTCACCAGAGAGGGTAGGGGGAGTCCGGAAATCCGGAAAAACACCTCACGTAATTTGTGGATGCCCCCTTTCCCAGCTCGCCGCAGTTTGTCGAATCTTATTGCAACCAGGCTCCGCGTGAAATTGCAGTCGTCTCCTGCCCGTGCCTGAGAACCAGGGACAATGTTTGGAACCATTTATGCAGCTTAAAGTGGCAAATCCACAGACATGGGAAACCTTCTCAGCACACAAGTTGCTACGCAAAACTCTACCCCTACTCCTAGTACCTGACAGACGTCTTCAGTAGACAAGCAGAGCAGTTATTGTTGCTAAAATATTAACCAGCGAATCAAAAGCTAGCATTACCACCTCCATTGAATCACGGCCCTCGTGAGACCAGAGAGAACATTAACCAGTCTTTCGCGTTCAACATTTCATACTCGTAACGTCAACTTCACTAAGGTATATCTGCTACTTGCTAAATATTCCATGTTGAGCCACTCAAGTATTTCATGATTGCATTATATTAAGAATTATTCCATCTTGAGTCACTCAGTCCTCCAAAAGAATTTATGTGTCCACTTCAAGTCGAGTACCGTTATTAAGTAATCATACCGTAGGATTATCAGTGCCACCGTGATTGTCTTGTATTTAGTGTGTTTACGAATTAACATCTTTTATTTGCCAAAGTGTACATTTGCTTCACAAGAGTTTATCAAGAAATAACCAATAGTTGTGTTTACCTCTTGCGTTTAATTCAAAGTTACCTTCATCACTAAATAAATATAAGAATGATTCTAGATGAACTGTGTATATTGTAATGACACATTACAGCCGTGTGCAGTAACTCGCACCACGTAAGGTTGCGAACTCTGTGAACAGATTTGAAGGCCTGTAGCCAGCTGCCAAACAGGTAGGCGACATCCAAGGAATGCGACTACCCCTCGCCCTTCCCCTAATCAGCTGGACCGCTAAGCGGTGGGGTGGCGACACTTGCTGGGAGGTGAGGAAAGTGTACGCCTCGTGGAGCACGGACGGACGTGCGAATATAATTCGCGCGTATGAGCGTGAGTTCGCGCTCCTGCTGGAAGAGCTTTCCAGTCCGTATATCCAAGGAACAGTTTCGTCACCAGACTGCGTCGACCTCTTCCCGTACTAGTTAGTTGAGAGGCCGCTCTAAGTCGGTACAACGTCGACTGTGAGCTGATTGGACCACTTCGCGCAGTCCCGCAGCCGTGTCGCAAGGAGCGCCACTGCGGACCTGCCTACTACAGCTGCCGTCGCAGAAGCCAACAATACGGTATTGTGTTTATTAGGTGCTTTCACCACTGGCGTCCACTACCCTGGCAAACGACCCTGACAAACAATAATGTATGCCGGACAGTTCACGCTATCCAAATCTAATCTCTGAATGATGTCGAATTAATTAATATGCTTGATTTAATAAATAGTTGTTTTAAACGGTGCCTTGATTATCAATTCATATCCCCCATGCTAAATATTAATTGATAAATTTATAGTAAATAAAATTAATTACATATTCTGATGTCGCAATTGGCTTGTTTCCACTAAGAATAAATCGGGCATATAGTAGTTTTTAAAGATTAATCATGCAAAGGAGATAACAAAAAACAACCTTATTTAATATAAAAGATAAAGATTAGAATTATTTATAGAAAATAAAATCGACAAAATCAGCCATAGTGACACGTGACAGCGAACGCCAATGAGAAAGCATTACGTCATAGCGTCCCTAGCGCCACAGAAGTGGTTGACATTTACATGTAATAGAACACCTTGCGTAGTAAATTTTTTGTTTGTAGCAACTTCTGTGTTGGTAATTTAGTTATTGTTAATTATTTGGCGAAAGAGAAGTCTAATTCATTATAGAACAAGGTTTTAGCAAAGCAACCAGTTGTAATTTGCCCAAAATTGACGCCGTAGCCGTTGGAAGATTTTTCGCCTCAAACATAGACTTCTGCTGGTCGGAATACCGCAATGCAAAAACTTCCATTTAAGGTCGCCGGTTCGAGTCCGGCCGAGGGCATGGGTGTTTATTGTTGTGTCTGTGAATGTCTTGTCCGTGTTGTAGTGTCCTTGTCTCAATACTTGAGAGCAACAAATCACATTGAGCTGGCTGTATGGCCCAGTAGCCGAATGCCATTAAAAAAAAAGAAAAAAAAAGTATATACAAGTGTCAAATATATATTATAAGCTGAAATCAGTTTCGTAAACAATAATCTATTGCTTAGACGTACGTTTTTAAGTTAATTGATACGGTTTTGATGTTACTTTTGCGAAGTATAAGCAACTGTTAGGGAGTTCTATAATTACCGTGACGTCGCAATCTGATAACAAATTCTTGTAGAACTTGACGAAACAAATCGAAAATAAAGAATAATGTTTTTTGATATCTGGCTTCGTTTTCGAGATATAGCACCTTAAAAAAGAGTTCCTTGTGCTTTTGGTGACGTAAAAACAATTATTCTTTATTTTCGAATTGTTTCGTCAAGCTGCTTAAGAATCTATCATCAGATTGTGGCGCCACTTAATGATGTTTTCTATGAAAAATAACACTAAATAAAGATTTTAGAACATAAAACCAAAACAAAATCAACTCACACCTTACTACATTATTATTACTTGAAAAGTAGTGGTTCTGCAAAATTCATCATTTTTGCTTTGGATTTAGAAATATATTATGCACAAACACTTACATCAAAATGGTCTTCACAAAAATAGATACTTCTGTGTGCGGGTAAACTGTGAGCATCCTCCCGCCTTGCAAGTTTTAACCACTTTCTCCGTATTTTTTCATTGTTTGGAACATATATAAATAACTTATCTGGTGTTTTTATTGTTGTGCATCTACACTTCGGCACTACACAGTACTTATAAAACGAGGAACTCATGTTTAACTAAAGAAAATCTACACCTGCCATATACGTACACGACTGTTTACATTCATTTCAGACGCTATGACGTCATCCAAGACGCCATGACAGTCTAGAGCGTTTTTGAGCTAAATTTAAATTCGCTTTTACAAATGCAAAATACATAATGTAAATGTTCGATTCGTTACAAAATAAGATTTTTTTGAGTAAAATAGATAATAAGGTGAAGTATTAACCTATTTTTCAAATTTAGTCAACTACCCAATTAGCGTGACACTTCAGTATTCAGTCAGTATAATGGCCACAATACTAACAGAAGATAGTCTATACTGCCTGAAATACTCCTTTACTTTCTCAACATTAAGTCACGGACTAGAGATCAGACCGATCTCTTGGTTATTGTCGAGACGAATCCGAAACGACTTGTCGTATCTTGGCTTCCCCGAAGTTTACCATGGGGCACCACGGCACCCGCATACAGACCACTGTGACTGCTGCGGTTTTCCGCAGACATCAAGGCGAATTCTGGAACGGTCGCCTCATAAACTACACATATCGCAAACAATAAAACACTTCTCACACACAAAACACAGTTATTTGTTTCACAGACAGATGGCATCACTTCACTTCTCCATTATTACATAGGACGACTTAGCAGTAGGAAAAAAATGATTGGTGACAGCTAGGGCATGAGTCCGTAAATCAAAGATCCAAATACGACCATTGCAATAATGAGTAAAAACTCTTCAAAGGACACTGGCCCCTAATGATGGGAAAAGATGGTGAAGAAGAAAAAGGATGCTGTCAAGTCTAAACCAATGTTTTCAGGCCGTAGTACTGTAGCGACAACGTGTAAATTAACAGTCAGTCTCTGTTTGGTCATAAATATTTCTAATAAATTGATTAATGTGTTTTATACAACGTGGGCAACGTTGTATATCACGAACAAGAGTATCGTTTCTTTTTTTTTACTTATTGCTTTACGCGTCGTCGACGGCTAAGGTCATTAGAGGCGTGATGGGACTGGGGACAAGGAACGGGAAGGAATTCGACCATGGCCTTTTTGAAGGAAGCATCCCGGCAATCGCCTGGTGTGATTTGGGGAAACCATGGAAAACCCAAGTCTGGATGCCCGGATGGGGATTCGAACCCATGTCCTCCCGAATGCGTGGCCAGAACGTTAACTGTTCACCCAACACGCTCGGTAACAAGAGAACCAAATAGTGGCGGACCGTGTTGAAGAGACTCTTTGGTCAGTGGAACAGACAGAAGTCTTCGCCTTTAAATCCGGTAAAAGACGGATGGCAAAGGAAAAAGATAAAGAAGGATACAAAAATTTTAATATTGAATTTTTACTTATCATTCAGAAATGAACTGTGTTGATTACAAATAGTTAACCCAAATAATTGTGAAAATACTCATGTTGATTCTTAATATACAAGTGAAGTAAAAAGTAAAAGAAATTTTGTCTTGAGAAAGTGTATCAGAGATTGATTTGAACCGACTGAAGTGCAAACATTTTACTTATTCTATTTAACTAAGTCATCATAATCATTTCGTCACTCTGCTTCATCGTGCGCCTTGTAACTGAACTGTCAAACTCGGAACGCAGAACTTAAGCAACTTGAGCGACTGAAACCACGGAGCAACCTCGTATGCAGGCTTGTGTCACTTCTGTAGTCTAGTATTGACAGACTACAGTATAGAGACGCAGACACAGAGATAAGTAAGCAAACAACGAAAGCTATAACAAAATCAACATACCTAAATAATGCTATATGGGAAAACAAATACACACCGCTTGAGGATATTTCAATAATTTGTAAAGTAGCCATACGGCAATAATGACATCTACTACAGAGGAACGACAGGGATAATCAAAAGATTACTGGAGACGAGTTAGATAAAAGTTCTGCTCCAAATTATTGTCTTCTCGATCCCCTTGCTTCTCTTCGGACATTTCTCCTATTTACACTTCACCTCTTGCCTATCTTTTATCAGCAGTCAGATATTTTTCCGTAGTCTTTCTGCACCTCTCATTTTTAATGTTAAGTTTTCTCGTTTATTTTTAACTACCATGCCTTCATCTACTCGTGTTACTGAAAATGGGGAGAAGATATAAGAAGAATCTGTGAAAGTAGATATCATTAGTGAGTGGGTGCAACTGAGTAGAGATGAAGGCATTGTAGTTAAAACAATACGAGAAAACTTAACATTAGAAATGAGAGGTGCGGAAAGACTACGGAAGAATATCTGACTGCTGACAAGAGATAGGCAAGAGGTGAAGAGTAAACAGGAGAAATGTCCGAAGAGAAGCAAGGGGATCGAGAAGAAAATTCTTTCATGTTCAAAGCATGTATTAAGTTTTCATGCGTGATTGTGTCAAAAATAGGTTTCGGGCGGATTGTAGCAAAGGGTTGATATTATCTATGACCTCGTTTTCAAAACTTTTCTTTAATGTGACCCTGTTATCTTTAAAATTCTTTTTGGCAATCCACCAAAAAGTTAGTGCCTATTTTGAGATATGAAGATAAAGAAAATCATTATTTGAATGTCAATGTAATTTTCATTTCCCTTAGTAATTACTTATAATGTTTTATACGAAATTATTACAAAATAATGGCAAAAATGAAATTAAAATAAGAACAAGTTATTAATGAGAAGCCTTTTCTTTTTCAAACAAAACTTCACATTTGGAATAAAACATAATAACTTAATTCTCAGATCCTGCTCGACTTCCAATCTGTGTCCATATATATTGAAAATTTGATCTCACACTTATAGATCGTGACAAAAGCAATAAATATTTTTACAGCTTTTTGTGCTAAAACTGTATACTCCTGACGACACGATTATAAAAAATGCATCAGCATTATTTTCTGATATATGTCTTTCAACGCTGTGTCACACGACTGTTCAATTATAGACTCAACATCTTAATCCGACAATTCTGTCTCCGATCCTACGTTAGACGCAAATGAATTTCTTGTCCCTTCCTTGTCGTTGCTGCTAGGGATAAAATATTCCTCCGGATTAGTCTCCAGGCCTGAAAAATATTCCACGGTATATTCCGAGGCGAATTTAGGGGACAAAGCAGTATTTTTTGTGACCTGGTACTGAGACGTGACCCACCATTTGGGAAAACCGTTTCAATGCTGTTGCCTATGGAGCATGCTATCGGCAGCTGCGATGCTGTGGGTTGGGAATGATGCCCTAACACTCAGATGAGCGCTGCTGCCTGCTATGGTTGGTTCTCTCTGCTATAGTTTCTCTGTTGAAACTCTCCTGCCGCCACGTCAGCGCCTCGTAACTATAGTGAGCTACTCTGTGGGGAGAGCCTACAAGACGCAGCGCCGGAGCGATTCGCTTACTGCGAGTTATGCGTAACTGCAGTAGGCCGACCCTGGCAGCGTAACGGCTAGCGTGTTGGCCTCGAGTTGCTGGGGTCGCCGGTTCGAGTCTGGCCTCGGGCATGGGTGGTTTTTAATTAAATGTTGTGACCGTCTTGTGTTGTCCATACTATTGTGAATAAAAACATTTAAGACATAATACATGTTCAGTTACAAAAAAGAGATATTCTTGAAGAATCATTGTACATTAGTAGAGTTAATAATGTAATGTTGTGAAGCTGGCTAAATGGCAATAATATATATATATATATATATAAATAACTGCAGTAGACTCTGCGTCTGGCTGGTTAGTGTTGGCCTCTTGCTACAAAAATGTCAACTATACGGTAATTTTCAAGAATTATACTTTTGAGACCTGCCATTTATCACAATCATTTGTATTATTTCTAAAAGGTGTTTTTTTGTTGTTGTCACAAGCCAGTATCTTCCTTCATACCTAACCGAAATCGATAAATGGGTTATCATTTTAAAGATTAAGGTATCCGCTTTGGTCACATCATATTTTTAGAAAGTCATTTTTCCAAATTCGACACTTAAAGGCCAAAAATGCCAATATTTCTAAAATGCGGTATTTGTATCACGACCCATTTATCTCCATTGATAACCTAACCAAAATCGAAGATCTCAACTTTGTTCTTGGTGAAATCATATACCAAGAATGGAATTTTTCGGAATTCCACCCTTAAAGGGCAAAAGTATCAATATTTCTACAATACGTTTCTGTGTCACGAGCCATTTATCTTCCTTGATATCTAAGCGATATAGATATATGAGGTATCATTTTAAAGATTAAGGTCTCCGCTTAAGTCATATCATATCTTAAGAAAGGAATTTTTCGAAATTTGACCCTTAAATGGCAAAAGTATCATTACAACTATAATTTATTTTTCTATCACTAGCCATTTATCTCCCTTGATACCTAACCGAAACCGATAATTGAGGTATCATTTAGAAGATCAACATCATAAATTAAGAACGAAATTTTCGGAATTTGACCATTCAAGGACAAAAACAATAACTGTGAAAGTAGCGCGTATGAGACAGTTCAGCGCCAAGCCACTAGATAGCAGCAGCACATGTGACAGAGATATTAATAAAATGATTCACTGGCGTCGACTTTTGTTACGTACAGCACCTATTACACTAAACCAATAAACAATTGATACAAATGACGCAGTTATTCTTTCATCCTGTTATAAACCACCTCCATTACTATTCATCGTATTTGCGAAAGTTTCGCACGGGTCGTCTGATTTCAGTGAAATTTCGTAACATCAAAATAATTTGGGTGCTGTAGTATAATTTTCACAGTCTGATACTAAAGCTCTGATATTGTTTAACCGTCATAAGAAAATGACGAATTTAGGCCAGTTACAATATTACAAATATTTGATAAGCTGAGAGGAACCTTTTTGAGGATTTTTTTACTTCTCTACATTCTTCTTCCATTCATTTCTAACTATAATTTAATACTGGTGATAAACGTTACACTTGTATAAAACAATTCCATTGTGAGATATTTTTCCTTCGAAAGTAACTATTTTTGGGGAAAATCACAAAATAACTGAAATAAAATTGCTATCGTTCGAAACAGAGATATCCAAATTAATAATTTTTTCTGCAGAGTAACATTTTTATTTGAGAGATAACTAATCTCAAAGCTCTGTTTTTCTTCTTAAATATAACAGAAAATTTTAATTTTTCTACTTTGTCCAACTAGTTACAGAATAGAATAAGCAAACAGCGTCCTCTTTGCAGTATCGCAATTATCGCTACTCCAACGCTTCCACATAGTCTCTTTCATTGTGACATGGTGGACGAAATTAGAATAATCTGAATATGCGATATCTGAAAAGTAATACAGAGCAGAGTATTACACTCTCGCTGGCCTCGTTGTGATGCATTTAGCTTGTCACGCATATAAAGAGCTTTTATCAGCTATGTTAAAACGAGCCAGTAGGTGGCGTTAAATTAAGGACCGCTCCGTCCAACTGAAAGTATTTCTGTGTGTGCTATTTGTCATGTGGCAGAACACAGATGAGGACCGGATTCGTAACAGAGAATTTGTATCATAATCATATTCTCTGCAATTACTGCAGAACATCGCAGTCACTAAATCACAAGAGTGCGTCTAAACTTTATATCGTAGTAGAAATGAACAGAATTGTAAATAATAACAGGTGTCTTTTCTGAAAGTACATTTTGTTACGTTTTAATCTTCTTGTAGACCATAAATAGCGATACTCATCACCTTACTATTACTTCCTCTTTGATATTTGTTTATTAGTTTTATTTTACTGTTACTTTTGTGAGTGTGTTTTTTTTTTTTTTTTTTTCTTGTAGTAGTAGTAGTTGTAGCAGTCTTGTATTGAGACTTTATTTTATAGTTACAGGGTAATTCAACGATAATCTGTAAAGGCAATATCAAGACTTTGTTTTTCCACAGAACTATTTGCAGTAAGTGCACTACTTTCATACGTGAAATCTCCTGAGTGGCATATTCATATTATCACGCACAAGATTTAAGATAAATGAAGCCACGAAAAATAATCTGGTTTTGTGCCCCTACAGCGTGATAGATTGTTGTTGTTCAGAAATCTTTATTCTGATAGTTGAAATCGTGATAGCAAAAGGTACGACGGAATAGAAGCAAGAAAAATCAAATAAGGAATTAGGAAGCAAGAAAACTAAATGATAATAGTTTTTCCATTTTACTTGATTTTGTATTGGGGGTGGAGGGGGGTGGGGGGGAGGCGAGCTTAGAGGATAAGGAGAGTATCTACTCGTGTTTACTGGAATTGACGTAGAACAAAATCAGTAAGCGATATAATGAAGGAATTGGATTGAGTCACTGAAAGGCAGAAATTGCTGAAGGTACTGCTCCGTGCTTAGGAGCAGTGCATTGGCGACGATGTAGAAATGGTTACTGGGAGAAACATTAGAACTTGTATGTGAAATGCAGGAGGTAATCACAACCCCACACTAACAATTGATTTCTAGGTAAGTTTCAATTTGAAGGTAAATGAGTCAAGAAATTATATATGGACACACAGTAAAACATTTAAAAGCAAAAATCTCGTGTAACTCAAAATAAGTTGTGAAGAGAATTTTGACACCGGTTCATATCCTTCTCAGCAGTTAACAGTGAATTAATAAAAAAAATTGCCAATTTCCAAAATTTTTATTTTCGAAGTAAAACTTATTTAGACACGGTACCGATAAATTTATTAACATTACGCGTTACTAGTATAGGCAACGTTCTGCGAATGAACACTTAACTTTTTGAGTATGCACACTTAAAGCTACTTTTATGCAAGCACCTACTCATGTTAAGCAGTGGATCTCATTAAACATGAAAGTTATATTTCCTATTTCAGTTACCATTAACATTTGACTACAATAGTACTTGATACAAATTCATCGAATACAACGGAAGTAGACAAACAATAATAATAAACAGCAACATAAATTAATATTAATATCAATAATGAAAAAATCAAAAACATAATACCTTTAAATATCTATATAATAAAATAGTTTTGATTTGTTCCAAATAAAAACTTAATTTGCCGATGTCTTTCGCATTCTATTGATTGTAAGATAATTTTGTCCACGTTGCTCTCCGATATAAAAACTCTACACACAAAATATAGACTAAGCTTCGATGTAATATTCCATAATCTACCGAAGTGTACTTTAAATTTTTGATAATATTCATTTGTTTGTCAGAATGTGTTCAGTGGAGTAGAAACATCAAACACATACAAAAATACGCAGAAAAACACGTGTGTGACTCTTAGAAGCTCCACTACTTGCGCCTGTACACACTGATATATGAAATTTATTTTTGTTCTTTCATGTTTCTCCTTCGGGTTCTCTACCTTATTTTCTTTTCTGTGGCGAGTAATGCTATTCTTTTCCACTTGTAATATATATTTTTTTAAACTGCTTTACGTCTCTCAACAGCGAGGTCTTTAGAGACGGGAAAGGATGGGGGGGGGGGCAAGGAATCTGAAGGAATTCGGCCATGGCCTTTTGAAGGAAGCATCCCGGCATTTGCCTGGAGTGATTTGGGAAACCATAGAAAATCCAAATCTGGATGCCCGGATGGGGATTCGAACCGCCGTCTTCCCGGATGCGAGGCCAGAACGCTATCCGTTACACCAGCACGCTCGGTACTTTTAATACAAATACAGCAACAGTCATATTTTTCCTCCCACGTAACCACAGTATATTATGTTCCACTTGATTCAACTAAATTATGGAAATATAAGAAAAGTGGTTAACAGAATCCGTCTTTTCTGAAAGAGTTTATTCTTGCCACGTAATGATTATTCGTTCCAGCAAGCAACCAAGTCTTCTTTCCCGTTGACGTTACTCTGATTAAACGTAGGTAACGAATTGCCCTCCTTCAGCAGTTGAAACGCAATTTAAAATTTTACATAACTCTCCTTTCTGTGGGTTTATTTTGTTCCCGGCTGAGATTCCTCCCCTCGCATATCACGCCACGAGCGGAGAATTATGGAGGCAGGTACGGGTCTGCCACGCAAGGTTCACGACTGCCCGTGCATTTACGATTTTTAATTTTTTTTTTTACTCCTCCCTCTCTTTCTCTTTTGGGCTTGCTGTGTGAGTGCGAATTTGCATATGCGATTTATGAAACGTAATGCAGCATGGAAGATTATACGCGGGGTGTTCTCATTGCGATGCTTTTAACGGTATCACGTTTCAAAAGAGCTTTTCCCTGCTCCATTCTGTAGCTCGGATTTCATTAAAGACTGCTCCGTCGCGTTACGGAAAATAGCGGTGAGCGTCACTTAATTTGCTTAAACGACCGCTGGTCGCCTGGTAACGGGTCCAGGTCCGTCTCTACAGAAACTGAGGACACAAGATTACCGGAAAAGTTCTGGGGTTTTCTAAAAGTAGTCTAGATTATTTTGTACGATAGGGGGTTCATATTGAAATTACTATTTTTGAAGTGGAACTTGTTTAGCATAGTTATACCAAACATTAAGGATTAATTCCACTGCCTTTTAGCAAACAACAGACGTTGCCCTCACACTATATGTCGTTTCTTGGCTCTAACTCATTACTCAGAGACAAGAAACAACAGATGACGTCACAATAACGTCAACTGTGGGTCAGTGCAATTTCATGATAAGACTGAATTTACACTGTGGATAAGAAACAAAATTTTACTATGGATTTAAAGAAGTAATTGGATAAAAAATGGAATGGTGGATACAACAACATAATTGATGAACCTTTTTATAGAGATAACTGAAAAAACTGGGCTTAAAATGTCCAAAAGTCCTAGTAAATGCAGAATATGGAATAATGAACAAGGTAAATACGTACAAGTTCTTTTGAGAAATAATACAACCTTAAGAGGCAACCTGACTAAAATCTCTAAAAATAGAATTATCCTTCAATGGCTCAATGTATTAAGGCGCCGCACACTGCAGTGAGTCCTGATCCTCACCTACCGGCATTCTGATTGCAGTTTTTTTCCGGTTTTCCGAAATCATCAAATGCTAGGACGGTTCCTAATCTCCAACTCATAATCTACAAATAAGTAATTGTCTGATATTAGATTCACTTCATATTTCATTTGAAATTAACCATTCAAACAACCCTGAGAAATTAAGAAATAATTGTTATACGTTCTAAAGGCGAACATAAATGAAAACTACCAAAACAATAATAACATTACAATGATGCACAACGCAAAAGTCATTACAAATAACATCAGCTGGTGGCCACGACTTCGTTCGTGTATGCCATGAATTTTGAAGGTTTTTATGTTTTTGCACGGAGCCTTAAATATTTCCAGGATACAAAGTAGCCTGTATTACACCTTGCCAAATCAGCAAGCCGCCAGTGAAAGCTCCGTCAACATCGGATAACAAACTAAACGTGTTGCATTTTTAATAGCTAAAAAATTGAAATATTTGTCGTATTCTAGCACATTCTTAAACATTTTGGTACATTCTAGAAAATTCCAAAGATTTTTTTTTTTTTTTTTTTTTTTTTTTTTTTTTTTTTTTTTTTTTTTTTTTTTTTAGAAAACTTTGCTTGAAATATGAAAAACCCCTGGGTAGGCCACTTTCAACCACCATATCTCCAAAACGCCCACAGGCACCGACATGCAACCATCATAGTGCACGATGGGAGGATGCTAGTACCACACACAAACACTAGTGGTCTGCGCTAGGTAGTTTTGGCTGCAGAGTCAAATATAATTCCATACTAGAGTACAGATATAAAAAAAGAGTGTCCATAGTATATGCGGCAAAAAGTTTAGTTGTATATAGTGACAGAAAAAATTGTGAAAAAGTTTGGAACCAAGGGAGGGGGGGGGGGAGTATAAATTTAATTGAACAAAATGGGTTATAACGAATTATATATGAATATGGGGTGTAAGGGTTTGGGAGAAACTATATTAGCCTTTTCCAACCAAATGTCAAACTCTCCTTAATGTGGTGCACCCTGTTTGCACGGGCGAGGCTCTGGTGAATGAATGATTCCCGGTATAAGGAGTCACCCACTGCTTGCCAACGACCTCCGAAAGGAGGGCGGAAGAGCGGGGAGTGGTCCAGGGCACCCTCTTGCCCTTGGGGTTGGAAACGGCCCCTTAAGGCGGATGAATAAGAAATGATCAACGGTATGGGGATGCAGAAGGCAACGGGAAACCACTGCTTTAAACAACCAAAGGGTATCTCCAGGACATGTAATCCACTCAAATTACATATATCATGACGGCTCCTTCCTGGATAAAATATTCCGAAGGTAAAATAGTCCCCCAATCGGATCTCCGGGTGGAGCTCAGAATGGACAGAAATATTCTACGTGTCGGAGCGTGGCATTTTAGAAGTCTGAACAGGGCAGTTAGGTTAGAAAATCCAAAGAGTGGAGATGGAACAACCTAAGTTAGATGTTGTTGGGATTAGTGAGATTAAATGGAAGGACTCACAGGATTTCTGGTTTGGGGAACACAGGATAATTAGCACGCAAGCTGTCAATGGAGTCACTGGTGTAGGATTTGTAATGAACAAGAAAGTAGGGAAACGGGTGAGTTATGATGAACAGCTTAGTGACAGAATTATTTTAATGAGCTTAGGCACTAAGCCCGCCCTAACCACGTTAGTACAAGTTTATATGCCAACGTCACAGGAAGATTACGAAGAAATTGAGAAAATATACGTCGAAATTGAAGAATTAATCCAATATGTGAAGGGGGAGAAAAATCTAATGATCATGGGTGATTGGAATGCGATAGTGGGAGAAGGAAAAGAGGGGAATGCTGTAGGAAGTTTTGGTCTAGGAGAAAGAAATGAGCGATGATGCAGGTTTTTAGAATTTTGTGAAAGGTATAAGCTAGTTGTGACAAACACACTCTATAAGACCCAAGCAAGAAGGATATACACCTGGAAACTTCCAGAGGATACAGGCAGATATCAGTTAGATTATGTCATGGTCAAACAGAGATTCAGGAATTAAGTTCTAGACTGTAAAGCATACCCAGGAGCAGACATAAAGTCTGACCATAATTTGATAGTAATGAAGTGCAGGCTGAAATTTGAGCGAATAAGGAATCAGTATAAGCAGAACAGACTGGAAGTGAATAAACTGAAACAATCTAGAACCATAGGAAATTTTGTAGAAATGGTAGACTTAGGTCTAAGAAGTAACTCTGAAATGAGCTCAACCGAGGACGAATGGAATGCATTAAAGACCGAAATAATGAAAGCTGGTAAAGAAACATTAGGCTTTAGGCAACAAGCTGCCCGAAAACCTTGGATCACAGAAGAAATTTTGGAACTGATGGATCGGAAGAGAAGGTATAAAAATGCTCAGGATGAAGCAGGAAGATAGCAAGACAGGCAATTTAGAAATAAAATAAGCAGGAAATGCGAAAAACTAAAATAAAAATAACTAGAAGAAAAGTGTGAAGAAATAGAAAAGAAATGGTCATAGGTGAAGTAGACGTTGCATATAGGAAGATCAAACAGAATTTTGGAGAAATGAAAAAAAGATGTGTGAATATTAAAGCTGCCGATGGGAAACCTCTTTTAAGTTCAGAGGATAGAGCTAAAAGATGGAAGGAATACATTGAGAAACATTATGATGGGGACGACTTGAACAATAGCGTAATGGAAAAGGAAGGCGATGTCGACATGACTTAGGAGATCCTGTTTTGAGGACAGAAATTTATAGAGCTCTGAATGTCTTGAAAGCAAATAAGGCAATTAGAATTGATGAGATCCCTGCAGAACTGCTTAAATTAGTAGGAGAAGAAGGAATCGAAAGATTATTCAAGCTGATTTCAAAAAGTTATGAAACAGGTGAAATTCCAACTGATTTTAATAAAAATATTATCATCACACTTCCGAAGAAAGCACAAGCCGAAAAATTCGAGAATTATCGCACCATTAGTCTAACATCATATGCTTCAAAATTACTGACCACAATAACATACAGATGAATGGAAAGGGTAGAAGAAGACATATTAGGTGAAAATAACTTTGGGTTTAGAAATAATCGCGGTACAAGGGAAGCAATTCTGGCTGAAAGATCAATACTTGAAGGGCGGATCAAGAAAAACAAAGATACTTTTATGGCATTTCTTGATTTAGAAAAAGCTTTTGATAATGTTAGGAGGGAAAAGATGCTCAAAATTTTAAAGAAGTCAGGTCTAAAGTATCGAGATAGAAGAATACTTTATAAACTATATAAGAATCAAGTGGCTGTAATAAAAGTAGATAATCATGAGAGGCAAGCATCAGTTAAAAAGGGCGGGAGACAAGGTTGTATTCTATCCCCGTTAATATTCAATTTGTATGTAGAGGAAGCAATAAAGAAAGTAAAAGAAAAATTTCCATGTGGCATAAGTGTTCAGGGAGAAAAAATCAGTATGCTACGATTTGCTGATGAAATTGTCTTGTTAGCAGAAAGGGCTGAGGATATTGAGAAATTACTGAATGGCATGAACACAATACTGAAGGAAGATTTTTGACCGAATATAAATCAAAGCAAGACAATAGTGATGAAATGATACCAATACTAGTAGATTAAATATAAAAGTATTATCGGATGCAATTAGAGAAGTAAGTGAATTCTGTTACTTGGGAAGCAGGAATGATGTTAAAAGCAGAATAGCACTAGCAAAAAGAGCCTTCGTGAAAATGAGAAATCTTTAGTTCAAATACTGATCTAGGCCTTTTTGAAACTCTTTGTGACATCGAAGCATGGACTTTTGGAATACAAGAAAGAATGAAATTTGAAAAATGGTGATATAGAAGGAAGCTGAAAATTAAGTGGACAGAAAAAGTATGAAACGAACGAGTTTTGGAAATGATGGGAGAGGAAAGAAGTATGTGGAAGAGTCTTACAGAAAGAAGAGACAGAATGGTAGGTCATACTTTGAGACATGCAGGATTGGTTAACTTGTTAGTGGAGGGGACAGTCGAAGGTAAGAACTGCAGAGGAAGACAGAATTTAGAATATAAAGCAGATCACTGAGGATTTGGGCTGCAGATGGTATGTTGAGATGAAAAGATTATCGCAAGATAGGAGGGAAAGGAGGATTCTATCAAACGAGTCGAGAGACCGATGACAGCAAACAAAAATACTGAATCGTTTCCTTCCTAAAACTTTAGTAATTTTATCAATTGTAATTAAGATAACGCAGTTGTTTCCATAACATTCTTTAGATAATATTATTAATTAATATAATGTACTTTGGTATATATTTATCTTTACACATTTCGACCGCGAGAAACATCGTACTTTTTTTTTTTTTTTTTCATTGGTAAATGAAGTATCATTCTAAAGACTAAGATCTCCGCTTTGGTCATATTATATTTTAGGAATGGAAGTTTTCGGAATTCGACCCTTAAAAGGGAAAAGTAACAATATTGTACAACGGTTTTTTTTTTTGTTTTGTTCAGGAGCTATCTATCTCCCTTGATACGTAAGCAAAATCGATAATCATTATAAAGTTTAAGTTCTCTAGTTGTGTAACATAATAAATTAAGATGGAAGTTTTTCTGAATTTAACCCTTAAAGAGCAAAAACCAATAACTATAAAGGTCATGCGTATGAGACAGTTCACAGCCAAGCAGTTCACATCACAGAGATAGTAATAAACTGCTTAACTGACGTCTAAAAGGATTGAGCGCGTATCCGATAGATAGCAGGATCAACTATGTGTAGTACTATACATAGATTTACGGATATTTTTCTCTGCTACGCTAACACTTCAGTTTTGATATACAATTCCTACATAAACATTTTATTTCCGAAATTATATAGTGGTTTATGATCGCAGCAACACATCTCACAGAGATGTGGATATGCTTTGTATATTTTGTTCAGGTTAGTTGTATTCCGTAAAAGTCAGTGACAGTTTTCCACGTCCAAAAGTGTTTCCTAACTGTTTTATAATATGTTGGAAATATTACATCAAACAAATTAACAATTATCACAAATGAGGCGGTTCTTCTTTCTTGCCATTACAAACCACCAACATTACTATTTATCGTATTTTATGCATCAAATTTTCAAACGGATCTTCTAGTCTTGACGAATTTTCGTAGACTTTCAAACAACAGGGTCTTGAAACTAAAATTAGACATATTTTATCATGATGTGGCATCGTAAGGCTTAGAAACATAGAAAAACGTGTCTCTTCGTCTGCTTTTCGTTTCGTTGAACGAGATCCGCACAAAACCTGCTGGTCGAGTTTTGATGGAGCTTCTATGACTGTATGGCCCGTTGTGTGAAGGGTAAAACAGGATATGCTTCATTCTGACTGGACATAAAAAACTTCATAATTTAAGATAAAAGAGTCCACTGATTAATATCTATTTAACTATAAGTTATTTTCTTGTACACGACTGTTTGCCAGAAATGTTACAACGGCAAGATCAGAACTGATATCCTCTTCAGTCCCGAGCTCATAATAAAAGTGCAAGAGAACTACTATTGTGTTATTTACTTTGTGTTAGTGCTAGTTAACAATGAATGACCATGAATTTTTTTTAAAAACAATAATTAACTTTCTTATAGATGGTATCATGTATGATAACTCAGAATTCAAGCAGGAAAATTATACACACAACTTTACTGCTTCATGTTGCTTTATTTCTTGGAAGAAAAGATATGTCTTTACCTTTATTTTGACGAGCTATGTTGTACAGCTGCAGTATCCCAAGTTTCCAATCGGTGCTGCAACCTTGTGACGCTAGGCAGAAGAGCTGTGAGAAGCGAGATGTATATTGTAGATGATACGATCGGCCAGAAAAGGTTCAACTGTGCAGTGGCCCGAGGAAAAAATAATTCCTGGAGGTATCATATATGATACCTCGGGACTGAAGAGGATATTATTATATTTACTATGATCATTCATTTAACTTTATGAGTCGTGAACGCATTGGAGACGACAAGAATTGAGCGTGTTATCAATATGAAGCAATACCACACATCGTGGAAACATCTCTGGTTTCGTATGTGATTCCTACGTAAACGGAATTTGCAACATTCCTTACTGAGCGTTCGCTGCATATTAGGAGGTCAAAATGAAGAAACTTCAATAGAAGCTTGGATTCGTCTCATAACAGTTTGCAAAATAATAATAATAAAAAATCAGATGAGTGAAGTCATGGGTAACAGCTAGTCGTTATTATTATTTCTGACGTTAAAAATTTGAGCACCAATTAATTCTTCTTACACTTTGCGGTTGATTTGTTACGCATATTATTGGTCTCGTGGTATACAGAGAGTCCAGGAATGAGATCATAAACTTACACAGATAAGTCACAGGCATATGACAAAATTTTATTTCAGTAAAAATCTTATCATTTTCGAGATCCAGCTAAGCGAGTTCTTGCGATAGACAGGAGACGCCGCTATGCATAATATCCCTATCCCCAGCAGCGTCGTATGCCGTCACTCCAAATGTACAGGATTGAGATTTGACCTACGACTTTGGTGCACAATCTGGTTATTAGAAAATAGCTGATACCCGCGACTTCGTATGCGTGGATTAAGAATTTCTTTGCCAGAATTGAATTTAGAAAGTTGTTTGTAACGAAGAATTGTCCCAAACAACACAGAGTCGGCATAATATGACAGGAAAGCTATCACTATATCATTGTACCGTCGAACCTGTCTCTTGAAGATAATCAATTTCCAACATATTTCTGTTACCGTTCTATAAGTTCTCAAATTTCGTGACTACAAGTGTTAATCATACCGGAAAAAATGTCCTGTACCCTTCCTACAGATTTTCTTGTCAAATTCCGTCAATATCGATATAGCCATTTAGTCGTCAAAACGTAACAAAGAGACAAAGACTTACTTCCGCATTTATAGTATTATTACTGCAGATCACACACACACACTGACTGCGAACAACCCCTGAGGAATCATTATAACGTAAAAAAGTGTACACCTACAGCATTGCAAGACTACCTACGATTTTCCTGGCACTGAACCCCTAAATTTGTGATATCTACAGTTTAACATTCAATCCGAATAACCGACGGTCCAGACGTGACTCTTACGATCAAAAACAATTTTTTTAATTTTTTGTCTGCATGCACGGAGATTTGAACCGGAGACCACGATCCAAACAGTAGTAAGGAAGCGCTTTAATCACTGAGCTACCAGACCGCTATTTGGAAAGACAGTACAGAGACCTACACATCCTTCGCGTCTGTCTATCACCGTTCAGTAATTTTTCGAAATTATAAGACAACGTGTATTATTTATACAGATAATTTTTCAACCAAATATAGACAGTATTTTTTCTCCTTGTTTCAAGGTATATGTGTGCAGTCTTTCATCGAAATCTGATGAAAATTGTGGATTTGTATGAAGAATAAACAAACCAACCAACAAATAAACATATATACATTCATCTTTATATATATAGATTGTGTACCCCTACTTTTACCCTGCCGTCCAAGTCCTGTAGATTAAAACTTCTATCACAACCAAGAATAGAACCAGATGCTATCACGGTGCCGCAACCAACTGAGACAATGAGTTGGGTTACCAGAGGAAGAAATAATTTTTCTTTGTGCTGCTCTCTAAACATCTGTAGGAAATGAGACTTTGGTACAAATTGTAACTATCATTTTAACCAGTGCAGTGCATCTAAAAGCAATCTTTAAAAATGTTTGCGATTAAGACATGATGACGGTATAAACAGATAGATAAAATATGTTTCTAAGGGTACGTTTACACTGGAAGCGACTTGGCGGATTTTTCACTTTGACGAAGTGAAAACAAACGAAAGAACGGAACAGTATGGATTCCGGTGGAGGTGGTTACGCTATGACCAAACTCTGCAAAACTCTACCGACTTCCGTCACTGACCAAATAATTTTGTGATATCCGGCAGAACGCGGTTGTCTTTCATCATCTGTGAATTCATATTTAGCCACACGGCCGCATCAAAATGAAGGAATCTCCGATACAAACGTTTAACAGACCCAACATTAGAAATGTATTTTCAGCAATGAACGCTTGTTAAGACATGTTATGTCGGCCAGTTACATTAATTGTCTGTTAAAAAGATTTTTTTGTTCAAATCAGACCTTCTCATAAATTTTCAATTTAAGTTGATAACAGGTAGTGATGACTTATAAGCACAGATAAAAATTTAATAATGGGTAGTAATGAAATTAAAAATATACACATAAATATTCGACTGTAGCCCTGCGAAAACATTCGAGGAAATAGATATGTATATGGTTTTGGAACAGATAATATTGTATGGAAGAAGTCATGTTCACCTGTATAAAGTAAAATCAACATAGATATCTACCTCAGTGTCACAGCAAACCTTTCTTCTGGAGAAACTCATTTCCTGAAACTAGAAACGTTTATCTACAGACGGTCGGATTGAATATATATATATACCTCCGGTTTCATTCTAAAGCATTCCCAAAATTTAAATGGCTGTTCGAATAGTTTGGAGAACATGTATGGAATTCCCTTGCAACCTCTCTTTCTGAGAAAATGTCGTTTACCCATAAACTATTTTTAGTAGCAAGTACGGTGTCGGATATAGAAGTATTCCGAGCCGTGGCAAAAAACTTGAGATTGCCGCCCCCTTTAAATTATGAATTTGCCACCCGGAGCAATATAGAGTTATTCCCGTATATGCTTGAGGCAGTTGAGCTTTTTTTTTCATTTTTATAAAAGTCGTCGCTTCACGAAATTGCCATTCACCACCCACCCCCTGGAAACACGATTTTGCCGCCCCCAGATGTTACCGCCCGGGGGAAGCGCCCCGATTTGACTCCCCCCCCCCACCCCCATGATCTGGCACTAAGGAACATTAAATATCAAGAGAAAGTTCTCACTTAATGTTTCAATACATGAATTTCGTCCATCTTGCAGAGAGATACGTTTGGAACTGAGAAAAAAAAAAAAAAAAAAATCAGTCTGGGTCAGTGTGATCACTTTAGCCGGTAGAGTTCGGTTAGCTGTTCTACATAGTAGAAAATCAGCCGCAATCGGTTCCAGTGTAAAAGTAAACTAAGTAATGACACGGAATTCTTGAAAGGAAATTAAACATTACACGAAGTAGGCTACTTTTATATTCGGAACATAAGTAAACGGAGGTCACTGAATTGTAACAACGCTTAATGATTTTTGAAATGACTTATAAATTAATACTCATTCATGCACTGTCGCAACATGATTAAATATTTTCTAAAGAGAAGGCTAAAGCACTATAAATTTGTGAACGAGTGAGAACACAATTTTCACTGCGAGCGCAAACATGGCGAACTTTGCAGGTATCTTTGTGTTGCAGACGCGAGAGACCGTGGAATTTCCGCTGGGCCGCATTCCGCTTGGCTCGCCAGCGAGTATTTGTCTTGGCGGCGAGTCCTCAGGAATGCGGACGGCAGTGCCCTCTGACGCCACACTGGGGCGGACCAGTGTCACCAGTTGTTACGGCACGTTGTCACGTGACGATGGAGCCACCTGGGACGGCACATCCACTGTGCGAGAAAAGCCCTCTAAGCTGTCAACGCTTCCGCAGCTAATAAGACAAATGTTGCTTGGTTTGGCACAAAATTAATTGGAATTTAACTAAAAGCTCTCTTGGCTCTTCCTCTGTGGAGAGTGCTGTTTTAGCATATTTACTTATATTCGTATGTACAAGATAGCACAGCACCTAGAATCTAATCTGGATTCCACTATTCCACTATTTTACCAACATATATACTTAATTAAGCTTGTGGAGCTACTTTTTGAAGAAGTTATTAAAATTGACAAGTTGATAACATAAATTAATTAATAAAATAATTAATAGAATTAATCCCGGGTAGGCGCCAAGAATGGAAGTGTTTCCCATCCAAGGGAAACGACGTTCCAGTTCTATACAAAAGCAATTATACTTTTCAAATTACTATTCAAACCACACATCTTTATCTAGTTAAATGACATACTGAGATAGTGGAAAGGAAGTAATTGAACCAGGGTTTACAATACCGATACTATTTTCTTTTAATGTAAAATTGATCGATTTATTGAACAGAACTGAATGATCGTAATATTTATGGAAGTTACAAAATGAAGCTTTTAGTGAACAAGTTAAAAATCAGAGCATGATTAAGGTCTCAGGTCGTTGCCTAGGGCTGAACAAAGCAAGAGTGTCTATGCATCGCTCGGTTCTTTACCGTAGCAGATGAGGCGTGAAGAACACAGAGTCTAATGGACCTCCTGGATCAGCTGGTTGCAAATAACACCCGCACGGTGGAGGCAGGTTGCGTCCCAGTCGGATGGTGAAGTACCTCTCCTTGCTTCTTGCCTCCACCGAAAACTTCCATCCTTTGATGAATTAGCCGGCCCGGGAAGTTTCAGCCAATGGAAGCATTTGGCGGGAGCTTATAGGACCTCCATTGGTGCTCCTCATTATATATGCAATTTATAAAAGTTTTTAACAAATTCGTCGATTCGCTGGGCTTCTGAAGAGACGTTCCACAATCTTTATTTTTCTAAGAAGCCCACGAGGCATCGATTCTTTCTTTTGCAACTTTCTACTGTACCAGGAAAGCGTCTGTCGGCATAGACCCAATACGGTTCTTTGTATTTTTGTCAATGCACGAAACTTTCAAATTTATGGACTGCAATAATTCGATCGTTCTATTAGTGCAGGTAAGAACCACTGGACCCTAACTGGTGACAAAGGTGCGTGGAATTTTGCAGCACAGTCCGAACCTGGCTACATAACACGCACACGATTTCCTATTTACCCGTTGGTACATTACAAGCTGATGAGCTAAAACATTATAATCACCTGCTTAGTAATGTGTTGGCCCGCTATTGAACTCAATACAATAACGATTCTGCGTGGTATAGATTTGAAGGTCCTTTGTATGTTTCCGGAGATATCTGGCACAGGTCACGCAGTTCCATTAAATTACGTCCCGGTGGTGATTCGTGGGCCCAGAACCACGTCAGATGAATTTTGTGGCCAAGACGTATACGGGATTTAACTGTCACGTTCCTCAAATCACTGTTATACTATTCTGGCTTTGTGACACGCACAGTCATCCTGTCATATCCGGCGTGGAAGACATGAATCATTAAGGGATGCAGGTGGTGTGAAATAATTTTCACGTAGTCCTCAGCTGTCCTGATGCCTTCGACCATTAGCACAGAACCCACGGAAGACCAAGAGAATGTTGCCCATAGCATAATACCAATCCCTACTGGCCTGATCCGCCGTCCAATTCCGATGCTGTAGTGTCCACTGCAGTCTTAATTGACGATGCCGTTGGAATATGTATCGGCCGTCTTACTTTTTAGTCCAATGTTTCACAGTGAGTTCTGAACGGTGTGTTCCGAAACACTTGTTCCTGCACCAGCATTGGACGTTACCGTCATATCTGCCTGAGACCACTTATATCCTGCTTTATATAGTGGGCAAGTCTTAGACCTCCACGTTCTGTGATAAGTAATGGACGACCACCATCGTTGTAACCTACTCGTAGTTTTACCGCCCTTCAACAACTTTCCGCAGATGCTCAGTACAGTAGCACGCGAACAGCCAACCAGCCTCACTGTTCCCGAGATGCTCATTCCCAGGAACAGGGCCATAACAATCTGCCCTTTGTCAAAGACACTTAATTTCCAATTTTCCACACGTATAGTCCCTATACTCCGCGTATATACATTCCTTAACATAAGACGTATCAACACCGTCACCAGACGGCATTCAATCTCACGGTGGGTAGGGGTCATAAGGTTCTAGCTCATCAATGTATATTCTTATGAATTACATGTACGAGTGTTAACTTTATGAAGAATTAAAGCAGGATATTTCAATTCAAATATGAGGACTATTCTTACTGCTAGTACTCTTCTACCACTACTGCAATTGTTACTAATACCACCAACAATTGTTTGTTACAATCGGAATAAGGTATTCCATTAGCGTACGTTTAATGGAATTTCGGACTGCGCTTAGAATTTAGACTTTTCTGAAACCGGTAATGTACTGAGCCACCAACCAAATTACCTGGAATACCTCCTGTTTTAACAAACCTTCTTAGTAGTCGAGATAATTTGAACTTGTAGAGGATTTCGGTCAAGAAACCGAAAATAAATTCGACCACGGAGAAACCATCCCGCCTTTCATCAGTAGTGATTTTTTGGAACCACGGAAAACCAATATCTGTATGACCGACCAGGGAATCAAACCCACGATTTCCAGAATGACATAACTGACCATTAATCATTCACTCAACCAGTTCAGTATAACAGATAAATGGATTATAGATTTTTTAGCCTTGCAAATGTATCTACATTTCTTCCTCTTTTACATTTCTTCTTCAGCTACAGCTGGTTTCACTGATTGACTATTCTTTTATTACACATTTCCATTATAGTTTAAAAACTCTCCTATCCCTTTCTCTTTTTCCATCCTTTCTCCTTCCATTTTGTACATACGTTTATTCCAATAACTCCTCTCTTTTACAATTGTCACTTTTTTGTTTTTACTTGGCAGTAAAAGGCCTCATCTCTTAGTTATATATTTTCGACCACTGTGCCGAATGTGATATGGCTCATAAAAGTTTCATTTCACTTTTTTTGTAGTCTTTTGTTTTGATTTCATCAGCTGTGGTTAGTGTACATTTATATGATTTCTTTTATTACTTCATAATCTTTCTTTGCATTCAATGTATTTTTATTGCACCTGTTTTACTGTTTTCAGTTTATGGATGCATTAGAGATAAACCATTGTACTCTTCAGGTCTTGTTTTCTGTCTTTGCTTTAAATTTTGGTAGTGAAACTAGTTTCCCATGTAGGTATTGATTCTTATCTACTGTTGTTTGAAACAGTTCTTCGAATATATTGTGTAGTAGTTCCTTTTTTCCATAATTTATCATCTCATTTATTGCACTATAGGCCCTAAGAGCTTTTCTCCTCAATGACTTGTTTTCTCTCTCCATATAATCGTATAAATCAATGAAAATGTTTTAAAATATTGAAGGCTAAATAAAAATTCGTTTGGTGTAGAATACAAATACCAAAACGTAATCAAGATGAATACTCACTCCTTGGAAGAGAAAGAAGAAATCTGATAGATATACGACCAACAAGGTTTGACTTGCTCTGTTAGTGAAATATGTAAAAGATCCCCACATATTCCCAAAAAATAGTACAGAAAGCAGTAAAAATGAATCAAGGGGATTTCTAAATTTTAAAATCTGTTAAAGTTTCTAAACAAAACTTTTGAAAATATTATACATTTTACATAGCAGCACATCGGGTTATAAAGAATTTCCATCACAGTAAACGAGAATATTACCATGATGATGCCGTTAACTGTGTAGTTAGATAGGTTTGAGGCATATATGCTGTACGTGAATAAATTTGTCTTGATATGGTCAGGGGTCATTAATAGTTTCTGTTTCATAGATGCTATCCTTCTGAACTAATAGATGTAGCTATTGGAAGAAATTTCCGAAGACGTTGTGTTGGAAATTAATGAAATAAGAAATATAATATTTCAATGAATTCTCCTAAAATACATACAGTTTCTAGGCCAAATTAATCATGAATTTTATACAAAGAAAATAAAAAAAGATTCTAAATGTATAATGTGTAGTTAGACGGTTAGCTGTAAACATTTATTATTACTTCAAGTTCTTTAAGCTCAGAATTTCTGTTGCATAATTTTTTCTAAAAATAGAAAATTATACTCAAACACATATCGATTGAAACCAGAATATTATTTTATGAGCATACTACTCAAGAAAAATCGATTCTTGTATGAATTTACACCCCTTCAGTATTAAATATTGATGAAAGCCTATTTTCTAAGAGATCAGAGCGCTATTGATTATAAAGAATATCACTGGATTTTAGAATTACTGATCTTTTCCATGATAATGCCTTTTTTCGCCATTGGATTTATTGTTACATAGTTTCTCTCTCCGAGGGCAATTTTACGGAAAGCCTCTAGTTTTATATTCATGGAAGCAATGCCCGTTATTTTCTTTTCTTAATCTGTAACAGCGAATAAGAAGTAGTAAATAAATTTTATGGTCGCATAAATTTTTTATTGCGCTACGTTTTCCAGGCAGTCCATGAACGGACTTCCGTTAATCGTTGCAACGAAATAAAAATAAAATGCAAGGCTCTGCTTGTCTGACGCAATAAATTCCACCTTAATGGAGAACTGAAACACAATAACATAAATTTGAACATTATGTAATAAAGTCAACAGCAGGGTCATATTAATTAATATCAGAGCATTAAAATTTTAGTGAGATATCTAGACATTCAACACTATATACTGCTGAGGAGCAATATTTTATGGTTAATATATTATTAAAGTGTGTTATGTTCCTATAATATTTATGATATTAATGTATTTTTGACTGGTTCGACACACTTCCGAAACAGGAACTTCTTCATATAAACAACTTCTGAACTCTGTTTGGTTTTGATGTACGTCTCGCATGTTGCGTCATAATTATGGGTATGTAATTTGTTTTTAATTTACAATTATTCTAAAGAAAAACACTAACTAAATATTCCATTTTGACATAGCAATCACGCATGATACTCAAAATTTTTAAGCTAGATGGATTCTTGATTCTGGTTTCAAATAAGACGAGCAAGATCTTACGTGTGTTTACCTAGAACTAGCTATAGACATATTATCAGTTGGTACATTATTTTAAATGAAAATAAATGTGCCATCAGTTGGTTAAATTGGATGGTTAGCTTAACTTTGGTTAAGTTTTAAACTATGTTAAACGAAGATTCAGCTGAATAGACGTCGTTGGTGCTTGGAGGCACAGTTGATAAAGTGGTCCTGAAATGTAAAGGAAGCGACTATCAGCATATCTTATATATATATATATAACGCGAAATTATAAGAAAGATCCTTGGCCCAGAAAAAAAACATATGACGAATATAGTCATAAATCTCTAAAAACAACCGAAACACTGTCAAACCTCGCGGCCGACATCAGGAAATGAAGATTAAGATTTTATGGACATATCCATAGACTCCCAGCAACAAGACTGATTTTAATAAATTGTTACGTACATAGAACAGCTTAAAACTATGCCCTGGATCAAGCAGATCAAAAAAAGACCTCGAAAAAGCACACATAAGCTCATCAGAAATCATAGACAGACAAACATACAAAGAAAAAATTAACAAATGGGAAGTACCACCAGAGAATGAAGTCATTAAGAGACCGGGGACAAAGTGGACTGAAGAAAGGAAGAGAATCCACCGAGAAAAAATGAAAGCTATATGGAAGCTTATTAACTGTCTCGTTAAAGCTTTGCGTGATCCGACAGGGTCCAATTGAAGATGATAACTATATATATATATATCTATTAGAATTTAAAGTAACAATGCACCACCATACTGAACCGGGAAGATACAACGGATCCAGATTTTAATCTCTGGCATCTCCATTGTGGATGTCGTATATTATCAAATACAGAGATATGGCACTGCGAATAGAAAACTGGAAGCGGAAATGATACAAAAGATAGCAGTATTTTTTCTGTACATTTCTGTCATTTATGAGTTCTTCATTAATTAATTATTGTCTGGTGTTGCTTAATTAACACGTATATATTTCAGAATGCCGGTGACGAGGGGATTGTCCCTGTTAACATATTGGCAGTAGCCCGCGTCTCTGCCCAGTAGTGTTGGTGCCGCACCGTAAGGCGTACAAATGGGCAGCGGCTGCTGTTAACGCTCGCCCGTGTGGGCTTAGCGGCGTCAGGGCGGAGCCGCCCAAGTTGTTAGGGCCGATTATGGCGTCCCCGCAGGCTGCGTCCGTTGTGGTGGCGAGGCAGCCTCACGTACGCTGTCCTAAGTGGCTGACTTAGCTGTGGACTCGCCACATCTAGCAGACGCACCCACAACTGAAGACATTAATCACTGAAGGAATCCACAATAAGTCATCTACCAGTCTTCCCCTGAGAAACAAACTAGACTTTATTAGCAAACTGGTGATACACCACTCTTTCATTTTCTTTCAATATCAACTACAGACAGGGGTGTAGTCTTTCCTCAACACTTTTTAACATGTATCTGAAAGAGGCCATTAATACATGCAAAATTAATACACAGCGAGGGATGTATACATAGGATGAGGCGCTTCCCATAAATGTACTTTTATTTGCTGCCAACCTACCTTTAATAGAAGATGCTGTAAGTGGATTACAAACAGCCGTCCACAAATTACTACTACGTTCAGGGCGCTACAGCCTCAAGATATCCACGAACAAAAAAAAAGTAATGGCTTTGTGTAATCGAGAACCTATTAGAACAAACATGTTATAAATGGCTACCAGGTGGCACAAGTTTCGCACTATAAATACGTACAGTCGCCAACCTCGGTAGCGTAGGGTCTAGAGTATTAGCTCCATGTGCCGAAGGTCGCCGGTTCGAGTCCGGCCGAGGGCATGGGTGTTTAGTGTATGTGTTGTCTGTATGTCATGTTCATTGTGTTGTGTCTAGAGCCACTTGGAAAATAATACACTGTGAAGCTATGAAGAGACTGAAGTACACTGGGTGATTCGAAATACACTTGAGTTGGCTGTATGGACTCGAAGCCAAAAGCCATTAAAAAAACAAAAAAAAACCCCTACATACAGTACAGGGTGTTTCAAAAAGAACTTTACAACTTTGAAAATTCATATAAATTTTATGAAACAAGGTACAGAGCTGGTTTTGGCGTTGTTTTAAAGGAAAGCACTTCAAGTTTTTTTTACCTTAAACTAAAGATGTTCTATGTGGCTTTCGTTGGTTATTCTGCAGACATCCCATCGGTAGTCGATTTCTTCCCAGACTCGCACTAGCATTTCAGGTGTAACTTGCTCAGCAGCAGCGTAAATTCTTGCTCTAAGTTCAGGTAGAGTGGCCGGCAAAGGAAGTACGTACACCATATCTTTTATGAAAACCCAGAAGAAAAAATCTAGCGGTGTCAGGTCTGGGGAACGGGGGGGGGGGGGGGGCATGCAATTGGCGCATCACGGCCAATTCATTGACCTGGAAAGCGGTCATTGAGAAAATCCCGGACGTCAGTCAGATATTGTGGTGGTGCGCCATCTTGCATAAAGAAAACATTTCGTTCTCGGTCATCCTCATCGATCTGTGGAATCAAAAGTTGTTGCAACATATCAAGGTACACTATCCCGTTAATGGTTCTCTCTTGGAAAAAAAGGAGCCGTACATTTTCCTCTTGCTCAACGCGCAAAAAACATTCACTTTAGGGCTATCACGAACATGTTGCAATGTTTCATGTGGATTTTCACTGCCCCTACAGTTATGTGTGTTAACCTTGCCACTTGAGTGAAAAGTTGACTCGCCAGAAAAGATTATGTTGTCCAAGAAATGTTCATCATCATCCACTCGATTTAACATATCCACACAGAAGTTCCTACGTGCAATCTTATCAGTGTCTTTAATTGCTTGTAAAAGCGAATATCGGTATGGTTTCAAATGCAAACATTTTCTCAAGACACGCAAAACCGTCGTATGTGGGACTTGCAGCTCACGAGATGCACGCCGGGTCGATTTCGTAGGGCTGTTGACAAAACTTTTTCTCACTTGCTCAACGACCTCGTCAGATGTGCTTGGACGACCTGAGGATTTTTTATGTTTTACTGAGCACCCTGTTTCTAAAAAATATTTATGCCACTCATAAATATTAGGCCTACTAGGAGGATCTTTAGCGTACTTGGTACGAAAATTACGCTGAACTGTTGTCACAGACTTCGATTCTTCAAACCAAAACACACAGCCAGCACGCTTGGGTCCAGTGAAGGCATCCATCTTTAACGTAACTGCCGCTAGCGCTTGTGCGGCGCGATTAGGCACTAGCGGACTACGCGAGTCAAAATTTGAAGTGTTTTCCTTTAAAACAACACCAAAACCAGCTCTGTACCTTGTTTCATAAAATTTATATGAATTTGTAAAGTCTTTTTTGAAACATCCTGTATTAGTAAAGATTTTGATTATATAGTGAGCAAATATCAGATGATGTTTGAAACGATATCTAAAACTTTTGGAAAAAACACGCGCAGAGACACAAAAATGAGATTTTATAAAATTATGGCTGTTCCTATGTTTCTCTATGAGAGTCTTGTGACATAAAGAGAAGAGACATGAGCCACTTACAAGCAGAGGAGATGAAGCTCCTGAGGTGGATAAATGGATGTAATAAGAAACGAGATAATAAGAGATGTGCTGAGAACAGATAGAATAAATGACAAGATAGAGGAACATAGGAATAACTGGAGAGACCATCTAGTATAGAAGGAATGCTACATGATTACCAAAAGTAATAAATCAATATAGACCTAAAGGTAGAAGAAGTGTAGGTAGACCACGGGAGAGACAGGAATAGACCCTGAAGCCAGAACAGATCAACAAGCCTAATCCTTGAATAGGAATAGGAAGAAGAAGAATATCAGTTACTTAAAAAATTAAAGTCACCACTGCGTCGTAACAGAGGTTGGCTTTGTGCAGATAGAAACTGTCGGTTAGCTTCCTGGATGTATACAGTAATTTCAGAAAAAAAATTTATAACAACGGATAGTGCGTTCCAGAAAGAACGTGTACAGTTCCTTGGTCCGAGAGTGTGAGTTTACTCTCGGATGCAACAAACTTGAAGCCTTATGCCAATTGGACATTGGGGGGGGGCTGGATAATTATTGAATATTAATTGAGTTACATGTTCACGAAATCTCTAGAAAGGTTTCTGTACGACAAGATTAAATTTTAGCCACTTGTTAGTAATCCAGGTAGAAAATTTTCGAAAACGATTGACAATGATTTTAATTTCTAAACTCTGTTATCCATATACTGTCGTAATAAGATTCATACCCCGCTGTTATTATAAATATCACTTCAATAGTCTGAAAAAATCATGCTTTCTACTCCAAAAATGTAATTCGTTATGAAGGAAATCTCACGATGTTATGAAGATTTTAAAAAGGCGCCTTTGGAAATAATGTACATGTACATCGTTTTCTTTTGCAGTTAACAACAAGGTGCAGAGTTGAAACGCTAGTAATGTTCTGTTATAACTTAAAACAACTTATTCGTCTTTGATACCTGTGCGAACTAAATAGAAAACTAATTCCTGGTGATTCCTGGTCAGGTCATACAGATCGTACCCTTCTCGATGCAACTTTTCCGAACAAAGATGTTATGCTGACCATATTGCCACCGAAAACAACAAAATATTTCCAACCCCTTGATGTTTAATTCTTTCGGCAATATAAGCTCTATATCAAAAGGATTACTGATTTTGTAACACTACAATATGCTAGCGTACAATCAATTTGCTTCACCTACGTACAGTATAAGCCTGTGTTGCAATATGCTTTGCGAAACCCAGGGTTGACATACCAACATCATCATATGAAAATGTAATTAGTGTGACTTTTGATATGGGGCTGTGTGAATGCGAAAATGATTTGGAATGTGAGAACGTGGCTTTAGTGTTGTGTAGACATTGTTCTCTTCCAATTTGCTTTAACCACTTCATCGGAATCCAGCATCTGCACTTTGAGGACAAAAAAAAAAAAAGCAGTATCGGATGTGTTGTACTGCTGTATTAGCGTGTTTTTGCGCTGTATTAAGTACCATAAGCAGAGGGTTTTTAGCACTGTTGATTGAAAATATAATGATACACTTACGTCATTGAATTACGCGTAATGTCTTTCATTCGGTACTGATACCATGTTACTTTGTTTCTCTCTATTAAAATGTTAGTTGCGGTAGAATGCAATATTTTGCTTGGAAATGACACACACCACTATTTTGTTTGTGATCGCTTGTTATTCTGAGTATGTTTTCGTGCGGTCCGAGCGTTCGAGGTCAAAGGTGTTCTTTGTTAGTAATAATATCTAATCACGCCTCAGAGGACCATTCCGTTTATACCAATATAAATGAAGGCGTTAGCAAGGTTACGATGTGAATTATATTAGGTCCGGAAGGAGAGTGGGAAGCATGTGAGGATCATAATAATTAATGAAAGCCCTGTGATGTTATCTTCGTTTCGCGCGATACGTTGGTGGTCTGATGACCGACTATGATATTCAACAAATAGTACTGGACCGTCAAAGGAATCCCCAACATTATGCGGAATTCCTGACGGCAAGCCGTGACAGACTTGTGTTTAACGTCGCACGGCACGGCGTGCATAGCTGTGACGTCTGTGGTGGCCGCATTCAATTTGCATGTGCCTCCATTACCGGTCTGAGCTCTACGGTCCACCAGGGACAACACGGCCTCACAATGACAACGAGCCATTAGCCCCGGCGTCGCTACTCTGTTTTTACCACGTGACACGTACCAACTCCATCCGGTGTGAGAATAGAACTAAGTGTTCATGCACTTTTTATTCCTTCAAACGTAAATAAATGAACTGCCTATTTATGCGATACTTGGAAATAAAGGTCTCACACGTCATCGAAGTTTCTTTTTATTTTATTTAAGTGGAAACGTGTGTAGACTGCGGGTAAATCTATGAATTCGCGTCACCAAGATGCTATGACACGTTGCGCATCTGATATTCCCGTTGGTCGCTTTTTTTTTGAACACATAGCTTTTATCAGATTTTGATGGAACTTTGCGTATATATACTTTGAAACAAATAGAAAAATACTTTTTTAGTTTGACTTACAAAAACCTAAACTCGATCCTCCTTCCTCCCTTCACTTTAACGTTGTTTATATAAACCCACATTTTTTTATCAGATTTTGTTAGTACTTAGCACATGTATTTTAGGAGTTTTATTTGATTATATGAGCTACGCCGGGACGTTCTGTAGTTCTGAATCCATGTTAAACTGCAGGTCCCTGAAGAAAGGAGTTAGCCTTTTAGCCTCTGACACAATAGCTTGGTACATCTGCTTCGGAAAGGTTCAACTAACTTTCGGGTTGTGGACTAAGTTAGATTTTTAATTTTTGAAGTGAGAAGTTGTTTAGGCGCTATGGGTAAAATCTAATAAATTGCTAATGTTAACTGTATTCTCTTATCTGTAGTGGTCTGGTGGCTCAGTGGTTAAAGTTTCTGACTGGGGAACGAAAGGTCCTTGGTTCGAATTCCTGTCTCTGCGGGGATTTTCATAGACCCTCAACCTGACTTTCACCCCTGGCACTCCTTGCTGTATAATGAGTAGTACGCTAGAACGCTTCCGTGGTTCGGATTCCACAGTAAACTGTAGGTCCTGTGTACCTGGTAGGACTACGGAATTACGTTAACTCGGCTAACACAAGGGCGGAATGCGCAGCCGATAGAAACCCTGGCTCCAGGTCATTATGACCACACGGAATTATTATTATTTAGTATATATGTAACTATATGCATGACGTATTGCGCGTATGATATGAATAGTTTTTACTTGTGTCAGCAGTTCCCAATCAGTGCCAACTGTTTTCTTTACCATCGCATACCCTTCAAGATAGCACTGATATAGCAATAAATGTTAGCACAACGTATAAAGTTTATAGAAAATAGCAACTAGTAGCTTCTAGCTTTATTGCTTAAATACAAACGCACGTACAACATGTAATGAAGGTCCTGGTAGCACATAATAGCAGGCAAACTCTGCAATACATATTGGTTGGCGCTATCTGAGAATAAAAAACTGATTAAATTCATTAAAATGTACAAAAAAAAACAGACACCAATGGATGCGATCGAAAACTTTTTTTTTTTATTATATCCGATACATTAAACAAAAATTACAACACAGATTCCTTTATATTTTACACATAGATGGTGTCGGGTATGTAGAAATGAAGAGGTTAGCACAGGATAGGAAGGGATGGAGGATTGCATCAAACCAGTCTAAAGACTGACGACAGCAAAAAAAAGATGGTGTATGATCCGAAGTTGCGGCGAAAATTAGAAGTTTGACGTTATATCACCCTGGTGTCGAAGTCAAGAGATCAAATCCAGTTTTTGAACACGGTATGGAGTGACATCTCGAAATTTGGTGCAGAAGCCTTTGAACAGATCAAAAGTTGTTCGTTAAACTCTCGTTAAGTTTAAACTGGAGCGGTCTGCCGCAAACAAAGTCAAAGGTCACTAGTGGATTTTTTTCTTCTTCTACACGACCTTTTCCCAACATTGTGCGGTCAAATATGGAGTTACAGTTTTACGGCCTAATGCTCTTGTTGACGCTAAGCATTTTACACCTACTTCCAGGCTGTACTAAATTGTAATGGAAAAGTGCTGTCTGTGAAACGTGTAAACATGTTCAGTGTATAATAAGTGTATGTGTAGTTTCTGAGGCATTCAACTTAAAACAGCAGTGAGGAAGGTTGGTACGCGTAGGCCATAACCGAATTTCTGACAATGTCAAAAGAAAGTCAAACAGATTTTGCTAAAAAAAATTCATAGTTATTAAGCACGTTAATCCAAAAAAAAATTTTGTATATTGAACTTTTACTTGGATGATTTCTGACATTGGTAGAAAATCAGAAACTGGAAATTTCGAACCAGTTCTTACGGAAACATTTTGAAAACGGTGAGGAGGAACATATAGCAATAAGGTCCAAAAAGCTTTGCATAAATACCATGTAGCTACAAAAACTACTCGTATGTTAAAAAACTGGTATGGTCTGCCAGAAATAAGATCAAGATAAAAACAGATTTATGAGGATATGGGAAAAACCGTCAAATAGATCGAGTTCTAGTTCTGCATAGTGATGAAGCACGTAATTGGTAAATTTTTTGTATATTCCAATTTGATCCTAAATAATCTCTGACAGTACACAGCACTTGATACAAAATAAATCGTTCTTGTCAAATATATATAATCCCGTCATCTTCTTTTTGTTCATGTGAATTATTGATCCGATCTTTAATCACTCATTGTGAGACATAAAAGACCGTAAGAAATTACAGTGCTAACTTCTAATGTATCATTGTGGGCTGCAGTTTGCCTATTCACAAATGCTTTCTCGTCCTATACTTTACATTCTGTTCGGAAAGTAATACTCAAGAAAGCAAACATAAGAAAATTTTGACCACGTCATTCAGTAGCGAGACGTCCAGTAGTATACTGTTGTTGTATTCTTGATCCTAAACAATCGGTGCTGTCGGACGCTTGTCAGATATTCAAGCAGGAAAAAACTCTTACCCGTATTTTATTTGCCCAAAATGTTCCAGACATTGTTCTTATGTCATTTACAACATTCTCCCCAATACAAGCTCTTGTTTTTTACCTGTCATCAGTCTCTCGACTGGTTTGATGCAATCCTCCGTCCCTTTCTATCTTGCGCCACCCTCTACATCTCAACTTAACCCTTACACCCACATCCTCAATTTTCTGCTTAACATATTCTAATCTTTGTCTACCTCTATAATTCTTCCCTCCACTCATAAATTAACCGAACCCTCATGTCTTAAAATGTGACCCACCATACTGTGTCTTCTTTCTGCAAGACTCTTCCAACTTTTTGTTTTTGGTCTCCTTTCGCTACCATGAAATGTTGTGCTCCAAACATAGAATTTAAATTTTTTTTTCCTGAGTGTTGGATCAATATTTGGAACTAAGAGACTTTTCATTTTCATGAACGCTCTTTTTGCTAATGCTATTCTGTTTTTAAAACACACATACCCATATATATATATGCGGCTGTTTCCGTATACCACTTCTTCTATTCCCAAAGATTTCTGTTTAATATGGCTGCTTTTACATGTTTAGTCCAATTTCTGGTTGGTCTTCCTCGTTTCAACCCTTCCCAAACATTTTTTTTGACAGCTACAGAAAGTGGCCGAAAAATGTAAGACGTTCCTCACCTGTAGTGTCCATAATGATACCTTCCGCATTCATTTTCTCTCTCATTGTATCATTACTAAAAAGTTTTAATTTTATTATAAGACTACTACTTTTGCAGAAGTCCTCTTTATGGGACAAAAATCTGTCTTTATCTGTTGTTATTTCCCTCGTCCTCAACCATTAGGTCAGATACGTTCAGTTATACTGATATATATAACTTTTTATTTTTATTATATTTTGTAGTTGTCGGATAACAGTGAGTTAAACTGACGGATCGCCATTCTTCATGTCATATCTCGTTGACCATATTTTCGTTACTTTTACCATTGGAAGAAATTGTGACACCTAGGTATTTGGAACAAGAGTAGTGTTTAACTGTAGATTGGCCAGTTTTGAAGTCATTTTCTTCCACTTCCATGTGTGTTTTTCATGTTCATAGTATAATCAAAATTTTCGAATTCCTGATTAAATTTTCCCAACTTTGCATCGTCTTGTTCCTGATTATTGAGAAAGAGCATGGTATATAGTCTCATCACTCTATATTTTTCCTGCCGATTGTAAAAATACCGTCACGTACTGAAATAACTGATAGCACTTTAACGCGCGCGTTTCTTTCGTGGAAGACGTTAGAGAAATTCTTTTCTATTCTACTGTAATTTTTGAAACCACTGTACGTTCAGCGGTGGTGAGTTGAATGAAAATTCGGAGAAGTGGAATAGTTTACTGATGTGTTTGGAATGAAGAGCGAGTGAGGCTATTAATTTCCTCATTAAATTTTTGATGGGTGTAATGGATCGTAATTATACGATTCAATTCCAAACGTGTGCAGCTGTTATCAGCGAAAGGGCTGGCAATCAACTGTTGAATGGGGGTTAAAATTGATATTTGTGGCAGAACTGAATCCCTTTACCATCATCCATTTTCTTCTGTAATTACACCAGTTTCTATAGTAAAAGTATTAAATAAATTTACTTGAAAGTATCTTCTTGCCTTTTCGTCTGTCAGAAATAAACGTGACAAAGTGATAGGTAGCTTACTGTTATCCGATATAACAAAAAATAATTCTTTTTGAGAGTGAAATTTTTGCATTTTTAAGCTTTTTTCTTGTAATTCATTTTAAAAAATCTGAAGTAACTAATGTTTTATCAGAGATATACATACATAAATAGTTGTCCTCGTCTCCCACCGTGGGACCTCATCAATTTGATGTAACGTTTCGAAGCCGCTCTGCTATTTCATCTTTCGGTGAAGTGAGAACTTTATATACAATTGATACGCCGCAAAAGCATCCATATGTCCCATATGAAAATTTTTGCAAGTGAAATAAAAAGGAAAAACTAGTGGTAAAAAACGGCAGAAAGACAAGTGAGAAGAACACAAGGGGAAAAAATAATTGCCGGCAGACTATGCACGGCGTATAGGCAGCGAAAAAATAACTGTTAGAGAAGTAAAAAATAAATGTATTGAGACGCAAATTGCTTATGGAAAATCTCTTTTATGATCAGAATAAGCTTAAGATACCTGGAATAATTACATAAAGAATTGTATTATGGGAACAAGTTAGAATATTGCGTGCTGACATTAAGATTCTAGCAAGACCCTTTCTTAAGGGGAAAGATTTTTTTTTACCGTAATGGACAATAAGTGTTTAAATGGGAACCACTTTTATATTGTCAAATCGCTACAACCTCACTCATCTTTCAATTACATTGTTTTGAAACGTGAAACATGGAATAAAAGTCTTATATTGTATCCATATTAGCTAATTATTTATCAGTTAAAGGAAAGCAATATTTTTTATTTAACATCAGTTCCGTTAATACATGTACATCAATATATCAAATCATGCATTTTCTGTTTCTGCTGCACATAATTTTGCTCATGATTTTGTATGAAAAATTAAAATGAAAAAATATTTTTTAAAGGTACTGACAGTTGTTTACTTCGAGAAGTAACTGCTATTTATCTCCGCAGTTTTAAGAATTCCCGTTTCGGAAAATTCGTGACTACAGAATATAAAGTGTGTGACAGCTTTTTGTTTGGTGAGTGAGTAGGTTACTGCCTGCTGTCTCTGCAGATAATGGTTTTATTATATTAAGTTTTTGATTAAAGTTAAACGTGGTCAAATGCCACAAGAACGTCAAAATAATTGATTTAACACAGCTGTGTTGTGCCTGTAGATAAAAAGATAAAAGCATAACACGCCGCTCGTGGACTTCCAGTGATTTTTTAGTGTAAACATTTTTATGCAGCAATATGGGTGTATTAGTTTTTATCGTAAATATTTGATCAAGAAAGAATGATGTAAGATATTGATCCCGGTCCTTAGGAGAATTGAAGACGAGACTACAGATAGTCCTATACAGAAATGTTATATTTTTCGCATGGAATAAGTGTTTACTATTATCTGCATTGTTTATTGAATAACATGGGCTGCATTAGATACATATTTAGAAAATAAATTCAAA
>CM061914.1:145857763-145958114 GCA_031002005.1 Vandiemenella viatica | reverse complement strand
GATTTCATAATTTTTTTCCGAAAGATGTGAATTTTTTCAGTTTATTCCATGCCGTTTCCACAAATTAAGAGATTTTGAACCATATTTTTTCAATTTACTCAAGGATGTTTGAGTCATCTAAAACAATGTTGTTTTTTCTTAAAACGTTTTTTAAACCATTATCGTAATTTTTTTACTGTAGGTTTCAAATGCACAATGGTCTGTTTAGCAGATGTAACTACTATAAAAGAATCATTTTAAAAGAAGTATAAAATAATTTAAGATTTTTAACGTTTTTTAAGTTTTTTAAATAAAAAAAGGAACATTGTTTCAGATGACTCATATGTCTTTGAGCAAATTGAAAAAAAAAGGTTGTAGAAATCGCATGGAATAAACTGAACAAAATCACATGTTTCGAAAAAAAATATTTATACAATCAATATCTCTAAAACGATTAGATTTTTACTAAAATGAAATTTTGTCATGTAGTAGGAAATCCTGTGGTTGTAGGTTTATTCTTTCATTCCTGGACTCTCTGTATACCACGAGACCAATAATATGCGTAATAAATCAACCGCAAAGTGTAAGAAGAATTAATTGGTGCTCAAATTTTTAACGTCAGAAATAATAATAACGACTAGCTGTTACCCATGACTTCACTAATCTGATTTTTTATTATTATTATTTTGCAAACTGTTATGAGACGAATCCAAGCTTCTATTGAAGTTTCTTCATTTTGACCTCCTAATATGCAGCGAACGCTCAGTAAGGAATGTTGCAAATTCCGTTTATGTAGGAATCACATACGAAACCAGAGATGTTTCCATGATGTGTGGTATTGCTTCATATTGATAACGCGCTCAATTCTTGTCGTCTCCAATGCGTTCACGACTCATAAAGTTAAATGAATGATCATTGTAAATATAATAATATCCTCTTCAGTCCCGAGGTATCATGTATGATACCTCCAGGAATTATTTTTTCCTCGGGCCACTGCACAGCTGAACCTTTTCTGGCCGATCGTATCATCTACAATATACATCTCGCTTCTCACAGCTCTTCTGCCTAGCGTCACAAGGTTGCAGCACCGATTGGAAACTTGGGATACTGCAGCTGTACAACATAGCTCGTCAAAATAAAGACATATCTTTTTTCCAAGAAATAAAGCAACATGAAGCAGTAAAGTTGTGTGTATAATTTTCATGCTTGAATTCTGAGTTATCATACGTGATACCAACTATAAGAAAGTTAATTAGTATTGTTTCAAAAAATATTTTCATGGTCATTCATTGTTAACTAGCATTAACACAAAGTAAATAACACAATAGTAGTTCTCATGCACTTTTATTATGAGCTCAGGACTGAAGAGGATATCAGTTCTGATCTTGCCGTTGTAACATTTCTGGCAAACAGTCGTGTACAAGAAATAACTTATAGTTAAATAGATATTAATCAGTGGACTCTTTTATCTTAAATTATGAAGATTTTTATGACCCGTCAGAATGAAGCATATCCTGTTTTACGCTTCACACAACGGGCCATACAGTTATAGAATCTCCATCAAAACTCGACCAACAGATTTTGTGTGGATCTCGTTCAACGAAACGAAAAGCAGACGAACAGACACGTTTTTCTATGTTTCTAAGCCTTACGATGCCACATCATGATAAAATATGTATAATTTTAGTTTCAAGACCCTGTTGTTTGAAAGTCTACTAAAATTCGTCAAGACTAGAAGATCCGTTTGAAAATTTGATGAATAAAATACGATAAATAGTAAAATTGGTGGTTTGTAATGGCAAGAAAGAAGAATCTTCTCTTTTTTGATAATTGTTAATTTGTTTGATGTAATATTTCCAACATATTATAAAACAGTTAGGAAACACATTTGGACGTGGAAAACTGTCACTGAGCTTTACGGAATACAACTAACCTGAACAAAATATACAAAGCATATCCACATCTCTGTGAGACGTGCTGCTGCGATCATAAACCGCTGTATAATTTCGGAAATTAAATCTTTAAGTAAGACTTGTATAGCAAAACAGAAGTGTTTGCCTAGCAGAGAAAAATATCCGTAAATCTATTTATAGTACTACACATAGTTGATGCTGCTGTACATCGGATACGCGCTCAATCCTTTTAGACGTCAGTTAAACAGTTTATTACTATCTCTGTGATATGAACTGCTTGGCTGTGAACAGTCTCATACGCAAGACCTTCATAGTTATTTGCTCTTTAAGGGTTAAATTCAGAAAAACTTCCATCTTAATTTATTATGTTACACAACTAGAGAACTTAAACTTTAAAATGATTATCGATTTTGCGTAGGTATCAAGGGAGATAGATGGCTCCTGAACAAAACAAAAAAAAAGCATAGTACAAATATTATTACTTTTTCCCTTTAAGGGTCGAATTCCGAAAACTTCCATTCCTAAAATATGATATGACCAAAGCGGAGATCTTAGTCGTTAGAATGATACTTCATTTACCAATGACGAAAAATGGATCGTTGCAAAAAAAAAAAAAAAAAAAGCGTACGAAATTTTGCGTCCGTTGCACTCAACGAAACAGAATTTGTTTCTCGCAGTCGAAATGTGTAAAGATAAATATATACCAAAGTACAAGTGTATTAATTAACAATATTATCTAATAAATGTAATGGAAACAATTGCGTTTTCTTAATTACAATTGATAAAATTACTAAAGTTTTAGGAAGGAAACGATTCAGTATTTTTGTTTGCTGTCATCGGTCTCTCGACTCGTTTGATAGAATCCTCCTTTCCCTCCTATCTTGCGATAATCTTTTCATCTCAACATACCATCTGCAGCCCAAATCCTCAGTGATCTGCTTTATATTCTAAATTCTGTCTTCCTCTGCAGTTCTTACCTTCGACTGTCCCCTCCACTAACAAGTTAACCAATCCTGCATGTCTCAAAGTATGACCTACCATTCTGTCTCTTCTTTCTGTAAGACACTTCCACATACTTCTTTCCTCTCCCATCATTTCCAAAACTCGTTCGTTTCATACTTTTTCTATCCACTTAATTTTCAGCTTCCTTCTATATCACCATTTATCAAATTTCATTCTTTCTTGTATTCCAAAAGTCCATGCTTCGATGCCACAAAGAGTTTCAAAAAGTCCTAGATCAGTATTTGAAACTAAAAGATTTCTCATTTTCACGAAGGCTCTTTTTGCTAGTGCTATTCTGCTTTTAACATCATTCCTGCTTCGGCCATCGGTTGTAATTTTGCTTCCCAAGTAACAGAATTCACTTACTTCTCTAATTGCATCCGATAATACTTTTATATTTAATCTACTAGTATTGGTATCATTTCATCACTATTGTCTTGCTTTGATTTATATTCGGTCAAAAATCTTCCTTCAGTATTGTGTTCATGCCATTCAGTAATTTCTCAATATCCTCAGCCCTTTCTGCTAACAAGACAATTTCATCAGTAAATCGTAGCATACTGATTTTTTCTCCCTGAACACTTATGACACATGGAAATTTTTCTTTTACTTTCTTTATTGCTTCCTCTACATACAAATTGAATATTAACGGGGATAGACTACAACCTTGTCTCACGCCCTTTTTAACTGATGCTTGCCTCTCATGATTCTCTACTTTTATTATAGCTACTTGATTCTTATAGAGATTACGTTCTTCTATCTCGGCATTTTAGACCCGACTTCTTTAAAATTTTGAGCATCTTTTCCCTCCTAACATTATCAAAAGCTTTTTCTAAATCAACAAATGCCATAAAAGTCTCTTTGTTTTTCTTGATCCGCCCTTCAAGTATTGATCTTTAAGGCAGAATTGCTTCCCTTGTACCGCGATTATTTCTAAACGCAAAGTGATTTTCACCTACTATGTCTTCTTCTACCCTTTCCATTCATCTGTATGTTATTATGGTCAGTAATTTTGAAGCATGTGATGTTAGACTAATGGTGCGATAATTCTCGCATTTGTCGGCTTGTGCTTTCTTCGGAAGTGTGAAGATGATATTTTTTATTAAAATCAGTTGGAATTTCTCCTGTTTCATAACTTTTTAATATCAGCTTGAATAATCTTTCGATTCCTTCTTCTCCTGGGGATTTAAGCAGTTCTGCAGGGATCTCATCAATTCTAATTGCCTTATTTGCTTTCAGGATACAAATTTCCGTCCTCAAAACAGGATCTCCTAAGTCATCAATGTCGACATCACCTTCCATTTCCATTACACTATTGTTCAAGTCGTCCCCATCATATTGTTTCTCAATGTATTCCTTCCATCGGTTAGCTCTATCGTCTGAACTTAAAAGAGGTTTCCCATCGGCAGCTTTAATGTTCACACATCTTTTTTAATTTCTCCAAATTTTTGTTTGATCTTCCTATATGCAACATCTATTTCACCTATGACCATTTCTTTTTCTATTTCTTCACACTGTTCTTCTAGTTATTTTTCTTTTAGTTTTTCGCATTTCCTGCTTATTTGATTTCTAAATTGCCTGTTTTGCTATCTTCCTGCTTCATCCTGAGCATTTTTATACGTTCTCCTCCGATCCATCAGTTTCAAAATTTCTTCTGTGATCCAAGGTTTTCGGGCAGCTTGATCCCTAAAGCCTAATGTTTCTTTAACAGCTTTCATTATTTCGGTCTTTAATGCATTCCATTCGTCCTCGGTTGAGCTCATTTCAGAGTTACTTCTTAGACCTAGGTCTACCATTTCTACAAAATTTCCTATGGTTCTAGATTGATTCAGTTTATTCACTTCCAGTCTTTTCCACTTATACTGCTTCCTTAATCCCTTGAATTTCAGCCTGCACTTCATTACTATCAAATTATGGTCACACTCTATGTCTGCTCCTGGGTACGCTTTACAGTCTAGAACTTGATTCCTGAATCTCTGTTTGACCATGACATAATCTAACTGATATCTGCCTGTATCCTCTGGAAGTTTCCAGGTGTATATCCTTCTTGCATGGGTTTTTATAGAGTGTATTTGTCACAACCAACTTATATCTTTCACAAAATTCTAGCAACCTGCTTCCTCGCTCATTTATTTCTCCTAGACCAAAACTTCCTACAGTATTCCCCTCTTTTCCTTCTCCCACTATCGCATTCCAATCACCCATGATTATTAGATTTTCCTCCCCCTTCACATATTGGATTAATTCTTCAATTTCAGCGTATATTTTCTCTATTTCTTCGTCATCTTCCTGTGACGTTGGCATATAAACTTGTACTAACGTGGCTGGGGCGGGCTTAGTGCCTAACCTCATCAAAATAATCATGTCACTAAGCTGTTCATAATAACTCACCCGTTTCCCTACTTTCTTGTTCATTACAAATCCTACACCAGTGATTCCATTGACAGCTTGTGTGTTAATTAGCCTGTGTTCCCCAAACCAGAAATCCTGTGCGTCCTTCCATTTAATCTTGCTAATCCCAACAACATCTAACTTAGGTTGTGCCATCTCCACTTTTTGGATTTTCCAACCTACCTGCCCTATTCAGACTTCTAAAATGCCATGCTCCGACTCGTAGAATGTTTCTATCCATTCTGAGCTCCACCCGGAGATCCGATTGGGGGACTATTTTACCTCCGGAATATTTTATCCAGGAAGGAGCCGTCATGATATATGTAATTTGAATGGATTACATGTCCTCGAGATACCCTTTGGTTGTTTAATGCAGTGGTTTCCCGTTCCCTTCTGCATCCCCATGCCGTTGATCATTTCTGATTCATCCGCCTTGAATGGCCGTTTCCAAACCCAAGGGCAAGAGGGTGCCCTGAACCACTCCCCGCTCTTCCGCTCTCCTTTCGGAGGCTGTTGGCAAGCAGTGGGTGACTCCTTATGCCGGGAATCATTCAGTCGCCAGAGCCTCGCCCATGCAACAGGCTGCACGACATTAAGGAGAGGTTGACATTTGGCTGGAAAAGGCCAGTATAGTCTCTCCCAAACCCTTACACCCCATATTCATATATGATTCGTTATAACCCATTTTGTTCAATTAAATTTATACTTTCCCCTCCCTTGGTTCCAAACTTTTTCACATTTTTTCTCATCACTATATACAGCTAAACTTTTTGCCGCATATACTATGGACACTCTTTTTTTATATCGAATTATATTTGCCTCTGCAGCCAAAACTACCTAGCGCAGACCACTAGTGTTTGTGTGTGGTGCTAGCATCCTCCCATCGTGCACTATGATGGTTGCATGTCGGTATCTGTGGGCGTTTTGGAGATATGGTGGTTGAAAGTGGCCTACCTAGGGTTTTTTCATATTTCGAGCAAAGTTTTCTAAAAAAAAACATAAATCTTTGGAATTTTCTAGAATGTACCAAAATGTTTAAGAATGTTCTAGAATACGACAAATATTTCAATTTTTTAGCTATTAACAATGAAACAAGTTTAGTTTGTTATCCGATGTTGACGGAGCTTTCACTGGCGGCTTGCTGATTTGGCAAGGTGTGATACAGGCTACTTTCTATTCTGGAAATATTTAAGGCTCCGTGCAAAAACATAAAAACCTTCAAAATTCATGGCATACAAGAACGAAGTCGTGGCCACCAGCTGATGTTATTTGTAATGACTTTTGCGTTGTGCATCATTGTAATGTTATTATTGTTTTGTTAGTTTTCTTTTATGTACACCTTTAGAACGTATAACAATTATTTCTTAATTTCTCAGGGTTGTTTGAATGGTTAATTTCTAATGAAATGTGAAGTGAATCTAATATGAGACAAATACTTATTTGTAGATTATGAGTTGGAGATTGGGAACCGTCCTAGCATTTGATGATTGCGGAAAACCGGAAAAAACTGCTATCAGGATGGCTGGTAGGTCGGGATCAGGACTTGATGCAGTGTGCGGCGCCTTAACGCATTGAGCCATTGAAGGATAATTCTATTTTTAGAGATTTTATTCAGGTTGCCTCTTAAGGTGTTATTATTTCTCAAAAGAACATATACGTATTTACCTTGTTCATTATTCCATATTCTGCATTTACTAGGACTTTTGGACATTTTAATCCCAGTTTTTCAGTTATCTCTATAAAAAGGTTCATCAATTATGTTGTTGTATCCACCATTCCATTTTTTATCCAATTACTTCTTTAAATCCATAATAAAATTTTGTTTCTTATCCACAGTGTAAATTCAGTCTTATCATGAAATTGCACTGACCCACAGTTGACATTATTGTGACGTCATCTATTGTTTCTTGTCTCTGAGTAATGAGTTTGAGCCAAGAAACGACATATAGTGTGAGGGCAACGTCTGTTGTTTGCTAAAAGGCAGTGGAATTAATCCTTAATGTTTCGTCTAACTATGCTAAACAAGTTCCACTTCAAAAATAGTAATTTCAATATGAACCCCCTATCATACAAAATAATCTAGACTACTTTTAGAAAACCCCAGAACTTGTCCGGTAATCTTGTGTCCTCAGTTTCTGTAGAGACGGACCTGGACCCGTTACCAGGCGACCAGCGGTCGTTTAAGCAAATTAAGTGACGCTCACCGCTATTTTCCGTAACGCGACGGAGCAGTCTTTAATGAAATCCGAGCTACAGAATGGAGCAGGGAAAAGCTCTTTTGAAACGTGATACCGTTAAAAGCATCGCAATGAGAACACCCCGCGTATAATCTTCCATGCTGCATTACGTTTCATAAATCGCATATGCAAATTCGCACTCACACAGCAAGCCCAAAAGAGAAAGAGAGGAGTAAAAAAAAAAAAAAATTAAAAATCGTAAATGCACGGGCAGTCGTGAACCTTGCGTGGCAGACCCGTACCTGCCTCCATAATTCTCCGCTCGTGGCGTGATATGCGAGGGGTGGAATCTCAGCCGGGAACAAAATAAACCCACAGAAAGGAGAGTTATGTAAAATTTTAAATTGCGTTTCAACTGCTGAAGGAGGGCAATTCGTTACCTACGTTTAATCAGAGTAACGTCAACGGGAAAGAAGACTTGGTTGCTTGCTGGAACGAATAATCATTACGTGGCAAGAATAAACTCTTTCAGAAAAGACGGATTCTGTTAACCACTTTTCTTATATTTCCATAATTTAGTTGAATCAAGTGGAACATAATATACTGTGGTTACGTGGGAGGAAAAATATGACTGTTGCTATATTTGTATTAGAAGTACCGAGCATGCTGGTGTAACGGATAGCGTTCTGGCCTCGCATCCGGGAAGACGGCGGTTCGAATCCCCGTCCGGGCATCCAGATTTGGGTTTTCTATGGTTTCCCAAATCACTCCAGGCAAATGCCGGGATGCTTCCTTCAAAAGGCCATGGTCGAATTTCTTCCGATTCCTTGCCCCCCCCCATCCTTTCCCGTCTCTAAAGACCTCGCTGTTGAGAGACGTAAAGCAGTTAAAAAAAATATATATTACAAGTGGAAAAGAATAGCATTACTCGCCACAGAAAAGAAAATAAGGTAGAGAACCGGAAGGAGAAACATGAAAGAACAAAAAATAAATTTCATATATTAGTGTCTACAGGCGCAAGAAGTGGAGCTTCTAAGAGTCACACACGTGTTTTTCTGCGTATTTTTGTTATGTGTTTGATGTTTTTACTCCACTGAACACATTCTGACAAACAAATGAATATTATCAAAAATTTGAAGTACACTTCGGTAGATTATGGAATATTACATCGGGGCTTAGTCTGTATTTTGTGTGTAGAGTTTTTATATCGGAGAGCAACGTGGACAAAATTATCTTACAATCAATAGAATGCGAAAGACACCGGCAAAATAAAGTTTTTATTTGGAACAAATCAAAACTATTTTATTATATAGATATTTACAGGTATTATGTTTATGATTTTTTAAATTATTGATATTAATATTAATTTATGTTACTATTTATTATTATTATACTTCCGTTGTATTCGATGAATTTGTATCAAGTACTTTAATAGTCAGATGTTCATGTTAACTGAAATAGGAAATATAACTTTCATGTTTAATATGATCCACTGCTTAACGTGAGTAGCTGCTTGCATAAAAGTAGCTTTAAGTGTGCATACGCAAAAAGTTAAGTGTTCATCGACAGAACGTTGCATTTGCACGTAACGTGTAACGCGTAATGTTAGGAAATTTGTCGGTACCGTGTTTAAATAAGTTTTACTTCAAAAATGAAAATTTTGGAAATTGGCAATATTTTTTTATTAATTGACTGTTAACCGCTGGGGAGGATACGAACCGGTGTCAAAACTCTCATCACAACTAGTTTTGAGTTACACGAGATTTTTGCTTTTAAATGTTTCACTGTGTGTCCTAAATTGAACCCTGCCTCCATATATATTCTCTTGACTCATTTACCTACAAATTAAACTTTCCCAGAGATCAGTTGTTAGTGTGTGGTTGCGATTACCTCCTTCATTCCACATACAAGTTATAACGTTTCTCACACTATCCATTCCGACATCGTCACCAATGCACGGCTCCTAATCACGGAGCAGTACCTTCAGCAATTTCTGTCTTTCAGTGACTCAATCCAATTCCTTCATTATATCGCTTACTGATTTTGTTCTACGGCAATACCCGTAAACACGTGTAGCTCCTTTCCTTCATATCCCCTAAGCTCCCTCCCTCTCCCCTCCGCCTATCCCCCCCCCCTCAATACAAAATCAAGTACTTGTAAAAACTATTATCATTTAGTTTCGTTGCTTCCTAATTCCTTATTTGATTTTTCTTGCTTCTATTCCGTCGTGCCTTTTGCTATCACGATTTCAACTATCAGAATAAAGATTTCTGAACAACAACAATCTATCACGCTGTAGGGGCACAAATCCAGATTAATTTTCGTGGCTTCGTTTATCTTAAACCTTTTGCGTGATAATATTAATATGCCACTCAGAAGATTTCACGTATGAAAGTAGTGCACTTACTGCAAATAGTTCTGTGGAAAAACAAAGTCTTGATATTGCCTTTACAGATTATCGTTGAATTACCCTATAACTATAAAATAAAGCCTCAATACAAGACTACTAGAACTACTTCTACTACTACTACAACTAAAAAAAAAAAAAAAAAAAAAAAAAAAAAAAAAAAAAAAAAAAACCCACACACACACACACACCCAAAAGTAACAATAAAATAAAACTAATAAACAAATATCAAAGAGGAAGTAATAGTACGGTGATGAGTATCGCTATTTATGGTCTACAAGAAGATTAGAACATAACAAAACGTACTTTTAGAAAATACGAATTGTGTTCAGAAAATAACGGGAATTTTTAAATTTCGCGGGTTTGGAGACTCCAATTGTTAATTTTTTTTATTATGTTGGTATACATGCCCTGGAAATATGATAAAATTTTCAGCTGTATTCATTGCTTACTTTGTCTGTGGCAGCCGCTAAGGTTATACGTGTTTTTATGAGCTCGGCGATTTTCGTTTGTTAAAAGAAATGGATCAAAGAATTTGTATCAAATTTTGCGTAAAAAATGAAATAAAGTGTAACAAAGTGTGTGATATGTTAACAAAGGCCTATGGTGAGTCTGTTATGAGTAAAACAAGAGTTTACGAGTGGTATAAGCGTTTCCAAGATGGCCGTGAAGACGTTGAAGATGACGAACGCCCCGGACGCCCCAGCACATCAACAACCGATGTACACCTGTTGTTATTTAAAATTCTGTTCATTTCTACTACGATATAAAGTTTCGACGCACACCTTTGATTTAGGGACTGCGATGTTCTGCAGTAATTGCAGAGAATATGATTATGATACAAATTCTCTGTTACGAATCCGGTCCTCATCTGTGTTCTGCCACATGACAAGTAGCACACACAGAAATACTTTCAGTTGGACGGAGCGGTCCTTAATTTAACGCCACCTACTGGCTCGTTTTAACATAGCTGATAAAAGCTCTTTATATGCGTGACAAGCTAAATGCATCACAACGAGGCCAGCGAGAGTGTAATACTCTGCTCTGTATTACTTTTCAGATATCGCATATTCAGATTATTCTAATTTCGTCCACCATGTCACAATGAAAGAGACGATGTGGAAGCGTTGGAGTAGCGATAATTGCGATACTGCAAAGAGGACGCTGTTTGCTTATTCTATTCTGTAACTAGTTGGACAATGTAGAAAAATTAAAATTTTCTGTTATATTTAAGAAGAAAAACAGAGCTTTGAGATTAGTTATCTCTCAAATAAAAATGTTACTCTGCAGAAAAAATTATTAATTTGGATATCTCTGTTTCGAACGATAACAATTTTTATTTCAGTTATTTTGTGATTTTCCCCAAAAATAGTTACTTTCGAAGGAAAAATATCTCACAATAGAATTGTTTAAACAAGTGTCACGTTTATCACCAGTATTAAATTATAGTTAGACTAGATGAAGAATTAGTTAGAAATGAATGGAAGAAGAATGTAGAGAAGTAAAAAAATCCTCAAAAAGGTGCCTCTCAGCTTATCAAATATTTCTAATATTGTAACTGGCCTAAATTCGTCATTTTCTTATGACGGTTAAACAATATCAGAGCTTTAGTATCAGAGTGTGAAAATTATACTACAGCATCCAAATTATTTTGATGTTACGAAATTTCACTGAAACCAGACGACCCGTGCGAAAATTTCGCGAAACGATGAATAGTAAGGTTGATGGTTTATAACATGATGAAAGAATAACTGCCTCATTTGTATCAATTGTTTATTGGTTTAGTGTTATAGGTGCTGTACGTAACAAAAGTCGACTCCAGTGAAGCAGATTATTAATATCTCTGTCACATGTGCTGCTGCTATCTAGTGGCTTGGCTCTGAACTGTCTCATGCGCGCGACTTTCACAGTTATTGTTTTTGTCCTTCAATGATCAAATTCCTAAAATTTCATTCTTAATTTATGATATTGATCTTTTAAATGATACCTCATTTATCGGTTTCGGTTAGGTATCAAGGGAGATAAATGACTCGTGACAAAAAAATAAATTATGATTATATTGACACTTTTACCCTTTAAGGGTCAAATTCCGAAAATTCATTTCTAAAGATATGATTTGACGTAAGGGGAGACCTTAATCTTTAAAATGATACCTCATTTTTCTATATCGCTTAGATATCAAAGGAGATAAATGGGTCGTGACACAGAAACGCATTGTAGAAATATTGATACTTTTGCCCTTGAATGGTCGAATTCCGAAAAATTCCATTCTTAATATACGATGTCACCAAGAACAAAGTCGAGATCTTAAACTTTAAAATCGATTTTTGTTAGGTTATACATGTAGATAAAGGGGTCGTAATACAAAATACCGCATTTTAGAAATACTGATTTTTTGCACTTTAAGGATCGAATTTTGAAAATTTACTTTCTTAAAATATGATGTCACCAAAGCGGAACCTTAATCTTTAAAATGCTACCTCATTTATCGATTACGGTTAGGTATGAAGGAAGATAATGCCTCGTGACAACAACAAAAAACAGCTTTTAGAAATAACATGTGGCAGTTTCTCAAAAGTATAATTCTTTAAAATCACCCTTGTTAACATTTTTGTAGCTAGAGGCCAACACTAACCAGCCAGACGCAGAGGGTGCGAGAGTCTACTGCAGTTTCGCATAACTCGCAGTAAGCGAATCGCGGCGCGGCGTCTTGTAGGCTCTCCCCACAGAGTAGCTCACTATAGTTACTCGACGCTGACGTGGCGGCAGGAGAGTTTCAACAGAGAAGCTGTAGCAGAGAGAACCAACCATAGCAGGCAGCAGCGCTCATCTGAGTGTTAGGGCATCATTCCCAACCCACACCATCACAGCTGCCGATAGCATGCTCCATAGGCAACAGCATTGAAACGTTTTCCCAAATGGTGGGTCACGTCTCAGTACCAGGTCACAAAAAATATTGCTGTGACGCCTAGATTTCACCTCGAAATATATCGTGGAATATTGTTCAGGCCTGGAGACTAATCCGAAGGAATATTTTATCCCTAGCAGCAACGACAAGGAAGGGACAAGAAATTCATTTGCGTCTATCGTAGGATCGGAGACAGAATTGTCGGATTAAGATGTTGAGTCTATAATTGAAATGTCGTGTGAGATATACCGGAAAATAATTCTGATGTATTTTTGATAGTCGTGTCATCAGGAGTTCACAGTTTTAACACAAAAAGCTGTAAAAGAGTTTATTGCTTTTGTGACGATCTATAAATGTAAGATCAAATTTTCAACATTTATATTAAAAAAAAAAAAAATATGGACACAGATTGGAAGTCGACCAGGATCTGAGAATTAAGTTACTATGTTTTCTTCCAAATGTGAAGTTTTTACTGAAAAATAAAATTCTCATTAATAATTTGTTCTTCTTTTAATTTCATTTTGCCATTATTTTGTAATAATTTCATATAAAACATTATAAGTAATTACTAAGGTACAGGAGAATTATATTGACATTCAAATAATGTTTAACTTTATCTTCATATCTCAAAATAGACAATAACTTTTTGGTGGATCACCAAAAAGAATTTTAAAAATAACAGTGTCACATTAAAGAAAAGTTTTGAAAACACGGTCATAGGTAACATCAGCCCTTTGATACATTCCGCACGAAGCATATTTTTGACACAGTCACGAATAAGAACTTAATACAAGGTTTGAACATGAAAGAATTGTCTTCTCGATCCCTTTGCTTCTCTCCGGACATTTTTCATATTTACTCTTCACCTCTTGCCTATCTTTTGTCAGCAGTCAGATATTCTTCCGTAGTCTTTCTGCACCTCTCATTTCTAATGTTAAGTTTTCTCGTATTGTTTTTAACTACAATGCCTTCATCTCTACTCAGTTATTTCAACTCGCTAATGATATCTAATTTCACAGATTCTTCTTATACAGGGCGTTCGCCGGAAAACGCTACCATCCCAGTCTGTTGCCGTCGGCAACTTGCTCGGTCAGTGGAGCCAGCAACTCCCGCCACACGGCACCGTGAATCACCGCACTGTTTAACACCTCCGCTGCCCCAACAGTGCGGTGACGCAGTATAATGGGACCCTTACATTGTTAAGAACGGTTTCTTTGCATTGTAGCTAGTTTGTGACTTCAGTCTCTTATTAATCATTGTTGTGAATAAACTTTTCTTTGCGGTTTGGCTGGTTTGGGGCTTCATACTCTTACTAATCTGTACCGTGTTTGAGTGTGAGTAAAATTATGGTACGTTACAGTTTGCAACAAAGAATATTTCTCTACGATACATATGTGATGAAGAAGTCGTTTAAAAAGTGTCGCAGTAAATTTCGTCGCGAATTTCCTGGCGCTTTACTGCCAGCTAAATCAACAATTCTGCGTCTGGTTAAAAAAGTAAGAGAAACGGGTTCATTTTTTAACAAAAAGAGACTGTCGGTCAACCGTATTCTCACAGAGGAGAAAATTGACGATATCGCTTTTCGACTAGAACAGTCACCCAAAAAATCATTAAGTCAGTTAGGGCAGCGCGTGTCTCGAAATATGTTCAGAAGATGTGAAATGTGCATTACACAAGAGGGTCAACACTTCCAGCATCTTTTATAAGGTAAGCTAATGAATTACGTCACATTTAAATGCTTAGCACATACAAGTTTATGAAGTTTATGAAGCGTAATTATTATGAAATAGTTCGCGGCCGACGGTCGAACAATGCCGGAAGCTGACCGCTCGCTCGCCGGGAGCGGTTTCTTCCTTGTAGCGCTAACAGTGGGTTGAGTTTCCCGGCGAACGCCCTGTATATTCTCCCCATGTTCAGTAACACAAATAGATGAAGGCATGGTAGTTAAAACAATACGAGAAAACTTAACATTAGAAATGAGAGGTGCAGAAAGACTACGGAAGAATATCTGACTGCTGACAACACATAGGCAAGAGGTGAAGAGTAAATAGGAAAAATGTCCGGAGAGAAGCAAACGGATCAAGAAGACAATAATTTGGAGCAGAACTTTTATCTAACTCGTCTCCAGTAATCTTTTAATTAGTGCTGTCGTTCCTCTGTAGTAGATGTCATTATTGTCGTATGGCTGCTTTACAAATTATTGAAATATCCTCAAGCGGTGTATATTTGTTTTCCCATATAGCATTATTTAGGAATGTTGATTTTGTTATAGCTTTCGTTGTTTGCCTATTTATCTCCATCTCTGCGTCTCTATACTGTTGTCTGGGAATACTAGACTACAGAAGTGATCCAAGCCCTCATACGAGTCTGCTCCGTGGTTTCAGTCGCTCAAGTTGCTTAAGTTCTGCGTTCTGGGGTTTAGTAGTTCAGTTACAAAGCGCACGATGATGCAGCGTGTCGAACTGATTATGATGACCTAGTTAAATAGAACAATTAAAATGTTTGCACTTAAGTCGGTTCAAATGAATCTATGGTACACTTTCTCAAGACAAAATTTCTTTTATTTTTTACTTCACTTGTATATTAAGAATCAACATGAGTCTTTTCACAATTGTTTGGGTTAACTATTTGTAATCGACACAGTTCAATTCTGAATGAATACTAAAAATTCAATATTAAAATTCTACGTATCCATCTTTATCTTTTTGTTTTGCCGTCCGTCTTTTTCCGAATTTATGTCGTCGACTTCTGTCCGTTTCACTAACCAAAGAGTCTCTTCAACACGGTCCGCCACTATTTGATTCTCTTGTTCCTGGTATACACTGTTGCCCACTTTGTATAAAACATATTAATCAATTTATTAGAAAAATTTAAGAACAAACAGAGGCTGACTGTTTAATTCACACGTTGTCAATACAGTAATACGGCCTGAAAATATTGGTTTGGATTTGACAGCATCCTTTTTTCTTCTTCACCATCTTTTCGCAGCATTAGGGGCCAGTGTCTTTTGAAGAGTTTTTACTCATTATTGCCATGGTCATATTTGGAGCTTTGATTTACGTACTCATGCCCTAGCTGTCATAAAGCATTTTGTACCTACTACTAAGTCTTCCTATGTAATAATGGAGAAGTGTCTGTGAAACAAATAACTATGTATTGTGTGTGAGAAGTGCTATATTGTTTGCAATTGTTTATGAGGTAACCGTCCCGAAATTCGCCTAGATGTCTGCGGAAAACCGCAATCACGATGGCCGCTACGCGAGGGCCGTGGTGTCCCATAGTAAGCTTCGCGGAAGCTAAGATGCAACATCGTGTCGACAATAACCAAGAGATCCGGGCACCCAGATTTGGGTTTTCTTTGGTTTCCCAAAAAACTCCAGGCAAATGGCGGGATGCTTCCTTAATAAGGCCATGGCAGAATTCTTTCCCATTCCTTGCCCCCATCCTTTCCCGTCTCTAAAGACCTTGCTGTTGAGAGACGTAAAGCAGTTAAAAAAAAAAAAAAACAAGAGATCGGTCTGATCTCTAGTCTGTGACCTAATGTTCAGAAAGTTTAATCTTAACTTAGTAAAGGAGCATTTCAGGCAGTACAGACTATCTTCCGTTAGTATTGTGGTCATTAGACTGACTGAATACTTAGAACTGGTCATCTAGAATAATTCTTATATTTATTTAGTGATGAAGGTTGCTTTGAATTAAACACACGAGGTAAACACAACTATTGGTTATGTCTTGATAAACACCTGTGAAGGAAATGTACACTTGGGAAATAAAAGATGTTAATTAGTAAACACACTAAATACCAGATAATTACGGCGGCACTGATAATCCTACGGTATGATTGCTTAATAACGGTACTGGTATTGAAATGGACAAATAGATTCTGTTGGAGGATTGAGTGACTCAAGATGGAATAATTCTTAATTTTAGATGTAGATGTAGATGTTAATGCAATCATGAAATATCATGAAATACTTTAATGGTTCAACATGGAATATTTAGCAAGTAGCAGATTTACCTAGTGTTGTAAAAAAACGATGTTTTTTTCATAACTACTAAATTTCAAATTTTTAAGGCATTTATCGTTTAATATGACTGTTTTAGAGTTTATACTAAGTACTTTTCTTAATTTTTAAATCTACTATATTTTTCTGGTTCAGTAGGAAAAAAAATACAAAAATATTGGCAATATTGACTGAGTTTTCTTTTACGAACGGGGACTTCTCGAAAAGGTTAGGTTGCGAGAGAAAGAATCCCCGTTCCCCGTTGTTTGGATTGATACTCGCTATTTGAACTAGTGCTGCCAGCGCTGCGAATTTATTTGTAAACCTACGGATCTTTTCAAAAAATTAGCAATTTTAAATTTATCTACGGTGTTTTTGCCTCTTTTTTTTTTATTACTTATTGTGCTTTCCTTATATTCGTATACTTGTTAGACTCTCAGCGTATAGTGATACTGAGTCATTAAATTGTCAGTAATTATGAATTATTTCCTTGAAACCGTTGGCGTAAACCAACGATTGAAAAGAAATAAAGCTCCTATTTTGTGTGAAAATAGATTTAAATTCAAACTTAAAAGACCTTAATACAGAACTATCGGCGCAGTCTTTATGCACAGTGTGTACTTTGCTCAAAATTTAAAATTGCAATCTCAAAAGCTTTTGCGTGTAATTATTTCTTAAGTTATGGATCTAGACCAGACAGAATAAGAAACAGAAAATTCCGACTCGGGCCGAACTAGTTTTGGTAGTACTGATACTAGTGAATGTGGTACTGACATAGAGGATGAATAAAAAATTGTTACCTATAGAGATACGTTTATGAAACATTATGTAAGACATTATATGATTTAGTAAAATTTAAAACACACATGTAAAATTTAAGTTCCGTAGATAAAACTATAATTTATCAAATATATTGTTTTCTGAAAAAAAACAAGGGTGCTAAGTTTTTTTCATGTTTTTTTTTCACAAATCTGAAAAAAAAAACAATTTTTTTTTTCATTTTGCAACCATAGATTTACCTCAGTGAATTTGACGTTACGAGTCTGTAATGTTGAACGCGAATGACTGGTTAATGTTCTCTCTGGTCTGAAAAGGGCCGTGCTTTAATGGAGGGAGTAATGTTAGCTTTTGATTCGCTAGTTAATATTTTAGCAACAATAACTGCTCTGCTTGGCTACTGAAGACGTCTATGGGTACTAGGAGTAGGGGTAGAGTTTTGCGTAGTAACTTGTGTGCTGAGAAGGTTTCCCATGTCTGTGGATTTGCTACTTTAAGCTGCATATATGGTTCTAAACATTGTCCCTGGTTCTCAGGCAAGGTTAGGAGACGGCTGCAATTTCACGCGTAGCCTGGTTGCGAAAAGATTCGACAAACAGCGCGGAGCTGGGAAAGGGGGCATTCATAAATTACCTGAGGTGTTTTCCCGGATTTCCGGCCCCCCCCCCCCCCCCGTCTGGGAAGACATCGTGAGATCTGGTCCGGTCCCACTCCCCCCCCTTTCTGGTGAGATCAGGTCCGAGAGCCCCCCCGCCCCCTAGAAATCGCCCTCGCAACTTTTTTGATAATTTTTTTTAGGTCTCACTCTTCCAAAGCCGGTTACACTCCCGATTTTCGACGAAATCCCCCCCTAAAATCGACGTTCGCGTCATTTGTAGACTTTTTTTAAGCTCTACAGTCCAAAAATATTTCCCAAAACCACACGTGAGATTTTCGTTCACCCCCCCCCCCCCTTGGTGAGATTTCGCCTGACCCCTCCTCCTTTCCCTATTTCACCTCACATAATTTATGGATGCCCCCAAACAGCTCTGAGCTGTCTCAATTATTACGGACGAAATGAAATAAAGACTTTAAGTTAGTACTTTACCCTATAAAAGCAGTAATGCGACGTTGGGCTTGTGCCCGGTCTATTTTTACTTCCCCGCTCCAGCGTCCGGAGGGGTAGAATTCACAGCGTTATTAATGCTTATTCGAGAGTCCACTTCAGGAAGTTGGCCCATTAACGTCATTGTGTTTTAAGTTGCTTGTTGTTGGCTGTGTGTGGCCACTGTGGCATAACATGGAGAAGTTATTAAAAATATATAAAAAAGGAGTTGGTTGCTAGGGAAACAGCAGCGTAACAAGAACCAGCGAGCGAGCAAGAAGGTTTAGTGTGAACGTTTGGGGTTGAAGATATATAGTTGCTGCTTATAGAGGACCTTCGTAATCTTCGGATACGAATTAGTAAAGTGTAAAGGAAATAAAGATCGATGAATTAAATGAATGGTTATCGTCACTCAAGTGTTTAATGATTAAGTTTGTTTTGAAGTTTCGACCCAAGACTTGGGAAGAATATTTATTAGAACAACAACACAACGATAACACATTAAAATACTATTACAATAATCCTAATAAAATATGACATGGCGACCGTGACAGGACCTGAAAAGGAGTGTTTTATTGGGTTTTTTTTCATTGTTGTGATTTTGGAAAATTTGTATATTTACTGTAATTAATGACAGAGCGAAGAGTACAAAGGTCTCAAAAAGTTTACCAATATCTTTTTACAAAGATATGATAAACTTGGGGAGGGTTGAGGCATAACTTGCAGAAGTTATAAAAAAAAAGGGGGTTGGTTGCTAGAGAAACAGCAGCGTAACAAGAACCAGCGGGCGAGCAAGAAGGTTTAGTATGAACGTTTGGGGTTGAAGATATATAGTTGCTGCTTATAGAGGACCTTCGTAATCTTCGTATACGAATTAATAAAGTGTAAAGGAAATAAAGATCGATGAATTAAATGAAAGGTTAACGTCACTCAAGTGTTTAATGATTAAGTTTGTTTTGAAGTTTCGACCCAAGACTTGGGAAGAATATTTATTAGAATAACAACACGACGATAACACATTAATGACAAAATACGACACCACGTGTCCCTATGTTGGGCTGCTGTGGCACTGTACTCTCCGCGCCCTGCTTCTGATCGCTGTGATTGAGTAATGCGACCGTGCCAGGTATGGCTGGGCGTGTATCAGAAGCGCAGCCTACGTTCCACACATACTGGGCTCCGCGGCGTCTCCTAATTGAGGTATGCTTTGCCAGTGATCCGAGCCTCAGATACACGACACTGCTTCACTGTGGCGCGCACGGCACGTTCACCCAACCTGCTATGACGAGAGATGAGGCTTCACTGGTGTAACACTGAGCTGGTTTTTATTTTTCGTTTTCAACAATAATCACTCTCGTTAATGCTCTCTTGTTGAAAGGAAATATTGGGGGAAAACGAGCTTTAGCCACGCTGTAAAAACCCTCAAGCCCAGCTTTCCATGAATTTCAATATCACGAGTAGTACCGGTTAAGCCACGGAGCAAGAGTTAGCAAATGATATGTGTCCCGCGCCTACGCGTAAACACGTCTAAGTCTCAAATGAATTACTTAGAAACATTTATATAAATGGTATTATCTCAAAATTTGTCACCATTAAATCACTAATGGTAGTTTTGTGAATGTACTGTTTTATTTTTTATCCTAAACTTTAGTACCTAAAGCAAACCAAGGGCCTCTTTTTCACATTTGCTACAGGCACCGCGCTGAACATTCATTAATTGGAAATTTGTTTATTTTATTTTGAATGAGTGTTATTTCGATGGGTGGTATTTGTTTAAATGAAGTGGAATTCGATTAGAAGCACGCACAATGTTTGAAATGTTAATTGAAATATTTTAATAATGATTGTTGTGCAAGTTATGGCGTTTTGAGTACAATTATCGGCTATTTGCAATTGTTTCAATTTGTCAGTTTTTTTTAAAATTCCTGTAAATATTCCCTTTTTAAGTTATACCAAGATATTTACATTTAAAGTCTCCAACAAGCAATTCTTTTCCCACTTTGTAGTCGTAATCAACGTTTATACGTGTATCTAATAACTCATCTTCATCACATGTTTGCCAACCTACTTAATGAAAGTATGTGGTAATTATTTTCCTGATTTCCTAGATTTTGCTATAATACTTTTGACCGCAGTTACTCCGTCAACGAAGGTCTTAACACGTGCCGTCAACGTTAGGTGACGTCAGCGTGTACAACAATATAAATTTAGAAAGGGCCAAACGTGATGATTCTTTAATTATAACTGGCTAATTTATGAACTTGGCATATATTTTGTTCATAGGGTTCGTTCTGCATAATTTAAGTACTTTGTATTAGTTTGAAGGGTGTTTCGTGCGTAAAGACAGAGACCACCCTCGTTATATAAGAAATTCTTTAATTCTTCTACCTGTAGTACTAAGGTGTAACTGTAATTTTATTATGTTTAGTTTATATCTGTTTTTACCATGTTTTAAATGTCTGATCAACCAGGCTAAAAATTTCCTTGACATGACAAAAATTTCTCGCTAAAATAAATATCAGGAAGAATAGCAAGGATAAGTAAAATATTAAAACGTATTCATATAAAACACGAGATCATTAGCGAGAAGAGAAGCAGACTTAATAAAATATTCGTTTGAAGCATGACAGCTATTGTCGTTCCGGTGAGAGGCCGTGTTACCATAGTTTGCGGTTATTTGTTTCATGTCGGGAATGAACCGCAGCGTGACGTAGAGCACTGGTTTTTTAATGAATGTCCGTTCCCTTGTTTTTAACTCGCATCACGCTATAACAAATTCCAGCTCGCAGATTCAAATGCCACGCATGCACTGCTGTTGTTCCTTTTTAGAACAATTTTTATTCCAATAAAATAACAATTGAAATTCGCATGTTGGCAATTAAACTCACAACCCACTTTCTTTTCCAGAACGTCACATACCATTAATTTTTTTAAATAAAATTGTTACTGTTTAGAAGCCTGATTATTATGAGTTAGGTTTCCCATTAGATAATCGTTTTTTTTTTTTTTTTTTTTTTTGTTTTTTTTTTTTTTGGCTAGAATTGCATCTAGGTATTTTTTATTTTCTCTTTTGTGCATATTTAGCCGTTCCTTTGGACTCCTTGGAGGTCTTTTTGAACGAATTTATGGTGTGCGTTATTCTATTTGTTTATCTGTTTTTAATTTTAGGGGTCTTGTATGATGGACAGTGGTGTTTTATATTTGTGCCACCTCTGTTGGGCTATTGTTCCAATTTATTCCAGTTTGGGGTTTTCGTGGCGTGTGGCATTCAGTTTCTGGTGGAAAGTTTGTGTTAATCTTTTTACTGTTTCTGCTATTGTTTCTAATCCTGTTGCTTTGTGTAATTCTGTTATTCTAGTTCTTCTGTCTGCATTTAGAATTAATCGTAGGCATTTGTTTTGGAGCACTTGGAGAGATGATAAGTTAGTTCTACTTGCCATTCCCCATATTTGACAGCCGTAGGTAATTGTTGGTAATATAGTTGATCTGTAGAGCTGTAGTTTGGTTTTGAGGTTCATCTTGTTGCTTATTAGTATGGGGTATAGATTCATGATTAATCCTGTTATATTTCTTTTCTTCTCCTGAATATGTTGCTTAAATATAAGTTTTTCATCCAGGGTTACTCCTAAGTATTTGTGTTCTTTTTTCCATGGTATGTCTTCAGCAAATATTCTCAGGTGCTCGTTTGATGGAGGTCTTCTTTTTGTGAAAAATACTGCTGCTGATTTGCTTGAGTTTATGGTTATTCTATTTTTTCTACTCCATTTTTCTATTTCATTAAGTTGGCGCTGCAGTCTCTTTATAGTTTCTTTGGGTTTCCATCCACTGGAGTATATTGTGGTGTCATCTGCAAATTGAGCGAGTTGAACGTTGTCAATTATGGGCAGATCATTTATGTAGATGTTAAAAAGCGTAGGTGCTAGTACTGAGCCCTGTGGTACTCCTGTTTTCATATAGTGGATGGAAGAGCGCTTTCCTTGCCTCTCAACATAAAAGCTTCTGTCTTTTAGGAAGCTGATGATCAGGCATATTATCGTCCTGTCTATTGTGGTCTGCGTGATTAATTTGTATATCAGTTTTGAGTGCCACACCTTGTCATAAGCTTTGTGGATGTCTAGGAACACCGCGGCAGTGGATTTACTCCAATTGAACCCTTTGCTGATGTCTTCCACTAAGTGCAATAGTTGTAGGGTTGCAGACATTCGTGGTTGGAATCCATATTGCTCTTGCCTTATCGTGTTCGCCTCACTTAATCTGCGCTGCATTCGTGTTAAGATACCTCTTTCCAGTACTTTTGCCATTGAGCTAAAAAGACTAATCGGTCTATTGTTTGCTGGTAGTGAAGGGTTTTTTCCTGGTTTTGGAATTGCGATTATTTTTGCCTGTTTCCACTGTTCGGGATAGTAAGCCTTCACCAGACAGCTATTGATAATCCTTGTTAGAAGAACCAGTCCCTTTTTTGGTAGTTTTTTTAAATGTCTATTTGAAATTCTGTCCACTCCAGTTGCCTTGTTTGTCTTAAGCCGTCTTATGATGTTTTTTACTTCACTTGACGTGGTCAGTTCTTTGTAGTCACCTATTCCATCTTCCATGAATCTGTTTATTGTTTCTCTCATTGTTTCTTCTTCCTCCTTTTCTGTCTCTGTTTGTTGCAGGCTATGGGATGAGTATTGTTCTTCAAAGTATTCTGCCAGTGCCTCAGCTTGACTTAGTGGCTGGTATATTGTTCTATTCTGTGCTGTTATTGGTGCTGCTGGCTGTCTGGGTGACTTCAATGCTCTCACCAGTCCCCATGCTTCTCTATGTTGTAGTGTAAGCGTTTCCATTTTGTTTTCCCTTTCATTTGTTTTCCATTCTTGTAGCCTTTTTTGCATTTCTCTTTTGTATTGATTCATTTGTCTTTTGTCTTGAGGGTCGCGATATTCCTGCCATTTTTTACGGTAGTGGTTTTTGAGATGTTTTAGATCAGACAGGTTTTTGGGTAGGTCAGTTCCATCGTCGTTTGGTTGGTAGTGATTGCTTACTGACGATTTATATTCTGCTTGTAAAATGGCTTTTGTTAGGTGATTTATAGCTTTTTTGATCTGTTCCGTCGTGTCCACTGGAAATGTAGTTTCCACTGAGTTGTGAAGATGTTTTTTTAAATTGTTGCCAGTCCGTTTGTTTCGTGATTTTTGTGGGTATATTTGTATTCATCCAGTTATATATCTTCAAGAATACTGGGTTATGATAGATCATTTATTGTAATTGGTTCAATCATACGGCTTACATTTTTCGTTATGACTATGTCTATAACATCCGGTCTATGGTACTGGTTTGATGGTATGTGCGTTGGTATTTTTGGTCCCACGATGCTGATGTTCATTTTTTCAGCGATTTTTAACAGTTGGTTTCCATGTGGGTTTTCCGTCTTTGAGTTCCATATTGGATGTTTCGCGTTTAAGTCGCCTCCCACAAGTACTTTTGGTCCCACGCTCATTATTTTATTAATGTCATCATATAGTAGGTCTCGGCTAGGTCTCAGATATGCTGCAACTATTGTAGTGATGCCTTCCTTTGTCTGCGTTTGGATTCCTGTGGCTTCTATGTTTTGTAGGTTATTTATCGCAATTGGTGAGTGAGTTAAGGACGTTTTGATTAGTATGGCTGTACCTCCACCTCTTTCATTTGTTCTATCTGTCCTGTACGTTGTCATATTTCTTATTTTGAACTTTTGATGTGGCTTTAGGTGAGTTTCAGTTAGTAATATCACCTCCAGGTTGTGTTGTTGTTGGAATGTGGATAGTTCATTTTTCTTTTGAAGTACGCCATTAGCGTTCCATATTACGACATTGATGTCACGTTTTGGAGTCTGTGATGTTCTAGCCATTACTGAAACACCTTGTAAGATAGCTTCCAGTTTCTCCCAGATATCCTGTGCTTGGCTAAATTTTCTTAGTGTAATTTTGATTACCTCAATTGTTTTGCTAATATTTCTTAGTGAAAAAATGTCTTCCAAGTTGTCGTCCTGGGTCTTTTCTTGTTGTAAGTTTTGAGTTTCATTTCGGTTGTTTGCTGTGCTTTGTCTTCTTATAGCATCGGCATAACTTTGTTGTTGGTTATTTTTATTAGTAACTGCTTGTTTGTATCTGTCGATAGTGGGGGAAAATTATTTGTCGAATTCTTGTCTTCTTTGGAATTGTTTTTCTCATCGGAATTTGCCAATTTTTGATTTCTTAATGTTGCCCTATTCATTTTAATTGATAGTGCTTGCTGGTAAGCTGGGCATCCTCGCCAAGAGGCAGGATGGTCACCGTTGCAGTTTATACATTTGGCTGCTGTATCTCGCGTTAATGGGCAGTTCCTAGTCTCATGTAGCCCTGAGCATTTGACACAGCGGCTAGGTAGCGTGCAATAGTTGGCCGTGTGTCCAATGCGTTGGCATCTTTTGCACTGAGATGGGCCTTCCTTCTCTCTATATCGTTCCACATGAATTTTAACGTAATTGATATCTTTTTCATAGTATATTTCTTCAGATTTTTTACTTGGCGTTAGTGTTATACAATATATAGGAAGGAGTTTCAGTTCTTTTGTGTTTGGGTCCCTGGTTTTGAATTGATGAATGTTCTCTATTGGGTATCCCCTCGACGAAAGTATTTCTACTATTTCTTTTCCGTCGACATTTTCTGGTAGTCCTTTAACTTTTAACGGTTTCTTGTCTGGCGTTTGATGGGTGTAGAAACCTATCTTCCGTTGATGTAAGTAGTTTTTTACTTTAAAATAGTCTTCCATGGTTTCCATGTGGTATTTTACACTATCTCCTCTGAATACTACTTTCAAATTTCCAGTTATTTGCTTTTTTATTTCTTGATTTAGGTTAAATAGGTTTCCCGTTTTGTAGCTTACAATTGGAGGTATATGTTGTTTTTGGGTTGGCTGGATTTCTTGACATATCATTTCGTCGTCATTTCTGGTTTGTTTGTTTTCTTCATTTTCGTCGGTATTTAGAGGAGTGAATCTATTTGTCAGTTTAATCTGGTTTCTTGCCTCTTGTCTCACGTTTTGCATTTGTTTTTGTCTTCCCTCTGCCCTTCTTCTTTTGTCTGTCACTGTCTCAAATAGTTGAGTATCAGAGTCGTCTCTTCCGGTACAGAAGCTTGGCCCATCAAATCTGAATATCTCTCGGTTTGAAAGATTCTTCATGTCTTGTCCATCCTCCGGTAAGTTAGATTCGTCCATTAAGAAATCAGGCATATCCAGTGTGTCATCATTGGAGTCTTCTTCGTCAGAGACGTTTCGTTCGCTGGTTGATGTTTCCTTTCTCCTAGCCATAGTTGTCACCAATTTACCTACGCAATTATCTGTCGATATGGCAGATAATTACCGAGCCGCCGCTCACTTTCACGTCCACCAGTCCACAGTTTAAACGAAATTCGATAACCAGTAACAAGAAGCCGCGTCGTCCACTATTAGTCACTTCCGCATACACAAGTCCAGAGCACAGATCAAATCGATGTCCGGTACAAACACGCTGCGTCGTCAACAAGATGATGTCCACTATATCGCCGAAGAATCACAAATCCAAAGCACTATCCAGTATAAACACGCCACGTCGTCAACAAGCCAATCTTCACTATACACTTCGTAGAACCGTAACACTCGCTATCGCTGTTGACTAGATAATCGTACCACGCTGTACTTATTTTATCAACAGATGTTTACAGTAACATTCATGAGTGCAGATTTCCGATACAAATAAAATTTTGTTACCATCAATTTTAAAACCACTTGCTTTATCCCTTCTCGAAATCTGCTCCTGATACTACGATTCGCCAGAACATTTGCACCAGTGCCAAAATCTGCTACGGGAAGGGAAGGATATCCGAGGTGACTGTTAAACCCGTAACAGGATTTGATATTTTTTTTTAAATTTATTTAATGGTCGATGGTTTGCGCCAATTGGACCAGCTGATAATTACATGTTTTCCTTCAGAATCTTACATATTTCACTCTTATTAAATACTCTATTTTTACAATTGTTTTGCGTCCTGGCTACATACAACACTTTTATTACATTTAACATGTCTTTCTCTTGCATTTCTCCATTACAGATTGATAATCATTTATACTTAATGGAAACTATAGCTAGTTTTACATAAATACAATTTAGATTTGTAGTAATCGATGGGGGCAGGTTTGTGATGGATCGTCTGGTGAAGTTACGAGACTAGTATTTGGAGGTAGGGTAGTAGGGGAACAGGTATCTGCACACTTATACGACCTCTTATTTTTTTTTTTTGGGGGGGGGGGGAATTTTGAAACTTGATTTGGGTAAGTTGTTCATTATTGAATTTATTTCCAGAATGACGCGCCTTTTGCGAGGTGGTAGGGGGATTTCTGCATATTTTGCTGCTAAATTTTTATATCGGCTTGGTGAAGGAATCGGGCTAGCGCTTCGTATACCTCCTGTCTTTGTGTTCCCATGAGGGAAGTCACTGAAGTTGGAAAGGGTATTTTTAATTTAACTAGGTTTTTATAAAGGAGGATTTGATATGATTGGTTGAACTTAACTGAATACAAAATTAAAATGCATTAAAAGCTATGGCTTCCGGCTGCTACTATATTGGGTACCAACTCCGATGACATGTGTAAGACTGATGGAACAACGTATGTACGAGCAATCATTGGATTTTAAAAAGTCGCATATTTTCATTGCATGTAGTAAGAAAATACGTACCATAATTTGTACAGGACGTTGTTAAGTATTATCATTAATATCATTATTCAGGGCGACAATGTGAAGACTCGAAAATGGCTGCTGGTTTAAGTACACATGTAGAGCATTGTACTGTGGAGAGTTCATAGACCAATAAGTAAACTGTTTCATACTGTTATTTATTTACTTCATATAAAATAACGATAAAAATTAAAGTCAGTGATTACTAATAGAGTTAGGAATTCAAATATATATAGAAATATAAACATACCTCTGCCTTCTAAGAGGATATTCCATAGAAATGAACAAGTTTGGTTACTGTTGATTCGCACAGTAGTATGATTTGTTCTCAGATATGCCTCACACCATCCAGCGTCGCCCAGATTTTTGTGGGTAGGTTTAATCCATGGAAATTATCTTACAAGTTCAGGTGAAAATGATAGCCAACCAGTTGCATCAATTAGGTTTATTTAACCTTGACCGCGGTTTTGATGATCATAAGATCACCTTCTTGAAAGGGACCTATAGGACATTTTAAGAACATATTTTTTATTACAAACTGAGTTAGATAATAAATAGTAGGTGTATAATAAATATAATTATAAACACCTATACCTAAACATCAGATATACAATATTATATGATACTCACACGTGGAGTCACATATACTCAGAACAGAATCAAATGACTCTTGTCTTATCGTAGTGCAATGTGCACTTATGTCATTTGTTAAAATATAAATTTTAAAACTTCAATTACATTGTGAAGCATATTAAATACATGTGTCCACCAGCCCAAAACGTACACACTTTGACAATAAATTTGGCCGCCGCTGAAAAATTCTATCACTCTTATTTTGCAAAATATGACATCAATGTCATCACAGGAAACAGTATTGCGTTACTGTTTCTTAGGATGACATTTATGTCAGATTGTACAAAATAAGAGTGATAGAATTTTTCAGCGGCGGACAAATTTACTGTCAAAGTGTGTACATGTTGGGCGGGTGATGTCATGTACTGTACGTTTTGGACCGGTGAACATATGTATTTAATATGCTTCACGATTTAATTGAAGTTTTAAAGTTTGTGATAAAAAAATGTTCTTAAAATGTCCTACACTTCCTTCTGAAGAAGACGATCTTATAATCGTCGGAACCGCGGTCGAGGTTAAATAAATCTAATTGATGCAACTGTTTGGCTATCATTTTCACCTGATCAATTCTCACCATTGCTGAAATGCAGACATGTTTAAAATCTTATCTTACAAGGTTTTGGATTAGAGGTTTATTTGATCCACTCAGTGTGCCATGCTTCTTCAATGTTAATTCCTGTTCTGAACTTAATGACTCCATTTATGATATATAGTCGTGGTTTCCTTAAACATTTCTGCGATATCTCCTTTAATTCCGCTTCTCTTCGAAAATGTGGATCAATGTACAGGTTATCAATCTGGTGGTACATATCTTTTAGTTCCACATAATTTTCGTCATTTTGTAATTTAGCTGGGCGTCAATTTGTTTGATGTGAGCGCTATTTATTCATAATGGACTGCGGTATTCCGGCTAATGGGTATATATCTATGCAGCTGAACAGAACGCGATGAAAATAATGACAAGTATCGGCTTCTGAAAGCTTTCGTGATATTTTGAAACATCCAGAATTTCTCACAGCAAGAAGACGTGCAGCATCCTGAAACAAAGTTTTTCGTAAATCAAACCTGAAACAATACCAGGTCCTCTATGTTGTATTAAACGTAAACACACAGTCATTGCGATGAGGCCTGTGGTGCGACTGTACAACTGTTGTTGTTGCAGGTTGTGACTTAATAAATTCTGAGGGTATGGTGTTTGTCACGCGTTCATTAAAACTTTTCTGTTTCACTGAACTAAGGCTAGATCAAAAATGTTTGACAAAGTGGTTCGTGCGTCACGTTCCAATGTCTCTTCATATGTCAGATTAGTTTCAGTAACTCAGACAACGGGCGCTGGAGAAGTGTTCTTACTCCTATCCACATCTTAGCCATCAGCCACATAGGGTGTTTAAAAAATGACTGGTATATTTGAAAAATCAATAAAAACTAAACAGCAGCGATAGAAATACGCCGTTTGTTGCAATATGCATGGGACAACAGTAAATTTTCAGGCAGACAAACTTTCGAAATTAGTTACAATTTTCAACAACAGGTGGCGCTGCAGTCTGTAAAAATCTAAAGTACGATATTTTCCACAGATATAAACCATTTTTTCACAGCAAACTTGCAATCTGTGAACAGCACACGCTTACAGCAGAAAGACGACTTACAGAATGGTGAATTCACAGACTGCGTTTATTTCTATAGCTTTCAAATCGCCTGCAGCGCCATCTGTTTTTGAAAATTGTTGCTAATTTCGAAAGTTTGCCTTTCTGAAAATTTACTGTAGTCCCAAGCATATTGCAACAAACAGTGTATTTCTATCGCCTGCCATTTAGTTTTTATTGATTTTTCAAATATACCGGTCATTTTTGAAACGCCCAGTACTTGTCCGTAGACTGACGTCCTGTCTGTTGGCCTCTTCTGGGACACAGTGTAGTCTATATTGAAGGCGCTAATGTGGAAGCGCCACGCTGCCACGTCAGCTCGCGGTGTTGCCATGTTGGCAGTATTTACGCCGACCCGTGTAACGGATGGCGGCGCGGAAGGCACCGGAAATTGACTCTCCTCCGGGACCTCTCTCTCCCTCCCTCCCCCTCTCCCCCCTCTTCTCACAGGTCCCAGTCGAGCTGGGCTAGTAGCTACTCCCGGGAGCTGACAGACACATTGCCTCCTCTAACTTGACTTGAAACACCATTTGAGGCCTTGTCTTGTAATATGGTTTGCTGTTAATTCCTGCCTGAATTGATGTTCGGTGCATTGTGATATAACTTTGTAACAGACATACATCATGCCAATGCAGGTTTATATGAAAACATTAATGTATTTTATTACATACATGATTTTATATGAAAAATTATAATTTCAGTATTACTTTTCGAATATCTTTGGCAACAATGAGAAAAGTGGGCCATAACAGATGCAATGACCAAGAAATTAGTTTGTAACAAAAATTGGACGGTAAAAGATGGATGGAATGATGCATTTTTTGAAGGCAGCACTGTAGCAGCAAATGAATGTTAAGTAAGTGCAATTTAAGCTACAAGAAGTATAATTTTACTGAGGAATAACTGTATTTGAAGTTGTTGAATATATGTGAAGTTTAATGAAAATCGAAGTAATTAATGTTGGTGAACAAAAGGTACAATCTCTTTAAGTAGACTAGAGAAAGGTGGTGTATGAATATTTCATTTCAGGTTAATAATTATTTTATGATACAGAAACAGAGTTTTACCCGCTCCTATTTACCTCCAATTTCACCAACAACCACATCAATTTATCTACGCGGAACCAAAATAGTTTCCTCCAAATCACAAATTGTTTTCACAACATTTCCCATTGAATTCACTATCCTGTGCTGTAAACACCATGTAGACGAAATAAATTATTACTGTTTTTACACAGCAGAATTTATTTGGGTGAGCTCAATTAAATTGTGAGATACAAAAAGAAGAAAAAATAGTGAAACATGGAGATATAATTGCAGGACAGGGAAACTATAAATTAAGAGTAACATAGTAACACTTTTCAGAAACTGGCACAAAACAAAGGAAAGAAAATTTTAACGGTTATCTGAAATAATATACACGAAATGATTAATAAACAGTATATTTGATTGCTTTGATTTAAACTACAAGACACAAACAACGTAGCTTCAAGAACTGGCAAAATAAATAAGACAACTAAAAATAACAGATAACTAAGCGAAAAACTGAAAACTTTGCAAAGAATAAGTAAAACATAATGATTTCAAGAACAGGTCAAAAAATAGCACAGGAATCATTTTACCAAAAGAAATTTGATAGCAAATAATAGATAGATTGAGGAACTACTGGAAGGAAGGGAGAACTAAAATTTGAAATCATAAAATTTCTTTTGAAGTGAAACATATTTGGCAAATGGTACTAAATTTCTTGAATAAACTGAGACATGCTCTCCCATATTGGAGAAGGAGGAAGTAATGGGAGAGAACAATAGTTGTTATAGGCAAAAAATAATATAGGAGATTAATGAAATTCATAACTTGAAAAATACTATAATGCACATGATTTTTTAGGCTTCCGCGGCGGTCTTTCCTAATAATGTCTTTATTTTCGAACAGTGCCGCGTTTTTTGTTTACTTACCTGAGCTTTTGGCTGCCATGCTGCACATTCATCAGAGATAATGTGTTTGTTCACCTAGCAAAGAGCGCCAAGCATCACGTAGTACTAAGTCGCTGTCTTCGTTGAAGTTGTTGGCATTCTTCAAAATTTCTTCTGCCTCCTTCACTCGTCGAAACCTTCACTAATCTTCTCTCCACAACAACCTTGTAATGTGACGCTTGGCGCCACATTCCATGACGTATTTTATTGTGTTTATGAACGTGTATTATATTAATTATACATAAAATCGTGGGCGATTATTTTTTTCTTTATTTAATTTTATAACATACTCAAGGTTGCAAGAAAATCTGTGATAACACAGTAAATATTCATTATATTTTAATAAAAGTATGCTATGGACAAATCGCATTTTATTCCAGGATCGGTAGAACGAGTCGACGGGCAGCAACCCGACCTTTAGATACCGTCACTCAGTTGGAATATACTTTCGCCATCTCGCAACAAAAAAGAGTGGGGTGGGTTAGTTTTACCCGAACCTCCGGTTCCTGGAGGCTTGAATGGGCCCGTTTTAGACTGTGGTCAACAACAGGTTACTGCGCCTGGCTGAAATATGCGACTCAAACTTTCCTCTACGAAGGTATACAGACTGAGTCGAATGTCGTAGGTGCCACGCGGGTGCTAGAAGGACGTGAGAGGTATTCTGTTTTTGGGCTTATGATTCTGATGCTACTCTGATTCACGTTCTAGGTCGGATGCCGGTTTTGGTTCCACTCCTGCAGGGCGAAGAAGTACGTCTTACTGGGCATTACGTGGACTTAGCATGATTGCAGCTTTCTTGTGAGGCAAAGGACCTCACATGCCGTGAGTCCATCTTCAGTCATCGTCCACTTCCATGCTTCAGTTTCTATGGTATAGTGTTTTATCACCATGCCTGGTGTTTTTTTTTTTTTTTTTTTTTTTTGTTTGTCGTATGGCTAAGCAACTAATACATTTAATAAATATATGCAATGACAAGTACGTTGGTAGCGTTCGCAAGCTGATGTCCAGTTCTTCCAGCCATTCTACGAAGGAACTTGTAGCTCCAAAAACATCTACTCCCATCATACTTCTGTAGAGGGCATTCCCGGATATTATGCTCCAAACTCTGGGAAGGAGCTCCACAGTCACATGCAGGAGAATCCTGAGGACCCCACTTATACAACATGGCGTTGCATTTCGCATGGCCTGTTCTTAGGCGTTTTAGTTTGACCCACTGGTCTCTATTTAGATGAAATCCTGGAAGTTCAGTTGTGGGATCTTTATTATCTGTATGTTTTACAGAGGCGGAGTTCCAGCTTTGTCGCCATTTTTCCATGACATCAAAGTCATATACATCTTGCCATACCGGATTTCTGTATTTAAGACGAGTGGAGGGTAAGTTATTTAGAACCTCGTGGTGTAGCCTGGACAACGGACTGCTGATGCAGGACGGCTGATAATCTACACATTATGCGACCGAACTAGATCCCGTTTCTCTCAGTGTCACACAAAGCAACATCAGAAGATGCCTGGTGTATGTGCATTGCATGAAACTAGATAGCGACCCGTAAGCTTCCCTGGAATGAGAAGTTCTGCTCTTACTTTTAAAGTCAAGTTCTATTGAGCTAAAGGCATAATTTTCCAAGACAGTACGAGATTTTATGAAAGAACCTTACTTTCCAAGACTCTTTTGGTATGTTCTCGTAATTTTTTAATGGTATATTTGTCCGATTCATGGCGCCCAAGTTAATTTTCATTGTTAAAAAAAACAGCATCATTGATGACGATGTCTAATGTCATAATGTGTTATTTATATATTTTTTATGTATCATTCCTCCATATGTATCAATGATTTGAGATTTGATTTCAAAGTAAATTCCATTTGATTTGCCTTTACTCAACGGCTAATTGTACCTCTAGGCGTTGCGTTGTTATTTTGTGCAATCATGTAAACATATGAATGGTAAATTCGCCTAGACATGTAATTGCCATTTGAATTTAAATAAATGTTATATTGTGACAATTTTCCTATACATCCGATAGAATCGAGATTCCTACCTTGCATTATCTCTTGAAATTAATTCCTTAAATATCCTAAATTAATTATTTTATTAATTAATTTATAAATTACCTCACACACAATGTGCTGACGAAGGCTGTAGCGTGGCAGCCAAAAGCTCAGATAAGCAAATAAAAATGTGACATTGACAGAAAATAAAGATATTATAATGCACGTGACTGATATTTGGTTCTACCCAGGATTCCAGCTCCAATAAAACCATATGCATTTCTTTTTTCTAATTTTAAATATTTTTCTCAAAACCATTCCTTGTTGGTTGGAAAACAATACGACCAACAGTTCTCTCCTGACATTAATGATCCGTTTCTCGACAAACCGTAACTCTCCCCCTTAATCGCTCCTTAAACTTAATGAAGGAAGTTGTGTTTGCTAAAAGGACGTATAATGAATTAATGCCATGTACAAAGCGTTTATTACCTAACGCTAGACGGAAACGGTTGCAGCGGAAACCGCACAGTAGCGGATAGGGCTGGGAGCGGTGCTTTGTTCTTCTCCGAAGCAGTGTTGCTTTGTAAACAGTGCCTGTGACAGCTAACTTGCCCCTTCTTGCACCACGCACCTACCTAATTCTAACCTGTTTTGCTAGCCGGCAAGTTGTAGCCGGTCGATTTACCCGTTATCAGCTCGGCTTTGTGTTCGTCGGGCTTAGCCCTTCTCACCGGTGTATTTCACTGGCGACTTCTTGCTTCTGACAACAACCACAAAGGACGTTGTACTTACTGCAGGAACTATCTTCGTGTCACTAACATAGCGTCCGTACTAGCTCATTGAGGTAACCTATAAAAACAAAACAATCAAATGACTTCCTGAATCCTTACATATTTAAAATGTAATTTTCTTTCTCTTTTTAAAAAATGTAGTTTTCTTGACGTACGGCGAATGGAAGATTTTCTGAACTTAATGTGTTCTTTTAAAAAAAATAATCACAAAATATGTATATTAGCAGACAATCTACAGAAAGCTTTTTAGGTTGCACCTGCCTGCTAATTCTTTTATGTCTTAAGACCCATGTTTCATTTCATTAAAAAAAAAAAAAAAGATGAATGCTACAGGCAGACTTTAGTACATATATTTAATTGTATTAGGTAATATAGTGATATATCAATATCGACGTTACTGGCCTGTGTCGATAAAAAAAAATAGTGAATTACTTGTCATATGCTCATTAAACAGCTGGAGATACATCAACGAAATGGAGCCAGTAACATCACTTCTTGAAAATTTAGTTGGGCAACGAAAATGCTCAAATGATGGAATTCTGTAGCAATTTAGCGAATTTCCGCTGAGTTACTGATGAAAACTGACAAAGGAAAGGTTACCAAGCTCCTTTATTGAACTATTGCGATTTAATTGCATCGTAAAACTCGGAATCGGTCATGCAGATTACAGAGAAAGTGCTCTATCTGCAAGGAGAGTTCATTGATTTTAATCATCTACAAACTACTGCATCTGTAACTAAGTAACTATAATCCTACTGCCGAAGGACATTTGTTTCCTATGGTTCCTGTTTAAGTCGATATTCTGCCTTATTTAACGAGATCTAAAGTTGTTTGCAGCGATATGTATGATTTTGTCCAACCATCTCTTTGGTAGTCTAACCCAAGACCACTCCTATCTGTCTTCCGTTTTAGTGTGTAATCTATCACAAAAATCCTAAGATTTTCTTCATATAGGTATCGAAGGTTTGTTCCCAGAGCCTTTCTCCGCCGTAACTATATTGCAAATATTTTGTATGGGGCCAGTAAACTGTGAACTGTAGCTGATTTTAAAAAAAATTGAGGCAACATATAAGATTGAAAATAATTAAGAAGATGTTTGTTTAAACAGGTGTAGAGTTACTGTCACGTTATTATGTTTTAATAAGAGTTACTAAATGGTCATGCAGATAGTAGCCCCCGTTTGAGAGTTAGGACTAAAGTAATAAGTGTCATGCTTCTGTGACAAACTTTCAAACAGGGATACTAATCAATATTTCTCTTTCGAGCTGAATAACTCTAACCTCCATTCCAAATGCCACAAAGTAAGTATCTATGGTGGTAGGGGAAGGAAATTGCTCTCTACAGAAAGGGAGGAGGACGTTAAATAGATAGCTACAGGTTAAAATGACCTTTGCAGAATGCTGATAACATACAAGGAGTGATCAAATGAAAAGGTACGAAACGACACGGTGGGTACAAATGTAGACTTTATTCAAAATATACACCATAGGCCTGAGAACAACGATCCCACTGATGAACAAGCCACAGGATTCCTTGTTCCCAGAATTCCTGTGGCCGTGACGGGACCCAATCCTTCACAGCGTCCTTGAGTACGTCGTCCGAGTTGAAGCGCTTCCCTTTCAGGTGTTTCTTCAGTCGACCAAACACATGGAAATCGCAGGGGGACATGTCCGGACTGTAGGGCGGATGGTCCAACGTCTCCCACTTGAACTTGGCCAGTTCCATGTGTGTGACTCTGGAGACGTGTGGACTCGCGTTATCATGGAGCAGAACCACACCCTCCGTGAGCAGCCCCGGTCTTTTGTTCTTGATGGACCTGCGTAGGCGTCGGAGTGTCTCACAGTACACATCCCCCACCTGTACGCCATCCTGTCCTCATACAAACTGCCGCATCATTTTGACGCCGCTTTTGATAAGAGCCTCTGCTCTCTACGGCGCATGCGGACGCCCGCGCATGCTCCGATCCCAGTCAGAGACTCCAATCGCATTCCGAGATATCTCGCTACGTTCTCCCATGGCGGAATATGCAAATATTTAACTGTTTCGTTTTTACGTCGTTTCGTATCTTCTCATTTGATCACCCCTTGTACCTTCATTCCAGTACTAATATCTTCTTGTTCAGAGTCCGATATTTCCACTCTTTGATCCTCAGTGACATGGGCAGGAACAAATGGAATATCAGTCTGCTTTGCAAATTCTTCTCTACTTTATCAAATCAGCTTCGTGGGTAGTCGATAAGCCTTCCAGTGCTGAAAGCCAAAGCTCCTTAAAAGCCAGGTCTGAGACTTATATTTAAAATGGTGTCTTAAATTGTCCCCGGCAGTGGGGTCCCAGCGGGCCGTTTCCTACCTCCTTGTTAAGTCCCTCCTTCCTCCACGCTCCGTGGGAACACTGTCGGCTGCACATGGCAGCACTCTGCCCTCTGATGGAGAGTTCTTCTCTTTCTTGTTTTCACGGCGAGAGATCGGGCGTAGTTCGCGTGATACGTCAGGCGAGCTGACACTGTCGGTACGTTCACCCGCAGAGAGGAACGAAAACACTTTTCTCTCCACGCGACAACTGTTCTCCTATATCGTAAGAATCTCGCCTATGCGTTACTATATCGGAGAACTGCAGTGACAAAAAGTCAGACAGGAATTTTCTTTTCCATTGAAGTTGCGCACTTGGTTTCCTCTTACACCGTGTTATACAGAATAGACGTATCTCGTCTTTAGTGAATTCTGTACAACTGGGCAAAGTAAACAGATTTTACAACAGAAAATAGAAATTAGAAATCACTCACAATTAGAAATTATATTGTCATTAGAATGAATCAATTATTTGGGAAAACAGGTAAAATTAGGATTATTGTTCTACTGAATTGTTCAATTTAAAAGAGTTTCAGAAAAGAAGTCTGATATGTGCTAATGTCTGAGGAGAAGATTTATAATAATCTCATAATTTTTGTCAAGAAATTTGGATTTTTATCTTCAAACTCCTCTTTATCAGTTATAGAATAACCTCCATGATGAGTTGATTATTTTAGTATTATTATGGCCTCGCATTCGGGAGGACGTGGGTTCGAATACCCGTCCGGGCATCCAGATTTGGGTTTTCCATGATTTCCCCAAATCACTCCAGGCGAATGCCGGGATGCTTCCTTCAAAATGCTATGGTCTAATTCCCTCCCGTTCCTTGTCCCCAGTCCCATCCCGCCTCTAATGACCTTAGCCGTCGACGAGGCGTAAAGCAATAAGTAAAAAAAAAGTATTATTAACTGTTTAGTTAGTTCCTTCAAACTCACAAATTTATTTTTGGTTAAGACATTTACAATACTCATTTTTCCAAAAACTTAATCTATATCTATAAAACGAAAATCAGATAAATTTGTCTAGTAAAAACTTGAAAACTACTGAGCAGTTTTCACCGTTTTAAAGCTTAGAATCTCAATTCAGTGGTTTGGCATGTCTTATGTTTCAATGTTAAAAAAACATAGGAACATTAAATGAATTTCCGAACGTATGATGTTAAATCCCAAAGATGGAGGGATTAGATATTCCATTCTTCGCACTAAAAATAAACTACAATGGTTCTGACCATAGCCTTTAATGAAAGCAATAAGATTACAATAATAAGTGTTTAGCTCATTAAACAAAACTTGAAGTATTCTTTCCTTTAATTCGGGATATTCAATTTCTAATCGCCATAGATAGTCGTAACTTGAAGTGTTCTTTCCTTTACTGTAATTCAGGATATTCAATTTTCAGACGCCATAGATAGCAATAAAAACTACAGACATTATCTTTATCCACGATCACTGGCAGTAGGCCTACAACTACAATGTCTCTGGCCATCAGCATTGGTTTTATATTCACAATAAAATTATTTATTTACGATATAATTTTTCTGGATTCACTTTTGATATTTGTATAAAAGGCTGAATCTGCGGTGTTAAAGTATCTGGCGTTTCGAACAAAACGTATATCCATTCACTTCGCAATTGAATCAAATGTGAGTTTCTAACATTATTTAGTGTTGTTTAGTAATTCAGTAATGCAATTTCTTAGCCAAATTATTGAAGCTTGATACACATGAATCTTTTCGGACGAATGAAAATAGTATACGAGCAAATACACTTCAACCCACGCGTTTCTTGGTAGGTGGTGGGTAAATCTAGGTTTACTTTAATTCCGAAAAAATGTTGTAGCGAATTTTATGAAAATTTGTACAAATGTTTCTAATTGCGGGAATAAAAATATCGTACGGGTAAATCATGCCAACTATACCGGGCAACGCCGGGAATTCCGCTAGTTTCGAATAACGACGAGAATGAGTTTATGCAATGAGCAAATGGTCATACAATACTTTTGATTAAAACTTTTTGTTGAGACAGGAACCAACATCAATGAACATGAATGAGTTCTTGGTGTCTCATCTTTACGATATAGTAAAACCAGTGGACTGTGACTGTTGCTGCCCACCAGTACGAATTCAACACGGCCAACTTAGATAAATCGTCGATGGCTTGCCTCCTGCCTTAGGAAATCAATACTGCATACTATCTGATACTTTTGGTTTTCTTGATTGGATATTTTCATTTAATTAACGTTCAGATGTGACCCCTGTAATTAAGTATAGCAGGTAAAACTTAGCTGCACAATACATTGGAGGCGTGAAGGGACTGAGAGAAGGAACGGAAAGGAATTCTGGCATGGTCTTTTGAAAGAACCATTCCGGCGTTTGCTTGTGATGATTTTAGGGAACCATGGAAACCCAAATTTGGATGGCAGGACGTGGATTCGAACCCACTTCATTCTGAATGCGAAGGCATAGCCTTACCTCTCATCCACCACTCCAGATTCTACAAATTACGAGCCGACGAATTGAGTTTTCTTTTATTTATAACTTGGATATATCCATGTTTTGAACAATTGTATTCAAAAGATTATTTATCAAAGCACATAATAATTGTTATTATGTATCTAAGTAAGGTAAATATTGATCTCATCATACTATCGTTTCATAATGCTGCTTATTTAGTCTTCTCAGCTCTGTTTGCTTACAAACTCTCTGTACCCTTGTGATAAACCATCAACAAAAACTATCGTTAACATCCCTTCTTTTAAGCAATACTCATTCTCCGTAATGATCTGTGGTTTGAGCTACTCCATTATGCGTTAAATTAAAATTGTATTAATTATCCTTGTACAGAGTAGAGAAATTATTATACACTAATTGTTACCCTTTTCCTCCTATGCACGATTTTAAGGCTTTACTGGTTTGTTAACTTCAAGTATGGCCTAAGAACAACGATTAGCCAATAAGTGTGTCTGTTATCTACGGCCTCTTAGGTCCAGAGCTCCATTAATTAAGAAAAGATATCTACTCTCATAACAGCAGAGAATATTTAAAAAATGTAACAAATACATTAGGATCGCTAGTTAGATCTGTCAAGTAAGAAATAAAATAACGACCTGTCAGTTGATCCCTCATTGCAGTAACAAAGACTTCAGCAAAAAATAGTTCAAAAAATTGTAAACAATTAGTACGACGCCGGAGACGCCAACACCGTTCAAAAAATTTTGCATGTAAGAAAACTGAGTATATCAAATTTTAGAAACAAGAAAAGCTAAAAATTTTAAATATCCGGTGCAGAGAAGTATTGAAAATTAAGGAAACACACGATAAACATTGTTAAAGAGTTCTAGAATTCACGAGAACGGTAGGAGTTTTACAAACCGTGATAAAAAGAGGTAGGATGGAGTAGCATATGGTATTATTGAGACGTAAAGTGCTGATGTCCCAATGAAAGAGGAGGTCTAATAATGTAATACCGAAATGTATGATTGAAGACGAAGGCTGTCACACGTACGAGAAGACAAATAAATTAGCAACACCCAGGAATAGATGAGAAATGCCACAAAACTAGTCGAGATACTGAAGTAAAAAATTAATGACACTTGATTTACAACTATAGTTTTCAAAGATTTTTGAGCTAATATCGATGGGTGACTTTGTGCTATAACAATATTGTTCTTGTCCCTTGGACAAATGCTATAGAGTTTACTCATCAATGGAATACTAAACACGAACGTGTAAGTATTGCACAACGTTTTCCGTTGAAGTTGTATTTAATTAAATATTACGAGGAGAGACTTAATGTATTGCATCCATTACCTCCTTATATAAATTTTATTGTAGATTTCGTTGAGTTTTTCTGTTTTATAAAGCGGATGAAGACCACGCAATGAGAAATGTTTCATGATATCGCCGTATAAAGTTACGTAACATTACTATCTCTTGTATGCTAATATTATCTGACAGCGAGCTACAGCCAAAGATATTTTGAAACTGATTATACCAAACCGTTTTCGGCTCTGTATGTAGTAGGTACCTTGAGCAAACAACAGAAATAGCCAGTTCTCCCGTGGCTTCATGCCCTCGGTGCTAAAGGCAAATGACAAACACAGCTCGGGGCAACCGCTTTGTAATTGCAAATTGCGCGATCCGAAGCTCATGATCTGTTTTACTATTTGTCGATACTTGCCTGTACTTTGACCGTTTGGTTTGTGCAGGATTTAGTACCACCAATCATAGCTGTGAAGTCTGAACCATTGCTTCAGCATAAATATACGTATATCACTGATAACTAACTATTTGTATTATTATTCTCTAAATGAAAGAAAGGTTAAAATAAAAAAATATCTATATTAACGTCTCAGCAGTGATTTTATTATCCCCTATTGACAGTTGAGCAGTAAGGTTGAGTATTCGTTGAATGCTCCTATAGTAGAATAAATCTTAACATTTACCTAAGATCGAATTTAAGTTCTGTGTAAAAACTGTCAAACTTCAATTTTTCCTGTATAAAAAATGAGGCATAGGAGGAATCAAACAGCCGGAATATTCTGAGTAACGTTTGGGCAAGAGGGAACCATTTTAAAGTTTTCATCTCCAACAGAAAAGAAGCACTATTACTGTAACTTCGCTGTCTTTCCGTCTGTCACAGGGTGCTACCGTTTGAGTTGTAGACTTCAATTTTGTACATATTATGTATTTCATTGACCAGAACCGAATATCGCATTTTTAAATATTTTTTTTAAATTGTAGTATGGCGGTCACAAAGAAATATATGGGAGACGAAATTTGAAAAAAAAAAAAAAATCTACCCTCACATGCCTGCTGTCGATGTTTAGAGCTTCTCAACAAATTTTTTTAAAAAAATTGTCACTGAAAAATAAAGACAACAGTGGATGTTAGAGATGTTAATGCTATTTTTTTTTCTATCGGAGCTATGTATATCAAATACCTACGAACCTGAAATGAATTACCACTTTCGCACTATCTGCCAAAATAATTTAATCGAAATGCCGGCATTGTATCTAAATGCAGTCTTACCTCAATCTCCCACATCTTCAGTATAAACGATTCTGGTTTATTCCCATAGTTATTTACACTTCTTTAAAAATAAGAAAAAAGAAAATGAAAAAGAATAAACAAAAACAAATGAAAGCTGTACCAGCGGAATAAAAATGTTGCAACAAAAACAAGAGTCCAATTAAAAGTTTCTTTGAGCTGTATAAGTCAGTTATTCCAATCCAAAATTTACCTTTAAGTTCAGGAAGTTTCCCCCTTTAATTAAAATAATTTTGCGTTAAGTTGTAATAGGCCAAAGTCTGAAATCACTGTCGTCATCTGCGAAAAGCATACTTAGGAGAGAAACAACCTCTTGAAATTTTGAGTGTTAAGTGTAAAATTCAGGTGATTCTCATGGTAAAGGAAAAAAATCAAATTCGACACTGAAAAATTATAAAACATGTGTCATAAAGAAGAATAAAAACAAAATTTTCTCAACCTAGTTACTCAATTTTCAGAGAGTACATACCCACCATTATTTTTAAAAGTCCAAAAAATGTCTATGTCTATGTTTCCGAAAGAAATTTTAAAGGTTTCTGGTTTCTTTGAGAAATGGTAACTCTATTCATCACACCAATAACACAAATGTGATTTTGCCTACCTCGATTTCAATAATTCCTCAGATGAAAATCCACGTAGAAGAAAATTAGAATACTCCGACGTTGGGAATATCAAGAGAAAATTTCGAAGATTCATTTCATGCAGAAAAGGAATATTTAATTTCATGATTCTTATAGCAGAACGTTTTTCGTGGGGGAAGATAAAAACAAAATTTCTCCTACCGAGATTACTAATTGTTTTTTTGCAAAATTCCCTCCTAAAAGTTGTAATCACATACATAAAAATTGTAAAAAGAATACATTGTTCAATGTATATCAGAAAAATTCAAAATTTGAAGTAACTATCTTGAGAAATCTAGTCACTTCCTTACGTGTAATACATCATATGACTGCCATGAATTTGACTAATTTTAAGAGTAATTGTGAGATTTTTAGTCGCTCATTCGAAGAACATGGGTTCGAATGTCTTTCTGGCCATCCAAAATTGAATTTTCTATGCTTTCCCCAAATAGATTTAGGTAAATCCCGTGATAGTTCCTTCAAAAGATCATGGCCAAATTCTTTCATGTTTTTTGGTTTAGACCTTTCCCGATTCTAACGACAAGGGGTAAAGTCACAAAAAAGGAATATATATTATGAGATGAAATTACAAGTGATTTTTTTTCTGTAGAAAAGCCTTTTTAGAAGTGAAATTGAGTCCCAAAGTTGAGAGATTCTTGGTGTAATATGGAAACAATACTCACTTTCTATTGAACAAACCGGAAAATAATTGTCATGAAAAGCGATAAAAAAACACGATTATTCAATTTTGCAATCTATTTCCTCGAAATTCATTTATTTTTTATTTGTGAGTCAACGAATATTTTACCGGCACGTTATGATTTTATGCAGTTTAAAACAAAGTGCCAGTTGTCCCCGTTAGAGAAAACTGAGAACAAAATGGTTCCTAGAGCCTGAAATAAATGAATTTACTGTTAGCTGAAACTGGAAAGTGTAATAATTAATCTGAAAATCCTTACTAATTAATTGTAACGTCGTGTCACGTACCCAATTTGACAAGCATTGATATTTATTCTACAAGAGATTTATAACAGTTATGGAGTCCTAAATCCTCTACCTTTACCCGTATCTGGATTGTGAACAGTGAAATCATTTAACCGTTACTACGCTTCCTGAGATTCTTTGTGATGAATTTTCAGTGGAATCGGAAGCTTATGAAACGTTATATCAGCCGGCCGCCAATATTGAGACAGTGTCTGATATTCAAATGTTGGCTTACACGACGCGTATACACAGATCGAGATAAACCGATTTTTCGTTTCTCTCACTGTTACGTTCAGACAAATCCACTCAGTACCGGAGAGCTCTAAAAACTACATGATAATCATTTCAAATATTGAGTCACAAAGTTTTCACCTGCAGTTTCTGCTTTTTTGGGTTTTGTCCTCAAATCTGCAGTGAACAAATCTACCTGAAAGGTACTGGCACCGAAATGAAAAAAAATATTTAAACTATTTTATCATTGGAAACGAACAAAAAAGCGAGTTGAGGGAAACTTTGATAATGATATAGCGTCCAAACTCTACGACCATCGTGAAAATTTCATCAAACTACAGTATACACCTATTTAAAACATATTTCTGACTAACGTATGCCCATATTTCGTTGCATGGATTATTAGAGTACTCACCATTCTCTTAAGCCAAAATGGTCAAGAACATTATGTTCCTTGGTTCCTGGAAGTTACTGAACACCACTTCATTTCGTGAGATGGGAATCTACAATAAACTGTAACTGTAACAGAGTAATGCGATTCTGTTCGTAAGATGAAATCATGACCAACATTTCGACTGAAAGAAATAATTTACTTTTAAATGGATATTAATTTATGGTCACTTTAATTTAAATTCCGTAGCTTTTCAAAGTCTCATCAATATAAACTATATCTTATTCAACTCATTGGAGCACGATATTGATGGAAATCCCTTAAAAATCTGATCTGAAGTTCGGGTTCAACAACCAATATTTATCAACTTTAATTTTCACATCAAAAGAAAACATGCACTATTTTACCCGTGGCAACACGGGTTGTAAATTAAACATGACTTCATCAAAAACTGACCAAATTGTTTGCAGTGATTCATGTTCAAAGGAAAAGTATATTAATTTTTTCAGCTTTTCGACATCTCATCAAAATGAAACATATCTCATTTTGTCCGTTCAGACCACGGACTATACATTACTCGAAATACCATCAAAAAGCGACAAGTGATTTTATATTGAATCGTGTTTACCTAATAAATTAAATCAAAAGTATTACTTTACAATGTCACATCAGATTGAATCTTGACCCATTATGTCCGTTGATCAATTGCTATACATTAATCGAAAACCCATCTATATAAAACCAGTTCTATTTGCATGAATCAAGTTTTTCCAAATTTTTTCGAAATAACATCAAAGAAAAAGTTTCCCTGTTTTATTAGCTAGATGAAGGGCTGTACATTAATCAAAAGCCCATTAATATCAGACCAATAGTTTTCCTTTTTTATGAACCGTTTTCAACCAAAAATGATAATAATTTGGTAAATTTCTCAATTTGCCGGCATTAAATTTATATGAAACATATCCAATTTTATTTCCCTCACCATGGGCTGTAAATTAATCAGAAGCTCACAGATATCTGACCGGTAGATATTTTCCGTAAATCGCTTTCACGACTTCACATCAAATTGATACAAATCTATACAAAAGGTTATACATTAATTGAAATAACTCAAAACTATATAAAAATCGAAACCTTTTTGCGTGAATCACATTTAACGAAAATGTATCACAAATTTTTCATTTTTACACGCTTTATATTAGCTTGACTTGTATGTATGTATGTATGTACGTATGTGTGTATGTATGAATGTAACGGAATTTTACAACTCCATTTTGACCCACTTCCAGATGTCCGAGCTGGTTGAAATTTGGCACACATATTAAGAACCGGTGACAATACAAGAATTTCATAGCTATATCCTGCTATTCTCATTACTTTGACAGTAACAAAAGAAAAATGGTTGAATGTCGTGAAATTTTGCAATTTAATTTTAACCCAATTCCAGATGTCCGAATTGTTTGAAATTTTGCTGATGTATTGATAACTGATTACAATACAATAAATTCATAGCTATATATTGATATTATCATTACTTTGACAGTAAAAACAGAAAAAATTTGCACACGTTTTAAGAACCGTTGACAATACAGCAGTCTCTTAGCAACGTCCCGCTATTCTCGTTACTTTGACCATCTCCAGTTTCCCGTGTGTGATTTACGAGCCTTGGTTGCTGACGACGATCGTCTTCCACTGTCTCCTATCCAGAAAGGTTTCTCTGTCTGCAGTCACTTAACGTGATGTTGAATAGTGAGTAATCGAAACATTACTTCGTACTATTATAGAAGAGTAGTCTTCCACATTTACCCTGCTATTGGACCTCTGGCTGAGCTGCCATTTAATTGTATTTAACTCGTGGAAGTAATAATTAAAAATGAAACTACAACACAAAGATAAAGAGAGATTGGCTAAGAAAAGCCAACAGTAGGAAACAGACTTTTGAAACTATCTGAACTTAAAAGTTAAAAATAAAATTGTAGTTTAAAAAACTAAAAACACGCTTTCGTAGTAATGTGAACTAAAAGGTTAAAAATAATCTTTAAATATAAAGATTTTGTTTAACAGTGATGGGACGTCCCACAATACAGGATAAATTAATTTTTTTGAATAAGCTTAAAGAATAAAGTCACTGATTACAAAATTAACTTTAATGTAAAAAAAGCGTGGGGTGCTCTCTACACAACTTTTGACAATGACTCTACCTTTACAAACAGCGAACGACAAAAAATATAAGACAACTTATTTAGCACCCCATGCTTTTTTACATTAAAGTTAATTTTGTAATCAGTGACTTTATTATTTAAGCTTATTCAAAAAATTAATTTATCCTGTATTGTGGGACGTCGCATCACTGTTAAACAAAATCTTTATATTTAAAGATTATTTTTAACCTTTTAGTTCACATTACTACGAAAGCGTGTTTTTAGTTTTTTAAACTACAATTTTATTTTTTTCTTTACATTATCTTTTCGACACCATCCCAGAAAACACAACAGAAATGACAAAAATTTCAATCAAACACATATACAAAATTTCTGAATATGAAATGGCATAAATTACCCCGTTTAAGACAAACTTTGCGCTTTGTTGCTAACTTAAGAGGTGCAATGCATTTATCATTTGTAACTTTAAATTAATTCTTGAAATAAAAAAATGAACTTTTAAATTTACATTTATCTTATAACATAAAAGGAATTTTAGTCACTATTTGCTTTTCTTACAAATACTTACTTTTTAAGTAAAAACAAATGTCTTGCAAATTGCGCCGGTTTCTAGAATGAAGTTGGCCACGCGTTCGTTACTGCCGTTCCCAAAGAAGAAAAATCTTTGTAATTGCCAAATACATCCGAAGATCTCAAGTTTAGTTTCGTCACAGGTCGCCATATATCGCGTGGAAACAATAATAGTTTATATTAATAATAATATCCACGCTTCATTATTTGAAGATTATATATTTTAAACATTTCCTTTTCCATTAAAAGACACAATTCTTTTCAGATTACATCCAGAAAACAATACGAACAACTCAACTCTTCTTCTCATAATATTGTCATTACAAAGACATTACTATATATTAAACATCAGCGATACTAGTATAGTCTACTGCATTTACAATCTCTGTGGCATAAGCCACAATTGTTATTAAAAATACATACAATTAATTACATATTTGTGTTTTTACCAATATTTGGTGTCATAACGTACGACCTGTAATCGAGTGACGACCTCCAAGTTATATTAATAAAACGCGATCAGTACAATGGATTGATTGCATTGTAAACATATACAGCATTTCCGAGATGGCTAATAATTTTTTATCTTTGTACAGGTCGTATTACAACTTAACCACAGCCTCTACTGGCAAAACGAAACTGTTTAGGTTGATAATCATCACTGTGCCGATAATTTTTGTATCATTTTTTGCAGTGCTGATGACATTTACAAGTTTCACAGCTTATCATTTCGGCATTTTTTATTTTGTGGTGACTTTTCCGTAAGAACATTATATCGAAGCAGTACAACCAAATTTCAACGGGTTAGTACCATTCTCGGTTAGGTCGAGCAAGTGGTGCAGTCGCCAAACACGCACAGCAGTGTGATAGGCTTGTGACCGATACCCTGCTACGTGGGATGGAGTTCTGAGGGCGTATTACCACAGTGACGCGTTCTTCATTAGTAACTGGACCCGTGACGGTGCCCACCACAGAAGCTGCCATATCCCGAGTTGGACGCCGTTCGGCGTCGCCCTTAATTGGACAGCGAACGACGCGTGGGCAGCTTCTGTCAATTGATCCCTTCGTCCTGTCCTTGGCCTCGGCTTTTCCGTCCTTCCCCTCACTCTCCAGCAGACAGATATTGGAGTTAGGTTCTACAAATTCCAACCTACCCTTCTGACCCGACACATATTTCTAAACGTATTTCTAATTTAATCTATCTATATATAAAGATGAATGTATGTATGTATGTTTGTTTGTTTGTTCTTCATACAAATGCATCATTTTCATTCTATCTCGATGAAACTTTGCACACTCATCCTTTAAAACAAGGAGAAAAGTAGTCTACATTTGGTTGAAAAATTATCTGTGTAAATAATACATGTTATCTCATAAATTCGAAATACTACTGAATGGCGATAGACTGACGCGTTGGATATGGACGTCTCTATACCGCTTTTTCCGTGTATCGCTCAGACAGTTCAGTGGTTAAAGCACTTGCTTACAAATGTTTGGTCGCGGCCTGCGGTTCAAATCTCCGTGGAGGCTAAGATTTTTAAAAATTGTTTTTTATCGTAAGAGTCACGCCTAGGCCGTCGGTTATTCGGATTGAATGTTAAACTGTAGATATCACAAAGTTAGGGGTGCAATGCGAGGCAAATCGTAGGTAGTCTTGCAATGCTGTAGGTGTACACTTTTTTACGTTATAATGATTCCTCAGGGATTATTCGCAGTCAGAGAGAGAAAGAGAGAGAGAGAGTGTGTGTTGTGTGTGTGTTGTGTGTGTGTGTGTGTGTGTGTGTGTGTGTGTGTGTGTGTGTGTGTGTGTGTGTGTGTGTGTGTGTGTGAACCGCAGTAATAATACAGGGTGTCCACAAATGAATATCGGGGTTTTAATGCTTTATAAGATTTATTACATTATCCTTACAGTTATAAATGATATGTCAAATGAAAGAGCAACTCAAACAGTTTTGTTCGTTGGCACTAGTGCGCATGTGCGTGAAATGTTCCCGCTGCGATCCGCTAGAATGCGGTAGTAGCAAAGATGGCGACTAGTGAAGAGAAAGCGTTTTGTGTTTTACAGTTTGCAAAGACTGAATCTGTAGTTACTGTGCAGCGTGCGTTCCGCATTAAGTTCGGGCGTGATCCTCTAAGTGACAATAACATCCGTAGATGGTATCATCAGTTTGAAGATACAGGCTGCCTTTGTAAAGGGAAGAGCGCGGGACGACCAAGAGTTAGCGAAGAGACTGTTGAGCGAGTGAGAGAGTCGTTCACTCGTAGCCCAAAGAAATCTGTTCGGAAGGCTAGTCGCGAATTAGAAATTTCTAAGTCGGCTGTTTGGAAAGTTTTAAGGAAACGCTTGCAACTACGTCCTTACCGTTTACAGTTGTTACAGGCTCTAAAGCCTGCAGACCATGGTTTACGTGCCAAATTCGCTAACAAAATGTTGTTACATGACGATGAAGATTTTCTACATCATGTTGTCTTCAGTGATGAATCGACCTTTCACCTCATTTGAAATGTTAACACTCATAATGTGCGGATCTGGGGCTCAGAAAATCCTCAAGAGATCGTACAAGTGCAACGAGACACCCCTAAAATCAATGTTTTTTGTGCCGTATCCCGGCGGAAAGTTTACGGACCTTTCTTTTTTGATGAACCAACTGTAACTGGTACTTCTTACCTTGATACACCAGAGCAATGGCTCTTCCCTCAGTTGGAACAATATGAACCAGAGAACTTCATTTTCCAGCAAGATGGTGCGCCACCTCACTGGTATAACGAAGTACGCGGTTGGTTGAACGTAACTGTACCCGACCGCTGGATTGGCCGCAAGGGGCCCAATGACAGAGCTTGCTATGCGTGGCCTCCATGTTCACCTGACCTAACGCCATGCGATTTCTACCTTTGGGGTTTCATCAAGGATCGTGTGTATGTGCCTCCGTTACCAGCCGACCTCCATTAATTACGACAGAGGATTGAAGCAGCTGTTGCAACAGTTACTGAAGACACACTGCTCAACGTTTGGGAAGAACTCGGCTACAGACTTGATGTGTGCCATGTGAGAAATGGTGCCCACATAGAACACTTGTAAGCTTGTATATAAAACTGTTTGAGTTGCTCTTTCATTTGATATGTCATTTGTAACTGTAAGGATAATGTAATAAATCTTATAAAGCATTAAAACCCCGATATTCATTTGTGGACACCCTATACTATAAATACGGAAGTAAGTCTCTGTCTTTTTGTTACGTTTAGACGACCAAATGGCTATATCGATGTTGTTGGAATTTGACAAGAAAATCTGTATGAAGGGCACAGGACATTTTCTCCGGTAAGTTTAATAGTTGTAGCTGCGAAATTTAGAGAACTTATCGAATGGTGACAGAAATATGTCAAGAGACTGGTTCGACGGTAGAATGATATAGTGATAGCTTTCTTGTCATATTATGCCGACTCGGTGTTGTTTGGGTCCAATCCTTCGTTACCAACAACTTTCTATATTCAATTCTTGCAAAAAATTCTTAATCCACGCGTACGAGTGGCTACGAGCTAGTTACTTATAAAGATAACTGTGAAAGCTATTTTAAAAGAAATGGATTGATTTCTAGCTAACTGATAGGAGGATACATGTAAGCAAAAAGGACTATTGAAATTTTATTTAGAATGCCATCTAATCTTTTTCTTCATTCTGCGGGAGGAATTGTGTCGATGTATTTGAACTAGGGAAATAACGGAGCTCCGCACCCGCAAGTGCCGAACTTCCGCATGAAATTCAACCTCCGCTTTCGCGTCCGGATCTGCAACTTTTATTATTATTATTTTTTACTCCGCGATTCACTAAAAGTGTGTGGCGGAGGGTGCAATGCACCTATCCGAAAGGGTAATGGTCTGGAAGGAATCTACGGAGGCGCCCATGGGTTATTGTAAGGAACCATCCTAGCATTCGCCTTGAGTGATCCGGGAAAACCATGGAAAACCCAGATCAGGACTTTTAATGCGAAATTATAGCGGATGTTTTGCTTACATTCCAATACGTTCTTTTCTCTTGGACCAAAACGCCCTATGGTCGCTTAACTAATAAAAACGTGGTTGTTTTCCTTCTTACAACACTGTAATAAAATTAACAATAAACTGGACAATGTTAATTATCTAACCACGAATTTACAAGTTTGAACTTGCATATAAAGTAAACCGGCTTATTCACGGTCCAAATTGTAGGACCTCCGTGTAGAACTACCGTAGGATGCGCTAACCCACTGACGCTACTAGAAAGGGTACAAACATTCCTTTCCACTCGTAGTTTCTCGCGGCACATCAGCGTCCTTATCACATATTCATAAGAAGTTTCCTCCAATCAAGAACCAACGCCATAACTTGTTGGACAACACGGCCCCGTGTTGGTTGTCTGGGAGTGTAACCACATGCAACACGTCCTGTATGTAGTCCTGCAACCCCTTTCATGGTCCAACAAGGGTCCTACAAAGCAAATTGGTTCACCTTAGGTCCTACAAACTATACTGTGAATGGGCCGCTAAATCAGGAGAAAGGCGGATTTCGGGCACGCTTCAATTAACCGATCCGCCAAATCCGCAAAATTAATATGAGAAAGATTGTTTTGTTGGCGCGTGTGTAGTTATGTAAGTAATTTAATTCACTTGCTAAATCATTCAACGTTTCTTACTGTTGAAAGTTGAAGCAGAAAATATTATGACAGTATTAGATGGAAATAAACCTTACTGATGAAAAATGTAGAATTTGTGATAAAAATATACTTATTTTGATTTTTAAGTTTATTTTTGATAAAATATTAAAATTTAAATAATTATAACTTCATTTTTGCACATTCGATTTCGCGGATGTCAAACACTGAACATCCGCATCTCCTAAGATGACTTCCGTTACAAACCTAATTCAAACTTAGTGATTTAATTTTTCAATTATACAGCTGCTTTATTTAGAGGACCATTGATTATGGAGTTTCTGTCAAATAGTTTGCAGGTATCGATTACCTGCTAAACGTCTAGAGCCACATCACTAACGCATTTTTAAAACAGTCTGATTGGGGATAGCATTGTGTGTTTCTCTAACCAAGATATTGCTAAGATGAATAACTTTTAAAGGTTGATATTCCGTTTGTTCTTTTTTTAATTACTCAATTATTTTTACCATGCTCTCATTAGCAACCATCAGATCTCATTACTGAAACCACTGGTCTCACATAATAAAAAAGAATTTCACGTTCAGTTTTACACATATGTTGAACTACAGTAGATGGCAAAATTTCATTTTTTTTTTTCTTTTTTAAAAGACTGTTGTAAGAGCGAAGATTTTAACGGCGTATGATTGCAATGAAATCTTCAATACGCCTATGAAGATTTTATTATAATATTCCTGTTTTTAACATAATCGAGGAAAAACGCGACAATTGATCACTAACAGCAGCAAAAATTTATTTATTTCTCACACAAAAAGAAATAGCTGGGCTACATACTATTTTATATACTTTTATAGAAGTATTCTATTCACTTTTACGACTTGCAATACCGCAATTCAATGTATCATGCCTCTCCAATCAGCTTACAGTTAGTTGATATGAAGTTTTGACATTGCTAATTGTATTAAAACAAAAGCAAATGAATGTTTCACTGCAGTTAAATACGAGAATTCATCAAACGACATGCGGAATTATCGCACTGCTGACTTCCATAAACCACTCATGTTTATTGCTTCAAATGACCTACATGCTTCACATAACTAATTCAAATCCATCCCTAGTATAAATACATAATTATCTGATTTCATTCCATATTCCTCAATAACACAGAGCAGACAAAAGACATGAATGGTTATTATATCATGGTCCGTATCGTATAATTAGACAGAAATGTCAAAATTCTCATACAATTGTTAGCGTGTCATCTCGACTTAAGGTTCTTTTAGGAACAACTAGAGGACGATGTTGCCATGAGTAATGCTCATAGAGATAAACTGACTTTGGTGTTGCTATAACCATAAATTACAATAACGGTTATTGGATAGAAAAATCTGTTGTCAGAAGCAATAATTTGGTATCAAATGTGTATTAATTGCTGCGAACAATTTTAAGCAACTGAAATGATCCATACTTTTTCAACGGGAAGAATAATTTTCCAATTACATTTATTATATTACTCACCCATGGTCTCTTGTAGCAAACACAGTCTTAGTTGGTTCCAGCTTTTATAATGGAAAAAAAAGATTCTGTGAGAAAGATCGTATTGTTTCGCTTCAACCAGTTGACCCCGTTGAGAGCCCTACACGATGCAGTCTTAACTGTATGGGGCATATAGGCTACAATGAACTATAGTATTTAGCCGCAACTTCCTTTTTACTAACACAAAAATTAAACCATTATTTTTCATGTATCAGTTTTACGAAACAGCAACTTTACGTATTGTCACGTCTATTTTTTGTTGGATGGCTGTAGTGGGTGTGTTGTTCTTTCATTATACACGTTTCCTCACTAAATTTCCCGAAGACTTACGAAGTATCTCTTGTTTTCTTGAATCTTTAGTCTTCTTCTACTAACCGACATCAAGATTTGGGCTCCGTACGATCGGAAAATCATACGGGTTTTCTTATTGTTTTATTATAATGAAATGACTAAGAGCAGAGAAAATTCGTGCCTCCTCAGTCACTTTCTAGATTACGCATTTGTATTAAATGCAATAAAACTCCGAAAATTCAATCCTGCTGTCTTTGGACGAAAAAAGTCTCTTCTTGTCTCTATTGTGTCACTTCGTTACGCTATAAAAAAAATGACACATATTATATCAATTCACTCAATTTTCCCTTAAATACCAAGCCTAACTTTTTATGATAAAGGAGCTTAGTTTGGAATTATTGCAAGATAGGCGGAGAATGAAGAGACTGTATATAATATGTATTGGCGATGAAGCCTGGATGGATATTGGCAACAGAATAAGGAATATTACTTGGAGGGGACGAGTTGACCATGACCATACATTAACGTTTGAATTTCAAGTTTAAATGGCTGGGATTTTTATTATTATTTATTTTATTTTTTTATTTTTTCCATTTTAATTTATTTTTTACTTTTGTTATTTTATTGTTATTATTATTAAATTTTTTTGGCAAATGATTCGGGGGTAGGCATAAATTATCAAAGTAATTGCTGAACAATTTATTTGACACAGTGTAAGAATTTAAAGCAAAACTCCATAAAAGGTGAATTAGGTGAGCTGGAAAATTTTACTGTAAGAATTTAAATTACATTATAAAAACATCTCGAAATGAGGAAATAACAGATTTTTTTAAATTATGGCTTTACGCCTCGTCAACGTCGAGGCGGGATGGGACTGGGGACAAGGATCGGGAATAAATTAGGCCATGGTCTTTTGAAGGAAGCATCCCAGCATTTTCCTGGAGTGATTTGGGGAAACCATGGAAAACCCAAATCTGGATGCCCGGACGGAGATTCGAACCGTCGTCCTCCCGAATGCGAGGGCCGAGGGAAATAACAGAACACCAAAATTTCCGCCCATGTATACACTCCACTAAATTAAGTGATTTATAGGTGAAAATTAGTTTAATCTTACTGATGTTACATTACTCTTTTCTCCGTATTCTGGGATTAGCATGCTGTCGTACAAGTGTGGTTGTAGTGTACAACGGTTAGTAATTTAAGCACGTACTAATTATACATCAGAATTTTCCCTTATCTTTTAACAGTGGATAACAGTGTGCTCCCGACTCACGAGCTATGGTGAATAGACCATTATTCATTTTGGCCGAGGCTGTCACATTGCCCTCTGCATCCCATCAGTAACACCCACCAGTTGTTATTCTTACCGGGACTTACCTCTCGCAAGTTGAACGAGCATCGTAAACTGGTCGCCCAGTCCAGCGGCTTGCTCATATGGGATTACAGGCCTAACTCTTTAACCTTAAGCTTCCGGATTTATACCGCCGTTCCATGGTCGGCTACCTGGAGTAAGCCTCTTTTCTCCCTGCAGCAACGCCAAACTAATAAGGTTCCAGGACACCATCACAACCACGCATCTAGTAACTGCATTTTACGCGTCGTATAGAATCTTCAGTGAGGATAAGTGAATAAAAAATCATTTTCCAGCATAAAAAAACATATATACTCACTGGTTTCATATCTGTAATACATACAAATGCAATTTTCTCTATTGTAATAACTTCACTGCCAATTATCTGCACAAATTGGAGTATTGGGTGTGCCAGCGAGTTTTCTGAGTAAGTAAGCTTTCTGCTGTGACAGTTTGAACACCATTCTGTCACCAATTCATTTGTTATAGCCTCAAAACATGAGATCTGTGATAGAATCCCCTGTCAAATGCAAGATACGTGCTGTAATAAGATTTCTTTGGGCGCAAAACGTTCCAGCACCAGATATTCACGGTTAGGTATCCAGGTTTATAAGTGAGGGTGATGTGCAGCAATACGTGAGATTTTATAAACGTGGAAGAATAAAAGATCATTATAAATGGTAGGCTTTGTATGGTAAGTAGTTTTTAAAATTGTTTTTCAATTTGTCGGCTACGAGATCATTATAAGCTAGAGTAGATTTGCAAACACAACAGTAGAAAGAAGATCAGCGATTGAAGCATCACCCCATTCACCTGAACTGATTTCGGCAAATAATACAAAACTTAAAAATCGATGACTGTACCTGGAATAGAACTAGTGTTCTCTTGAATCCCTGACCAGAACTTGTAGAAATAGTTGATTATTTCTAAATTAATAACTTCTGATCACGGTATAAATCTAGCCGATTTTTTTTTTTTTTTTTTTTTTTTTTTTTTTTTTTTTTTTTTTTTTTTTTCTACATATCTACATTAATCACTAAGTCCACTTACAACATCAGCAATTACTATTATCCTAAAATTGCAGGTTCGTTAGGCCAAAATTGAGATAAGTTTATTTCAACTACACAGCGAAAAAATCACGAAACATTACAAGAACACAATAACAAAGATTCAATTCTTTACAATCAATCCAGCGATACATTCAAAGATATAATAACTAACCCAGAATAATAATAATAAAACTAGGTGGGCCCTTCAATAAGTAATGTGACAAACTCTCATCCTCTACATTCAGAACGGAATATGAAAGTACGCCGGCTATTGGTATTTGAAGGTGGGCGGTACTACGCAGAAACAGTATTTTCTCAAACAGTTTCACAAGCATGTGAGAATTGAGTCTTTCCCGGCGTAAATCGGATAAAAATCCTTCACGGGTGTTATGACAGATAAGTTTTGCCAAACACGGCGTTTCGGCAGCTACCTCCGCTATCTTCATCAGGTGAAACGTTGTGTATGGCAGAACTTATCCCGCAGAACACGCGTGAAGAATTTTTATTAGTTTCAACGAGGGTGCAACAAATTAGAAACATTCCGTCAGCAACAACCTTGTGAAGGAAAGTGGCTTGAGTGATATAAAACTAGCTTAGATTGGATTTATACTGCCAACGTATTTCTCTGAAGCTATCAAAAGTATTCCGCGCAGGGAACAGAGGAAGGCTTTGATCATTATTCCACTAGAGAATGTTGCAACAATCCAGAGAGATTGTTACGGTAATTTTGAAGGGAATATCTCTGGACGGGGAGCACAAAATTGAAGGCAGGGAGTCGGGACTACTGGTTCAGTCCTGGACTCAGAAGTGTACTGTAACGACTTATATTGCGTAATGTGGAAGACAGTGTTGTTCCGACATGTGGCGAGAAAAAAGTGTTACTTCGACGTTGTAGGAAAGTGCTGTGCCAGAAGTAATGTGATGTTGCTAAAAACTTATTATTCACTGCTGAGATAAGCCACTAAAGTTAATATTGTTGCTCATGTTTCTGTCCTAAGAATTCTACAATCGGAGGAAAATAAGTTTCGATAAATATTTGCTTGTTAAGACTTTTGCATGATACTAAATGCGCTCCAAACATTGACGTGTGTTTAATCTTGTAATGAGTCGAGTTCCCTAAGCTAGGCAGCGTGGGTCTGCTGCTGTTGTTGGCCGTTCGTCAACCCACTCGCTGGGCTGTTGGTAGTATGAATGGAGCAGAGCGGAAGGTCCAACAGCGTTGACAAAAGCTTTGGGACGCATTGTGAGAAGTTACAACCAACGCGACTTTCCGAGGACTCTTTGTTGATAAAACAGGGACACAGCCAGCCATGCTGTAGCACGCAGGATTGTGACGTAGTACAAAATATGTAAATATTTGTATTTAGTTATTTTTATATTCAGATTATATTAATATTTAATGAATATTTAGTAATTTAATTCTCCGATCCGCGTAATGAATGTCCCAGGCTGCCATATTTTCTTAAAATTTATCTGAGGTTGCTACTTGGAGGGGCAGAAGGGATTTTGAAGCTGGCAACAGTAAATTCTACCAATGGCGTGGGATGCTCCGAGCCTTTGTCCGCCAGGATACAACGGCCAACCCCAAGGTCAGTGCATTGACCCTGCGCAAGGTTACCTGAACAGCACAAGGGGTGACAGACGCGTGGGAAAGGCCAGAGCGAATGGGGTGACTTCAAACCTCACGTGGTTTTGGGAAGAAGTTAGACATCCAATGCCGTATCATATACGGGGTCTACTGATGTTAATTCATGGCTCCCTTTTTCATGTAACAAAACTTCGGGAAGGGGTTTTTGGGAAGAGAAGCAGAAGCGGCCATACTGGAATTCTGTGGTCAGCAGTCGCCGTGTCCAGACGTGATAGCGCAGAGCTGCACTATGCTGGAGGGTTCTGGCTTCGACCACAGGCTGGTCGTTTGATGCTGTCCATGCACTGATGGTGCAATTTACTGGTCTCCACCACACGCCGCCGCTGCTGTTGCTGATGATTATGGTAACGTGTTCCATCGCCCATCATCGTTTCATGGTTTGGAAAGACTTTGAAGAATCCGTAATCGACCCATGTGATAGGATCTCTGCTCAATTCCATTTTAAAAGCTAGCTGGCAAATAACCTCATGAACTTTAAAGCTCCTTGTAAATTCAGTTGAGCCTTATTCTTGTTCATATTTTAATTCAAAAGACGCCAAAGGGATTTTATCCACTATACATATAACATATTATTGTTGGCTTGTGGCCACGATGTTATCGTGTATTTAAATTTATGAATGAAATATTTAACATTTAGTTTATGTTTGCTATCTTCAGGCAGATTGTAAAGCCGGATAGTGCTTTCACTTGCAGATACACGTAATGTCTAACGTAACGTTAAATGTATCCGGCTATGTACAATCCATAGGAAAGTAATAAATTCAGCATTATATATGTTTTATCAACAGCAATCAAGATCCTTGCTATCTAAATATTAATTTCATATTAAAACCAAGAAACACTTTAACATTAAAACTTAAAGTAACTGCAATCACCCCCCCCCCCTCCCGTTATAATGCAAAATAGTGACACCACTGGGATATTTCCTTTTATTTTGTTCCGTGCAATTCTGCCCCGAGGCTAGCAATGGAGGAGAGCCACTTCTTGACTGTGTTTCGTTGTGAGAGTAAGGACTGTCGAGACTAGCGCCATCCTCTGTGGGTCTGAGGTGCGCTTCCCGTCACCGGCAGTGTCGACAGCAGTGCGTGGACACGGTAATGTGACAGTAACAGTTCGACAGGTTGCAACATATCAGGGTCCGGAAAATCTGGGCCCCTGAGCAGCTACCCTGACTAGCTAGAGACTTGTTTGAAAGAGCCTAAAAAATGTAACAATTTGCAAGACTGTTTACATGTCACATTTTGTGTCATTTAGTTTATAAAATAAATTTATTGATTTTGTGAATCCATTTTTATTATCTTTTAAACCCTAAGACGTGTCATGTGCGAGGCTCAACGTTAATATGTTGATAGACTAAGATCAAATAGTGCGCCTAACAAGCTTTAGAGCTATCGCTAAAGAGACTATTATATTCTTGACTGTGTCGTTTATCACTAGTTTTATCGTTAAAAATCTTACCATAAATCCTTTCTCCTACTCACAAGGAGAAACACCACCCGGTGGCCATGACAATTTATGAATCTTAAATTAACCAAAAGAACTTTCTGCATTCATGGGCACTAAAAAAGAAAAATACACGCTTTTCCGTTTACAGTGCCTTTATATAATTTCTCTGTGAGCAACTATCTCAGTTATCAAAATTACAGAAACTACAGACCTTAAAAATTTCATTCTTTTTCGAGTAAGTAAAATTGATAAAAGTTTGGTAATAAAAAAATTGTCTTAGTAATTGTCCAAGGGATACCCATCCCTGTATCCCACGGGTGCAGTGCAACTAACCACTTCTGGCTTTCTGGTTAAATCTTCTGTGCTAGCAACTGTGTGTTTCTGACACATCCAGCGTCGTTTGTCAGCAAGTGTACAAGACAGTAGCACCACGGCGTCGGCCTCCCCATTTAAATTCTGCAGGCGTCCCCTCGGCTACCTGCAAGAAAAACGATACGGGAGTCCACCTGCTGCGAGCGAGACTTAGCAGGGCCTCAGTGGGCGCTCTGTAATTGAAAAATAACAGATTACCTCCGAGGAGAGGGGACTACGACTTAATTACCACACCAGAGGACAATCGCTCTGCTAGAAAGTTTTCTTTCAGGCTCGCTGTTCTACGCTATAGGCCTACACACCAGTAGTGCCGTATGAAAAACTTACAGCTTCAAGCCAAACGCTTTTTTTTATCGCATGTATATATAGGAAAGAATTGTCCAATTGTCCTTTATGTCTGGTGTAACCTTCATACCATAACATGTTGGATTTACAGATTGTAAAAACACATAACCTTCTCCTCGGAACCTACAACTCTTTACCAAACTACTAACCGTTTTGTACCGTTGACCACATATCAAAATAAAATTATGGAGATTAAAAGAAATTCCGAAATACAAAGCAAAATTCGGATGCAATTTGGACGAGAGACTCAAGGATAAAAAGAAAATCAGCTAAAGCTGCAAGACAATATAAATAAAATAAAACAAAAAAGCCTCAGAGTCGAGATATCCGAATCGTAAGATGCGAAGGCGTCGTTAGAACTCGGAAAATATGAACATGTGGAGCACTTTTTTTACTAAGGGTTATCATTTTTAATCTTCTTAATTTTTTCTTACTACTAATAGAGGACGAGAAAATGTGCAAATTAAATTATTTTGAATACTTTTTTTAAAAAAAAATCCAAATTTAGGTGAAGTATAAGTAGAAATTTAGAGAAATAATACCAGCAAATGCTTGTCATATGGATGAAATAAATTCAGTAAAATTTTTAAGTTATAAATGGCGGAGAAGCCGAGCCGAAGAAGGCTTAAATGGAGAGTGAAAGGACGGCTGTAAGGGGAGAAGGAGGCCGTTATACGTATAGAAACACACACATATTAATCAATTCAAGATTATGTTACTTTTACCTTTATGTATCTTCTTTAGTAACTTTCTCCCAGAATGAGAAACAATCTTTGCCATCTTTAGGAAATAAATGGCTTTCCAGACTAACTATCGGGATATGATTATAATATCCTCTATCTCTCCTCCATTTTGACTTCTTTATTTGAAATATAACGCATACTGTGTTTTGCTTTATTTCTTGTTACTTTTACTCCAAGAGTACCGTCAGTTATATAACCGGAACTAAATTTTCCAAGTTTAACACACTTTTATTTGCAGCTTCACAGATATTACAAATTACTCAACACAACTTTTACATACACGTAACGTTTATGCAGATAACCTTTTCACTTAAGGTTCAACTATTTCCATAACTATTGTAGCTTCCTTCTATCTGCTTCCGTATCTTTCGGCCATCTCATTTATGTCTCTCCCTCCACATTAATAATCATGACCATCTTTTTCTCCTTGGATTTCAGTTTGCTGACCCACATTTATTCTTTACTGCTAAAGACGCTCCGAAGAATTCCATTAATATATGACATTCACAAATGGTAATACATGTGAGCAGCCACATTTCTATATTGATATACATTTATTGACTGGTGTGACATATGATCGCTACAAACTGTACAGGACAGGTAAGCCTTATAAACTACTCAGCTCATAAACAAGAAGTACACTTAACACTCACAAACGTAGAACTACACAATTCGCAAACAGATGGAAGTACTAAACATCCTCCAATAATACGTAATCCTACCTGGCAGTAGGTATAAAATGCTTAGTGTCAGCAAGGTCGTGCGATTGTAAAATCAAAGCTACAAATTTTATCATTCCAATAATGAAACTAATAAAATGCAGCCGACTCCCAGTAAATAATATGTATGTAAAAATATCACTTTCTAATAAAAATAACTAACTTTTATGTTTTATGAGTAAAAGAATCTTCCAAAAAATATATCTATCCGAGTTTGTAACTTGGCCTTTTTTACGATCTTACCCTGAAGAAGTTTGTGTAAGAATTTAACAGAAAGGTGAGACCCGACGGGGGAACACATTTTCGGAATAGTTTATTTGTTATTTCCCTATATTTCACTTTTCAGCCACCACTACTTAGCACAGATCACTGGTGTTTTGTTTGTGGAAGTAACATGGAGTTTCCTTTCGTTCACAACGTTGGCCGATAGCTGTGGGATGTGGGAGATATGATGGTAAAAAGTAGTCGATGCAGGGCATTTTCATATTTCGACCAAAGTCTTGTGTATCCTTATACTTCTCTTTCCTGCCACAACTACATAGGATAGACCATTGATGTTTGTGTGTGGTAATAGCATCGAATCTCCCATCGTGCACTATTGTGGTTAGATATCGGTAGCTATGGGTATTTACACCAAACACTTGTGTGTCATGGTGTATCACTTTTCAGCCAAAACTATAAAGCGCAGATCACTGGTGTTTGTGTGTGGTAGTAGCACAGAGTTGCCCTTTGATCACAACGTTGACCGAATTTCGGTAACTGTACGAGTGTGGGAGAAATGGTGGTTGAAAGTGGCCGATCAAGGATATTTTCGTATTTCGAGCAAAGACATGTGTGTCCGTATATTTTACTTTGCTGCCTGATTTACATAGCGCAAAAGACTGGCGTTTGTGTGTGGTAATAGCATCGAGTCTCCCATCGTACACTATGGTGGTTATATGACGGTAGCTGTTAATCCAACTTCTTTACAAACACGAACGAAGTCATGGGCACCAGCTAGATTGTTATAAAATGGAACAGTTAAAGGAAAAAAATTGTAGTAGGAGGAAATTGTTAGTATAATGAAGCAGATAATTGAGGATGTAGAATGTAAAGGGTATGTTGCGATGAAAAGGTATCTCAAGATAGTAAAAGATGGATCATTGTATCAAATCAGTCAAGAGAATAACCAGATCTGATCGTGTTTGGATGAAGGAAGTTAGAAGGGTAAAAATGCTGTTATGCAGCCTGTTATTGTGGACTGAACGATATTTAGGAAGACAAACTGACGAATCTAAAAAGTGAAGCTAAATCTGATACATATAAATATACCTGTGTGTCCCTCTATTTCACTCTTCAGCCTCCACTATCAAGTGCAGTGTATGTGGGTGGTTGTAGCATGGAGTTCCCCATCGTGCACAACGGTAGTTGTGGGGGTTGAAATTGGTCAATCTGGGACATTTTCATATTTCGACCAGACCTGTGTGTCCTTAAATTTCTTTTTACTACCACAACCAAATAGCACAGACCACTGATGTTTGTGTATGGTACTATCATCGAGTGTCCCATCGTGCAAAATCGTGGTTGCATGTTGGTAGCTGTGAAGGTGTGGGAGATATGGAGATTAAAAGTCTCGACCTGGGACACTTTCATATTTCGACGAACCACATGTGGGTTCCTATACTTTACTCTGCAGCCAAAACTACCTAGCGCAATCCACAGGCATTTGTGTGTAGTAGTAACCTAAATTCTCCCAACGTGCACCATGGTGGTTGCACGTCGGTAGCTGTGGGGGTGTCGGAGATATGAAGGTTGAAAGTAGTCGACCGAGAGCAGTTTTGTATCTCGACTAAAGACATGTGTGTCCCCATAGTTCATTTTGCAGCGATAGATATCCATCCCAGATCACTGGTGTTTGTGTGTTGTATTAGCCTCGAGTCTCCCATCGTGCACTATGGTGGTTACATGTCGGTAGTTATCAATCAAAATTCTTTACAAACTCTACCGAAGTCGTGGGCACCAGCTAGTAATTGTTATAAGTGTTATTAAAATTTGTTATTTAGATATATGCTACTGAAAAATGGAGAAGTTTCATTTTATTTACGGAAAGAGAGTTAATCTTGGTTGATTTGTTAAATATAACTGATTTATTCAAGATTATTTTCAGAAACTGAAATGAGGGTAAGTCATTCGTAAAGGAAGCAACCAACTTTAAACTGTATCTCTTGCATATAGCCTCATAAATCGCTTGAAAGCAAAGATATTGTGGAATCGCCAGTTGATATCAAAATGAGACTTGTGTATACGTTGAATAATGGACCTATGTCTACGTTCAATACTTAAATAAGAAAATCATGAGACGCTCTGGCAGCCATTCAGCGCAGATTCTCTTATTTCCCGTATGTTCGAATAAGGTCCGAGCTAAGCCGATAATCTCACGGTTGATCCCCTCTCGCCAGTAATCTCGTCTTCGTGGATCTGCCCGGCTTTCAGGCTCAGCGTTAATGACGTTGGCGAGAAGGCTGGCCTCTGGAGATCGGCTTAAAGGTTTCAGGGCCCAGGACGTCATAATTTACAGTCTCCTTCCATTATTGGACAAGAAATCTTAGGTACCCGTAATGTTGCTTTAAGCTTCAGCTGTCATATGGCAATGCAAAGGAAAAGAAAATAAATTTTCTAAATCGACTATTATGTCTCAGGGAGTTACATACCCATTATTGTTTCAGAAATAAAGTTAACTGTACAATAACCGTGTTTTTCCCAGCATTAAAAAGTGTTTTGAGGAATTATATTGCTAACTGGCTGTGCCCCCGACTTTGTTCACGCGCAGTTTGAGATTTGTGCTGTTAATTCACAGATAAAATATCAAAGAAATGTTGGCTTGGCAGGTAAAAGCAAAGAAGTAGTCCTATTTTTACCCCTTTTTTGGATCTCCTAATCTGCTAGAGGTAGTTTACTCGCGAGCATTTCAAAAGCGTTTGTACATATCATGTGCTTCTACAACCCCTAGAAACACCAACAATTACGTAGAGTCTGAATATTATTCATAAAACTTCTCTTCAAACTACATTTCAAAAAGTGATATCTGCCGTATGTGCGAAAACTTAACAGTTACAAACGGAAATGGACTACCTCCGGAAAGGGATGGAAATGTTTTCAAAATGTGAAAACGTCGTCACCGTATAAATAATGGTAAAGATTATATATTTCGACTGCGAGAAAGCGTACGCCAGTAAATGTCAAATGGATAGTGCTGTCGTGGAACTATTAAATTAATGACTCGTTTTGTAATCTTGGTTGTCTGGGTTGAACCGAGTCAATTTGTTGAAACCTAACGTTTCGGCCATCATTTTGTGGCCTTCTTCAGAGTACTGTCCGGTTCAACCCGGACAACCAAGATTACAGAGACAACGACCGCGGAAGTCTGCGCACCCACCTAATGACTCGTTTGTTTATAAAATAACATTGTCTAACATTAACGTGACATACTCCATCACTACATACGGTTTCATCAAACCACCGAAACAAAACAAACAAAATCCAAAATATGGTACTGTTTGGGGTACAAAGACAATTCACTTTCGATAAAAACATTTTCTTTACTTTTCGCGAAGGCTGCATAGATCGACAAAAATTTAAAGTTTTGTCCTCTATATAATGGGAAAATATGTAACTGATGTAGATAAAAGGAATCATATATTAACTAAATATGTAAGCTGACATTATAAGAAATTTTGTTGAATTGCGTTCATTAGTTTTTGATAAATGCACGCACAATACGCTTTAAACTAAAAATTTACAATTTTAACCCCTTTATCATTAAAAAGTGTGATCCTAATGTGAATAATAAGTATCCTATATGCTACCTGATGGCATAAACTATCACAATGTGCAGTTTTATTAAGATCTGTTAGTTAGTTTTTGTGTTGTGCACGTTCAGGCAGACTTTTTTTCAGAATTCACTATTTTGTACTCTGTATCAGCAGGATATTCGAATGTTAGTGGCACAAAAAATCTGCAGTATGTTATTCGGTCACATACTGTAAGTTACCATCATGTCGTTAAAAATCGTTTATTAGTTTTTCCGTGATGCGCGCAAAGAAAAGTGCACTCTGAATCACTGAATTTTTTTAAAATTATGTTGTTAAAAAGTGTCATATACCCTGACCGACTACGTGAGCTGTGGATACGTGTAGCTGAGTTAAAATCCGTCCATTGGGTTTTTCGTTATGTGCGAACATTCAGAATTCCAAATTTTACATTATTACTATCTCTGTCTTCAGTAGTGTACATTGCAGTTACCCTTTTCTGATATACATTTTATGTACAGACAGCTTTTCTTCGTCTGCACCATCTTTTCTAAACATTAGGAGTCGGCTGCTTGTGATGAGATACACTCCTCCCTGGTTTGACTGAATGTGCAGGTTTGATTTTAATACAGCAAGCAGTTCTTTCTTGTTTTTCTTATTCTCTGCCTCAACGCCGTTAAAGCAGCTCCGCTACTAATACTAGCCTTATCTGCTTGTTCAAATTTATTTTATATAACTGTTGTTGGTAATCGACTCACTATATATACACTTTTGGGGGAAACCTGGCTATGATCGCGTTGCGACCTTTGTTGGTGAACCACTTTGTTATTCTTATTACGTTGCTTCGTCCGTGTGAAACACTAACGTTCAGAGATAGGTAGCATGGTGGAAATCAGTTGAGATACTAGCTGAAACATTAGTTTCAGCCTGTCGTATTCCTTGTTATTTTTGGCTTGACGGTTATGGCAGTGCTTTGGATACAACCCACTATTTTCTCGGATGCCGACAAGTGGATGTGTGTGAGGAGCTCGATGTAGTGGCTGGTGTCGCTCCGTATTTTGGGTCGTCTTCGTCATCCGTAGTGATGAAGGACGTGGAGATTAGGACGGGTTGGAGACACTATTGACGATTTTACGCCGGGACCTTGGAACCTGTGTCTTGTCGACAGCTTGCTGTGGGTTGCTCCACGCAGGACATCGTCTTTAGCAGGCAGCGTGATTAGCTCCACAGTTTGCGCAAGTTGGTGTAGCATCGCGGGGCCGTGAACAATTTTTGACGTTGTAGCTATTGCCACAGCGCGCACATCGTTCATCTGAGCGTCATTTCGGTGCTTTGTGGCCTAAGGCTTGGCATCTGAGACATTTAAATTTGACAGCGGAGGATTTTTTCTTCCTCTTCTTTCTGTCGGTTTGACTTTAGCTTCTCGGCCGGGCAAGTTCTTGATTTGCATTGCCTTGTAGGCTGCAGGGCCCGCTGTGAGGGTAAAAAGTAGCGCCCTTGCTGACGCCAAGCATTTTTCACCTGCTGTTAGGTCGTACGACGTAAAAATGGAGAAAGTGAAGTATTGCCAACGATCTGTGAAATTTTTAACTAATTTCCTTGTGTCATAAGTGTATTTTTTGTGAAGTGAGACTTAGATTGGGACCGTTCCGTATTCGCCTTGATGACTACGGAAAACCGTCTAAAAGTCGCAGTTATTACGGCAGATACGGCGTGTCAGGCGCCGTTGTATCTCTGCAGTGCATTGAACAACACTAGCATCTTTACTGACACAACTTTTCTACAATTTTATTACAGAGTACAAAAAGGGGGTTCTTTATTCTTGTTTATCAGTTACACTACATTCCATTTAATTTCATATTGTATTAGGAATTAGAGTCGCTAATTGAATTGAAAAAGCATTCAAGAAGTCAATATGACCAGCAATCTTATGGCTGTCGGGAATTTTTTTTTGTAATTTTGGGCCCTAATGGAACCATCTTGCAGTAAACACCAAGAGAAACCTAATATATTGTTCAATCTGCAGTCCCTCATGCGTGTGTAGTGATCCTACATGATGCTAACCTCTGACAGGAATCAAATCTCTCAAGCAATGAATGAGTAAACTAGGAGAACGGAAGTCAATTTCAAACAACCACAAAGCATATTCTCTGAGTATTCTACTTGAAAGACATTACGTGGTACCATTTTATCTACAAGAACAATACAGGTGCAGATATGATTTGGTATCTTACAGTTTAATTATATGTATGAACGTGGTGACGTAGAGTTATACACCATATATTTTTTGGATACCGAAGATGGTATGGTATGGTTACATTAGTAGAAGTGGTCCAAATGAGAGCAAATAGATTTTTTTTCGGATCCTATTGCAAAACATAATTGTAATCAGTAAGTGATTTCATAAAGGAGCGGGATGGAAGTCGTTGGAAAAATAAGAGGTGGAAGAAAAATCGTCTAGGAGTGCAGAAGGCTTGTATTAGCGATGGACCCTGGATGGATATGGGTAGAAGAATTAAGAGCAGTACTTAGAAGAAAAGAGATGACGATGAGCACGAAGCAGCACCGGATTTCACACATAAGGATTTTTGAAATCTTTATTTGTAGGTAAGTGACTCGGGTACAGAGATAACACCATGTAAATAAGAGCAGCTACCTCAAACACTGAAATAATTTAAATTAAAAATTCGTAAATTTTTGGAGTAAGAGAATAAGGAAATTATAATGCAAAAATATAAAACTAAATATTTTGGAAAGGAAAAAGTTGGCGAGTTTGAAAATTTCATTTTTCCATACTTTCCCGAAATCACTCGAGGCGAAAGTTGGGATGGTTCCTTCGAAAGGCCATGGCCTTCCTTCTAGTCATTTTTCGCCTCTAATTACCACGACGTCAACATAGAAAAAAGTCATAATACAGTTGTAATTGCATTTGAATTTATTGCGTCCTTCTGGTTATTGATAGTAATAATATTTGCATGCATAAAACAGATAAATTCTGTACTGTAATTACTTTCATACTGATTAAAAGCACTGAACGATACTAAATATGTTCCTGTACTGCTCGGAAACAGCCTCAGGGTTGCATCAACGCACTGTTTATTGACTTGACTTGAATATTAGATACGATGTCTACAGAAAATTCTATTGGCCCTCATTGTGTATGTTTCTTTGACTCCAAACCAGATTAAATATGAATTATTGTGGTCAGATTCACATTTGCCAAAAATCTTTGAAGACAAATTTGTCTGGACTGTTTAGAGTGAACATAAATCACAAAATCGTGTATAAAATTTCAACGCTGAAATTAATTTTCGTTCTTAGGTACTGTAATGCTCTAATTGCTTCCTGAATCTTTTTAGCGTTTTTTACTACTATAGCTCTGTAATAACAATAGTCTAATATTCGTAAACAGCAGTGGATATTTTCTTAGCAAGAAATTTAGCTATAGTTCAATTTGGTCGAACGGTTATAGTAAAAGTGTCTGTGAGCGTTTGGTCGAATGTCAGGTTTAGCATTTTAACTGCGGAATATGTCATTCTGAAACGTGCTTCTAATCGGTCAGTGTTACAGCAGAGCTTATTGTGATTTTTTAACACCTTTACTTGGTCTCCATTTCTAAATTTGATGGACTAGATGAATTCAATGGGTTACTATACTTTGAAAAGAATTTCAGTAAGATCGAAGTTTTCACGACGTTGTATATAAATAAACTCTTCTCGGGACGTTTCGAAGGCGTCTAACTCAGCCTTCGTTTTCAACCAAACTTCAGTGATTAATTGTCTGTTTACACGCTGCCGCGGACATTTGGTTGAAAATGGCGGATGAGATAGACGCCTTCGAAATGACCATGAAGTGCGACCTTCTTACGCGGCTGGGAAGAATTTCAGTGTTACCCAAAGAATTATAAGTCACATCAAGATATTTGCTTACGTGTGTTAACTCATTGTGAATATCTGCAGAAAGGTCGAGCAAATTCAGAATATTCTGCAATTACATGAGAAAGAGCCATGCAACTTTAAACTTCCTATACACTATAAGAGTTTTGAGATGGTACGTGACAAATTTTGCAAGAAAGTGAATAAAATATTAATCCTTATCAACGTTCAATTTATTTAACAATTTAGCTTTGCTGTTTAAAACAGAACGAAAAAACGTTGTCCACATGCCCAAAACTTAAGTAAAAATAGCCTCCTCAACAACCATTTTTTGAAATATCAAAACATTTTTTCATTATTTTCGAACTTCAGATTAATTGATTGATTCGTCTTGGATATAACGGATGATATTAGAATGTTTTAAAATTAAAATACAGAAAAATTCGTTAGAATGTTTTAGAATTAAAATATAGAAAAATTCGTCCTGTTTCCGCATTGCAGCTTATTTTTATACTTAACTTCTAATGTTATGAATTATTATTATTGCATCTTCCCACCACCGCTATCTTAATTGCAATAATTTCCAGTGTTTGGATTTTTTAATGTAAAGCATTAATTAAGTAAAAGCACAATGAAAAATATCAGTTTATCTGGAAGACAATGAGTGTTAATAACTATCTTTAATGCTAGCAAAACATTCTGTGATTTGTAAATTGAAATAATAAATAAAAAGTACGATAAAAATTTAGTTTGATTCTGGAGGCTAATTATTGTATTCCAATTTTAATTAATTATTTTTCATAATTAATAACAGCTTCATGATGGGATATAATTTTCCATTCAGATCCCTTTTTTCGAAAATCTATTTCACTGCTGCAGAAACCAATTTACTATTAAAAACACGGTAAACTGTGAGACGCTAAAAAGTGAATATTTTATCAATTTTTAATAGAGGAGGCTCCGGACAGTTTAAGTACTACTAAATGTTGTTTAGATCAATTTTAATTACAGAAATAATTAAGAAAGGCACATCAAAGTTCAAATCTTTCATAACCAGTTGTAACCCGACCTACTTGCCTACTAACGCGGAATATGTGGACTCAGTAATTCAGTTTCCGCATTAGAGCTGAGGGTAGCGAGCTTAATCGCTTTAATACGGTGCACGAGGAGGGGACTGGTTGGAATGTCATAATTACGCTTTTAAAGAACGTCCGCAAAACCGCTCCCCTAACCAACCCTTCCCTTTGAGAGCGGTCCCCGCTATTAAAACCACAAACTCCGGTGTTCTTTAAGAGCACGACAAAAGTGGGTTAGCCCAGCCGTATTCGTGTCGCGGTGTGGCTATTAGAAGGGAGGAGTTCCGCTTACAAAGAGGCTCTCCTCTCCCCTCTCTTCCTGGACAAACGCACAGGCATAAACAGGCTACACACGCCACTACTACGAGTGCTCACGCTGTTACCAAGCACCCTTGACGCAGCACGAAACAACGCAGGATGGAATGTCCAAATTAAAATTCCTCCCTCCCCTCCCTCCCTCAACCCTGCACAGTAGCTGCCGCCAGAAACTTGTAATTCTCCAGTACGCCGCTGCAAGGCGCTGCGGACGCGCAGTCACCGTCCTATTGTGTCATCAGCCCGACTGCCGTCTAATTAAATTCCCTGCGAGAGCACGAGACAGCGCGGGATGAAGAACTGATCCGATCGGCCGTGCGCCCGCAGTGTTCGAATTCTACTTTTCAGAGAAATAGTGGCGCTGGATGAGATTTTTAATTAAAATATCAGAGACCTGGTTCGGCTGCGGCGGATGGGTAGCTGCACATGAAGTGTGCGACAGCTGGGAGAGTCCTCCCACACCGCATTACAGCTGCTATCGACCGTTTCTGGCTGAGATTAGCTCTTAGCATCCTGCTGAAGAGCGCGCGCTAATAGGTATTGAACTCTTTTGGAAGCATCTGCCTTCCAAAACAGTACGAGAGGTGATCAGAAAGTAGGGTTACAAATCATGCATTGAAACGTGTTCATTTCACTTCATACAGCCAACTTACAGTACATAAATTACGTTATTTTCCTCTATTGTCGCTTCGTGGGATGAGTTTGAATATTCACTCCCGGTAAAAAACCATGTCCTTGCCTTTACATTCACGTTATCGCGAGATGTTTCACCTCTTTGTCTGAAGCGGTTCGTTGGCCTCTTATGTGCTCCTTCAAATGAGGTGAGGGTGATCGATGATCCTCGTCGGTGACGTTTTCTCTACTGGCTGCAAGCTTTCGACACCATGATGACGAGACATTACAGTGTATCCGTAAACCTCTACAAACTGCCGGTGAATTTCAGCCCTGATTACATGTTTCGTCCACAGAAATGGAATAACTGAGCGGATTTCTTCGTGATATCAGTATTCCAAACGAGTCGCCATTTGTGTTAACCTACAACTAGAGCCGTAGGTGGTGGGTGGCTGATACTCTGCACAGTTTCCAATCGCATGTCTTAGAATTTCAGCTCTGCTAATGTCTCCATAAAGAACGACACTCCAGGAATATAGGCCTTGCAACCTTTGCTACTGATCACCCCTCGTACTACCCTTGTGCATTGGTCATGGTTTTAGTTGAATCTAATAACATCTTTCAACACACTACTGGAAAAATTATGAATCACATTCCAAAACCTGCCTTTCAACAGCACCTACTAAATTTTAAAAACGCTTCACAGCTGAGTTTAAAATATGCTTGGAAGTGACGAGGACGTAGATCTTAGTCATCACCATCTCTGAAAAGTCGCAGTATTAAGCGTCCTTTCTCCAGTTTCATATACCCAGAAGAGTCTAATTCTCCAACATGATCTACACTATCTGTGATGATCTCAGTGCTTCATCACATGTTTATTTTAGAAGGCCGTGAATTTGTTTTCTCTGGACGCCAGAGAAGGTATACATAACAAAAGATGATACATCTCTCTGGACGTGGAAGAAATGAATGGATGTTCGAGTTGAACTTATTTTTTAGAGCTGAAAATTCTTTTTTTTTTTTTTTTTTAGGGTTGGATGCTATCAATTTTGTATTTGTGTTAATCCCATCAGAGAATCCGTCGTCAGCAATGGTAATGTACCTCATAATATAGTGACTGACTTTCTCTGCCAATAGACTTAAATGAGAACGAGCCGTGGACTCTATTTCATATATAAAAGACAGAAATAATTGCTTATATCTACGAATACATTGTGTTTTCTTTATTAATTAAATAATGTCAAAAGAATTGTAAGGTATAATACTGTAATTTATGTTTATTTTCATTTGTTTCAAATATAAATTAAATGCTCTTTAAATATTAAAGTGGCTGACCATTTCATTGTAAATATAAATTAAAAGCTCTTTAAATATTAATGGTTGACCATTTCATATCTTAATCCAGAATGTCGTTCCATCTATTCCCATGTATGTTGCCATAAAACTACTGTTCTCTATACGCCCGCTTGTGATTTTTCTTCCCTTTACTTACCAAAACCAATTAAGTCTCGATAGTTTTAATGTCTGCCCCATAAATTCCTTGAATGTTAACTCCATTCGTTCATTGATATTTTTTTAATAAACCACTATAACTTATTTTATTGGCTGTGCGGCTTACAATTATTTGTTAATATTCAATGCCAGAAAGAAAACTTTACATATCATCTGAGTATACACCTTATTTATCTCACAGGTTTATTTTATTTTAATACTACATGGTTCAATTCTTTTGATAACACGTATAACTACTGTTCTAGTCATCTCAAAATCTTTTCCAGCTTTTAAATCTACACAACAATAATCTTTTCTCACTTATGTTTTATTTTTTCGGACTGCTTTCACCACAGATATTACTCAACAGCTACTACTGCTCAAGAGATATTCTTTAACGGCGACTTTTTTGGCGGAGAAAGGTTTTCCACGCATAAAATCTACGAGAACAAAAATATCACAAGTCGTGTATCTTGTAGGTCACTTATGAGAACCTACAGATTTGAAGCTTGTAGTTTTCTGACGTTTCTCAATTGTAGTGCTCTTTTTTCCAACCTATATATGAGACTATGATTGATATTTGACTTATACAAAATGATCTGAGTTCTAATGTATGCATTTATATGCACAGTTAACAAGCTACATATCTTTAAAAAAGGAAAGTCATGTGACTGTTTTCAACTGTAACATCTCACTCAATTCGGTTTCAAAGTGCTGAAAATCGTGTAAGTACCTTAAACAAGAAGCCAAATTTTAACATAGGTTGGACTTCAACATTCACTTTGTCAAAGGTATTAATCAAACTCTCTTGTATGAAATGGTACGTTTTTATGTATTCTCTTGCTATGCACAGTTTTTTAGATGCATAGCTGTAATTTTAGTTAGTAACAGAACACGTCTAAATAAAATGTTATGATGAAAATTTTCGCAATTCTCTTTCTTAGGAAAAATCAAACATATTAAGATCACAATAAATGTAAGTAAAATGCTATACTTGATGCTAACTGCTTTATCATTATATGTATTACTGTATTTACAAAGCTGCGATTAATACTTAGAAAAAGATAAACCAATACGTAAGACGTCATTTCCTGAAGCGAATCTGCTTTTATATTTTCGAATGTAAGTGTTTCAAGATCATTATACCTTCTTTTCCATTATCGTTCGCCGAGAGGGGTGGGGACAGGGGATTAAAAGTAAAAGTTAAAACTACACAAAACGTAAAAATCACGGAGCTGCATAGACCCAGTGAAATTTCAAACGTGTTTCCTATCTCATTGCAATGTACGACCACAACAAACGATCGGATATGTCTAGTGGAATGACAGCTGTCAGAGATGCAAAGCGTTGCTGAAGTTTGATACATGATTTCTGCTTTCAGATATATTCTCTGGATAAAAACAGCTGTTTAAGACCGTTTACACGTTCATATTCAGAAGAATGGGATTAATTGGTGTGAGACGTGAGATAACCATATGCATATTTATTAGTGAAATCTTCTAGATGGGATTTTAATCTTATATGTGCCAAAACTCTTACATTTTCTACACCATATGTAGAATAGTCAATATAAATGATCGAAGCACTCTTCTACACTCTGCTACAGTGAAAAAATACACCTTTTAAACATGGCTGATGGCATAATTAAATTATTTTAAGCTTAAGGTGGGTGTAACTAAGCAACAGTGTTTAAAATGCTGCCAGGAAGTGGTTTTGCTACAGGTGATAGTGGTGATCACATAATCAACCCCTTCCGGGAAACATTTGAACCAAAGGTGCGTAGCAACGCAAACCTAATACATAAAATGAGGATCCATTACGTTGGTGACACTTTCGTAGTCTGACCTCACATAGGTAATCTGCAGCAGTTCTTACACCACATGAACAGAATCCAATTCACTATGGAACTAAAACGATACAGACAGTTACTGTTTCTCGATCTCCTCTTGAATAAGACGCGCTGATTGTTACCTAGGTATTACCACCAGCCTAAATATGTCCTGTATTAAAAAGTATTTCAAAACAAGGTATTATCTGTCATTTATCTTTGTTTCCACATCTCATTATCTCATAGGATATTTCCACCTAACCTGTCAGAAACGTCATCGCCAATAACTCGGAATTTTTGGGAAACTTATATTTGTAAGAGAGAGAATGAACGGCAGAAAATTTTCGCAAAATTCCACATTTCGTACTTTCTCGTTTTCATAACATTTTGTTGCCTATGGAGAAAATGTTTTGACCAGATGTAGAAATATTTGATTATTATTTCTAAATTAATCAGTCCTGATCAAGGTATAAGCCATGAAGAAATATTTTTCATACATTCTGCATTAAAATGGTAGTAATACATACGCTGTCATTTTTTAAAACATTACTACATCACAGTCTTTTACGTATAATGTTACCACCTGGCAATCGGAACTTCTAATTTTTTTCCTGGTTCTTGTAAATACGGTCGCCTCAGTCCGATGGTTACTGGAATAAAATATTTTTTATTTTATCCACACACTTTAATAAATCGCAAGGCACTGTCCAGCCACCAGACTCATATCTATACTATTATAAATCTGTAAGCAAGCTGCGTTTGTAGTGAGGCTTGATCTCTAATAACGCAAAAACTACCGCATCAATTTGCATGGTGTTTCCAAATTTTTAAAGCTAATGTTGCTGATCAACATCTGCAGAAGTAGCTAACGACTAATATGTACCATGGGAAGAAGAAAGTCAGTAAAAAACTTCAGAAATGTGAAACTGTAGACCACAGATAATTATACACATTCAGACGGTCACTCCTTTCATAAAGAGACCTGACAAAATTTAGGATTTCCTTTTTTTTTTTTTTTTTACTTCTGCGATTCATTTTTCTGGACCCCAGTACTTCAAAATAAAAAGAATACGTGAATCAAGTATAATCAGCATTTACTTGAATCGTAACAGATCTGTTGAATTACGAAAAAGTTGTATTACAAATATTGTAGACGTATTGTCTCTGGTAGACTGTTATACAGTTTGTCTCTGGAACAAAATTGCTACGTGAATTCTGTACAATACAGCCACAATAAGCCAATACTTAATACGAAATTCAGTTTTTTCTCGAAGAGCGATGTCTGAAAAACAGCTATTATAAATATCAGCAAGTAATAAAACATACTTCTTTCATAATGACTTGTGCGGAATTGCACATATTTGGAAGTACTTTATTCGATTAATATGTCTAGTGGCTATAACGTGCAAATATAACTAGGCATCCGAAAATTCAGGTACATGCGACTCAAATAATTACATAGAAAATACGGATATATTGAAAGAAACTCAAATAAAAAAATTTTCAGATTCTAATGCTACACCGCGTAAATTATAAAGCTAAAAGAATCGTCCCTTTGGCCTATAACAAAGCATATCAGCTGTCATCACTGTCCAGGTTGCATTTCAATCGATTTACAACTTGCGATAATTTTGCCACTCTGAAATAATTGCTTGAGTTACATGCACATTAGTACATATACTGTACCGTGATCCATTTTGACATTTTTGAATTAATTATATCTGACTGAAATAATGACAATAATGATACGACGGTTTGAAACCAAGATTAACTCCAATTCACGTAAATTTCTATTTTAAAGCAGGAATAATTGATGGTGTATCAACATAAAATAAAAACCAATATCCAAACAGCAAAAAATAAATAAATCAGAAAAAATTGAGATGCTGTGATTATTGGTAACGAATTTTTATTTCAAATATAACTAGGCATCCTAAAATTCTATTCTACACCGCGTAAATTTTAAAACTAAACCCGTTATGCCTGATGCTAAACAAAACGAGTCAATTGTCATCTGGTCCAGGCGGTTGTTTCGCCAGGTACTTACATGCGACTGAAATAATTACATAGAAAATACGGCTATATTGAAAGAAACTTAAATTAAAAATGTTTCATATCCTAATGCTACACCGCGTAGATTATAAAGCTGCAGGCATCGTCTCTTAGGCCTATAACAAAGCATCATATCAGCTGTCAGGTTGCATTTCAAGCGATTCACAACTTGCGATAATGTTGCCACTCAGAAATAATTGTTCAGTTACATGCACGTTACTACATAAACTGTACCATGATCACATCTCGACATTTTTGGATTAATTATATCTGACTTAAATAATGACAGTAATGATACGACGATTTGAAATCAAGAGTAGCTCCAATTCACTTAAATTTCTATTTTAAAGCAGGAATAATTGATGGTGTATCAACATAAAATAAAACCAATATCCAAACAACAAAAAATAAAAAACAACAAAAAATAAATAAATCAGAAAAATTGAGATGCTGTGATTATTGGTAACGAATTTTTATGTTTCAGCACACTTCCAAGAGGACTAAGTCGTAGATTACTGCTATATTTACAAAAATTTATGGCACCGCGGTTATGTTGCAATCCTCGGTATCCACATTTAAAAATAAACTTTTTTTAGTTAAGTATCATGGAAAGAATATTTTTCATTAAATCCACAGATACATCCTTAACAAAGCTTATACCTAGCTATATAATCCCAGGCAAAGTTTACACATAAAATCGCCAAAAAAATTACACATAATGATTATAATAACAGCTTTCTTAACGTTACAACTGTTATATATCCATTTAAATTTTCGGTACCACGGTTAACGTGGAATCCTCCATATCAGCATTTAAAAATATTATGTTTTAGCTGAGTTAAATATTGCTTTCAGAAATAATATTCGGCTAAATGAGAGTGAAATAGACCGACAACATCGTCTGCAACGTCAACGAGAACTAGATGAAATAGCTAGACCAAATGAAAGTAACCTGCACCGAGAAAAGCGATTGACCTATAACCGGGTTCTATACGCTAAATCCATAGCTTCTGAAAGTGCACAGAAGAAAGAACGTCGTTTGAACCGTGAAAGCCTTTCTAAACAATAAATGTTTATACTTCGCACAATAATTACAACCACGAATTACTACTTTTAATTTTTCAGGAACCTTTTCTACTATTGAATCAATTGCATCATGTTAAAATATGAATAAAACAACTCTCTGACATCAGTATGAAAACCGAACCTAACGTATTAACCGAAACAAAACGAAACTATTCAGAATACATTAACAGTTCATGCCTTTCCACGTTAATGTCTGATAAGAGAATAAAATCGGTAAATAATTTCTACACCTGCCAAGGCACGCGCGCGTGAAGCAGCGGGCAAATGCTAGTTTTACCATAAATTCAATTACAACACCAGCAACTATCGTTTTCCAAAGATTGCAAGTCCTTTGACCAGAAACGAAACACGTTTATATTAACTTGCCACATTAATTTCAAATCAGTACATAATTTTTTATATATATATATATATATATATATATATATATATATATATATTTTTTTTTTTTTTTTTTTTTGTTCGCCGATACGGTTCTGTGTAGCTTGTTATAGTATAATTATAAATGCGCATACTTTAAACATAAACAAAAACTTTATCTCCACACAATTCCGTTCGGATAAGTCCTCACTACTCCAGCAAAAATCACCGAACTTACTAGAATACCTTACCAAAGATTCTTTTTTTTTTATTTAATCTAGCGATACCGATCTGTAACAATCGATATTATCCTTGAATGTTATGTGAATATAATATAATAATTAAACAAAAATAATAATAACAAAATTCGGTGGGCCTTTAATTAGTAATATGACACAGAGTGGTATTTATGTCAAAATAGCTTTCTTTATAGGAAATTTGATACAAACTTTTTGCGTGGCAGCTGTAGTTAAAGTATGATTCTATTATTATTTTTATTATCATCTTCTTGTTCTAAATGACAGATTTACTAAGCTTGCCCTGGAGAACCATCCCACAAGAAGAAGGGACATTGGAAGACCTAGGAAAAGATGGTCGGAAGAATGAGGTTGGAACTGGTTTTTGGCCAATCCATGAAGAGCAAGTAAGTAAGTAAGTATCTTCTTCTTCTTCCTATCCAGTGCTAGGCCTGGTGGCCTGTTACAGTCTCAATCTAATTATTATTATTGATTTTCAGCTATTGACGTCAGAATTTTCCAACATGAGGTTTTTTCCTGGATTGGCCTTACTAAAGATGGGCGGTTAAAAAAGGATGTGCAATGTTGTTGGAGCCCAGCGTCGCTCGTCCGCAAGAAAGAGTAAATATTTAAAGATGATAGTTCAGTCAACAGTCTTGGCTTATAGAGAATGTTTTCCTTCCGCATTTAAGTCCACACCGTCCACGAAGACGGTAAAATGTCTCTATAGGCACAAGAGCACGGAACTTCTTTGGAGTTCGGAGAGAGAGGCCAATTAATGGAAGGTGGAGCGACAGTGGCTCTAATACTGCCCCCGCCTGGAAGTTCAGCTACCCTGCGTTTCGTGGGCACAAAAGTCGCGCTGGCAGCCGATGTCGCAGGCGCAAAGGGTAAGGCGGACGCCCCACGGAGACAGGAAATTGGCCGGGATGGAGTATTACGTCGATTAGGAAGAAGAAGAATGACATGCCTCGACTTAATACTGAGTTGTATTATTTGAACCCCTTCGTAGCGACCGAATTATTACAATCTTAATCTGAAGCGAGTAACAGTGCCACACACAAAGATTTCCTAAAGACAGAACCAGTCAACAGTTAAAATAAACGGAACGATAAACACATCAGTTATTTTTTATTGTAAAATATGTTTATTCTGGTCAAGCTGACAATCGGCAGTAAGATAGAAAAAGTTAAGAAAGATTAATAATTTTAAAAATACGACGTTTGGTCCTCATCAGAATCGTATTCTCTACTTGAGCACAACTAGACTTAATCCGAAAGGAACTATCGTCTATATGAATGATAGAAACCCAGCAAGTAATTTTCTACATTCGGTGATGTAATAGTGAGATAAATTTTTCTCGAATGAAATATTTCTTTGTAATATGCCGTAATATCTTCCGTAAGGAGGTAGTGGTTTAGATGTAATAGTCAAAATCATAAGTAACTGGTCAGTATTCGCAGTTAATAATCAATAGCGTGCTGTCACTTGAAGTGATGAGTTCCTAGAAAGTGGTGTAAGAGAATGAAGATTGTGTATCATTCAGTTTAGTGAAATGATTAATTAATGAAAGTAACATTTGGAATTCCACATGTTGCTTTCGAAGTTGGCTGGCATGTTTTAAGCCAGTGTTGTTCAAATTCAGTATTAAATTAAATTGTTGATAAGCATAAAAACACCGGTATTAAACTAAATATTCTATTCACGCAGTATTTTTATATAGAGTGTTTTTTAAAATCCAGAGTCCAAAAATTTCGAAGAACATTGTTTTTTTAGATAGTGTCAAACTTGTGTTTCATTACATTAACGTCTCACAAATTATCTGCGTTACGATTTAATATCAAAAATTTGTTCGACACAATAATTGATCAATAATACATATGGTCATTTGGTGGGCAGGAATTCGCCACTACATATGGAATTACACTTTATAAATAAAACTGTATTATCTATTAGATGAACTGTAGTCTCCTATAGTAGGCTTTATTTCTGAACCTTAAAAGTGTTAACAATATATTAATCTGAATTTTTTTACCTTAAGTTTTTTTTAAAATATTTGAATGGTTTATGACATTACATATTGAATCACATTTTTATTCCAATACCAGTATGATAATGGATCATTTTGTACCATAACATTGCCTTAAATAATTTTTGTGTTGAAAAGAAAAGATACAGGTTTAACAGGCTTTTGGTCCATATAATTCTTTGATCGTATAATTTACAAACAGGAATTTTGAGTATTAAAAATCTTCAACAAGATATTTTCTGACAGAATGCGATATCGAACTTTGTGATTTAGAAAATACTGCTATGACATTTTAGTACCCTGTTTATCTGTTGCTGCATTTTAACAGTATTCTCACCGAGAGTGGTGGTGTAACAGCTAGCGTTCTGGCCTCGCATTCGGAGGACGGCGCATCCAGATTTGGGTTTTCCATGGTTTCCTAAATTACTCCAGGCAAATGCCGCGATGCTTCCTTCAAAAAGGCCATGGCCGAATTCTTTCCCATTCCTTGCCCCCCATCCTTTCCCGTCTCTAAAGACCTCGCTGTTAGAGATGTTAAGCAGATAAAAAAAAAACAGTATTCCCGTCTCAAGTCAGTAATTTTCACTACTACCTAAATTAGTTTGATGTAAATCTGCACCTACTTTTACTTCTCCATCTACTATAATGTAGAGAGGTACGTGTAATTGTACAAATAAAATAGAAAATCATGTAATCTCTAAATCTTGGTTTTCAATGTGATTTTATGATCATAAGCGGTTTACGTGTGTGTGTGTGTGTGTATGTGTGTGTGTGGGCGGGGGGATGTGGGTGTGTGTGTGCGATGTATATTCCTTTTGTTTCCGCTGAAACGTTAGTTCAATCATTAATTATTCAAATTGAACCAAATTTTGGGCCCAATGCGATTAACTTCGGTAATTTTTGTTTTCTGCCAGCAGGTTCCCTGACAGTTATGAAGCTTTTTTTTTTAGATATGTTCCTCGTTCCTTGAATCTGTTCAGCCCCTCTTTACTTCAATCATTTGCTTTATTCTCACTATTCATCTGCAAGTCCATGAAAACATCATCAAAGGCCATGTTTCATTTCTTACTAGCCGCATTCGTATTTGTTAAATTTCAATCAGAATTTAAATCTGTTTTAGAAGGTTAGTGTTTTTTAAATATGGAACCCTGTAGAGAACGGTGTGAAAGTGGTTTCCATTTTAATTATATGTCCTGATTTCCTGAATTCTTTATTACTGTTAGCAGCATCATCATGTTCACTTCAGTTATAATATCAATACTTCACTGGGCATGAGAACCGCCGTTGCTGCTGGGAGAAGGCTGAGCCTAGTGTCTGCTGACCGCCTCCCGAGTCGAGTCCGCCCAAATCATCCCCCGGCACGACAGCCAATCACGGGGCGGCCCTCCAGAGTGACCTTATTGATTCCGAACCTGTCCCACGGGACTCCCTCGCTCCCACCGGTCTGGTCCTTCGCTTTATTTGCTTCATTTCCTTCGCGCTGAGGTCGTCACTGTGGTCTTCTGACGGACAAATCCTGCGACAGATTTTCTCTCTGTCGTCCGCCTCAATGAATCCAGCTTACTGCTCGCAGACAGCAAGCGGAAACGGGAAAAAAATTCTTCAGAACTCCCACGGCTTTCTCTATACAATGCCGTTACGAACTATTTTTAAAAAGTCAATTTCACTTCAGCAAACGTGAAATCCAAATAGGATTAACTGGTTTTTTTTTTTAAATAAAATACTTAATTAGTTTAATTTAACTGTTATAGAGCGCACACTTCAATGGCAATTTCACTACACTCCCATGTTTTGCCCTTCCTTGTACTGGCCTACATTTGACCTTTTCGAATTTTAAAGTCTTTCAGCGTTTTTGATAAAATGTTCACCAATTTTCTTGGCAATATATTCCAATTCCTGACTCTCCTACCTACAAAAGAAATTTTTTTTGCATCTTTCTGGCTGAAATCACGTGCAAGCTTCCGGTTATAGTCATCTTTTCCCTTCCATGTACCACTCTTAATTCTTCCACCAATATTTTTCCAAGCCTCATTACCAATATATGCCTCATAAACATCCACTATATTCTTCACCTTCCTCCTGTCTCCCAATAAATCCCATTCCAGCTCCTTCATCGCATTAGTTGACCGTGTTATGCATTAGTTCCCAGAGACACATCTAGTAACCTGTTTGTGCATCCTCTCCAACTCCTTTATTTGATACCCAAAATGTGGGCCTCATATTACACCACCATATTAAACAAAGCTCTGACAAAACTTTTGTAACTTAACTCCCTCACTTCTCTGGCACATCCCTAAGACTCTCTCCAATAAATAAAGGATACTGAAACCTTTTCCCACCACCTGACCAATGTGTCCTGCCCAATTGAGTTTATTATCAAATCTTATGACAATACATAAACATTTCAACTATTTAACAAACAATTCCTTATCTACCCTATAATCAAAACCAATCTTTACTTTTTTATGTTTGTGTCTGATAAGCCGATTCTTCCTTGCATTTATCTTCATCTGTTGTTGACCTACCCGGCTAGATATTCTGTCCAGGTCACTCTACAGCTGTTCACAGCCGTCTCCCGTTTTAATCATATTATATAACATTATTTCATTTGCAAACAACCTAACTTCTAATTGTAAACCATTAATACAATTATTTATGAGAATAACTAATAACAATGATCTTAACACACTCCACTGTGGCACTCCTATTTTCACTTCCACTTCTTTTGATATTGCATTTATAGCTCTTTTCTTTCTACTTTTTAAGAATTCCTCTACTCATCTAGTCACTTTTTTTTATCAACTCCTACGTTTCGTACCTTATTTAACACTGTTCTATGGCTCACACTATTACGTGCTGAGGCTCCCAAATACGCTGTAGAAATAACTGCTTAGGTCAAATACAAGGTGACTTGACAAATCATTAAGAACACTCGATATTTGTGTTCCAGATTAGTACTTCATTGATTCCGAGGTTATAAAGTGTGCAAGATACTTAAACATATATCTACCACAGATTTAAAACGGTAACGTCTTCTGATAGCCGCTGTATACAAGTCGCCTTCAAGCCTCCACAGTGTCTGTGGCTGGAGACCAGACCAGCCGCCTGGTGGGGGTGATCCAGCACGACCCCCCCCCCTTCTCGGCCTCTCATTAGAGGGGGTGGCGTCCGACTGCCGCGTGAGATGTTTTAATGAGCTACCGCCCCACCACCTGCCGTCTGACGATTAGACCACGTCTGACCTCGTTAATTACCACCAGAAGAGCTATAAATCTAAGGAGTTTTCTCTAAAAGGATAGCTGACTGGAAGAAAGCTTAAAGAGGGAAGAAGGAGCAAGATCCTGCAAAAGGAAAAGAACGTCTGAGGTTTTCTTTACCATTTCTGTGTAGACCCTTGCAGAATGGTTGCTGTAGAGTACTTCAAAGCGGCTAAAAATAATTGGTATGCAAAGAGCCCACAATAGAATCCTTCAAGCCATTTCAAAAATATTTCCTTTAATCTAAACTTACAAAGAAGAAAATTTGTTAGCGTGACTGATATTTCCTGAGAAGGAAACTATTGCTAAATACCTACATTTTAAAATTCACTTTAGGCACTATACTTAGAATATGCGTTATATGACGTTGTGTGTAGACAATAGAATTTTTAGAATCAATGCGTTTATTTGGGGCTCATATTTATACTATAACAAAGTTCATTTCAGCAATTATCGCTGAAGTAAAGTGGGTGGGTTTAGTGCAGGCAGAGTTCTGCATTTCCTTTCGTGACCTTGCCATTGTACTGCTGGAGGTTTGGTATACACGCTGCTAAGTGGCGTCCTTTTATGCACTGTTGCATTGGGTAGGCTTTGTAACAGCCAAACTGTCATACTTTATACTAAAAATAATTACAACATACTAGATGACACGTGTGAAAATTTCTCGAACAGTGAGGTTGGTGGTTTGTAATAGAATGAAAGAAGAACCACTCCATTTGTATCGATTGTTTATTTGTTTAGTGTAATAGGTACTTAACAAAATTCGACGCCAGTGAAGCATTTTATTAATATTTCTTTGGTACGTGTTACTGCTATCCAGCAGCTTGATTCTCAAACGTGTCATACGCGCGACTTTCACAGTTATTACTTTTGTCCTTCAAGATAAATGGCACGTAACAAAAAAAAACACGATATGGAAATAATAATACTTTTGTCCTTTTAAGGGTCGAATTCCGAAAAATTGCTTTCTTAAAATTTGACGTGACTAAAGCGGAGACCTTATTCTCTAAAATAATACCTCATTTCTCGCTTTTGGTTAATTATCAAGGAAGATAAATGGCGCGTGACAAAAAAAATACGTTATGAAAATAACGGTACTTTTTCCCTTTAAAGATGAGCTTCCTATGCTGCGTCAAACACCAGCTGCTGACTTTGGACGTCAGCCGCGCAGTGGGCGCTTACTATGGCGCGGAGGTCGCGCAGCGGTCCTGGTACTGGAAGGTCATTAGTGAGCTAGATTTGATGTTTCATTTATTGTTAAAAGATCGGTATAAAGCTAGAAACAACTCATCATTGGCTTATTGATGTTCGCTGTTTGCATAATTCACTTAGAGATGCATTCGTAAAAAAAAATTTACGCATCTCACTATAAAATAAACAAAAAGGAACAACTACCAACCGAAATCTTGGACTATTAACAAGGGAGTTACGCACATGCTGATGAGTTTTCTGTGAGAGCCTCATCCACAGAATACTTTAACAGCCGTGCAGCAGTAGGGTTAACACCTTGGCAAGGCAATCACGATACAGAACTCATTACAGCTAATTTTTAATTGTATTATATTAAATACATGTACATATGTTATTAAAAATTCTCAGTCGTATTAATACGAATTTATAATATAAACTAGTGTAAAGCCCCTGACTGTTTTTTTGCGTACCGTCACAGGTCTAGAATAGTTCCAGTTTTTACGCCCTTAGGATGAATAACATCTCTGAGCTTGAAGAACTCGGAAGCATTAAAAGAGGTAGGTATTAAACACGGACAGGAACGATCGCGCTATCGTGTAACTGTTTCAAAGGTCATGAATAAAGACCAATAACGAAAATGGTCAGTAAAATGTCTAAAAATCAAATAAACCGTAATACATAAATTTTGGCCAAGCAAAAACATTAGTGAAAGTTGTAATTAAACTGAAATTTATCCTAAGCCTAAATGACAATTGGCATTCGAGGTTACAACAGAGACTATGCGTAATTTATTTTTTAAGTTGCATTAATTAGTAACATGTTACTGAAAAGCAGATCCACGTTTTTTCATCCACAAAATTTATTAAAAATTTATTTTTTTTAAACCATGAAACGCTATGAAAAACAAACTTAATGAATGTAATATGCCAATTAATTTGGTAGCAGTTACTTGGTTATTAAATTGTAGATACAACTACGAATTGCTTCTAATGGTATCTCTGGTCGCTGTTTTGTTAGCGAAGGCTGACACGTGACACCGTTCTCCAACCAATAGCTATCGAGATGAATGGGTGACCTTACGAAATTATATAGTAGATTTTTTTTTTAATCTGCTTATCGTCTCTCTAACAGCAAGGTCTTTAGAGACGGGAAAGGATGGAGGGCAAGGAATGGGAAGGAATTCGGCCATGGCCTTTTGAAGGAAGCATCCCGGCATTTGCCTGGAGTGATTTGGGAAACCATGGAAAACCCAAATCTGGATGCCCGGACGGGGATTCAAACCGCCGTCCTCCCGAATGCGAGGCCAGAACGCTAGCCGTTACACCACCACCCTCGGTAGGTAGATTTTATGTATTATTTATTAATTTGTGTTATGCAACAAAATAATTATAATAATTATTAATACTGAGTTTAATATCTATACAGATGAAGATGAGATAGATGAGTCAATGAAATAATATTTTTATGAACGTGCCCATAAACTACAGAGTTCAATCTGAGCAAAGTGTGAGTTCTTCTTGAAGATTACTTCATGCCTAACCAAAAATTGATTCTCAACAGTTATATTTTTATGCAGGTACAAAATAATATGAATAGTAGGAATTGTCAGAATATTTTGCATTTTGCTATATACGTTAGAATCAGTAAAACAATACTAAATGAATTTTTAATTACATGTGGTATATTGCAATTACACTACGCGACGTAGCTTGTACTTTTTAAACGCTTCTGTAATAATAAATACATAACAACAAGTGACGGGAAGGTAATAAACAATATTAATAAAGTTGTTAGATTATATTGGACATTTATCACCTGGTATTTCTGGGAATTCTTCCGATTTTTTTTTTTTTCCAAACATTGTCCTCCACAGACTGGTCTTGTTCAGTAGTGAAGAAACAACATTCAAGGAAATCTAAACCCTAAATTCTCAAATTTTTCGTCCTCCACGCAGTAAATAATAGCCTTCCGTCTGAAATATTTCCACTGTTCCGCTAGCGGCTGAGTCTACACTGCTCTGGTACCGGTACAGTCGCGCGACTCAAGCGGCCGTTTCCGAGAACGCGGGTCGCCGCCGCGTCATAGGAAGCGCACTATAAGGGTGACCAAGTGGAGACCTTAATCTTTTAACTGATACTTCGTTTATCTATATCAGTTAGATATCAGTGGAGATAAATGACTCGTGACACAAAAACGCAGTGTGGATATATTGAGGGTCGAATTCCATAAAATTCATTTTATAATAATGCCTTCAAAGCCGAGATCTTAATCTTTAAACTGTTACTTCATTTATTGATTTCGGTTAGGTATCCAGGGAGATAAATGTCTCGTGACACGAAAAAAAAAACTTTTTTTTAGAAATATTTACATTTTTGCTCCATAAGGGTCGAATTTCGAAAAATTACTTTCTTAAAATAAGATGTGATCAAAACGGACAGCTTAATCTTTAAATTGATTCCTCATTTACCGACTTTGGATAGGTATCAAGTGAGATATTGACTTATGATAATAAAAAACACCTTATAGAAATAATACATATTATTGGATTTCCGAAGTGATTTTGTTTATATTTTTCGTGCTTTTATGCTTCTTAGATAACTTCGTGAATTTATTGCGAAGTGGAGCTATTTATTTTATTTTTCTGAATGTGCAGCTAAAGTAAATAAATAAACTGATAGTTTTTTATATTCAGCACAGTTTAACTTAGTTTTAATAACTCCAAATACATCACTTTGATTACATAATTGGACTTATTTACAGGTTCCCCTTAGCGCTAACAACCTAGGCAATCTCCTAGTTATATCTGTATGTCTTGATGTCATGGAAATCTTTCAAGAGAGTAATATTAACAGGCCCTTGCCATGGAACTCCTAAATTCAAAGATGACATTAGAATATGTATTCTGGGATAAACTGTCTGTTATCCTACAATATGATATCCAAGAAACCATGATGATCATTATTAGAAGCTCGCAATATAAGGCAGTATCATCATTACTTTTCTTTTTTTGTTTTTGCAGATCGTAACTTCTCTTAACAACTACGTTGTTTACATAGAAAACTCATAACCAAGTTAAAAGCTACGTACATGGATTACCTTTTTTCAGACGCTGTTTTAAGCACTTGACTCAAAAAAAACAACAAGAAACAACTTGTCTCTTCCGCTGGACTTACTCTTTTCGTACGACGTCCCATTCCTGCCGCCAGCCGTAATCAGGGCCCGCGGCGACTTCTCCTGCGTGCGGATTTTGCGGCAGACCGGCCTGGGAGAGGAGGGGGGGGAGGGGGGGAAGCTCATTAAAGCTGCCCAGCAAGACTCTTTGTTAGCCCCTTCCAAAGGATAAACAAAGCAGGGCGGGACCAGGACCACAGCTTAGACTGAGCCTAGCCCACTTCACCGGACGTGACTCCACTCTGGAAGAACGCTGCCAACAACAGGCATCAACTCGCCAACGTCTAATTAGCGGCACAATCGCAAAGTAGAGATAAAAAGTTCGCAATTACGGGGTCATAGAAAATGTCAGCTCACTCACTTCACTTCCTCCGCCTGAACAAACCAAGAGACCTGATATGTTGGCTCAGGTATAGAAGGAATAGCTGGTATCAAAATCTCATCTCATCAGCTATACTATTTGAACTACTGATTGCAACTTATCAAAATACTCTATCTTCTCGGTAATGATCCTGTCTTCTCTTTCCGCATTTTTATTCCTGAATAATTCTCGCCACATTATTTTTTTATTTCATCTTCAAGTTATTCAGTTAATATCTTTCAGCTCTTCTCCTTTCTATCTATCATGCACTTTGTTGCCTCTAGTTTGTTATCTCTATGTGAGTTATTTTTGAAGCATCCGGAGACAGAAATACATCGATTTTAATATGTAACATATTTCTTATTTTTTGTATATATAGTTCGTTCTTTTATAGCGCCAATTAGTCTGTCACTTCACCAGTTGACACTATTTTTTGTGTGTATTTTGCACACAAGTTGACGAAATTCTATACTATTTTACATCAAGTGGTTTGAAGTTATGCATAAAAGATTCTGAATCTTATCATCTAGAGAACTCATTGCGAATAAATTTCTTGATATTTCTTATAGACCTTTTCAAACTTACTCAGTTTTTAGAAAATTGAGAGACAAACAGAAAGACTATTGTCAGTGGGAAGTTACCAAAAATTCCAGATCTTTTCAAAGCATTAAATCTTAGATTGGAGTAATGGATGATTATTACTTATGGTGAGAAAGCAAGGACTGAATCCGGAAAACATTCCACTCTTGACATCAATGTTTACTCTGTACGATTATAATATGCACTATTTTATTAGTACTATCATCATTTTAATTTATACTATTTATTTATATTTATTGCGAGCTTAACTCTGCTTATTGGCAAAGCTGTAAAAGCAACTGAATTTCAATAAAGAGACGTTGATGATACATGTAATACTATGGAAACGCATCAGGTTGTGACATCTCTATACATTTCCCACTAACGCGAAGTGAAACTAATTGATCAAATTCTCAACCGTAGACACTCATTTTTTATTTCGATATTTAGACAGTTAAACTAAACTACGATAGGTTATACCAAACTTTTTCCATGGTCTTAGTTTTCCTTTATTATGATTATTATTTTTAAAGATAAAAGATACAGTTTTGTCTGTAGTTCGATATAAAGGTTAAATTTTCTTTAATGATATTCATTTCATTATGTAAGACTGCAAACAATCTACCAAAAATTATTTGTCTATTTATTTGTCAGGGCACTGCACCAGAACGCCGGGGGATATTTTTTTTAAAAAAAAATACGTTTACGGTGTACATTATCTCATTTCTAATATTAGCTATGAGCTGTGGGCAGGAGTAAGCAGCTATTAGTCTAATTAGAAAGGCAAGTGCCTCATTATCATGCTGCTAATGGTAAATCCCAAAAAATTGTGTACCGACATTTTCATTAATGAATGTTCATCCCATGGTTCATTCCGTCAATTACTTTCGTGTCTGAACGATTTTTTTCTTGAAACGCCTAAAACGTACATTCAAAATTCTAGAATGGTAGCAAATTAACTAACAAAGTGAATCATATTTATAATAACCAGGCCCGACGTCGACTATACATGGAGAATTTTCTATTCACATCGAATTTTTTTAATAACCAAATTGATTGTTTTGCAAGCTGAGAAGCAACTTGATGAAAGTGATGAAAACAGTTAAGGTGTACTTAGGACGATAATTTGATAAAAATATTTTGACCTTTTCTTCGTGAGTCAGCGCTACTATCGATTAATAAAATTCTTTTTTTTCGCCGATTAATGAGGATCAGATTTTGGTCGCCAAATGTGATGCGTAATAATGCCTTCCAAATTAAGTTGGACTGCACTTGGCTCAAGTTAGCCGATAGGCAGTGCCGTAGCTAGGTCAACAAGGGCCCCGGTGCAAAAAATTTATTTTGGGCCCTCAGGCCAGATGGGCGACCTTTTTTTCGCTTTGTGTGCTGGTAGGGGCCCCCTGAACTGAGGATGGGGGCCCTTGAATTGTTCTTTAGGGGCCCCTGAGCAGTTGTTGGGGCCCCCCTGAGCAGCGATGGCCCTTAGTGAGGGGCTCCTGTGTTCTCAGGGGCCCCTTAGACGACGGTAGAGCTAAAAAAAAAGGTCACCAGTTTGCCGTGAAGGCTCGTGTGCCCTCTAAACTGCGCTTGAGGGCCCCTAGAGGTGCGCTTAGGGGCCCCTTGAGGTATGCTTGGGGGCCCCCTGAGCGTGAGGGCCCCGGTGCACTGCACCGCCTAGCCCCATAGTAGCTACGCCCCTGCCTATAGGTAACACCGTTAAAAGTATGACACCGTGATAATAATATAAGTATGCAAGAACGATTACGGTCACTGCCATCCATGGTTTCCAGAAATTATTCTAGTTTGAATTATTCGCTTCCAATCGTCCTCTGTTACTGTAATTAAAGACTGAGCCATCAATCCCAAGGTATGGGAATATTCATTTATGATCTAATGTTTTGAAATTACACCGGTTAGTCATTCAATCATACTGCAGCATTTCACCATACCATCGAGAAGATTAATAATAACTGAAAATGTTTATTTAATTATCTCACTTTTAGAAAGATTAATAACAATCAAAAATAGCAAACCGTGATAATAATATAAGTATGCAAGAACGATTACTGCCATCCATGGTTTCCAGAAATTATTCTAGTTTGAATTATTCGCTTCCAATCGTCCTCTGTTACTGTAATTAAAGACTGAGCCATCAATCCCAAGGTATGGGAATATTCATTTATGATCTAATGTTTTGAAATTACACCGGTTAGTCATTCAATCATACTGCAGCATTTCACCATACCATCGAGAAGATTAATAATAACTGAAAATGTTGATTTAATTATCTCACTTTTAGAAAGATTAATAACAATCAAAAATAGCAAACATTCATTGAAACAGAACAAAAATAATTTAAAACGATAATAGAAATAAACACTAGCCAGTAGCAACAACTTAAACAAGATGGGATGACTTTAACGCTGAGGCTGTGCTGTTGGAGGAATATTAATATAATAATTTATATAAAACAGTAAAATCAATTGTAAGAATGTAGCACATAAAATAATTTTTTGGCGGCAATAATTTTGTTGAAATCGTAATCCAATAAAATATTTAAAATACACAAAACAATTAAAATTAGTGAAAGTAATTGTCAAAATATCGATTAAAGAAGAGTGCAAGTGTACCGATACATTATTTGCCGTCATTTTGCAAAATTCGTAATCAGTCATTTGATTTTAGTTCTTCTGATACGCAAAATCATTGCGTATTAGCAAGGAATACTCAGTGTATTATTATTCAATTTAATAGACATTCTTTGCAGGATATCCCCAGGGCGCGAGAGTAGTTCCTCAATATTAATCGAAAACGCAACTCTGTACATTAAATTCGTTGTGTAAGCCAATAAAATTTTTCGTTGTTTGGAAAGTTCCTCAAAACATGCTGTGTTGTACCACCACCAGAGAATTCACTTCCCACATAATTTTGTTTTATTACGCTGCACATCAGAAGTAGAAAAATTTCTTAATATTGAAAGCATAGACGGTGTAGGGGAACGCATAAATTTGAGGTTCTCTTTGGCTGAGTAAGGATATATTTTGTCAGTGCCAGAGCCGAAATGTGTGGGAAGAAAGCAGAATTCACAGAGAGGCGTCATTTTATGATCAGCTGGATCGGTCGGAGGGCCCCGCTCACAAGAGAAAACAATACGGAGAATGTTTGGAGTTCGTATAGAAAAGCTTCCGTTGTCGTCCTACGGGCGATCTTGATTAGGTAATTAAGAGCTCGGTAGCAAATTAGGGATTTTTAAGTAAATGAGGAATTTCTTCTTTTCTTTCGAGTATCCTTACGTCGATAGAACTGACGAGTTAGCTTACAATGGCAAGACAACAAAGAGAGCTTAGAACGGTGGACGACTACCCCCGATAACCTTCATCGCTGGAGCGTGTAACTACAGAAAGGTCAGAAGGGCACTGTTGTACGGTAGGAAGAGTCGCAGACGTTAATTACAACAAAATAAGGGCTCGACCAAGGGCCAAGGGCAGGGGGAATTCACTGAGATGAGACGACCTGAAGTTTCGGTCAGGTAACTGCGCAACCGACCATCCTTGTTGGTGAAGGTAAACCTGCAGAATGTGTTCTCAATAACACCAATGATCTTCTGTTTTTAAAGATGGATATACAATTCATTTCAAAATCTTGAAAGTAATTGCTGTAAAATTATGTTTTTGATGGATGTAGTCTTCTCGGGAGACTAGCCGAGTAAACAAGGTGTTTACACACTATATTTCGGCGATCTCAGGCTCCGTCGCCATCTTCACCAGAAGACTACATCCATTCTGAACGCCGAGAAAGACTTCGTTCCTATACATGTTTTTGATGATGGCTAAATAATGCATTATAAATATTTGCAATATGTTTGATATTAAATATTGTATTCTTTTCACTGTTAATGATGTTTATATAAGTATTACAAGTGGTTGCATGTGTTTGCTGCAAAATTAGCTTTTCAGTGATAGCTAACTAATGTATTATTAATGTTTTTATTTTGTTGAGGCGAAGAAATGAAATTTTGTTAATTGGTAAAATACAAAGATCATTAAATAAAATAAACCATGATTTTCTAACATACTGTCACTGTTTACGTAGTGTCAGCAACCTCAGAAACATTTTGAAGTTATACAGAAATAACTGCGGAGTTACGGATGACACAAGGTAGAGGATTCCCAACACTTATGAATTTGTTTCGGATGCAATGGGATGCAGTAAATTCTTGGTTCCAGACCTAACGAGATTGGTGCATACTACCACATGACAATCATGTCTCCAAAATTGTATCGTTAAACTGTCATATAGCAACTATGGGTAGCACCATAAACTATCTACGTAAAGGTAAAGGCAACTACTCTTCTATCAGTATGTGAAATTATGAGTTTATGTGTGTTTCTAGTAATCACTAATAAACTTATGTTAAATATTTTAATTGAAAGTTATTATTCGGTATGCCTGTAACGACTGTTATGATTAAATTAATAGTAAAAACTTTTAAATTATTTGCATTCTTCTTTAAAATTATTATCGACCAAGCCTTTTTGGGGACCTGTAATGTTCTGGCCTGGCATTCTAGAGACGCGGTTTCAAAAACAGATTTCGGTTTTCCATGATTTGCAAAAATCACTTATGACGAAAGCATGGAAGGTGAAGGAGGGTGAAGAGGGTCGTGGGAGTGTACAGGGCGTATATTGGTGATGCGGCATGGAAAGATATTGGTGTAAGAATTAAAAGTAATACATGGAATGGAAAAAATGACCATTACCACAAGCTGGCACTCGATTTCAGGCACAAGAGTGTGGGAAGCTTTTTTTTTTTTTTTTTTCGTAGGTAAGGGGTCAGGGTCTGGAATAACCAAGAGAATTGTTGAATAATTTACCAAAAATGTTGAAAGAATTAAATGTTGCAATTTGTAGAGAGCAAACGTAGGTGAGTACAGGAAAGGGGTGGAAATGGGTGCGTATGAAAATTGCCTACGGAGCGTGTGCTCCATCGGAATTAAATTACATAAATTTAATTAAATTCCACAATAATTACTTCAAGAGACCATGTCCAAATTCGTTCCAGTTTCTTGCCTTTAACGATCTCGATGTCGACTAGTCATAAAGCCATTAAAATCATTATCTTTTAATTTGAAGTGGAATTTTAAATGATTTAATCATAACCGATTCGTCTTCTACGAAGTGTTCGATATTATTCACCGTACATAAACATAGGGGTGGGGAGCAGGAATTTTTTAGAGATGTGTTTGAGGACAGGAGCTACACCAGGTCGTACTGTGGTTGAGATTGCACGTTAAACTGCAGGCCCCAGAGGAAAGGAACTGGCCGTCCCACCTCTAACACAAATGCTTATTATGACTCCTTCGGGAGGATCCAACCAACCTTCGAGTTGTTGGCTAAGTTCGTTCGTTTTTCTGGCACGAGAATCGCAGAAATACTATTTAGAGCGCGGCTGCACCGTTACACGAGCTCGCATAGAACAACTGGTTAGAATATATATATATAGTGAGTTGCGTCACAACGTTCCACTGTTGAAAAATGACACTTGCCAATCTGCGATCCTATTTAGAGTTACATGTAGTAATTATGCAGAGTTATTGTAGTTACTGTCCCTGCAGACTTCTGCACAAGGGAAAATTACAACAACAACAAAAACTAAATTTGATTAATTTGTCACAGTACGGTCGCAAGACTGACAGGTCCATTCCGGAACATAGCTCTGTAAAAAAATCGAGAGTGAATGAAACACTATCCACTTTGTAGACATTCACTGCTTGTCACAGTCAATTTATTTATATTAACTACACTTTATCGCCAGGATGGCCATCAGTCAATGAAATTACATTCATCTATCCGAAGATTTCAGGTTCTATAAGTTTGAAGCAATTTTAATTCAAACACATCAGTCTACTTATTACAACCCTTAGACGTAGCATTTCTTTTCTTTTTTTGGGGGGAAATTTTATCTTAAGATTTATGTTTAGAGGGCGTCCATTAATGACGTGAGGTGTTTTTTCCGGAATTCCCCCCCCCCCCTCTCTGGTGAGACATCGTGAGATTTGGTCGGACTGGTTCTGACGGAAACCTCCCTCCCCCCTACGAATGGACCTCGCAACTTTTTGAGACTTTTTGTTTTACATCTCATGCTCTCTAGGGCGGTTATACCCCGTAAAGTCGGTTTTTACCCCCTTAAATCGATTATTGTGTCATTTGTAGACCTTTTTTTTTAGCTCTACCATTCTAAAAGAATTTCAAAACCTCACGTGAGATTTCCGTTGCCCCCCCTCCCCCCCTTGGTGAGGTTTCGTGAGATTTCGCCGGACCCCCCCCTATTTCACCCCCTTAGCAAGATGGGAGTTGATTAATTGTGGATTTGTATATTTTTCTTGTGATTAGTTGTGTATTTGTGTATATGCGTCATGCAAACGAACCTTGTTTTATGGGCAAAAATAGTGTAAACGAGATGAACAGTATTATGTATGAAATACTAATTAAAAGTTTATAATTATAAGTATTGATATGAGCTACGATGTTTGGAAAACTAGTTGCGACATTTTGAACTGGTATATGTTAACAGTTTTGTATGTAAATGCATGTAAACAGTACTAATTTTCATTTAAATGTTTTTTCTAATGACTATGAGTGATTTTGTACAATTTGTAATTATTTTTTGTATGGATTTGATTGTTAATTATTCTTAGAAACTCGGTTGGAACTCTTTGAATTATGCTGGATCATTCTAAAGTGTCTATTTAAGCGCGTAGAGATGGTGAGCAGAGAGAATTGTCATTCAGTTTGTAACATTACATTGGACTTGCAATCTTTGTATAAATATCGATTATCGATATACCGCGAGGGTCTAACCTCTGTGGCAGAGGAGTAGTCAAGTGTTACGAGTGGCGGGAAGTGTGTGTGTCGACGTGTACGTGTTTTCGGTAGATTCGGAAAGAAATATTCGGGCATATGGATACGTAATACGAGCGTCCGCGACGGGAAATGAATATTGGCTTGACGTCGCTAACGTAAGACAAGCCATATGGTGTGAAAATACAGTGAGACGTTCCTGGAGAACTGTTAATGAGCGGTTGTGAACTGGTAATTGTGGTACAGACATTTAATATGTTGCTGTTTGAAGGAGAGTATCTTGTGATTAAACTTTCCACTCATAAAGAACTTGCAATCTTCGGATAAGTGATAAATAATTCCAGTTGGTGGTCGGAGTACTAATATAAGACACAAATCGTTGGGATAATAAAAAGTTGTTCGACTTAATACTTCCTATGAGTGAGTGTGTCTTGCTTATTACAAATTCCTGTGAACTAGTGAGTTCTTAACATCACAGAGAACTGTAAGTATTATTAGTACGTCCGTCAAACAGCTGGTGGCGACCAAGGTAAAATAATAAAATTACGAAGTACCGATGCTTCCGTGAGGCAGGTCAAAGTGTAGCGTTGTAATAACCTCACTAACTGTTATTAATTAACCCAGTAAAAACAATTTTTTGAAATTTTACATGGCGACCGTGACAGGACTTGGGTTTGAAGTTGGTAAAAGTGAAGAAATAAAAACCAGCGGAAAACGCAAACTTTGAGTGAAAAGTGAATCGAAAAACAACAATAGAGTACGTGTATCGCATGTACTGGATCGAATACATTGTTAAGTGCAGAGGTTGCGTAACTGAGTGCAAAGAAGTTATGAGAGAAAGAGACAGCATTGCTCACCAAAGGCTAACATTACGGAGGTAAAACCAACGTCAAAGAACTACATCTCGCGGCGCAGTGGTACATCGCGGAAGTCAGCGACGAAGAGGAACTACATCTCGCGGCGCAGTGGTACATCGCGGAAGTCAGCGACGAAGAGGAACTACATCTCGCGGCGCAGTGGTACATCGCGGAGGGAGACTGTAGCGGAACTGTCTTCGGCAGATAAGAAGACACCGAACATGCAATCTAAAATAAGTTCGGCCGCGGAAAAGTTTAAAGTCATAATTTTTTTTGAATAATTGAATGAGAAATAATTTTTTAGCGCCGGGTAGTATTCACACCGAGCTTCATAGGTACCATAAGAGCAATGTACCATTAAATTGAACCGTAATTCGCGGATAAATAAATATTTAACAGGAAGAAAAATTATAAACATTTGTTTAAATGCATGCTTACTAGTTTTCAGTCTAAACTTTTCAGTTTTGTTTTGAAACAAAGAAATTATTTTTGCAGAGTAACTGCGGTGATCGAAACCATTTTCGCGTTTGGAATTTTTTTGTTTTGCATGCAGTATTACAGGTTGCCAGCCTGTGAGCTACCAGGGTAGTGTAAAGCATATGAAGCTTACACCCACAGCAGCAATCACCAGTAATTAATTCCTACATTTCTGTGTGAGTGATGTGTTATTTTCAGCTATTCCTGATTGGAGCAGAGTAGCAGCCAGGATTACTGAAGATCCACGTTGTATGCTTCCTTGCAAGTTTGTTTACGTTTAAAATATTACTGTTCATCGGCGTTGTACTGGTTGATTTGTTGGTCTACCGGCGTTTTGATGGTGAAACTCAAGTTGTTTTGCTTTTGATGTTATGGGACCAGCTGTGTGTTGTTAGCTACTGGTTTCTTTGTCTTGATTTTGAGCGTGGGCAACTTAGTGGCTTTAACCCCCTCACTCCACCTTATACTTTCGAATTCTGCGTAGTTTTTTCTTAGTCTGTGAAAATGAATACTGAGGAAACTTTTGTGGAAGGAATAAGAGAGCAGACCGAGGAAGTGCCTTTTAAGGAAATCCTTATGCAGTTGATGAACCAGATGAACCAGAATAACCGATCCTTGGAAGAGAAACTTAACCTCTCCTTTGCTGAGAATATAAATGTGTTAAGAACCGAAAATGCTGAGAATCTCAAGGAATTAAAGAAAGAAAAATGCAGAGAGAAGTCACTCTTGGAAGAGAAGCTCAAGGAATTAAAGACAGAAAATGCGGAAAGAAGCGAAGCTTTGGAAGAGAAACTTAACCACTCCTTTGCTGAAAATATCAATGCGTTAAAGACAGAAAATGCGGAGAGGAGCTACTCTTTGGAAGAGAAGCTCAAGGAAATGAAAACCGAAAATGCTGAGAATCTCAAAGTTATACATGAAGAGAACCAGTCCATTCAAAACAACTTAAGAGCGGTACATGACAACCTCAGGGCAGAAATAGAACAGAAAGGGAAAGCCCTACGTGAAGATATTACTAGAGATTTGGATGAAAGACTCATACAAATAAGAGGAGAGATGGAGCAACTGCAACTGAAGTGTATCTTAAAAGGAGAAGAAACCAAGGCAGAAGTGGAACATTTCAAACAGGAAATGGTGTTGGAAGTAGGACTCACTCAGCAACGAGTTGAAGTCATTGAAAACAAGATGGAGTATCAAGATCTTAAATTAAAAACCATAGGAGAGAACTTGAAAGTGTGTGAAGAGAATATAGAAGAAGCACAGAAAGAAGTTAAGTTGTGGACTGACAAAATCAATTGCTTTGCGGTAGGGATAGATAAAGTGAAACTGGCCTCCTATTGTGAAATAGAGAACAAAATAAGCCAAAAGGTGCCAAGCCATCAAACAAGAAGTAGAGGGGAACTTGAAGACCCAAGTGTTAGGGGCAGTTAGGGAAGAAATGAGCAAGTTTCAAGGAATTCTTACTAACCCTTTCTATCCAGGATACCACTAGAGGAAAAGCGCGAACTCCAGAAATTTGATGACTCGGGGAAAACTGCACCCAGTAGATTTTCTGGACAATTTTGAAACTTACCCACCATTCCAAGTCGCTCTGGATGATCAAAGAATACGGATGGTTCACGAACACATGAGAGGAAGAGCACGCCTATGGGGTGACCGGTTTTCAGAGGAATTCACTACCTACCAACGCTTCAGGGAAGAGTTTCTTCGACACTTTTGGTCGGTGGAAAGGCAGGTAGCCGTCAAGTCTGAACTGATGCATGGTGAGCCCTACTCGCCGGGAAATGAAACACACAAGACTTCTTCCTACGATGTCTAGCTAAGTGCCGTCACCTCGACCGGCCATATAGTGAGGCGGAGTATGTTGAGATAATCATGGCCAGGCTACCAGAGTCAACGCAGCTGATTTTCGCCAGTCACAGAATAAACAATGTCACTGAGGCCATCGAAATGTTGGGGAGGCTTGATGCACAAGAGAAGAGGATGGGAAGGAAAAGACCAAGAGAGCGAGAGAACCGTAATGAATCACGCGACAGAGGAAGGAGAGAGAACCATAACCAACAAAGAAATGAAATGGGCAACGGTCAACAATATTGGAGGAGAGGACAAGACAATAGGGGCCGCGGGAGGAGCAACTTTAATTTCAGACGGGAGCAAGAGCAAGATAGGGGTCGAAGTAGAGAACGGAAGCAACAGGATAGTGACCAAAGAACCCGACAAGACGATAAACCAAAAACTAATAACAATCCTTCTAAAGGAAAGCGTGACACGGAAAACTGCTAGCTGCCACTGTTTTGGTCCGACCAGGGGCAGAACAAATCGTCGGACCACCAAAAGAAGCTTCAAGGGAGAGAGAAGCTCCACCTCTCCTACAGAAAGGAAAACGGCTAATCACAAGAGAGGGGCTGAATTTATTGTTCATACAGAAGAATCCATCAACGGTCAGGGACAAGTGGTGCCTGGCCTATCGGGATCTATGTTTACCAAGCAAGAGGGAGTGGAGTCTTGTAAATTTGCAGAGATTGGAGAATTTTGGCAACTCTGTAAGGAAACAAATGATTCTGTCGTTAGGTTGGAGGATGATTCAACGGAGGAAGATGTTGAACCACCATTTGAAGAGGACTACAATGAGAGCCTCTATACTTTCGGTGATAGAGGGATGGTATTGATCTCTAAGGAAAACAGCAGCTGTCAGGGAAACGAAGAGTCTAGGTCGGCGAACATAGTAAAGTCCATGGAAGGGGTAGACATTGAAGACACAGAAGAAGAGGAGGAAGAGAGCGAAACAGAAGAAACAGAAGAAGAGGATAGTACGGTGGGAGAGTATGAACAGATTTGTTTGGCAACTGATGACCCTATCAAGCGCATCCTTGGATCGGGCGACTTTGATCTTGAAGATGGGCAACTGGTCAGCATTGAGGTGGAAGGGGTGATATCCACGACAAACGGTCAACTGACAGTGAAAACACCAACGTCATAAAGGGGAAAGAACCCAATTTCAGCTGGGAGAGAGATGAACAAATTAAGAACAGTGGGAGTGAAGAAAAGAAAGATTTTGTCAAGTTGAAGGAAAGGATAATCGAGGCGCATGTGAAGAATGTCTGCCCTGGAAGGGGTGGAGAAGTAAGCACGACTGAAGATGATCCGGATGGAAAAAGAAAAGAAGACAAGAAAGGTATTGGTTAAATCCGTTCAAGACGACAGCCCAGGGTGGGGGAAGAGAAGGGAGTGCCTAGGGGTGACGTGCATCCCGAACACCCCATGAAACCCTCCACCTCCCTTTTGTAAATAGTTTAGGTTGTAAATAAGTTTTTTCTGTTTATATGTATCTTAGTTGTTAGGTTGTTTTCAAGTTGACCAACTCATTACTGTACTTCACACGTGTCGGGAGGTCGATGACCTTTATCGCCAACGGGCATTTCTTTTCCTTGTGAACCATAAAACTAATGTAAGAAGCTCGGTGGTGATATTAACCCGGTGGCTAGTGGCCTAGTCGTGCGCTATCTAGGCCCTTGCAGTAGGCCGTCTACAGTGACGAAGTGAGTGGCCCCATAACCAGCGTGTGAATTTCTTTTTTTTTTTTTTCATGTTTTTGGTGTGGTGCAGTTTGTGTTAAAGGTTAAGTTTGGGAACGAACAGCTGACTCTATAACAGCAATGAAGGACATTATGCTTTGAAAGGGAACCAGTTGGCTATTTTGTATGTACAACTGTTTGTCTATGATATATGAAATTTGTATTTGCTTCTTAGATGTAGTTGTAACCATGAAAATGTAATTTTGTTTGAGGAGTACCGACCACCAACTACTTTGTACAAGAGTGTAATTGTTTATGTGAATTTATACCTAGGAGCAGTAAGGTAACAACCCAATCATACCTCGAGTGTTTCTCGGTTTCTGTTTAAATTGTTCACTGTTTGTTCACATTTGTAAACAGAGACCTGGAAGGGTTGTAACATTACAT
>CM061914.1:145745306-145856763 GCA_031002005.1 Vandiemenella viatica | reverse complement strand
TGGAAATTTCGAATCAGTTCTTACGGAAACATTTTGTAAACGATGAGGGGGAACATACAGCAATAATGTGCAAAAAGCTTTGAATAAATACCAAGCAAAAACTACTCGTATGTTAAGAAAACTGGTATGGTCTGCCAGAAACAAGATCAAGATCAAAACCGGTTTTTGATGATATGGGAAAAACCGTCAAATAGATTGAGTTTTAATTCTGCATAATGATTGAAGCACGTAATTAGTAAATTTTTGTATATTCCAATTTGATCCTAAAATAACCTCTGACAGTAGCCAGCATTTGATCCAAACGAAATTATTATTATCAAATTCAATGTATATAATTCCGTCATCTTCTTTTTGTTCATGTGAATTATTGATCCGATCTTTAATCACTAATTGTGAGACATAAAAGACCGTCAGAAATGTATCATTATGGGCCGCAGTTTGCCTATTCACAAATGCTTTCTCGTCCTATACTTTACATTCTGTTTGGAAAGTAATACTCAAGAAAGCAAACATAAGAAAATTTTGACCACGTCATTCAGTTGCGGGACGTTCAGTTGTGTACTGTTGTTGTATCCTTGATCCTAAACAATCGGTGCTGTCGGACGCTTGTAAGATATTCAAGCAGAAAAAACTGTTACCCGTATTTTATTTGCCCTAAATGTTCCAGAGATTGTTCTTATGTCATTTACAACATTCTCCCCCAATACAAGCTCTTGTTTTTTTACCTGTCATCAGTCTCTCGACTGGTTTGATGCAATCCTCCGTCCCTTCCTATCTTGCGCTACCCTCTACATCTCAACTTAACCCTTACACCCACATCCTCAATTTTCTGCTTAACATATTCTAATCTTTGTCTACCTCTATAATTCTTCCCTCCACTCATAAATTAACCGAACCCTCATGTCTTAAAATGTGACCCACCATACTTTCTCTTCTTTCTGCAAGACTCTTCCAACTTTTTTTTTTTGGTCTCCTTTCGCTACCATGAAATGTTGTGCTCCAAACATAGAATTTACATTTTTTTTTCCTGAGTCTTGGATCAATATTTGGAAATAAGAGACTTTTCATTTTCATGAACTCTCTTTTTGCTAATGCTATTCTGCTTTTAAAACACACATACCCATATATATATATGCGGCTGTCTCCGTATACCACTTCTTCTATTCCCAAAGATTTCTGTTTAATATGGCTGCTTTTACATGTTTAGTCCAATTTCTGGTTGGTCTTCCTCGTTTCAACCCTTCCCAAACATTTTTTTTGACAGCTGCAGAAAGTGGCCGAAAAATGTAAGACGTTCCTCACCTGTAGTGTCCATAATGATGCCTTCTATATTCAATTTCTCTCTCATTGTATCATTATTAAAAAGTTCTAATTTTATTATGAGACTACTACTTTTGCAGAAGTCCTCTTTTTGGGACAAAAATCTGTCTTTATCTGTTGTTATTTCCCTCGTCCTCAACCATTAGGTCAGATACGTTCAGTTATACTGATATATATAACTGTGAGTTAAACTGACGGATCACCATTCTTCATGTCATATCTCGTTGAGCATATTTTCGTTACTTTTACCATTGGAAGAAATTGTGACACCTAGGTATTTGGAACAAGAGTAGTGTTTAACTGTAGATTGGCCTGTTTTGAAGTCATTTTCTTCCACTGTCATGTGTGTTTTTCATGTTCATAGTATGATCAAAATTTTCGAATTCCTGATTAAATCTTCCCAACTTTGCATCGTCTTGGTCCAGATCATTGAGAAAGAGCATGGTATATAGTCTCATCACTCGTCATTTTTCCTGCCGATTGTAAAAATACCGTCACGTACTGAAATAACTGATAGCATTTTAACGCGCGCGTTTCTTTCGTGGAAGACGTTAGAGAAATTCTTTTCTATTCTACTGTAATTTTTGAAACCACGGTACGTTCAGCGGTGGTGAGTTGAATGAAAATTCGGAGAAGTGGAATAGTTTACTGATGTGTTTGGAATGAAGAGCGAGTGAGGCTATTAATTTCCTCATTAAATTTTTGATGGGTGTAATGGATCGTAATTATACGATTCAATTCCAAACGTGTGCAGGCAGCTGTTATCGGTGAAAGGGCTGGCAATCAACTGTTGAATGGGGGTTAAAATTGATATTTGTGGCAGTACTGAATCCCTTTACCCATCATCCATTTTCTTCTGTAATTACACCAGTTTCTATAGTAAAAGTATTAAATAAATTTACTTGAAAGTATCTTCTTGCCTTTTCGTCTGTCAGAAATAAACGTGACAAAGTGATAGGTAGCTTACTGTTATCCGATATAACAAAAAATAATTCTTTTTGAGGGTGAAATTTTTGCAATTTTAAGCGCTTTTCTTGTAATTCATTTTAAAAAAAACTGAAGTAACTAATGTTTTATCAGAGATGTACATACATAAATAGTTTTCTTATCTCCCACCGTGGGACCTCATCAATTTGATGTAACGTTTCGAAGCCGCTCTGCTATTTCATCTTTCGGTGAAGTGAGAACTTTATATACAATTGATACGCCGCAAAAGCATCCATATGTCCCATATGAAGATTTTTGCAAGTGAAATAAAAAGGAAAAACTATTGGTAAAAAACGGCAGAAAGACAAGTGAGAAGAGCGCAAGGGGAAAAAATTACTGCCGGCAGACTATGCACGGCGTATAGGCAGCGAAAAAATAACTGTTAGAGAAGTAAAAAAGAAATGTATTGAGACGCAAATTGCTTATGGAAAACCTCTTTTATGATCAGAATAAGCTTAAGATACCTGGAATAATTACATAAAGAATTGTATTATGGGAACAAGTTAGAATATTGCGTGCTGAAAGAAGAAGTCTGTTGACATTAAGGTTCTTTCTTAAGGGGAAAGATTTTTTTTTTTTTTTTTTTTTTTTTTTTTTTTTTTTTTTTTTTTTTTTTTTTTACGGTAATGGACAATAAGTGTTTAAATTGGGAACCACTTTTATATTGTCAAATCGCTACACCTCACTCACCTTTCAATTACATTGTTTTGAAACGTGAAACATGGAATAAAAGTCTTATATTGTATCCATATTAGATAATTATTTATCAGTTAAAGTAAAGCAATATTTTTTATTTAACATCAGTTCCGTTAATACATGTACATCAATATATCAAATCATGCATTTTCTGTTTCTGCTGCACATAATTTTTCTCATGATTTTTGTATGAAAAATTAAAATGAAAAAATATTTTTTAAAGGTACTGACAGTTTACTTCGAGAAGTAACTGCTATTTATCTCCACATTTTTAAGAATTCCCGTTTCGGAAAATTCGTGATTACAGAATATAAGGTGTGTGACTGCTTTTTGTTTGGTGAGTGAGTAGGTTACTGCCTGCTGTCTCTGCAGATAATGGTTTTATTATATTAAGTTTTTGACTAAAGTTAAACGGGGTCAAATGCCACAAGAACGTCAAAATAATTGATTTAACACAGCTGTGTTGTGCCTGTAGATATAAAGATAAAAGCATAACACGCCGCTCGTGGACTTCCAGCGATTTTTTAGTGTAAACATTTTTATGCAGCAATATGGGTGTATTAGTTTTTATCTTAAAGATTTGATTAAGCAAGAATGATGTAAGATATTGATCCCGGTCCTTAGGAGAATTGAAGACGAGACTACAGAGAGTCCTTATACAGAAATGTTATATTTTTCGCATGGAATTAGTGTTTACTATTATCTGCATTGTTTATTGAATTTAACATGGGCTGCATTAGATACATATTTAGAAAATAAATTCAAATAATTTTTATTCTCCCCGTGTGGCGCCGTGTTCTGGTATTATTAGCTTCATGAAACACAACTAATTCCCCATATGGGAGGTTCGGTGTTCTGGAAGGTTTGATTGGTCCATCCTATCAGGAAAAAGCAGCAGTCACGTGATTGGGTGGCTCGGTGGGGGTTGCGGCGTTCGTTGTTCTTTTCGTAGCAAGGCACGTCACGCATCAGATAGCTTTACTCTGCTCTCTTTGTTGGGTTTATTAGAGCGGTTAGAAAACTCTAGCTTCTTTTATTCGCCTCAAATTTTACATTGACCTAAACTCACTTAACGGATTCTTATTTGGTTGGTCACCAATAAAAACCATGGGTTATCGAAATAACTTTCCCGTATAGTATGCAACTTAATTCATTAATTTATTTCTGCTGCTAAGTTTGATCATCAGACCTTATTTCCCAAGACTGCTAAGGTTGTGCAATTACAAAAATGCTTTAAGACTTTTCTCTTACGCGCAGTAATTTTAAAAGTTACTTGTAGAACAAATTTTGTTCACTCATTGCCACTACAAGTTAATAGTTTACTTCATTGGTGTAGTAATTCGCAGAACTCTTTCGATTTTTTTAATTTATTTCGTGTGGTCTCAAACAGCTGGTGACAGAGTTTCTCTCCAACTGTGCAATGCCTCTATCTTAGCTATCTAATCGAACCTGCAGTTCAACGTAGTGCGGTCTTGTATCTTCACATTAACAAAGGAAAGCTTTGCCAAAAGGCAAGGTATGCTCTAAGGTCTAAGAAATTTGCAGCCGAGTCCAAGATTCGAACCGGGTACATTCCGTACCCCAGTCATTGGACACAATTGAACCACCAGACCTCAATGGAACCGAATGTTAATAACAAATCTACCTTGAAACCGAACTCGGGCCTGGGATTCAAATTACCGTCCAACCATCCAGATTTCAGTTTTCCATGGTTTTCAGAAATCAGTGCAAGAGAATGTTGGGATGGTTTCTTCAAAAGGTCAAGGACGAATTTCTTCCAGATCCTTGTACTCAATCCTTCCTCAGCTCTAATAATCTCGACGTGAACGCGGCTTAAAAAATGTTAACCTGAATTGAAGGTTTCACAAGCTATAAAATAATAAACAATAGCGGTCATCTTCGAATGTTTGGGGAGCTGTTAAAACTGGCCGACCGATCGTGGTGGGTGAACGGTTAACGTTCTGGCCTCGTATTCTGGAGGACGCGGGTTCGAATCCCCGTCCGGGCATACAGGTTTGGGTTTTCCATCGTTTCCCCAAATCACTCAAGGCGAATGCCGGGATGCTTTCTTCAAATAAAGGCCATGGCCGAATTCCTTCCCGTTCCTTGTCCCCAATCCCATTCTACCTCTAATGACCTTAGCAGTCGACGAGGCGTAAAGCTGGAAAAAAAAAATACTGGCCGTTACAAAAAACTTAATTATAGTCGAAGAAATTAAAATGTTACATTTTGATGTAATGTAAATCCGCTCTAGAACTTTGGAAACAGAAGTACAGATACCTAGCGTGGTGGTGTAACGGCTAGCGTTCTGGCCTCGCATTCTGGAGGACGGCGGTTCGAATCCCCGTCCGGGCATCCAGATTTAGGATTTCCATGGTTTCCCAAATCACTCCAGGCAAATGCCGGGATGCTTCCTTAAAAAGGCCATGGCCGAATTCCTTTCCATTCCTTACCCCCATTCCTTTCCCGTCTCTGAAGATCTCGCGTTAGAGAGACGTTAAGCAGGGGGGGGGGGGGGGAAATAGAAGAACAGATGGCGGGGTAACCGAAACATAACACTGTTAAACATATATATCAGGTTTCGTTTAAAGTGAAAGAATAGTAAGAATGAGAGATATTAACAAGAACGTGCGTCTGATGTAAAAGTGACAGGAGTAATGTATGTAATCTTACAGATTGGATTCGAAGTATTAAAATGTTACATTCATTGCCACCGAGTTGTAAAATTGATGATATTTTCTGTTTTTCTTTAGTGACTTAAGTGTCCTTACAACAAAGCTCGAGCGCTGATTGGTACTGCTTTCACACTGTCGTCGAGCTGTTTCGAGCAGGACCGTGCAGACATCTGCATGCGGGCAGCCTAATTCTACGAGCAGCCTCCAGGCCACTTCAAAGGCGACCGACCGTCTGGCCTCAACAGTGTGCGGTCTGTGATTGCTACCAGCACAGAGGCACTACAAGGGGCTGCAGCCCACTTAGAGTAATCACCAATACCAGAAACAACCACGATGTGCTGCCAGAGATATTACTATTAGTCCGTAGCAGCTCCACAGCTGACTCAAGTGAACACTACCCAAACAATCAAATTAAACTGCCTCAATTTTTTTTAAAAAAAATGTAATTTATCTGGTAATAGCGATAAGCCACTGTTTGTGAGGAATATTGTGATGGTTGCTTGACAGTTTACAGGTCAATTGAGCTAAAAGATTTTGGACAAACCTGCCGCCAGGTAAAACTAGTCTTTAAATAATTCAGTTAGTTTGATGAGACAAAATACTACCTCACTAGAAATAGAAGATGAATGTATACATCATCCCACTTACTAACGCGACGAATATTCTGTGTACATAAGACATCAGAGTCTTAAGATATATCCACAGCACAACAAAATTTTGCCTTCAGTCCAAATACAGTTCAGGGTAGTAATATAGATTTAAGACGGGCTGCAGACTTTTGCACCAACTATTACATATATTTTCATGTTTTTACATTTTCAAATGACCCGGGTTGACTGGTTTCACAACGCTTAGCACGCAACTAGCGACCTGGTGGATCACTGGCGATCGAAAGGTCACCGGGTCAAAGGGAGCGTGCATAAACCTCGTAGCTCCATTATGGCCTCATGTAAACCCCCTCTCCCCTCCCCTCGTAGCCCTACGTTGCTTTTGCCTCTACCCCCCCCTCCCCCCACGAAGCACGTAGCTTTTATCCCTTTTGATTCCAGAAGACATTTTGTATTGTTTCCTCTTGTCAGACGATTGTAAATTACATAAGGAGATAATTAACTGAGGGAAATAAATATTCACTTGCTGTACTGTTCCTCATTTTAACTGTGAAAAATGTTATGAAAGGAAAGCTACGTGGTCTGGCTTGAAACTCCCCCTCCCCCCCGTAGCCCAGCGTAATCCTTCCCCCACCCCCCCCCCCACCCCCCCGTATCGAGTCACGTAGTTTGTGCACGCTCCCAAAGCTCTGCCCGGGCGCAGATTTTCATATACCTTTAACCCGACAGTCACCACTGATACAGCTTGTTGTGTAATATGAATCACGCCAGACCGCTTCCCTGGTTCGGATTCACCCATTAAACTGCAGATCCGTTTTACAAGCGATTATCGGGTAAAGTTACCAGGCTAAGTGTATTTCCAAAGTGAGGGCCCAACCAAACTCCTGGTTGAACACCAAACTTAGCTTTTAGCCCGCAAATAGTTGTTCAGAACACAATCGAGAGCATTCAGCAGTATTGATATTGCTTTCTATCAAAGAATAGAGAACTATGTCAATGGTTGAATGTTAAACCAAACAATGCAACATTGTTAAATTGATTGATGACGATATAGTAACTATAACTATTTTTGAAAAGATTGCAGAAAATATCTAATTTATTCCAACAGATTATTTTAAAGCTTTCGGAATAATATGAAAAAAAAAAACTTATTTACGGAATTTAAAGTCAAATACTCTAGTCGTATGATTGCGTCCCGTAATAACTACTAAATGATTTAAATATTATTAATATATACAACAACATAATAAATGTTTACAAAATGTCAGTGAGTACATTTATTTTCGCCAGCTTATAAAGATGAGAGGTGATGTAAGACCCGAAATTTTCCGTGGCATTAAGCTGGGATGGCAAGCATCGAGAGGCATTCTATTGACCTCAAATCTAATATGCCCACAAATCTAAAGAAAACAGTTTATGACCAGTGTATTCTTCCCGTGCTGCGAGACCTGGACTCTAAATTAAATTTACAAAAGCTAAACTAAGGACTGCCCAAAGAGCTATGGAAAGGGTCAGTGCTAGGCTTAGCGAGAAAATGCAGGAAAAGAGTAACCGACAGTAGATCAGTTACGAAGGTCACAGACATTATGGAGTAGACGTATTCCTTGAAAGTGCAATGGGCAGGCCATATTGCGCGGAGAAAAGACCAAAGATGGACAAAAGCAGTATAGAGTGGAGCCCAAGAGATCACCACAGACCGAGAGGAAGACCACAAGACTGATGGGACAAGGACATTCGCAGGATTCTTGGAGTTAACTGGCAGAGGATCACCCAAGATCGTGTGACCTGGAGGATTCAAGTTCTACCTGCATTCACGACTTTAAGATGCCACACCAGTAAATGATAATGATGATGATGATGAATACATACAACCTTGTGAGGAACCAACTTTTAAGAGATAACGACTATGGATTCTGTGCCGAGTGGAGAGCGGAAAACCTTTCCACCCGCGCAGAGGTTTGATGTATAGCCAATAGAGTTCCTTAGCGGAACATTTGATAGATTTGAAAGACTGAGGTTTAATGGTTATTGATTTTGGCCAGTAACAAAGAAGTTAACAGCTGGTGGGATAAAGTGTAATCTTGGTTCTGGATACCTAGATAGCACGCGTAGAGTGCGGTTGCGAAAGAGAGGAGTTGATGAAACGATGCGGAGACTGTAATAACAGATAATGATCTCTTGGTAAAAGAACAGTAAATCTCGATACAAAAAAAAATATCTTTGAGGTGAATCAAACTGCGCCCCTTTCATAACCATAGCGCCGAAATTTGGCGATGAGAAAAATCGAAAGAATAAATGTTTTTATCTCTCGCTTAGTTCTCAGATATAGTATCTCAAAAATTGGTTATAGGTATGGTTTCTTGTGCCTTTAGTGACGTTTCTCGTCTGGTCGTGGTGGCATTTAAACCTAACTACAACCGCTAGGAAGAAAAAAAAACTCCATTGTGTGTATATCCTTGTGGTCCATGCCACATCTCAACCTAACCATCTCAAATTTGAGACTATATCTCTAGAACTAGGCGAGATATCAAAAATTTTATTCGGTTTGTCTCGTCGAGGTACATAAAAATCCATTATCAAACTTGGGCACTATGGTTGTCATAAAATCCCCAATCTGAAATTTATTGCCATCAGCTTAAATAGTTGGTTTCTTGAAATACCATTTAAATATCAAGCAAAGGAAAGGTCAGATTTTTGTGCACTAATTATTGAAGTCTCCAACACGGGAAGATAGAAGTGCGCGCTCATGTGTCACTTGTTTATATGATGTGTTTCACCGTTACAGTCCAGTATAAATTTATCACTGTTGTTTTTAGTTAATGTTCAGTGATTAAACGGAAGATAGAAATATGAGTAATACACAGTCTACTCGATTTTAAAACGTCTGCGACGCTAAAGCCTATTTTTGATTTAGAGATTTCTATTTGGACTGAGTTTGGAAGATTCGAGTTGTCATCATAGCCGTTAACGGGTCGAGTCGTTAGGCAGTGAAGAGAGCTCTGGCAAAGGTTTGAGAGGTCTCGACATCAAAGCCAGAAGAAAAAGGTCTCACCAAACATTACGTGAAAAGATTCAAGCTTCGGACTTTAATTCGCATTTCTCTGCGGTTTTTATTGCTGTATCTCTGTTGAGATCTACCCTTTGACCCTTTCTGTGGCTACGACGGCCTTCCGGCGGTAAGAGTTTCTGAAAAACATCAGATGATCCATACAGCACCAAAGAGGTACCTCAGAGGCAAGGCACTTCAATTCTTTGATTTCGCCGGCTACAGCGTTACAGAAGTGTCGGTGTACTTACAATGAACAGCTATTCTAAAGGCGGCGTTAGCTGCTTGTGAAAGTTATTCGTTTATTAGAGTAATTAAAATACTATGGTCAGTTAGGTGACTTGTGTACTAAACTGTACTCAAATCTGCTCTCAGTTTTACTTGAACGAAGCGCATGATTTATGAACTGCTGGTAATGATAATAGTAATGGAGCATAACTTTCTGTATCAATAAGCGATCATTCATGTTCTTCGACTTACATAAAACCAATTTTGCATTAATTCGTGATCTTACAGAAAATAAATATATTCTTTCTGATCAATATAAGAGGAAGAAGACTACTTCAAACATGCACCGTAAAATAATTTAAAAATGTATGTTTTTTACCGTTCCTGTTGTATACGCGCTCCCCTTATAGAGGTATTAGCAAAACATTATGTTCTGTCACTAGGATCCGTTCGGCCTTCCAGAAATTGGTTCTCCATGATTTCCTTAAAATACTCCTTGCGTTTGCCAAGTGCCTCAATCTATATTACCACCTGGCTCTTATGACTACGATGTCGACGAATCTTAAAGTCAGAATCAAAAAGAAAAACAAAGAAAAAAGAACTGCAACATTCTGACCTCACTTTTGGCAGTACTTGGATTTAGTTCCATTTGAAATCGAGATGAAAACCGGAATGGTTCATTAATAAGGAATATGCCAACTTTCATTTCCGTTCCTTGTTCACAATTTCTCCCCTTCATCTCCCACGAATCTAATGAAGTTTTTGTCAACAAACTCTAAATGACCGAATGAAAAGAAGTAAAAAAATCGATGTACAAAAACTTCTTATGAGTCTGCGAAGATAAACTGGAGCGGTTTCCTGTTGCCTTCCCCACTGTGAGTATTCATAAGTGCTGTAGTGAGTGTGAATTACTGCGATAGTGTTTGTGATCAGCATAATGTGTTATTGTGGACAAGAGAGGGGAGAGAGTGAAACCAAGTGTCGTCTCATTCAGGCCAACTCTTCCGAAAGACACCAGAGTGCTGACAGGCTTGACAGTCCCGGTCGAATCATTGTCAACAGAGTGGTATGAACTGCGTAGATGTAATGGAATTAACCTAGGACTTTGGTGCGTTATTGGGACCGTTGCTGTTCATTATTATAATGAATGATTGTGTTGATGGTTTATCGTCAGAATTCATGTTGTTTGCAGGTGAATTAATGGTATATAATAGTATCAAAACAAGATAAAGCTGTCAACAGCTGCAGGGTGACTGGATAGAATATCTAAATGGGTAGTCAGCATGGAATGAAGATAAATACCAAGAAGAATCATCTTATTAGGTACACAGATAAAAAACGAATGGGTGCTTATAATTATCAGGTGGGGAAAGAATTGCTTGAAGTTTAAGTATCTTGCCATAACGTTTGATAATAAACTCAACTGGGCTGAGTAGATTGAGCATCTAGTAGGAAAAGGCTACAAAATCATTCATTCAATGGAGAGGGTGATGAGAGGACGTACCAGAGATGTTAAGGAATTCCGTTACAAAACTTTGGTCACACCATAGGTTAAATTTGGTCGTGTACTTTGGGACCCACATTTTGATTATCAAATACAGGAGGTGGGCGTACAAAGAAGAGCAGCTTGATTTGTTTTTGGAAATTATCGCAGGAGCCAATCAGTAACTGAAAGGAGAGTGGGTGTCATTGGAAGATAGGAGGAGAGTGAAGAAAGTGTTGGCAATGTACAAGGCATATGTTGGTTATGCGACTTGGAAGGATATTGGTCGAAGAACAATAGTCAATTGAAGGGAAAAGATGATCATGACCGCAAGTTGGGACTCGATTTCAATCATAAGTGAGTGGGAAAATTTTCTTTTGTGGGTAAGGGTGTCAGGGATTGTAACAAATTAACAATTGATGTGATGAATAATTTACCAAAAACGCTGAAGGATTTTAAAATTAAAATTCGTAATTCGGAAAAGTAGATGGGGTGGAATTTAACTCTCAAAATATAAAAGATAATCAAAAAATAAAATTAAAAGGGGTAAATAGACAACTAAATGTCACCGGAGCGTGTGCTTCATCGCAATTAAACTAGCAATCTGGTGAGTATGAATTGTGCAACATCACCTTTCCTACCTTGCCGGCCAAGTCCCGATTGAGCAAATTTATTTCATCACCAGGACTGGAACCCTTAACCCGTGTCAGTGATGCAAAATATCACGCGCCAACGGGGCGGGCAAACTACCTAACAAGGTCTGTGTATCTCCACCTGTACCATTCGGTGCTACAACTCCGAAGACGAACTGAACTAATATAACTAAGAGACAAGTTGCAGACAGCAAACAACACTCCATCGAGCTCCGCCTGATGATATCTCCCAGTGACAGAACTACTAGACCCGCATCCCACTAAAACATTTCTTGTGTCGTGCCTGCTCCAGCTGTTCAGACGGGCTGTATGCGCAGAGGAAAATAAATATTTATTCCAACTGCCGGTGTTTACTCATAACAAGCACGGCAGCGCCGTGTTTGCGGAGCAATCGCCGTATTTAATTCACACGCGGCGGGCAACATAACTGGGTCGTTTGCGCACCGGCGCTCGCCCGAAGCTACGACCGCGCTGTCTCATTTTTAATCAGTAGCCCCCGTGTTCCGCCCACCGGACACGCAATGGCCTGCGAAAGCTCTCCCATAGACACGGCAATTTGTTGGCGACCGATTGGTGCTGTCCAGGGCCCGCACTACATCCCTACTGATTGCTGAATATTGCGTCCCATCGGCTGCTGAACTTTACGGGGGTTGTCCCACAAGTTTTCAGGCCTGTTTAAAATTTTGTGTCTTATTCACTTGCGAGTCATTCATGTTAATTTCGTCATCATAATTCCTGTAATCGAGACGGTAAAAAAACTTTTACTAATAACTAGCTTCTGCCCACGTTATTACTCAAGATCAGGAAAAAACCCGGACAGAATACCAATAAAGGGCTAAGCTTGGCCACTATGTCATCATGTCCGTAAGCCGACGTAACGCACCCGGCCTTCGTATTTTAGTCAGGGCGCTAATGACCCAGATGTCGAAGCGCCTTATAGCAACAAACACAACCGAGCTTCGTTAAAGGACTAATTGCTGCCAGGGCGTTATTTAATAACAATTTTATTTAGTTAAGCAACCGAAAACAAAAATTAACGGATCACTGTGTTTAAATCATCATAATAATTAATATTTGCTTTCTGTTTATTTATATTTAGTCGATGTAGATATTTTCTTATAATCTCTGTCCAGAGAAATCGCTATTACAGTGAATTAAGAAATATGTACTAAATGACATGATATTAGAAGGCGTGAGTGTTATTGTTGTTACAGAACTCTAAAATACATTATAATTATATCGTCTTCAAGGTTATGAGCGTTATTTAATAATAATTGTATTAAGTTCAGGTACTGTGAAGTATTATATTGCATTTAAATTAACACATTAATTATTAGTTGTTTTCTGTTCATTTATATTCAGTGGATGTAGAGGTTTACTTACACTTTTTATCCAGAGATATTATTGTTAGAGTAAACAAAAAATACGTTATAATTACATCGTTTTTAAGGTTGTGAACGTTATTTAATAACAATTGTATTTAGTTAAGCAATTGCGAGGGAATAAACTGCTGAAACACTGCAATTAACCTGTTATTTTTGACAGTTTAGAAGCTATTAATAGTACCCAAATATTTGTTCCCTGTATTCTCTGTCACTGTTATCGTAAGACTGAAGAAATATATCGCTAGATTCAACACGTCACTCTTGACAGGATAAGAATCAAATCTCTAACAAAAGAAAAGCACTAATATGATTTTATGCTAAATGCATTCTGCCTCCTATCTAAAAAAATTCTTACCCACTCGAAGAGCAAAATAAAAAGTCTGTTATTAGGAAAAGCCAGATGGATTGGTTTTTTTTTTTTTTTTTTTTTTTTTTTTTTTTTAAATATAATTTTTTTAATGTTACAAACAGTGAACGGTAATGAAATATAACACATGCGGAAATCTGTCCTGCCGTACTTTACTGGAGCTACATGACGTCCTAATGCGGTCAGCTATTCAAACATTAGTGTTTATACACACAGTATGTACAATTTTACAATTTACTAACTGTTACCTGCCACTTCGTACTCGTGGACCTGGAATAATATTGCTAGAATTAGTTGTAGAAATATATAAGTTACGTAAAAGATGTCCCAAAAAACACGGAGAAGTCGTTTAAACATCTCTCAAGAAGATAATCAATTTGCAACATGTTTAAAATATAGCAAAAGAGGGGACGTTAACCGAAGGCATCTTGTCCTTCAGCTTGGTCTTGTCTTCTTTCTTAAACATGAGCTTCAGATTCTTAGTTTCTAATAACTTTAGCTACTCGTGCTCTGCGAGGCATCTCAAAAAAGAAACTTTTAAATTGACACTAAATAATAGCCTGGTGCAGCAAAATCAACATCTTATACAATATGTTTTGTCTTTGAACGAAATTTATGACCAAATCATACACTAACAGACTGTCAGAAAAACACAGCCTGCGCGGCCGATATAACATTACACACGATATCCATCTGTTTGGCATCATTTAGTTAGTTTTCAAAATTTAGTGACAAAAAATGTTATTTATCCCAAAAGAAGTATCGTTTGTCCTTCCTAATGAAACAAAGCATTTCCTTGTAAAATTTTATCAAATCGATAGTCGGTTTAAAAAAAAAAAAAAAAAAAAAAAAACCCTGCGGTTCTTGGATGAAGGTGAGCTTTTAAGTCCAAATCAACATGGATTCAGAAAAGGCCGACGCTGCGAAACACAACTTGCACTTCTAATTCACGACTTGTGCCGAATTATAGATGAGCAATCCCAGATTGATTTGGTTCTATTAGACTTTAAAAAAGCTTTCGACACTGTGCCTCACACTACGTTACTTAGGAAACTTCGCGGTTACGGCATATCTAGACAAATATGCGACTGGGTTGCAGACTTCCTGAAGGACAGAACACAATGTGTAGTTCTCGACGGTGAGCGTTCATCACTTACTGAAGTGGGGTCTGGAGTTCCCTAGGGAAGCGTGTTAGGGCCTCTGTTGTTTCTCATATACATCAATGATCTATGCGACATAATAGGGGGGGAAGAAAAGATTATTTGCCGATGATGCTATAATTTATCGCGAAATCAAAACCCAGGACGACTGCGCTTTGTTACAAGACGATATTATGAAAATAATTGATTGGTGTAAAGATTGGCAGGTGACACCATTTAACTATGAATATACGATTAATGGCACTTTGCTTAGAACGGTAGATTCCGCTAAATACCTAGGGGTAACAATTCGTAATAATTTATCGTGGAATGAGCATATCGAGAATGTAATGGGAAAAGCAAATCGTATGCTCCGATTTCTAGGTTGTAATTTAAATCAATGCACTCAGGAAGTTAAATCGATTGTATACAAGTCACTAGTACGTCCTCACTTAGAGTATTGTTGTTCTGTATGGGGTCCCCATCAAAAGGGATTAATGGAGGCTTTAGAGAAGGTCAAAAGAAGAGCCGCCCGATTCGTGACAGGTATATATAGTTGGAGGGAAAGCGTAAGTGCGATGTTGAAGGAGTTAGGTTGGGAAGACCTGGAACACCGAAGGCGTTGCTCTCGACGGAAGCTGAATGAAAAATTCACGACAGACGTATTTCGGAATGACAGCCAGCAAATATTGCTACCAGCAACATTCATATCTCGAAATGACCGCGAAAATAAGATAAGAGAAATAAGGGCCAGAACCGATTCATTTCTGTACTCATTTTTCCCACGAGCGATTAGGGAATGGAATAGAAAGGATTTACCGGGCGAGTAAACTTAAAATCCGACAGGAGTAGCTTTCGATAAAGCACTCCAGCCATCCTGATCTTGGTTTTCCATGGTTTTCCCAGATCACTCCACGCGAATGCGGGGATGGTTCCTTACAATAGCCCATGGGTGCCTCCTACCATATCCCTTATAACCCTTCCAAACCATAACCCTTTTCGATAGGTGCAATGCACCCTCCGCCACACACTTTTAGTGAATCGCGGAGTAATAATAATAATATAGGATAAAAAATTAAAAGAGTATGTCAGTTTGGGTCCCTGTACTTACAATTTAACGTGGAATCAATACATAGGAACATCCAGGCATCATTGATATGATCAAAAACATCTTAAAATTTGCTGCTTCCATCGGGCGTTGAACTTTTGAAAGTAAACGTTTTAACCACTGAACCAACAGCCCGTTCTCCCGCAGAACATTACAGAGACGAACACATGACATCACCGTTCAATTATTTTGCAAAATTCCACTACAAAATATATTATTTCTCCAGAAAAAACTATCCTATGTCCTTCTTGAGGGCAAATAGTATCTCCCTATCAAATTTAATCAATATTAAATTGGACGCTCAGTCCTGAAAACGTAAAAAACAGAAAGAGACATATAGTTATTTTCCCATTTATAATATCAGTATAGGTAACCTTCGATTTCTCATGAACGAAGTTCTACAAGGGTGAGATATCTGGGAAGTCATACTATTCATCATTCCTTGTCGGCACTGATGACTTGTCACACCCCCAGAATTTAACAGAAAGAAATGACAGATGATGTTAAGGGAGTTTTAGTTTAAGAACAGATTTATGCTGCTTGTGCTGTTGCACCTAAGAATTCATCTTTTCCAAGATTGAACTGTCTGATTTATAATTACATTGAAGTAGTTTCTTTCTGTTTGACATAGGCATTATCTCGTACTTTTTGCAATTCAACTTAATGTGGCGTTTATCACACCATTTTTAACCTCCAAACATTCAGAAGAACTTTTTATTTACATAACTGCATCATCTTAAAAAGAATCAAAACAATTTTAAAGGCTTAGTTATATTGTCTCCAAAATCTGATAAAAAAAACAGCGCACAAACATGATTTTTACTGTTTCCTACGGAAGCTAGACATAAAATGAAGATTAAAGAGATCACTCTTCTGGCATGAGAAATTTAGAATATTCCTAATAAGCAATTAAAAGAAATACGCTTGGTGAGTTGTTATGATAAAGTTTATAACTATTTTTTTCATTTAGTTATTTACTTACTGTAGTTTCAACCACCTGGAAAATTGTATTTATACAGCGCTTGTTCACTAGTTCCTATTCTGTATGCTTGTTTTTAGTAGTAACCATAAATGTATTCCTTGACACCAAGAAACGAACAACAGATGTATTTCAACCCTAAATACCACCATTATGGACTGAACATCGCTTACATTGTTGCAGGATATAGCATAACTAACACTTTATATTGTTGGAGAAATGATAAATTTTGTTGGGTATATGAAAGGATGTTTAATGGTTTTGTGTACTTAAACTCTGTAGGCTTACGCAATAGATATATTCTGAGGGAAATTAGGTGGCTTGGACTCAAACATTTAATCTATTTTAAACGTCGCAACTAGAGCCGTAGCAAACTGACTCGAAGTACCGAAACGTTACAAATTTGTTTCGTTACTCGCGTTTGACGAATGGAAGTCAATTTGATTCCATAAACGAACAAATACGTCGCATCATGCGGGAACTGGGACGATTCGCCCAGCCACTGAAAGAATCTGAATGAGAGAGCATGAACATTTGAACATCGTGCATCGCGTATTTCTGGGAATTTTTGTTTTAATTCGCTTCGTTAAAACAAAAAGGTGTAAGTACAAACATATTGCACGTATATTATTTTAAAATACAGTAATTAATATTAACTACTCTTAAGTGTTGATATTTTTAACGAGATAAATACGAGTAATTTTGACAGTGCAAAGAGTTTTTTTGTTTGTAGTTTTCCATTTGTTTAACATTAAAATTTTCAGAGCATAATTTGTAAATAGAAAATTTAGATAGATAATTTGAGATTGTTATTACTTTTTTTATTGATCGCATCTTAGTGAGATTTTATTAGTTTCAAACATATATAAAATGCGTTTATTCTATAACGCGATGTTCTAACGTCTATTTTATTTTACAATGCAAATTTTACCTAAACTTACTTTACTATATGATCAATTTACTTAAACTTTACAATGTACGAATGAATTCAGTCCATAACCCGTACTTGTTGCTTCATGCTTAGCGCTCGATTGTACCAAAAGTAACGATTCGATAGTAACGAGTACTGATCGGTTTAGTAACGAACAGATTCGGTTACACAGTTTCTCGTTGCTTTTACAGCTCTAGTCAAAATTGTTTCCAATTATAATTCTGTTATTTTTAACGAGTATTTATTTCTTTAGTATGGGAGCAAGGAAAAATCAGAACATAAATCCAAAATCTTTTTGTTAGACATACATAATTAGTTACGTAAGTTTCAATTAAATGTGTGAAACAAATTTCCACTTCAATTTTTATAACGATGAACAGGAATATAACGTATGTTTGGGGTATGAAAGAAGGTGAAAAGGATACTCATGATCACTGATTTGATCCATAGTTATTGCTAAAACTGTTAACATCTGTTGAAAATTAAGAGATTGCTGGCTGAAGATGTTAATTTCAACAGGGAAGTTAAATTACAGTCTGTTGTTACGAAATTCACCGCAATCTTGAACTTCATTCTGCTTGATGAGGTAACTGGCAGTTCAACTATTTGCTTCTGGCTATAGAAAACACGAGAAATTTTTAATTTTAAGATTTCAGTTGTATAAAGTTACTTGACAAATATTTTTTCAGGTTTTAGTCGATCTCTAGATACCGTCTACAAGGCCTAGATTTCTTTGTACGGTTAGGAAATTTATTTAGCACAGTAATAATTAACATAAGGAACATTAAAGAACGTAAAAATGGCGACACTAAATTCTTTTGTCAAGCATCTTATAATGTAACAATAATTAGTCTCGTCAAAGCAATTAGTCGGAATGTGAAAAGTTCAATTATTGGCTACTTCTGCTGTTTTTAGAAAGGAAGACTCCATTAGCTCACCATTGTAAGAGAAAGGATCGTGAGGTTTAACACCACAGTGCGCAATAGTATAGACTGTAGAGCAAATATTTGGTGACAGAATTTGCGATAATATTTAGAAGGTCTTAATGAAAATAGCGCAATTTTGTGGGCATGCCAAAAAAAAAAAAAATTCCTTACTAACGAGCAATTTTCGAAAGAATTTTTATCAGCAGGTGGTAATATTAATGCTTTGTTAAGAATATCTATACTCTTCTTAACCATATTGTTCTCAAGAGGGATCTAAGCGAACGTATCTAATTTAATCTTAATGTGTTCTTATTCTGTCAAATTGATGGAACCAACAGAGATTTAGAATCATGACACCGTGTATTTTAATTTTTAAATGGCATTGCGACGACATAATCAAAGACGTATCAGAACATCAAAACCTAAAAGCCTTAGCATTAAACGAGAAGTTTAAATAACATAGATGTATAATTCTCTTTAGATAAATATAATTATTAATTAATATTTTACCTGCGAGAAAAGTTTATCGTTAATTATTACTACAGTATTTGTTCTGTAACTCAGCACTTCAGGCGCTACGCTGCAAAACACAGCGGCAAGGGCTTAATTTAATTTAATTTAATTTAATTGCAATGGAGCACAGGCTTCGGTGGCAATTTCCCTACACACCAATCTTCCCCCTATCCTGCACCTACCTACATTTGCCCTCTACAAATTTTATCTTTAAATTCCTTCAAAGTTTTCGGTAAATTATTCATCATTTCTCTTGGTAACTCATTCCAATCCCTGACACCCTTACCTAAAAAAGAGAATCTTCCCACACCCTTGTGCCTAAAATCGAGTGCCAGCTTATGGTCATGGTCATCTTTTCCCTTCCATGCACTACTTTTCATACCTATTGCAATATCTTTCCATGCCTCATCGCCAGTATATGCCCTGTACACTCCCATGACCCTCCTCATCCTTCTCCTGTCTTGCAATGAATCCCATTCCAGCTCCTTTATCATATCCGTCACTGATTGCATTCTGCGATAATTTCCAGAAACAAATCTAGCTGCCCTTCTTTGCACCCTCTCCAACTCCTGTATTTGATACGTAAAATGAGGGTCCCATACTACACTACCATATTCGAGCAATGGTCTGACCAAACTTTTGTAACCCAATTCCTTGACTTCTCTCCGACATCCCCTCATCACTCTCTCCAACAAGTGCAGAACTTTGAAACATTTTCCTACCACCTGTCCTATGTGTCCTGCCCAGTTAAGTTTGTTATCAAAAGTAATTCCAAGATATTTACATTTCAAGTCTTCAGCAAGCAATTCTTTCCCCACCTTATATTCATAATCAACCTTTTGTTTTTTATTTGTGTATCTAATAAGCTGACTCTTCTTTGCATTTATCTTCATTCCATGTTTACCAACCCAATTAGATATCCTGTCCAGATCACCCTGTAACTGTTTACAATCCTCTATCGTTTTGATTCTTTTATACAGCATTATGTCATCTGCAAACAATCTAATTTCAGATAGTAAACAATCAACACAATTATTCATTAGAATAATGAATAGCAATGGTCCCAATACGCTACCCTGTGGCACACCCATTTTTACTTCCACTTCTTTTGATACTACATTTCCTACCCTAACTTTCTGTTTTCTACCTTTTAAAAATTCTTCTACCCAGCAAATGACTTTCTTATCCACTCCAATGGTTTTTACCTTATTTACTACCATTTTATGACTTACTCTGTCAAACGCCTTAGACAGATCTAGTGCTACACTATCAATTTGGCCTCCCTTGTCCATTTCATCTGAAATATCTTGCATATATCCCACCAACTGAGATTCGCACGAATATCCTTGCCTGAAACCATGTTGCCTGCTTGAAAACCAATTACGTTCCTCACATATATTTCTGATGTGGTTGCATATCAATCTTTCCATTAATTTACCTACCACTGATGTCAAACTGATTGGCCTGTAATTCTCAAATCTATTTCTCACCCCTCCCTTATGTACCGGTACTACTAATGCACTTTTCCAGTCCTGTAGTAAGCAGCAAGTGTCTAGACTCAATTTAAATAATATTTCAAGATAAGGTACAATGTCACATCCGGCTATCTTTAAGATATCTGTATTAATATTATCTTCACCAGCCCCTTTATGTTTTTTCAGCTTTCTTATTTCCTTCATGATTTCCTCAGGATGGAGATCAAATTTTTACTATCGTCATTTCTAATTGTGTTGTTAAGCTCGTTCTCCGAATTAGACCCTCCTGTTTCTGATTCAATATCCCTAATGCTTTCACTGAACCAGTTACTTAAAATCTCTGCCTTTTTCAAATCATCAGTAACTTCTTCTCCATCCTTATCTATAAGTGTCTCTACACCCTCCCTTCCCCTCAGTTTCCTGATATAGCCATAGAAATTTCTAGATGCATCAGTCAATGGTCCTCCTGCACTGACAATACTCTTCATAAACCCCTTCTTTAGCCATTTTCTTTGCTGTTATTAAGTCCTTGTTTAGTTGCAATGAACTCTTCACAGGTTTGCTGCCGGATAGCGTTTGTGAACGACAAGCTTTCGGCGACCAACTCCGTCGCCATCTTCGGGTCTGATGTTAGCGCTGCGGCGACCAGCAGCTCTGGTCGCCGCATCGCTAACATCAGACCCGAAGATGGCGACGGAGTTGGTCGCCGAAAGCTCGTCGTTCACAAACGCTATCCGGCAGCAAACCTGTGAAGAGTTCATTGCATCGACACGCCGGGAAAGTCTTCGTTCGCACTCCTTGTTTAGTTGTTTTAAATATTCCCTACTACCCTGCTGTCTCTTAACTCTGTTATGTTCTTTTCTTACCAACCTCTTTAACCTCCTCACTTCCCTATTATAGTACATAGGTTCTCTACTTCTCTTTATTTTCTGCTTTGGAATAAATTTTTCTTCCCCCTTTCTTATTATCTCCTTGAACTCTTCTCACCTTGACTCTACTGTACCTGAGCCTTCCTTCCATTTGCTGAATTGTTCTCTGAAATATCTCTTCAAATTTGAAACCTGTGCCTTTTTATAATTGTACCTCTTAATCCCAATAGGGCAAGGAATTTCGATATAAATGATTTGGAATAAGCGTTGATCTATAGTTCCAGACAGAGGCTGGATACGTGGTCATCCGCATTACACTATTACTTTTTTAAAATTATCATTAGTAATGGAAATAGTATAAATTCCTACGTGGCAATTTACTTTTACTTATTACTAACACTATATTTATTTATGCTTTATAATTGGGATGAATTGTTGTATAACTACGGCAATAACGTATTTCAGATGCTGGTTAAAACCAAAGTTGCCCACCGACTCCTAGGCCAAAAAAGTCTCCTAGTATAACAATCTTATCTCTCTCTCTCTCTAACACACACACACACACACACCCAGACACACTCACACACACAAAATGAAGTTTGTGATATACTTCATCAGTATCAGTTGTTTCAACTGTGTGGGTCATTTACTTCTTCTGTAAAAGATGTCAAAAGTATACAATCGTTGGCGTAATTTTAAATTTCGTTCGAAATGTTGAATTATGCTCCAGGTTTCTTTTTAAAACATATTTTCTATATGAAAATACATAATATTTTCCTTATTTTAATAATTTTAATTTCATTTTGGCAGTATACTTCATGAATATCGATTTTTAAACTAATTCAGACTGTTGTAAACATTAACAAACAAAAGTTAGACGAGAACTTGGTCTAACACAAATAACAATTGGTTTGACAATATTGACTCATCTTGTGATGCCGCCCCCGATTTGCATGTTGTGATTGATCAGTTAGTTGTTTTTATGCCGGTTTTGTTCACTTATCTACATTTTGCAAGATATGTAGAAAAACTCTTAAGGGAAGTGTTAGTGCTAATACAAACTTCTTGAATAATATAATAGCAATTATTTTAATTTATTTTTCTACTTTTTTAGCACCAGTACGAAAAGTACCAGAACCAAGTGCCAAACAAGTTAAAAAAATATTTGTTTTCATTTAATTCCATTGTGCTGGTAGTAAAAAAAAAAGTGAGACAAGAAAGTACACATCATGCATTTATTTTCGTTGCTGACATTTCAGAAGAGTATGATAAACTCAGATCTCAACATACAAAGAAAAGAAATTGTGTTGTTGGCACACATGAAACATACCCCTCTTGCAACTATCTTACCGAATTCAATTGATTTTGACAAGTTAGTTGAGAATTTTGTAGTTGATATTCTTCACACCCGATTCATTTAAGGCTCTAATTGCAGGTGCTATTCAGCAGTTATCAAGCCCACCAAAAATTATGTGACGTCGCACTTGAAATTAAAAAAATTTAAATGCTGTAAAGTCTATGGAATACAAGTAAAATACAAAACTAGATGTAAAAATGACTGATTTTGTATGCACCACGGCAATTATTTGGTATTTATCCAAGGGAAGCTATCTGGGTGTGTCTGTTTAACATATTGGAAAGAAAAAGTTCCTACACTTTCTTGCTGGAGATTTAAAAGGATTTCGTGTATTTAATAAAGTAGCGACCTGATTGTTGACATACATTATGAGTTAGATTCCAAATTATCGAAAATTGTTAAATTATGAAATAAAAACCCAGAAGTAAAATAGGTGTTCCTAAAAAATAATACATGTATGGCAAGTTCTGCTATAGTAGAACATGGGATTATATTGAGGCCTCACACACTGAGCATGAATGATGTCTTGTCTGAGTAAGTAGTGGTGTTAGATTCTATGAAATAAGTGAAATAAATTAAATACATAATAGATAAACAAAAAAGTATTTTATTTTAATAAAAGTATTTTTAAAATACCTATTTTGCATTTTGTATTTAAATACTAACATTTGAAACCATTTTATATTTTGTACATATTTGAAATAGAAAAACAAGAAAGTATTTGCATTTTGTATTTAAATGCTTTTTAAAAACTATTTTGTACCTCTCTGATCACAACTAGGAAGGTCGACAACAACGATGACAATTCACCTGAACCTATTGTAAGACAGCTACCAGTAAATCAATAATGAAGAAAGTAATAAACTGGAAATTTAATAGAGAAGCAACAATCCACAAATAGTTGTAGAGTCTTGGTGAAAGGAAGAATGATAGACAATGTAGTTATAGCACGTACCGAAGATACAGAGGAGGAGATGGTAGGGGAGTATTTATTTTAGCTACCAAAGACAAGTAGGGTTCATTGATAAGGGAGCGTGCACAAACTACGTGGCTCGGTCCAAGGAAAAGGGGGGGGGGTTGGCTGGAAGGCTACGCTGGGCTACGTGGGGGTAGGGGTGGTTCCAAGCCAGGCCACGTAGCTTTCCTTTCATAACATTTTTCACAGTTAAAATGAGGAACAGAACACACAACAGCATTTGTGAATATTTATTTCTCTCAGTGAATTATCTCCTTATGTAATTTACAATCGTATGACTAGAGAAAACAGTTCAAAATGTCTTCTGGAATCAAAAGCGAAAAAAGCTACGTGCTACGGGGGGGGGGGGTAAAGGAAAAATCCACATAAGGCTACTTGGGGGGGGGGGGGCGGCGGGGGGTACACAGGAGGCCACAAAGGAGCTACGTGGTTTATTACGCTCCCTAATCAGAGATAATACTCATGAATTACTGCAGATAGGTTTCTGGGGTGATGAGGGGAAAAGGACATAAGGATCTTGGTTGCTTAACAAGCGTGGTGGGAGAACTGGCCTCCCGTTCGGGAGGACGCGGTTTCGAATCACCGTCCGGGCATCCAGATTCGGGTTTTCCATGGTTTCCCCAAATCACTCCAGGCGAATGCCGGGATACTTCCTTCAAAAGGCCATGGCGTAATTCCTTTCCGTTGCTTGTCCCCAAGCCCATTGTAACTCTAATGACATCGACATCGATGAGGCGTAAAGCCCTAAGTAAAGAAAAGAACAAAAAACCTTAAAGTATTAGTGACCAAGATGAGGTCCTGTGAGTGGAATAAAACATCATTTACCCATTTCTTAAGTTAAACTTGGCTTTCTGAGTATAAGTTCGTTTCAGCGGTTAATTATTTAGTTTTATCAGAAAACATGAAATTAAGTTTTTATTGCCAAGCAAATATTTGATGATTCGGTGATGTATACAAACTTACTAATGTAATACAAGGCAGATGCGCCTACTTATTATACAAATGGGGCTGGGTAGATTCTGCAAATTGTGACTGTGGAGCCACCTTACAGACAATAAATCACATCGTTTCTGACTGTCCTCTTCGGGCCTACAAGGGAACAATGGCGGAAATCCATGATGCGTCGATCAGTGCAGTTGGCTGGATTAAAACATTAGATCTCGAGATATGAAATTGTACAAGCTTGTCATATGTATATTTCCTATTGTGTATCTCATAAATAATCATACGATAAATAAATAAATAACTAATGTAATTAAAGCTATTCTTTCATATAAATGAAGGACAGACCCTATTTCGTCAAAAGTATCTGCCGAGCTTCAAGCGAAATGCGCCTCTATTGCAAACATATTGGTGTTTAGTTTATCATATCATTCGAGCGATTTGTACTGTCCAGTAGCAATGACGCCTGAAGTACCTAACGTGGTGTCGCATATGCATGAATGGTAAGCATTGTACTCATTTACTGCACCAATTGCTATGCAAATTTCTCAACTCGATTCACAATGCAGGGGAAGTACGCTTCACAGCGGAAATGACAATTACGAGAATGATACTATCGGTGATTTTCGGGATCATCATACCAGTACTTTATTTTGATTTATATGGAGTTCACAATTTTTCCTGTAAATAAACCAACCGATGGCTTAGGCAAGATGGAGTCTTCAACAATTTCGTAAAATAAGACATTCAGTTTTCAGGGGATGACCAAGGAACTTTTATTAAGAGATTTTTAATTACCTGGTTGTATGAAGCGCGATTGTTGTTGTTGTTGTTGCTGCTGTTGTTGCTTTAGGGCGCGTCAACAACGAGATCATTACTGCCCTAACAATACCCGAATAATACTGTGGATGAAGCGATTGTTATCATCGTCTATGCCAGCTTATTCACAATAAACTTAGCATTATTTCTTTTATATTTTATATGCAGTTACAGCATAACCCAGAAACTAGTGTATGTTTGTAGGTCCCTATTTATACATAAATTTACATTTAAGTCAAATTAAGTTTGAAAAATATTAACTGAACTGGTAAATCTATTTCTTTTGTCAGTTGATTTTGTTACTACATACCTAGAGGACAGCTAGAACGAATTATTTCTGATATGGAGTGGAAATCAAGCAGTAATCTAGGAAGACACTTGCTTCATCTGCTATAGTCCACGAAGCATCATCTTCCTTCCGGAACAGCGTCTTTCGGGGAATTTACTTCCCTCAGGAGAAGACTCCTGGTTAGTACAATTTTCCCTCTGCGATCCATCGGTTCTTTAATCCAGATTTCCTTTAGTTTTGAGACAAGTACTTGCTGTTTCCTTTGTTGTGTCACTTTTGGTTTGTCCTTCAGGAGTCATTTCTAGATAAATGATTGTTCGTTTTGTTGCCGTTGCATATAACATCTCTCGAAACGCTGATAGCTATGTGGATGAAACAAAAGCTGCTTGCTTAATTTCAGGCAAAATTCTTTCTATTTGTGACATAGATTTAGCACATGCATCTGGATTTTTAAATTTGTTCTTTTTTTAAAATCGTGGACCTAATAAATTGGACGATGAAACATTTTTCTTCAGTTCGCCCACAATACCAGAAATAATTTTCATTTCAGTGTGTTGATCTATGACTCAGTTTATTATAAGCTAATTTTTAATAGCTACGTATTGCTCAGCTGATGATTATTTCATCATAGCTTCAAGTGCCACGTGATGTTGGTCAGACTTTTGATTATAGCAACCTCTTTTACTGTCAGTATTATTGGTGCATCAATTTTGGAAAAAATACTTCACCTTCGTAGGGCGCAAGTTCAAGAAAACTTTGAAGCATATAATAAAATGAGTCAAGGTGGAGGTTTTACTTCTGATACTTTCTTTTCGATTTTGATTTCTTTTTACGCTCCTTGTCTTTTCTTTATATATTTGACGATATTCCTGACATGTTCGATACCATTGCTTAGATCGGAAGTTTTGCTTACAGTAACCACGGCAACCAAATTAATCATATGAGTAAAACATGGTTTTTGTTTGTCTGCACCCAATGTCTCCCTGATAGGTTTAAACATGTTGACACCAACATCTGTTAGGAAAACCATAACTTTATCTGGCGCAATACTTGAATTCGTTAAGATACCTGAGAACTGTTACCGAATTCTCTCCCCAGTATCATTCTCATTTATTTCAAATACACCAACCGTGATTGATTTAAATTCATCTTGCGGTAAAAAAATGTATTCTAATCCGGAAATAGCCAATGTTGTTCATAGCTTCGGTCCAAATATCCGTAGTAGCAAAAAATGCCTGACAACCTTTGAAATTATTTCATACTTTTTATGAATTTTTGCTGTGATAGTTTTACGAAAAGAAACTTTGCTGTCAACTGCATTAAAAAGTCTGTAACAACACTGATGAAATAAGCAATTGCATTACTTATGCGGCAATATTTTGTACCCCCCATTAGAACGTTGTAATATGTCCTAAAGAGAGACATAAACCAACGAAGGTGACCGTAACGCAACATATTAAATAATAAAACGATGAACGTGAATAAATGAGGAACAAAGAACTCAACGATGCACACGAAACGATGACTGTCACACTTAAACTTATTAACAGGATTTTTTTTTAGCTATACGGTGTTTCGTAGCTTTCGATATCTCGCTGCTCCGTATCGATTCGACCATGTAAATATTACGATATTTTCGGCCCTATGTTATCGGTTGACCCATATATCGTTGCAAGCCTAAATGATGGACAAGTGGATTTGTTTGCGTAAACTACCGCCGAATACAATCGTTAACTGATATCAGACAGCTTGGCGGCGAGTAACTGAAAGACACAAGACGAGTAAAGAGAGTGTAAAGAGTGAATAAGGAATATATTGGCAACTAGGCCTGGATGGATATGAGCCAACAACTAGGAGTATAATACAAGGAACGGAAGAGATAACCATGATCACAAACTATCACTCGAATTCTGGCTTAGGGAGTGAACAATTTTCTCTCATCGTTAAGGGATCAGGGATTGAAATAAACTACCAAGGAATGAACAATTTGCGTGAAACTATGAAAGAATTAGAAATTAAAATTCGTGAAATTCGAAAGTGGGGGTGTAGGGGGAATGCCAGCGGAGCTTACTAATCCAGTCAACGAACTAACTCCCAAGACTGATCCTTGTTAACTGCATCAATATATATACTCTGCAATTCACTACATTGTGGGTGGCAGAGGGTGCTTTGCACCAAACCTAATCTACTCTGTACATTTCAATCTCGAATAGTAAAAGCAAGCTCGTATGGTCGTAATGACGGAGTGACAATGCTTATATCGACTGCGTAATCCGCCTCTATATTAGCCGCCTATCCTAATCCGGTAATCCTTCCACGTACAGGGGACCTACAGTTTAACGTAGAATCTGAACCACGGAAGCGTTCTAGCGTACTTCACATTACACAGCCAGCTGGGCCAGATGTGAAGGTCGGGTTAAGGACCTCTGAAAATTCCCGCCGAGATAGGTATTTGAACCGGGGATCAGTCGATCTCTAGTCAGACACCTTAACCACTGAACCACTAGACCGCTTCGAATCCCAAACGGCGCGAGGGAAGAAAGAATTCATCTAAGCACCAATGTAGCACCTGATTTCTCGTATTCCGGAGGACACCAGTTCGAATTCCAGTCCGGACATGTAGATTTGGGTTTTTCATGGTTTCTCCAATCAACACCATGCGAATGCCTGGACGCTTCCTTGAAAAGGTCATGGACGAATTCCTTCCCGTTTCTTGTCCCCAGTCCCATCCCGCCTCTAATGACATCGACGTCGACCAGGCATGAAGCCATAAATAAAAACACTCAATTTCTCTAACCTTTCCTGTCATTGCTACCCCAATAGGTGGCGTACAAAGTATTTCATAACAGTCGTAAGTGATAGTTGATGAACTTGGTGTGACGTTTTCGTAACGACTGTATCCAAGCAGTCATTTTCTATATTCTGTCAATTAATACCCTCCGAAACGGCACGACTGTAGTCAAATTAAATACACACGAGAGTTTTGTGGGCTGTCACCTTTGTTGGTGCATTACAATTTTTCGTGATTCGACCTATGAATCGCAGCCTAGATTAGCTCTACGTGCGTCCGAATTAATGTCAATGTCTCATTTGATGTTCCTTTGTATTATTACGCCCAAATACTTCACTTTGTATTTCGGAATAAACTGATCATTTTTGTTAGTTGCGCACATTGATTTACAGTTTTTAGAATTTAGTGCAAGTTGTCATTCGTCACACCATGTCGAAATAAAATTTAGACCACGCTGGATTTCTAATCAGTCAGTCGAATTCCTTAGGGAGCGTGCACAAACTACTTGGCTAGGTCCAGGGAGGGGGGGCGGGTTGGCTGGAAGGCTTCGCTTGGCTATGTGAGCGGAGGGGGGTTTCCGAGCCAGGCCACGTACAGTAGCTTTCATTTCATAACATTTTTCACAATAAAAATGGGGAACAGAACACACAACAGCATGTGAATATTCATTTCCCTTCGATAATTATCTCCGTATGACAGGAGAAAGCAGTACAAAAGGTCTTAAGGAATCAAAACGGAAAAAAGCTACGTGCTACGTGGGGGGGTTCACAGGAGGGCAAAATAGAGTTAGTAATTTATGGACGCTCCCTTACTTCCCTATAGATCAAGATCGCCCAACCATAGGCCCTCTGCCGCATTCGAATTTGCCAGCCAGCAGCAGCGGTCTAGAATATACTAGCTCAAAAGCCTATGCAAAGGTCTCATTTTTTTACTATTTGATCATAATTTAAAAACCACTTCAAAAGTCTCATTGTTTTTCTTTTACTTGTTTACTATAGTTAAACTGTATTACTTTTATCTTTATTTTATTTAAATACCTATTGTAACTATAGACAAGTACTAGGTCGACCGCAGGCTAACATAGAATCGAAATTATGGCCTGCAGGCTAACATAGAATCGAAATTATGGCCCGCAGACTAACATAGAATCGAAATTATGCCCTGCTGGCTGACATAGAATAGAAATTATGGCCATCAGGCTAACATACAATCGAAATTATTGCCCTGCTGGCTAACATAGAATAGAAATTATGGCCCTCAGGCTAACGTTCAAGTCGAAATTATGGCCCGCAGACTAACATAGAATCGAAGTTATGGCCTGCAGGATAACATAGAATCGAAGTTATGGCCCGAAGGCTAACTTATAATAGAAATTATGACCCGCAGGCTAACTTAGAATCGAAATTGTGGCCCTCTTCAACATTTCTATAGATGATTGCATCATCAGCGAACAGTCTCAATAAAAATTCCTTGAGGTACGTCAGACTTAACATTTAAATTAGAAGAGGCGTATCCGTCAACGACGACATACAGCTACCGATTTGTTTACCTTTTGTTTAGTGTCAAAAATATACCGAGAATGGTGGGTGAGCGGTTAACGCTTTGGTCACGCAATCGAGAGGACGCCGGTTCGAATCCCCGTCCGAGCATCCAGATTTGGGTTTTCCAGAGTATCCCCAAATCACTCCAGGCAAATGCCTGGATGCTTCCTTCAAAATACCATGGCCGAATTCCTTCCAGTTACTTGTCCCCATTCCCATACCGTCTCTAATGACTTCGAAGAGGCATAAAGCCATAAGTAAAAAAAAAAGTAATGTAAAAATTAGGAAAAAAGTGGCCTATTGGAAAGAGTGTAAAGCAGAAGTGCTTTAGCGACAGTTCTGAGCTGCTGAAACTGACTGTTCCTCTCCGGTTACCAGCAGGTGGATTCTAACAAGAGGCAATCCCCTGCAGCCCATTACGATATAATTAACCAGAGACGTGTTTGCCCATCTCAGCTGCGCCGCAAACAGTTGCGACGCATTGGACGGGTTAAAAGTTAAAGCCCGCTAATGCAATTGTGTTGTGCCTAGCTTTGTTCATTACGTGGTGTCTTACGGGCAATGTCTCTACTGGTCTCTCCAGGTAAATTATTTACTGCGACCGCAGGGGCAAATGCAATTCAGGATCGCGTTGGTTTCACTGTTACGTGTAGGATGCACGTCGAGTGAATTGCTTATGGGGACTGCTCGCGGGGAAATAGCCACTAGAGGCTACAGTTCCAGCTTACTGACCTCAGTCGTTAGGTTACGTTGTCCACTAGAAATGCGACTGCTTCATGCCGGTACTGTGGGCTTTTACATGTGATGGCGTTTAATAAATTACTGCCAGTTACGTTGGTTGCAGTTGATTGCCTATTGTTACGTTCGTATTTCCATACACTCACAAGTTGTCAGTGCAGATTTCGATTCCCGTCTAACAAATGATGAAGTTTGTACACACTGTGAACGAAAAACAGAAATGTATAAAAATCGCTGATAAGAGGTTTATTAGTGTAATTAAAGGGGAAATGAGTACATGTTGGAGAGGGTGATTTTATGTATTTATTTCTCCTGTGCAGGACATAACATTACAAGTTGAAAAAAAAAAATAACATTAATTAATTAATATCAAACTATAGAACACAATTAAATATAATGTGACCAGAATTGATGGCCTTCTCGTTTGCCCTAAAAAGGTCGTCGATAGTGCAGGTTTCAGGGAGATTTCTGCATATGGAGAGGGTGATGATACATAATGTATTAGGTTTTACCATCAGTGGCGAGAATTAATAAGGATTGAAGTGATCTTTCTTCAAAACATACATTTTTTTTTAATTACAGTTTTATCCCTCGTCAACGTCAAGATCATTAGAGGCGGAAGAGGGATGCATTCAAAGAAACTGGGAAAAATCTGCCACGGCATTTTGAAGAAACCATCTCGGCATTCACCTGAATGATTTTGAGAAACCATGGAAAATAGAAATCGGAATGGGCCGTTGGCGATTTGAACCAACCAAACCGAGAGTGGTGGATGAGCGGTTAACGTTCTGGCATCTCATTCGGGATTACGCGGGTTTGAATCCCCGTCCGGGCATCCAGATTTGGGCTTCCCATGGTTTTTTCCAGATCACTCCACGCGAATGTCAAGATGCTTCCTTCAAAAATGTCATGGCCGAATTCCATCCCATTCCTTGTCCCCCTCCCTATCGATCCTCTAACCTCGACGTCGACGACGCGAAAAGCCACAATATAAAGAAATAACTAACCAAGAAAATTTTTCCTCCTATAAAATTGGGCCAATTCTTGATAGTAAATAAATAAAATTGAAAAAAGTGGGAATCTAATTACTACGAATTAAAGGGAGACAAAATTAAAAATTTTGATATTGAATTATTGTTTGGACACTTAAATTCCGATGTCTGAAGAAGAACAAATTTTATGTGAATTTTAGATGATAGTTAGCCTATTAGTATTATGCATTCAAATACTCAGCCTGTTATAAGTATTGTGCATTCCACGAATTTTTTGCCATAATGTAACAGACTGCATTTGTGTCAACGGAATAACTTACATAAATATTACAGGTTGAAAACTTACTACTCCTGTTTCCGGAAAGCTAAACTGCTAGGATTTGTTGAAAACAAGTCAAAATATAACAGTTTCTAGTTATGATACTACTTAATGACTAATATGAATGAATAAATAGATATCTACAACTCACAATAATATATAGCTTTTGTGCATTTATATTTGGCCACGTTTACGCTGTGTTGCAACGTATTTAAGATGTTATTTGTATCTAAAAGGACACACTGTAAAAAAAAAAAAGTTTTTACAATTTCACGATGGGAATATTTACGGAATATGAACTCCGAACCTAGTGTAGATATTAATTGATATAGGGTGGAGTGGAAAATATTAGTTTTTATAGGGAATATGACGAAAATAGACAATTCGCATCAATTTAATTTGCAGCGAGTGTTTGAGCTGCGTGTGATGATATGTTGTGGCGCTCATTCTGGTGATGGAGTGGCTAGAGGCAGTCTACTCTGAGCAGCTCTGTTGCTCTGGAAACCAGGTGTGTGTCATATGACATAAGCTTTACCCCGTCATAAAGGAAACGATCTTCTCCTCAGCCAATCCACAGCTCTGTTTATCCCTGCACATCCGTTAAATTCCTTTGCAAAAACATGTCACTTGAAATGTCGAAGGTCCATATTTGAAACATTAATTCAAAGGTGTAATGACATTTATATTCGTTAGAAAATAAATAATAATCGAGATAGTATAAGACAGAGACTTTATGTGTATATGAATTTTATCAATTACAACAAATGGGATTTATTTAATAAAAATTAATGTTAGATCAAATAGCAGAATCACTAATAAATCACATAATAGGAATATTTTATAGATTGCAAAGGAAACATTGAAAATATAAAAACCATACTACTGCATCTTCCATTGCCTCAGGACGAATCTAGGTTTTCCATGGTTTCCCCAAATCACTCCAGGTGAATGACGGGATGCTTCCTTCAACAACAAAAAAGGCCATGGCCGAATTCCTTCCCATTCCTTACCCCCCATACTTTCCCGTCTCTAAAGACCTAGTTGTTATAGGAGACGTTAAGCAGTTAAAAAAAAAAAAAAACGAATCTGGGTGGGATTCAGATCTGGCAGCTCATAACGTAGAAGTTTACATTACCAAATCTTCTTTCTGTAGATATATTGACTGGGTTCCTACGTCTCGATCTTCGCAATTGAAGAATTTGTAACCTCAAAAAATAACTCTTTTAGAGTTTTTGGTAAATTGTTTGTGGCTGTATTTCCTAATTTATCGCAATATCTGACTCCCTTACACAAAAATAGAAAAATTTTCCCACTCCCTTATGTATGAAACGTGCCAGGTTTCCTTCCATGTACTCTTCCCATTTTTTTTTTTTTTTTTTTACCAATATACATCCATATACTCTCCCAGCACTCTCTTCACCCTTCTCCTGTTCTGCATTGTCTCCCAATTTCGATCACTTGTTATGTCAGTTACTGATTGTGTTCTGTAGTAATCTTTACAAACAAATCTCACTGCCCTCCGTTGCTTTCCTTCCAGCTCCATATTTGATACCAATAATGTGAGTCCCACAGTAACCTATCATATTCAAACAATGATCCGACAAAACTTTTGCGATCAAATTCCCTCACTTCTCTGGTACATCTCCTCATCATCATCTTCAATACTTGAAGGACTTTGAAAGCTCTTATCATCTGCTTAGTGTGTCCTTCCTATTTGATTTTACTGACAAATGTTTATACTCCCTTTCTCACCTCATGATCGTTTATTTATTTTTATACCTATTAGGGAGAATCTTCTTGGCACTTATCTTCATTCCAAGTTGATCTACCCAGTAAGATATTTTATTCAGGCCATCCTGCAGCTGTTCGCAGTCCTCTTACGAAGTATTCGTATTGTATTGCATTATGTGATCTGCAGACAACCTCTTTTGTGAGTATAAACCACTAACACGACAATTCATTAGAATTAAAAATAGCAATGGTCCCAACACACTACCCTGTGGCACTTCCATATTGATTTACACCTCTTTTGATACTGAAAGCCCTGCCTTTCTTCCTTATAAGAATTTCTCTAGCCAGCAAGTCACTTTTTAAGCCAATCCATTTACTCTGGTAAGCAGCATATCTCCAAACTTATTTTTTTTCTTATGGCTTTACGCCTCGTCGACATCGAGGTCATTAGAGGCGGGAAAGGACTGATGACAAGGAACAGGAAGGAATCCAGTCATTACCTTTTTGAATGAAGCATTCGCCTGGAGTGATCTGGGGAAATCAAGGAAAGCCCCAATCTGGATGCCTGGACGGAGAATCAAACCCGCGTCCTCCCGAATGCGAGGCAAGAGCGCCAGACTTAATTTAAATAGTGTTACTAGGTAATGTATAATATCGTTTCTAGCAGTATTAATAACACACACACAGCCCTCTTTATGCCCTCTTCACCTTCCTGATTACTTTCGTAAACGCTTCAAAATCTAATTAAAAAAATTTATTTTGCTAATTTCAACTTTTATGGAGACGCTCCTCCTCTTATCTACAGCCTCTTATTTCGGGACGGCAGTCCCTGATATTCTCATTAAACCAGCTACTAAATACCACAGCCTATTTCAGATCACCTGTATCTTTTTCCCATTTACAATTGTTTCACTCCAGTTAATCCAATTGAGTATTATTCAAGATAAAATTATATAATTCATTTCAGATTCTGTATCTTATAAAAAGAGATAGCCTAAGTTTATTTTTTTATAAGGTAATGTTTTGATGATGGGAGAGCCTTGATTTAACACTTTGACGTCTACATCTACACCTACATCCATACTTTGCAATTGACAGATATTGTGTTTGGCAAAGGGTGCTATGCACAAAACTAACTCTGGGTATTCCAGTCTCGAATAGCCCGAGGAAAGAAAGAATACGTATAAGCATCAGTACGACACCTTATTTCTTTAATCTTATCCTCACTGTCATTACTGTAATGTTCCGGATGAAACACATGCGTGCGTGTTTCTTTTCTCGTCGTGTGTGTGTCGGTCCCAGGGGTTGTTCCGCTCGTGTTTGGGGGACGCCAGCCCCTGAGTGGGGTCCATTAAATCTGACTTATGGCATAACAGCCCCGAGACAAGGGCCACGACTCAAGATGGAGTGGGGTGCCTGGACTATTTACAGCAAACAAATAAAAAAATAAATCTGTATCCAAGAATGAAGGGTGAGGGGAAGCCAGGGAGTACAGCCAATAGGAAAAATTTGTGTTATTATTATTAACAAAGGGCGGTTTTGTTTGCATGTCCCGAGCCAACCAGCGAGAAAAGCTTCCCTCCAAATACAGACATTGGCAGACGTCATCGAGAGGGGGTGGAAAGCGACGCTTCGTCCGGCAGCACGGAAGAGTGGGGAATTGGTTGATCGCCGGCCGAGAGAGGTAGATCGGCATCGCAGCTGACCACGGGAGAGACAGCATGGAGGCAGCCGGCCGTGACGGAGAGCTGGTCAACCCGCCGACTGCACAACTTACATTCGCCTACACGGTAACCACCATTTAGAAAAAAGAACTTTTGCATCAACGTCGTTTAACCCTAGTTATCGCCCCGAGACAGACTCTCTTGCTCCACAGAAAAAAGTTGTGTACCCTTGTGTTTTTTTAAAAAAATTAATCTTTGTAAAATTTTGTCAAGTAAACAATTAAAATACATAAGTAAATCGTAAAGTCAGATTGTGAACCTTGTTTTCAATAGATCCCATCCAGTCATGTAATGTGCCATTTGACTTTATTAATAATTCTAGTTGTTCAATAATTCATGTTTAAGTAACAATACTTTGAGATCTGAATGTCGCTTCCCTCAAAATAGGGTACACTCCAATCTCTGGCTGATTTGTTTTTATGTTTAATATTATTTGGAAATTAATAACTGGTAGTGAACGGCCACAGTAAGGTCGAGAAGTCGCTTTCCTAACATAGGGAACACTTCATTACGAACTAAATAGGTTGGTGGACGAAGTATTTCATTGCACTCGTAAATGAAATAAGAATTTTGCATATTCGCTAACAAATTCAGACGTAATCGACGTCGTCTGTCTCCCAGACAATCCCAGTCCAATCTATGTAACAATTCTGTGATGCCTTCTTAAGGTGTAGAAAACTCCTTAAAATTCCTGTACATTATACACATTGTTACATCAGTAATGTGCCAAATGGTTACATCATTATGTAACTCTACAATTTAAAGATCAGAATTGTCGGTGCCTGTCTAATGGAGCAGCCGTAAATTGATTTTGTTTTCACTAAACGTTTGTTGCCACTCGTGCTCTGCCACAGTCTGGACGTGGTTGTGGAGGCGAGGTTATTCACAGAGGCGGATGCTGCGTCGGTCTGTTGCTGCAGACGCCCACATTCAACATGCACAGCGGCGACGAAGAAGGAACAAAGGAAGACGGCCGCCACAACTATTGCTTTATGAGATTATGCAAATTAGAGCCACCGGCGGCGACGGGACAGTAACGCCACAAAGGCAGACACTGTGCGCTGTCCTTGTCAGACACGACCCGTTATTTGTTCTTTCCGCCCTGTGAGTCTCTGCTTGTAGTCTCCTGACGTCCCAGGCCCCAGCACGTGGCCTTAAAGCCGAGGCCGCATGTCTGCACGCAGGGGGCAACTGCAATGGAAACCAACTATCATCCTCTAGCTTATATCGGCTAATATTGGAATGATGTTTATTATGACTATACATAATCTATAGTGTAACATGACGCGCTGTCGCCACGTTACAAGGTGCATTTTTTTATTATATATGTCATAATGGTGGAGTAATTTACATAAATCTTGGGCGATCACCTAAATAGATTTTTGTTGTAATTTTATAAAGTACGCAAGATTCCAAGTGAGGACTGTAATAAAATGGTGAACATACAGTGTATCTTGGTAAAGCGAATATTAAAGAGTTATTGAGCTGCGTAGGCTTGAAGCTAATCGTGGTCTTCCCGAACCATGGCGACAGGACGTCGCGGATCTGGGGTTTTGCCGGACCACACATTCTGCTCCCTGGGGATGGGTGGTCAACAGGGTCACTCACCTGGCGGGAAATGCCTGCCGCCCGACACCCGAATGTGCTCTCACCCCGGCGAACTTAGCCGAACATGTCCGACCTCTGTGATATGAGCGGGACAAATCAGATATCGGGGATATCACGTGACATTAGGTGCCAACCTGAAGATCCAATCCAAATGAGCGTATAACTTAAAAACCTGGGAATTTCTGTTATATGTGAGCTTCGAGACTACAAGGGGCGGAGCGAGAAGTTTTCCTCGTGGACCGAAGAGCGAGGAGCTGGACATTCTACCTGCGATTCTAGTCGAGTCTAGTCTGAGGTGGACTTGGAAAGTTGGTTTTTCTTGCCAACTGCCGTTGTACGATTTCTGGCTACCAGCTTGCCTTGCTGGAGGAGGCTTATCACGGCAACACCGCCAGTAATGTGATGATGCGCATTAACAGATAGTACGTGTCTGTAGCCGCCGTGTGAGATAATCTCACATACCGTGGGTCATCTGCGGTCACCGCAGACATCAGACGCAGAACTACAATGGTAACTTATTACGACCAAGCCATCTGATTGTGCATTCCATGAAACAGAACCCTTAAACGACTTTGAGAGGATAGATCCATGTTCTCACTTTGTAATTGTAAAAACCCCTGAGCTAGCGGCATAATTTGCCAGAACTAGTTATTTTCGAATAATATATTGTTCATTCGTGGCGCCCATGATTTTCTTTTTAACTGTAAAGTCACAGTATTATGATACCTTTGTCTGGGGTCGTCATAAGTTATATTTTTCGTTGTTTCCAACTGTCATTATTTCTTGCATTTCGATTCTGAGATATATTTAAAAGTAAATATACAATTGTTTGCTTGCTCATGACGGCTAATTGTACCTCTGAGCGTTGCTTTTATGATTTTGCCAATTTGTGTTAATGTTAACGGTAAATTCGCTGAGACTTGTAATCGCCAGTGATAAGAAAATAAATGACATATTGTGACAATTTTTCCTAAATTCCAACTAACGTCGAGATTCTTGCAAAATTAATAAATTTTCACTCCTTCATAAAAATTAAAATTAAAAAATCCACAATTATTAATCATAAAGGTATGAAAGATAATTGTAACGTAGTTTGCCCACTAAGGCACCCACTACAACAGATAACGCAATCCTTGTTTATTCATATTGCTACCTGACCTAGCGTCCTCAATCAACCCGTTTTACCATAATCGATAAGAAATTCAATTGAGAGCTTTCATTATTTTTAAAGTTTCCATATGCACGAGAGTAGCCCAGAAAGTAATGCACCAAATTTTTTTTTCTTCAGCAATTATTGATTGAATAACATGAAACTTATAGACCAGAAAGAATGATGTTTCTTCTACACTCACTATTTTTCCACGTAATCTTCTTCCCGTTTTATGGCCTTTCTCCAGCGAGACACAAGAGCGTGTATGTTCTGGAGGTACCACTCCTTGCTCTGTTCACGAAGCCATTTCTTCACTGTGCGAATCACCTCTTCGTCATCCTCAAAATGTCTCCCGCGAATGGCATCCTTCAATGGTCCAAACAAGTGAAAGTCTGAGGGAGCTAGGTCGGGGCTATAGGGTGGATGGGGTAACACTGTCCAACCCTGTTTGTTGATGTGTTCCAACGTCCTCAAACTTGTGTGAGGGCATGCGTTATCGTGTTGAAGCAAAGAATCACCTGGATTGTCATGGTGGCCAAGTCGCTGGAAGCGCTTCTTGAGGTTGGTTAATGTGTTCACACACGCCTCAGAATTAATGATGGTGTCCCTCGGAATCACATCAATGAGTATGACACCATCACAGTTCCAAAACATAGTGATCATGACCTTACCAGCGGAAGCAGTTGCTTTGAACTTTTTCTTCTTTGGAGAGTCGGAAGGCGCCATTCCATCGGTTGCCGTTTTGTTTCGGGCTCAAAATGGTGAACCCAGGTTTCATCACCTGTCACAATCCGGGACAAGAACGCGTAATTAAGAGCACTGACGATTACACCCACACTTCCTTTGCTGATTGACAGCTCCCGCACCAATTGTCGAGTCGTTATGCGTCGGTCCTTGCGAATGAGCACATCAGCACGCTGCATTTTGTCAGGTGTTACAGCCGTGGGTGGCCTTTCCGACCGATGCAAATCTTGGGCCTCTGCAGAACCGCTTTCAGATGGCCTCACTCTCATTGCCCAGCGTCTAACCGTACTTCTGTCGAGTGCTGAGGCTCCATACATTGCAAATAAAGGTTTGTGCATGTTTCCAATCGTTTCTTGCTCCGCAGTGAGAAATCCAATTACGACACGCCGCGCTGCTTATAACGTACATCACTCACAGGCACCATGTTGAACCATTGCTGAAAGTACGCTATCTGTGGAAAGAAACGGAAATTTTGCACGCGCACTCCGAAAACTTCAGTGAATTCATATCTTAAGTTTCGCATTCGTACCATTGTTGAGGACTGAGAAAAATCATTAGTTTCTGGGGCACCCTCGTATAAACCATTAATAGTGCCGAAGAATGCGTTGTACGCATAGGACAAGACAGCATAGAACATTCTGGTGAGCTGACATAGCAATATTCTCCTGTGATCAGCTCTCCAAAAAATGCAGTTCTCCAATCCAAAAGAAGCAACGAAGCTAACAACGAATAACATATCAGCAGTAAAACATACAGTGAAATTACTTAGTAAAAGATTTTAACAGTAGTTCAAACATTGGTTTCATTAATCATTTAACGATAAATTTCAACAATCAAGAACGAATTTCAACAATCGTTCAACAGCTGATGTCAACAATCCTTTCACCATTGAGTAAAGAAGTCATTCAAAAATTGTCCTCAACAGTCTTTGGTAAAAGGATGATAACAATATTAAAACAATTATTTTTAAAATAATTCGTCAATGCATATCAACAACAATTCAGAAATGGATTCCATAAAACAATGCTATTCAACAATTGTTGAAAGAACAGGAAAATGGTATGGTTCAGCCAGTCTGTAAAATTATTTTGGAAACTGACAATATTCTTAGTAGGAATCCTTCTGTAAACTTTATAACCTTCCCACTGACTATGTAAGTCAATTGGATATACTAAAGCTTTTTACCTTTTTTGTTTTAATTAAGCTATATACAAATCCTACACTTCAACGAGGATTACAAAGAATTCTACAACATAATATTTACCTTAGAGTGATCCTTTACACCTTCTGCCAGTGAGGAAATACGTGTTTTAAAATCTTTTTATACCAAGATGTATTTTCTCTTTAGCCTTTCCGGTTATAATTCATAATCTTCTTTTTATCACCTGAAAATAACTCTTATACTATTACTTGAAATTACATCTCGATTTTTCCTTTTAAAATAATCAATAACACTATAAAATCTTTTTAGAATTCCTCTCTTAATTATAACACACTTTACACAGTATTAATATTTAACTTTTCACAACTTTACACAGTATTAATATTTAACTTTTCATAACTTTCAAACACATAAATATTTTCTCTGGACTCCAGTCACACAAATTAATTTCGGATCCGCCAGATCTGCTCGATTATTTTCCTACCATCCATACATTTTCATAATCTACGTTCTTCTTCTATTAAGACCTCCATAATTGTCCAGTCTTCATGTCTATTGATAATCTCCATGGCTAATCTATACATATCTCCTTGCTGCCAAGAAATTTAAATGTATTATTAATATCTTTTTAAAAATCCGCTTTATAGTCTATACGTACAAAATAAATACTTTTATATCTTATTTCCTAAATATTTATATCTTAAAGAGACGTATGAGCGTTAGAACTTAAAGATTCTTTTGCGTTTCCTTTCACTGTGACCGTTTGTTCAAAGGTGGATAAAATGATGATATCGAGAGGAGAATTAAAAAAACTACAAAATCTTAATGAACATCTCCTTCTACTACTCCTCCAAATCTGGAGACTGACTGCCATAGCCGAAGTCTGCACAGCATAATATGATTTTCTCAGTTTAAATTCGAGAGCTGGGTAAACTACAGATAGAAATATAAGAACAAAGCATTTAGCTACAGTCTGGGAAGTCCCGAAGGTAACCTCCGAAATTGATGCAGTAGTATCTGTTCCGAAACATATGCCTTGCTCCAAAAAAGTACTTTCTTCCCTACCGAGCAGGTAGACAATAAGCCCAATTGTGTAAAACTTTTTAATTGGAGAATTGCTCCCAGTAGCAGGTGAATATCAAAGTGGCATGAAAAGACTTTGTAATAAGGATAGCGAATAAGATAAAATGGAAGTTTATCTGACGTTATTGGCCAGAAAGCGTTAATTTATGCGAGTGAACTATGGCATTATAAGTTCCTATCATATCCGGGCTGTGATTTCATGACAGTATTTCATTGTCGTCAAGTATAAACGCACTTTATTAATATTGAGCGTATTTGAAATTACGTTAATTGGTTTTAAGTTAGTAAAACCTACTGTCTAAATTTGATAGCAACAGAATAGTCTGACGGATGAAAGCCGAGTGTAATACGGTAACCCATTTGACAATGATCCGGCTGATTCGTAACTTGAATTTAATTATTTCGAAAGTTGTTAATCTGGTTTCCCATCATACTTGACTAAAAGTAATTTCTTTTCCTAGAAACTACAATGACTGAGGCTTAGCGACCAACAATAGAAGTGATTTCATTTTGTAGTGTAATGAGTTGAATAGTTAATGAGGCTTCATTTTGCAGATGATGCTCCTTAATTGCCGTTAAGTAGATTTATGTGATCGATAGTACGATTACACAATTTATCTTTCGCATCTATTCTGTCTCAGCATTAATATTAGTTTTTTTTTTCCCTTACGGCTATGCACTTAGTCGAGGTCGAGGTCATTAGAGGCGGTACGGGACTGAGCACAAGGAACGGGAAGAAATCCGGCCATGGCCTTTTGAAGGAAGCATCCCGGCATTTGTCTGGAGTGATTTGAAGAAACCATGGGAAACCCAAATCTGGATGCCCGGACGGGGATTCGAACCTGCGTCCTCCCAAATGAGAGGACAGGGAGTTAGCCGCTGACTCACCAACCTCGGTCCAATATTCGTTCTGATACGCGTTTCCGCTCAGGCAAATGTTCGGGTTTTTTAGAAGTTTACTTCAGAATGAATGTGAACAACACTATAATGCACTGGACCTAATTTTTTCAATATTTACAACAGGGCATGTTGTAATTTGCTTGTTAGAGTTGTAAGAAAACAGTAAAATGCACTATGTATTTTCTGATTAGAACGATTGTTTTGTTTCATGAAAATAAACCTTTGAATGTGCCGTTGAAAATGAAATGCGTACAGAAAAAATAAACATAGGAATTTCCGTTGCATTAGCACGTTGTTGATTCTACAAATTAATATTCTAATTTGGTTGCTAGGCCAAATGACACTAGACATACGAGGTGTGTTCAAAAAGTAATGGGAATTTTTAATTTTCGCGGGTTATATTAGTACAACAGGCACGATTTTTTCGTTGTTGGTTTGGCAAATATGCCTTAAAAGTATCTATACATTTTGAGCTATATTGGATGTTTAGATTCTCGTCAGCTGTTAAAAGGATAACACGTGTTCTGATACAGTCGGTGATTTTTCATTTGTATAAAGTTCTTGACACAAAGTCAAACGATCAACAAGGAATACTAGCTTCAAGTTCAAACCTGTTTGCGTGAAGCCGTGCGAAGAAAACGCCCGGATTTGTGGCAAAACAAACAATTCATGGCTTTTGTGTCACAACAATGCGTCTGCTCACACACCGTTGCTTGTTCGTGAATTTTTGGCAAAAAATAAAGAAACACTTTGATGTTGCCCCAACCTCCATATTCACCAGACATGTTACCATAAATAAAGAGAACTTTGAAGGGCCATCACTTTACAAACATAGATGAGATTAAAAGTGCATCGCTGGAAGAGCTCAAAGCTATCTCAAAGATCTAGTTCCAGAAGTGTTTTGGGTATTGCAAGATGCGCTGGTATAAGTTTATAATATCTAACGGGAATTATTTTGAAGGCGATAACATCTATGTAGATGAATAAATAACATTCTTTCAAAAAAAAAAAAAAAAAAAAAAGAAATTCCAGTTATTTTTTGCACACATATCGTATACGTGACAAAAAAGAAACCATACCTTTAATTGATATTTCATAGAGAAATTTATTCACCTCAGTTGAAACTCGGGTAGTAATTGAGCGGATCTAGTTTCAGTCAAGCGCTCGTCTGAGGAGGCGAATGAACTCTGCAGATGCGATTCTGCCGCCGGCCGGCGTCTGCTTTCCGCCTGGCAGGCGAGGAGTTTCGTGTGAGACGTGTCTCAGCCGTTCCCAAGAATCGGTTTTCTGTATCTTTCTCTTTCCCCGAGGGCAGGTCGGTCACCTGTGCAGTATTACGCTCTGAGCTCGTTTTACGGAGAGAACTACGGTCTGTAAGGACGCCTCCAGTCAGCTGTACTGCCACAGAAATACGGCAGCTTGCCGCTCCCTGATTGAGAGGTCTAATTAAGGAGGGAACGAAATTAATTCAAGCTGACGAGTGCAGTAGCAGCAGGAAGATCTGAAGCTAGTCATCTTGTTCAAATGATAAATTATTCGCAGGCAATATGAAAGAAGTAATTTAAGCACCATTATTTATTTCGTACGTTCTTCCACATTTTATTAGAGTTCTCTCCTTATTTTGTTTATGGTTTTACGCCTCGTCGACGTTGAGGTCATTAGATGCAGGACTCTCCATTTCTACGGTAGCTTAGGTGTTCTTCGCATTGCGTTAACATAGCTCCTTTCTGGTATATCTAAATAATTTTAATTTTGGTTTAATAGTATTACAGTTTTATTGAATAATATCACGTTATTTTGCCTTGTATCAGCTATTTGTTTCATTCACATAGCTAGTAAAATTCCTCACTTTTTAGAGTTATTTCAAAAAAGTTTCGTTTAATATTAATAATTAGTATATTTTTATGTAATAAATTAACCATATCCGAGTTTTTGGTGTCTGATTGTATCCATTGTCTATACTCTCGAGCAAGTTCTGGATTGCCGCATTGCCAATCTAGTTATTGTTAGGACGCTAATCACCTCACTCTAGACGCTCCCTAAAGCGCCAATAACAACAACAAATTCTGGATTGTTCGAATCCGTTTAGAAAGCGTGTGCTTGCAGCGGCACTAGTCAGCAGTGTTATGAAGGAATTTTCTGTAGTCAGTATAATGTAAAAACATAATTAGAACATAATTTTTAAAAAATGTTAAATAACCGAACTTTGGAAGTTTATTCACTTGAGGAAGACTGGTATGTAAGCGGATGATAAAAAGAGACGTCTACTTGTAACATGTTCAACTATAAGGAACTCATTTTATATAATAATTAGTGTAAGCGTTATTTGTCTCTTGAGTACCACTACAACTCCGTAACCGACCCTTATAGGCCCATGTGGGGAGGGGGTATGATATGGTAACCCATCAATGAAGAAGGTTCCCGAATGGAATTGCAGAGGTTGGATCAGGAGATGTACGTCTCACACCAATGGAAGTTGATGAAACAGGTGAGGAATCGAGTGTCCAAGTGGCGAGACTGTCTAGAATGTTTTAGAATATTATCGAACAAGAATTTTCTAGAATGTTCCAGTATCTCCTAGAATGTTGTAGAATGTTCCAGGATGTTAGATAAAGTTCTAGAATGTTGCAGACAGTTCTAAACCATCGAAGGGATTTCCAGATCCGGAACGTTCGATAACGTTCTAGAATGATTAAGGAACCGGTATCGAAAGTCAAGAACTTGTTACGATCAGCAATAAAATTAACTAACAGAGTATCCAGCGTTTCTGGGGGATGCATATGAAAGTCCTCATGATCTATTCAGCTTGGTAGGATTATCTTAAGCAATCTTTTACATCATCCACTTTGGGCGATTTTCTTGTCGTAAACGCCATGAGATCCATGCAAGAAACACAGAAGTTTTAAGTGTAAATTTGTCTTAAGAGCAGTGAAGGGGGAGTACGGATGCAGTTTTGTATATTTTTTAACTGCTTAACGTCTCTTAACAGCGAGGTCTTTAGAGACGGGAAGGGATGGGGGGAAAGGAATTGGGGGAAAGGAATGGGAAGGAATTAGGCCATGGCTTTTTGAAGGAAGCATCCCGGGCATTTGCCTGCTGTGATTTGGGAATCCATGGAAAACCCAAATCTGGATGCCTGGATGGGGATTCGAACCGTCGTCCTCCCGAATGCGAGGCCAGAACGCTAACCGTTACAGTGCAGTTTTGTAAATCAAATGTAAACATTATTCTTCATTCAATTTAAAGCACACGTGCGCCAAGTTCCTTCAAAATCGGACATAAACTGTAAATTTGAGTGTCGCCACATCAATATTAAAACAATTTGTAAATTTTAAGTTCGAATTTCTCTATCAGCAATTGTCCGATCAGAACTGGTCCAACTCCGTTAGCCAGAAAACATTATACGGTTTCAGAATGTCACGATCCATTTTTCCCGATTTCACTGCCGTTTTCTGTATATTTGTAACAAAAAGTGAAACGTTTCACGTGTAAATTTTGCTTAAGTGGGGGAGAGGGGTTGGAGTTTTGTAAACAAAATTTAGATAGTACATATTTCTTTGTTTTAAAGTATACGTGTGCAAAATTCCATCGAAATTTGTATAAGGTTTGTATAGGACATTTGGAAAATGCTGTAAATTTTGCTTAAAGGGCCTAAAGGGCACGACGGATTGGTTATCTTTATTCAAATGTAGACTATTTTTCTTGTAGTTTTAAAACATACGTGTACCAAGTTCAGACAGAAACTGTAAATTTGTGTATTGCCACACAAACTCCAAAAAGATTTTTAAAAATTCAAGTTCGATTTTCTCGGTCACTAATTGTCCGACCGGAACTGATAAAAAAGATTTCTGGTTCATTCCCAACAAAAATTATTTTTTTGAGGATTTCAGAAAACAACCATCCACTTTGGCCAATCTTCGAGATATCTGAAAAAAAAAATTGAACCGTTCTGCATATTAATGTTACTTTTAGAGGGTGATGAAGGAGATTGGGTTGGTTTTTTGAAACCAAATATAAGCAACAGTTTTAACTTATTTTAAAATACGTGCATGCAAAGTTTCATCGAGATCGAATAAAAGTTGTGGAGTTGTATCAAGAACATATGCACATATCCATTTTTATATACCGGCATATAGAGATTCATTCTAACTTCCCTCTTAGTGAACATAAATTAGGAGATGCAATCACCAAAAATATTGATGTTTTCAGAAAAAGAAAGCATACGTTTAAAATTACAATAAAAATTCCACCTTCCTTTAAATCTTTGGAGTACACTGTAAGTAAAATATTAGATTTATTCGAACTTGCACCCAGTGTTCTTTTAGATTAATGTTACTTGACTCCATACTTCTCTTGTTTCAAGATAAGGCCCTGTACTTTTTAGGAAACTATGAGTTCCACAAAAACGATGTTACAATTACCATAAATATTAGAAGGGCGTATCATAAACATAACGATTTATTCACGAAAAATGGTTTTAAATCCTACAGGCTGTTTGTACCCGAAAAAATATCGGATAAAATAACAAGGGTTATTTATAATATAATAAGGTCAGTGAATACGTCACCACATTTTATTTGTATGCAGATTTTCTGGATGTCTTTACGATTTTTTTTCTTCACATATGTTGCTGGAGATATTATAAGTTAGATACAAAAATGTTTTTGGTGGTTCCTGAAAGTAAATATCCCTTCTAATGAACTCATTTCCCACCAAAATGTAATGTCTATTACTATAATGTTACGAAACGCGAAGATTTAATTTAATTTAATTTAATTTAATTGCAATGGAGCACAGGCTCCGGTGGCAATTTCCCTACACAGCTATCTTCCCCCTATCCTGCACCCACCTACATTTGCCCTCTACAAATTTTTTCTTTAAATTCCTTCAAAGTTTTCGGTAAATTATTCATCGTTTCTCTTGGTAACTCATTCCAATCCCTGACACCCTTACCTAAAAAAGAGAATCTTCCTACACCCTTGTGCCTGAAATCGAGTGCCAGCTTGTGGTCATGGTCATCTTTTCCCTTCCATGCACTACTTTTCATACCTACTGCAATATCTTTCCATGCCTCATCACCAGTATATGCCCTGTACACTCCCATGACCCTCCTCATCCTCCTCCTGTCTTGATACTCTTACATATACACTTGCTGCGGTTGCTATTCCTTTGAAACGTTTGGTACCCGTCTTAATGTTAAGGCTTTCATTTCATCGAAATGTCTCGGAGCCCACAGAAGCACGTCGGTCCATTGAAGTCTACCACCTGCTGCAAATAGGGAAGGTCTTTTGAAGAGGCGCCAGGCTCATGTTTAAGTAACTGCGGCAGCACGTCTGAACATTAACTACGACATCCAGTTCTTTTGTCTTGGGTTGTGAGGTACAAATTAAATCCGTCTGTCTCTATCTACACTTTGGTAATGCGATCTGCAACTAGTTCTTAAAGCACCGTAATGGTATAGACAAAAAAGAAGAAATATAAATGGAAACTAAATTACATCAAAGTGTCTTACGTCCTCCTAGAAATAAAAAAGTAATCTTTTAGTATTATGCCATAAGAGTAAATAAATGTGAATATTTCTTAATTATGCTTGCATACGAAGCGGCGTATGAATTAACCATGAAACCTGTGTCTAAACTCTACAGTTGACGTTAGGAAGAAGAAACCTATTTGCTGTCCATCAATATTCTAGGAATTAGTTCTTTGTAATGTACTCAAATTATTTAGAGACTAGCTGATACCCGCGACTTCGTAAGCGTGGATTAAGAATTTCTTTGCCAGAACACCGAGTCGGCATAATATGACCGGAAAGCCATCACTATATCTTTCTACCATCGAACCTGTCTCTTGAAGAGAATTAACTTCCAACATATTTATAAACAGAAAAACAAACGAAGGTGAGGGGATGTGTGTGTGTGTGTGGGGGGGGGGGGATTAACTAAGGGCAGCTTTATTTCAGCTTTTCTTCTTTCTTCAGCATGAGCATCCGATTCTTGGGTTCTAATAACTTAAGCTGCTCGTGCTCTGCTAGAGCTACAACTTAGGAAAGTTTACGCCAATAAGCCATGTCAAAAAATAACGCAAAATAAACTGGTGCCAGAAACATTTAAGCAGACACAAAGAAACAGGACAGAGAAAATCGAAATCTATACTAAATAATACGTTTTTTTCTCTAAACGAAATTTATTAACAAATTATACACTAACATAATGCGCGAGAAGCATAGCTTGAACAAGCGACGTAACATTACAGACTAACACACACATCCGTCTCTCTGTAACAATACGATAAGTTCTCAAAATTTCGTGACTACAACTGTTAATCATACCGAAAAACATGTCCTGTGCCCTCCCTACAAATTTTCTTGTCAAATTCCGTCAATATCGATATAGGTATTTAGTTGTTAAAACGTAGCAAAAGACAGAGACTTACTTCCGCATTTATAGTATAGTATTATTACTGCAGACCACACACACACACTGACTGCGAATCACCCCTGAGGGATCAATATAACGTAAAAAAGTGTACACCCATAGCATTGCAAGACTACCTACGATTTGACTCGTATTGCACCCCTAAATTTGTGATATCTACAGTTTAACATTCAATCCGAATAGCCGACGGCCCAGGCGTGGCTATTAAAAAACGATCAAAAACAATTTTTAAAAACCTTAGCCTCCACGGAGATTTGAACCGGAAACCACGCCCTAAACATGAGTAAGCAAGCGCTTTAACCACAGAGCTACCTAACCGCTACACGGGAAAACAGTACAGAGACCTCCAGATCCAACGCGTGTGTCTATTGCCGTTCAGTAATTTTTCGAAATTATAAGACAACATGTATTATTTATACAGATAATTTTTAAACCAAATGTAGACTATTTTTCTCCTTGTTTCAAGGGATAAGTGTGCAAAGTTTCATCGAGATCGGATGAAAACTGTGGATTTGTATGAAGAACAAACAAACCAACAAACATACATGCATTCATCTGGATATAGTAGTAAATTTTGACGGCTCTTATAGAAAGAAAAGGAAAATGATTATTTTATGATTTCTATATACAATCATGGCTCTTCAACTGAATAATATTATGTAGTCGGAATCATGTGGTTGAGGATAACTGATGTGATTAGCATGTGAAGATGAAGGAAGAGGCACGGGACAGGAAGACCAAGAGCAATGTGTAAGCATCTAGGGAGTCAGAATTATGAGCTCCAATTGAAATTGTCACCATAGCCACATCTAAATATCAAATTATTTTTGCTGCAACCAATGCCTGTTACGAAAGCCTACCTTCTGAAACCATCAAACAGATTACAGTACTTACAGCCTGCTGTTTTATTCCTAATGTAATGTTTCTGCGTTATGGTGTTTAAAATTATACCTATATTTATGTAATTTGAAAGTTATTGAGAGGTAATAAAAATTTTACATTTCTATTTATTTTGCACGTCCTGAATCCTTGCTAAATAAGTTAATTCTCTAAGCACTTTTTCTATAATATTTATATCTATGTTTGAAATAATTTTCTTGAAATGCAAAGAACTGTTGTCTACGGTTTTTTTTAGTGTTTTTTATGTTTGTAAATATTGATGGCGTGGCGGTTATCGTATGGTATCTCACATCTTTCATTCATTCACAACGCAGTAAAAACAATCATACACACATCACAATCATGCAATCAAAACAATAAACACGCAAGGAGAAAGCACCGCAGTTTAAGTTTCCAAATAATAAGTACGCACCAATCTAGCAGTTAAGGAGAAAAAGAAGTTTTATTTGAAATAATTTGAATTTGTTTGAGTGGGCTGGGTGTGTCTGGTAGATAGACGACGCACGTTTCGTTTAAACTGATTGGTAAACATGTGTACTCCCACTTTCACTTACGAGTGTGGTGAAATACTTCGTCCACCAACCTATTTTAGTCGGAATGTCAGGAAAGATAATATTAGAGAAGTAAAGTGCCGCACTGATTCTTATATGAATTCTTTTTTCCCTCGTACGATTCGGGATTGGAAAGGACAGCACCCTCTGCCACCCACAATTTTGTGAATTGCAGAGTATATATGTAGATGTAGATGAAATCAACAGAGGTTTGGTAGAAATGGGAAACTAATTGACTGTGGTTCTATATGTAATGTACAAAGGAATACTTTATTTGTGAGGATAAAGGGAAAGACTTCTTTACAGTCTATAACTGAGAGCACTACACTTATTGAGTTCACAATTCGCCTGTAGAATTTGAAGCCATATGAATTCTTGTCTGCTCAACAGGCTTCTGATTTTAAATTTACGTGGCCAAAATTTTCTCTTAGTCTGCAGTGGGACAGCAATAATTTCTGTAAAATATGGCAATACCGTTGCGTTCTGTTCAAAACGAATGCATAAAAATTGTTAGCGAAGAGACATTTAATAACATTGAGCTCGGTATTGCAAAGTTATTCGTGTGTAAATAACCGAAAACTGGGTCCGCTGGTGGCGAATGTGCCTACTTGAAGGCAGAGAAAATTAGAAGGGCCGGCAAACAGAGAGGCGGCACTAACAGGGTCGGGCATGATTGCGGACGCAAACGGTTACTGTTATGACAGGGGCTGAGTTTGGCCGGAATTGAACGTGGGGGAGTGTTTGCGTCAAGGCAAGTCACAACCTGGCAGCAGGAAAAGGGTTCCCAGCGGACGATGGCAGCTGTAAATGTGCTGTAACGTAGGGAAAATAATCGTAAAGTTAACGAATAGAATGATATTGATACGTTCAATAACTGTCACTTAGTATACTTTCTTATAAAAAATCACTAAAACAGCCACACAATTTCTCAATTAATTTATTTTAAGATTATCAATTTGAAATAATTAATAAAAGAAAGAAAAAACTGGGGAGAAGTACATTATTAATTACGATAGTTAAATTTGAATAATATTGCAACAAAATCCTTTCGGGTGTCCAGCCGGATCGTGTTGTAAAAACAAGACGTTTCGACAGCTGACTCTGCTGTTATCATCAGGTATCTTTTAGCTGTCGTAAACTGCCTGTTACTCGAGCAGTCGAGGCTGTAACAGTCAGCTTACGGCAGCTACAAGATACCTGATGAAGACAGCAGAGTCAGCTGTCAAAACGTCTTGTTTTACAACACAATCCAGCTGGACACCCGAAAGGATTTTGTTGCATCGATACGCCGGAAAAGTCTCCACTCACACATCTCGAATAATATTAATGGGATATTTTTCCTTTTTCGAACATCAAAAAGTTTAATGTTTCACAATTTACCGTTTATTAAACAAAATGAAAATTTGAAGAAATAATTAAAAAATCCACAACATTCATGATTGAAATTTATATTTGACATAGACGATTTTTACTAATGGCGGGCGCCATATCAGCTACCATTAGAATAGTTTTTAGAGCACTGAAAAACTCTTTTGTCATACAGCTCTCCCTGCCAACGAGCCCCAGGTTTGATCAAAATCGAAGTACAATGCAGTTTTAAATGTTTATCAACCATATTTAACGTTGTTTGCAGCCATTCAGCACCACAGCCGCATCAATTCACACAAGGCTCACAATTCCACAAGACACGAAATAGGAAGATATCTTCATCATCCAAAAACACTTATCACAGACTTGTGCAGATTGCAGCTCTTAACAGGTGGCTCCTCTTCCGCAAGCTAGGTCACCGAGAAGGAGTCTCCAACTCAAATCGTCGTCCGCACGCTTTCTCCAGTTTGAACACAGCTTCCAGTTAGTTTTTACATAATAAGAAAGCAACAATATTAATCTGGTGATAGGCCATTATTACGTTCTTGGGATGTAATAATGACTTCTCGTCCTGTCGACGATCGCCATATTACGTTCTTCGGTGGTTTAATTACTATATTGATTAATTAAAAAAGTCCACCAAAAAGGTTATGTTGAAGAGTTGTTTATTGTTTTCAAAACAAAGTCAGCGATATTCATATGCATAGATACAATACAGAGATGCACTTCTGAACAGTTGCAAAGATAATCTGGATGAATCTCTCTGTAAAACTGAATACTGTATGAAGTCAACTAACTAACTAACTGCTCTGTCCAGCCGATCTGTTTATATAGTCTCTATCGAAATTACGAGAATTCTTCTTAGGCATCCGCCCGATATTTCTCGATCATTAACAATCAAACATATTAAAAAACAATCGGAATTAATACAAAATTACTTAACAACATTACAAAATGATCAGAAATAGTAACTAGAGATACTTAAATACAAAATTATTTACAGAAATCATCTCAAACTGTAGAAAATTGTCCTGTAGACATCATAACTTGCATTAATACATGGAATTACAAACATTTAAGAAATTCTCTTGCACCATTCGGTTCTTAAACATATTAAATGGACTTTAAATAATTTTCTTTCATAAAAAAAAGTCTATATACACTGATTTACAAGAAATTACAAAACAAACATACCAGATCATATTCAAGCAAACTTTAGCTCACTACAAATACTATTCAAAATTCAGATATGAGGGCTGTTACATCATATTTCCGCGGTTGTTGAACAATCATTTTATAAACATTCCGCCAAAAACAACTATTTTGGTGAATTTTGTTTTTATTTGATTCCCCAGACGCGTTTCGCCCTTGTGGTGTAGGGCATCCTCAGTGGCTGTAAAGTGTTTTTACATGTGTTGTTACAATAATTATCTACAGTACAACTTATATATATATATATATATATATATATATATATATATAGGTAGGCTGTGGATATCCCTCGAACAGTGGAGAGTAGCTACGAGTACGAGTACACAGCTGATACAGTCTCACAATACACAGTGACAGATAGCGGAGTGATGTGGTCTCGATGGTCAGGCATGAAGAGAGTTCCGTGTGATGAGCGCTTCCCTTAAGTAGCCCTCGTAGATCACACTGTAGTCGCTGTGGCGCTGGCATTCTGCTCGCTGCGTCTGTGGCGCCATCTAGTAGAGTATCTCCGTACTCCCGATCCGACATAAATATATATATATTTGCACATACTGTACTCACGGCTATATTGGTAATCCTCACAGCCGGTCTCGAACAGTACTTCACACACTTTCTCACACTATTCATTGCAGTTTTATTTGAGCATTATATAAATAGTTGTTTTTATGCAGCACTTGTTGTAGTGAAGATTTGCTGTTGACTTGCACAGGTGTCTTACACACGGTTTGTTTTGTTTTTACCGGATCCTTACAGTACTGCCAACTTAGTTTCTGTTGTTATTGTATCTGTATTGTACATTTTATTAAATTATCTGTCTGTTTACGTGTTTGAGTTATCGCTTGTAATTATTGTGTGAGTGACTATATTCATTTTATTGTTTTGAGATTGTTTTTTGTGTGTTGTGTAGTGTTTTATTGGTTAAAATCATGAATACATTTATTATTGTTTTTCTCATTGCTCTCGATCTGTGTATATGATAGCTTTCCTGAAACATTAGCAGATGATTTTTGTGGTTGTTAATTTGTAATAATTGCATGGTTGTAGATAATTAATGTAACAACACATGTAAAAACATTTTACAGCCACTGAGGATGCCCTACACCACAAGCGCGAAACGCGTCTGGGGAATCAAACAAACAATTTTTTTTAACCAAAACAGGTGTTTTTGTCGGAATTGTGTATAAAATTATAGAAACAACCAACCTTAGACGTGGTTTTGCATCCATGGCACATCCTAAGCCTGTAACTCAATTCACTTGCAAAAAATATAATCTTTCTTGGCTTGTAAATCTCTCCACAATGCCGTCCCAGCGCTACATAGAAACTGCTCCTCGTCAGGTCAACCACCCACCGTGCAAAAAATTATCGTGGGCAGACTACCCCAATAAAAATCGAAAACACCTCTCACAGGCTTCGTAGCCATAAAAATACTTCTGTTCGTTCTTTTACTATTACAGTACGTGGGTGACCGATCTTCGCTCGGACCTTTCGATTTCTGTTCAATAAGGAGAATTTTAAGTAAAGTTTGATTAAATTTAAACGTTTTTCCTGAAGGTTTCTTAGGCTTTTGAAAGTGCACAGTTCCTTGCATTAACTAAAGAGAAGCTTAAATAACATCAATAGACTTACTGATAAATGAAACTTCCGTGAGATTAGGTTATATCCGTTTCCGAGATACCAAATACAAGAATTGCTCTTTTTGTAAAATCGTGTTACAAACTTGAAAAGCAAAACGTTATCTACATATGAAGAGACATCTCAGAAATCGCCTGGTTTACCACCTCATAAATTACTTTTTAGAAAAATCCTATTATTTCGTTAAATAGAAATCTTAATTAATGATGCAAGATTAGTGGCAATTCACTTAGCCGACTACATCATCAGTGCTAAATTCATTCACTCAGATAAAACTATGTTCGTACCTCGCATTAACCTCACGTCTCCTGATCTACCGTGCCTTTCCAAATGATACGAAAACAATTCACAATAGAAGTAACCTCCTTCAATATGGACATTAATAAAGCTAGAGGTAAGACGCTTCAAAAGACAGAATTTTATTTATAAGAACCTGATTTTCCACACGAATATCCATACGTGGTGTTTTCACTAGTTTGTAGATTGATTAATACTTATTTTTGTGTTAAAGACACATACGGTTAAAATGTCAACGATGACCGCATTATAAATGCTAATATTCTTTTCAAAGCAGTTTTATAAAGTAACAAAAATTTAAAAAAAGGACATCTGACAAAGCCAATATTTTAAAATATCTACTTTTTAAATGTTTTACAATTAAAAATGTAGTATTTAATGATAACTACTTTTTCAAGCAAAAGTGATATTTATTACTACTCTTCAAGATAAAATAACTTTTATGAATAAATACTTATATCAAATAGAACTTAAGTAACATCAGCCCAGCTTACTGGTACCTGGAACGTCTACGAGATGGCGTTAGAGCCGTTTTCGAGATTCCAAATACAATAATTGCTTTTTTTTTTGTTAAATCGCGTTTTTTTTTTGCATGGATGACGCCTATTTAGGTAAACGTAAAAAAAAAAACACTTTATCTAAATACGAAATTTCATCCAAATTGTTAGAGCCATTTCCGAGATCACACACACACACACACACACACACACACACACACACACACCCACTAATATATATATATATATATATATATATATATATATATATATATATATACAAGTATTGCTCATTTAAGGATTTTAGAGATTTATGGAATCATTAAATTTAGATGGATTTCATCGATATCTATTAGATTTTAAAATAATATTACTCTATTTTCTAAAATGTAAGAAATACGTTAAATCTATTATTTATCTTTCTGCAGAAATAACACCATATTAAATAACATGTTATTAAGGTTCTTCGGTGGTTTAATTACTATATGGATTAATTAATTAAAAAAGTCCAAAAAAATGTTATGTTTGAAGATGTCTGTTTATTTCTTTCAAATCAACAAGTCAGCGATATTCACAAGCATAGGTACAATACAGAGATGCACTTCTGAATAGTCGCAAAGATAATCTCTGTGAAACTAACTGAATGAAACTCTCTGTAACACTGAATACTCCACTAACTAACTTCCTTACTTACTAACTGAAATACTGAATGAATCTCTCTGTCCAGGCGATCTGTTTATATAGTCTCTATCGAAATTACGAGAATTCTTCAAAGGCATCCGCCCGATATTTCTCGATCATTAACAATCACTCAAACAATCTAACATATTAAAAACAATCGGAATTAATACAAAATTAATTAATAACATTACAAAATGATCCGAAGTGGTAATTAGAGATACTTAAATACAAAATTATTTACAGAAATCCTTTCAAACTGTAGAAAATTGTCCTGTAGACATCATAACTTACATTAATACATGGAATTACAAACATTTAAGAAATTCTCTTGCATCATTCGGTTCTTAAACATATTAAATGAACTTTAAATAATTTTCTTACATAAAACAAAGGCTATATACACTGATTTACTAGAAATTAAAAAACAAACATACCAAATCACTTTCAAGCAAACTTTAGCTCACTACAAATAATTCATACAGTACACTGCTATTCAAAATTCAGGTATGAGGGCTGTTACAATGTGTACTGGTTCCCCACGTTTATTACTCGACTTCTAATACTCAATATAATCAATTCAACATAACTCTTGTACGATTGTATTATTTTTTGGCCGCAGCCGTAACTATTGTACATAAATCAACTGCCATTTAAGTTAAATTATCCTCTATGACACATCTTCATACCTCTATTATTCACATTAAAAATATTCCTTTATTTTCCTGCATCCACAATCCGGTACATTCTTCAGTCAACCGTTATTCAACATCGTCTGCCATCGTTCAATATCTTCTTCTCTCTGGTCTTTGGATTCCTGTGTCCCTTTACTCTCCTTTGTCAAGGAGTCTCTCAAATATGCAATTAATATTTAATGTTCACAATTTCCAATTTAATTTAATTTAATTCCATTGGAGCGCACGCTCCAGTGGCCATTTTCCTATACGCTCATCTTCTCCCCCTTTCCTGCGCTCTCTTACATTTGCCCTCTACAAATTTCAACTTTAAATTCTTTCAACTTTTTTGGTTAATTATTCATCATTTCTCTTGGTAACTTTTTCCAGTCCCTGACACCCTTACCTAAAAGCAGAATCTTCCAAATACATAAATAAACACCTTTTTATGCATACATATATATTTAAAAGCTGAAGTGACGTATGATCGTTAGAAACCTATTTCTAATATTATAAAAAGAGCACCTAATAAATGAAAGTAATAACAATTTAGTCTTAACGACCTGAAAACAAAATATTAGGCCAACTGTTAGGGTACCAAAACTTTAGGTAATCACATACGGAATATCTGCATCGCCATCGAGTTAAACAGTAAGCTACAAAATAAAAACAACACTGATAATCTTTATGTGAATGAGATTTGTTTTAAATATTTAATTTGGTTATAATATTTTTTGTACTTGATTCTGCAGAGAGATTATTGTTTGTAGTTTTAGTTTTTTTTGTCAAGATTTTTACATATTCATGGTCCGCCATTGCCAGCGGCTACTAGAGAGCTAAAATAAGAAATATAGAATACATAAGCTCCTAAGGGAAAACGCTCCATGAAATACACGACCAACAACTTAATTTATCAGTCCTTTAATTACCATCATCTATTGGGGGAGAACCTGTTAGTAACTGTGAGAGCAGAGTTGTATGTGACTATTTTGAGTTGTGCAGAGTAACATATAGTCTGTGCCTGTTTCCCCTTATACTATATAACAAATATGCACCAACATATGAAAAAAAAACCATTAGTATCTGAACTGTAAATGATACAAACGGAACCGTCTCCAAATGCTTGTCAAAAATTAACATTAATGGAAAATTCTCTTGTAAAATAGCTTTGTTCCAGGCTAATCTGCTGTCGATACTAAAGAGTAGGAACAAAGAGTATAATTTAATGTATAGCTATGACAGTAGTGAAATATATTTTTTTTATTTTGTGCGAAGATGGTGATAAGTGTGGAATCTACGGTAAATTGACTGTCATTCATATTCATCTCGGATGATATAGTCTGACAATTAGAAGAGGGGTCCCGAGATGTGTGTTAAGGTTAGTTCATAATCACATTTGTTTCACGTCTTTGGCTCTTTCATTTTAAAGACACACCTGTTAATTAACTAGAAAGCCACAATGAAAAATAAAAGGTTTTTCTTTAATGTGGCTTTTACGGCTCGTTTGCATGAAGACAATTAGACATAGTAGAAGATAAATGGTAAGAAATGGAAAGGAATTTGGAGGAACAATCTCGCCATTTGGTTAGAGTTATGGCCGGTGCTAGCTTTCTAGGGAATGCTGCTCCTGAATTTTAAGTGCTCGCTTGCGAGACCCGGTAAGAAGAGAGAAAGTGACGTGCAGGCTGCATTATCCATTTCCACCAAGACGGTTTCTGCGACGTTACCAAGTCTCCGTTGCATAAACTACACATTTCACAAGAAAATGATAAACTTCTCACATATAGAACATATTTACATGTTACGCTAACAGATGGCAATACTTTACTTCCTCTACTAGTGTAGCTCTCAAGGCGGAAGACGCTGACATTTAAAACTGTGCCACTAGGCGGACGAACTATTACCTCGGGATATTCCGACCTAAGAATCCACACGATAACAAAAAAGAAAAAGGTTTACATGTACGTTTATGACAGAAGTGTAACTTACATGTGATAATAATAAAAACGGTTGCGGATACCATCTCTATCTGCAGTTAAAGCCGAAAACTTTTCGGAACTATGGCATGTCCGTTATGCGATAAAAGTTTGAAGAATAATGCTAAGCTATTATTAATAGGTAATACCTAGATGAATCCAATAACTTTTAATGCAATTCCAGGTAAAAATTCGCTTATCTCGTATCTACGATTTGATAACAAATTTTATAGGACATTTTCGTAGTATTAAGTGCAGTATCTTCCTGTGTTTTGTAGTGATTAATCTGGCTTTCACTTTATAATGCATCCCTTGGATTAAATTTAAAACAATAAGGTTTTATGTCGTAGAGTTCGTTATACTACAGGAATATGTAGGATTTTTCCGTGTTTATTCTTCTTTAATTCGTCGTTTAGCTACTGGCACTATTTATGATCTGATAAATGTCATAGTCGCCTAAGTATAATAAAATGAAAGTTGGATACTTTATATAGTCGAAAGCACTTTTAATTATATCCAATTGCCAACATAAAAGCCACATCAATTACAAATAGGACTTCTTTGATTTATGAAAGCTCTCCTTAACTGTGCTCGCTGAAAGGATTTGCATGTATAAGCCATTTGTATATGTATAAATATTTCTTCTGCATTATAGAATCGTATAACTCTTCATGAATATCGCTTTGTGGTGGCGAATATAATTTGTTGAGTAGTTACTCCTGCTTGATTAACAAGCTAATTAGTCACGCACACTCATAGATACCCGTTGCTAGGGCAATTCAACATTCTCCCCAAGAATAATCAAGATTGAATTAACCAAGGAAGCTCAAATTAAAGGATACTAAAATATATATGATAATTGTAGGATATCATATCTGTTATCCTACAAATGCTGAACTTGCCTGTGATTTCAACAACAAACCAGGCGTAGAATAATCTTTCTCTATAATGAAAATGTACGCCGGCTTCAGAATTCCTGCGTGAGAGGGAACGTCGCTAGGTGAACCGTAAAGGAAGCCATTTAGAGATAATTGCAACAATATATCTCAAAAAACGGGCGTAGAATGTTGGAATAAATCTGGGCTGATGTTGGCAAATTAGTACGTAATTCGGATAATGAATAAAAACTGCCAAGGCTCGACAATATTTTAAATAAAATAATAACCACCGAGGTTAATACGCGAATATATTAAGGATTACAGAATTCCATTTCTCTTTGTTGGAACCAGAGGGAAACAGGAGAACTGAAGTCACAGTCACAAAAAATTCATAGAAATATATGAAGTTTTATCTGTTGCCTCTGGACTTTCTTTTATTGACTTAAATGTTTCCCTTACTTTCTACTAGCTTAAAGACAAAACAGAAAATAGTTTTTAATCTCGTAAAACTCTTTACCATATGGTTTCAACAGATGTTCTATCTGTGTGCCTGCAACTACTATATTTTCTCGCGAACACGATACGGGATCGGATTTTTGAAATTTAAGGCAGTGATATATAGATGTAAATTCTCTATTAGATAGGTATTTTTTTAAAATTGACATTTTCAACACTTACTTTTTTTGCTGATAGCTTTACGCCTCGGCGACATCGAGGTCAATAGAGGCGGGAAAGGACTGGTGACAAGGAATGGGAAGGGATTCTGCCACGGCCTTTTGAAGGAAGCATCCCAGCATTCACCTGGAGTGAATGTGTAAACCATGAAAAACCCAAATGTGGATGCCCCGACGAGGATTCAAACCCGCGTCCTCCTAAACGCCAGAATGTTAACCGCTGACCCACTACGCTCGATGCCTTGTTTCTGGAATTAATAGGGAAAAAGATACATGCCACATGGCTTAAAAGGGTGGGAGGGGGGGGGGGAGGAGGGGGGTAATGTTGCTACCTTAACGATTTTGTAGCTAGATCTATTGAATTTTTAAGTTGAAGAGTGATATTCTTAAACATTTTATTGCAAAAAAATATTTGGTGATATTTAGTGATATTCAATCCTGGAAAGTTTCGAAATATATACTCGCTTCCTTTCAACTTAAATGCTTGGCAGAAAATGTGTATTTTGAGTGCGGGAAATACTCTTGCCAGGGCAAAGACAACAATCTTGCGTCAGAACTCGGATTTGATGACGAAAATTTTTCTTCCTCAGTAGAGGGGATTTTCAGTACAACGAACACTGTTAAAAACAAATTGAGAAATAGGATGCTGTAAATACTCTTAATAGCGTTCTGTTGATAAGGAATCAGTTAACAATTGTGGGAAAAAAAACCGCCACAGTTACTAGTTTCCGGCTGATGTGATTACAACTAAGACACGATCCATCTCATCCTTCCACATCTACAAGTTATGCAACTCCAAGGATAGACCTAGATGATGAAGAAGAAATATCAATTGAGGAAGTTGATGTAGATTTTTAATACAATGTAATGTTGAATTTAATGATTTGCTAACTACATATGATGATGATGATGACTAATTATTAAAATATCTTTATATTACTTACTTTACCATTTTCCTTTATTTTATTTAGCTATTTGTAGCGAATCTTTTAGTTATAAATATCCAGAAATCTAGTGAGTTTTTAGACCAGGTCTAGCGACTTTTATTTTCGTATGATAGCAACACTGAGGCGGGGGGGTGGGGGGGAAAGTGCCGATGCAGAAGGCACGTCAGTCTATGTGGGGGGTGGGGTGGGGTGGGGGGGTTAAAGAGAAGCCAAAATGGTGCAACGTAGTTTATGAACGCTAGCTTAATAGTTAGGTGCAGAGGTGGGCAAAGTGACTCACTAAAAAGAGCGGCGCTCATATGATTACTCTATGAAAAGAATTAGTTCTTTTCAAAGGTTCACCAGTTCACTAGCTCAATTTAAACAAAAAGAGCTGTTATATCCATTTTGAGTGTAGTATCTGTTCGTTTTATTTACATTTAGACTGATTTTTTAGGTTAATCTCACATCGGTTATTTTCATTTATTTTTGAATTTATTGTGAAACATTTTTATTTCTTAGATACTACCGGATTACTTACACGCGGTAAAGCCCTTTCAAAGCGTCAATGAAATATTGTTCGGATTGCTGGAAATATTTGAGTGATAGTTTGAAGATAGTTAGTTTTACATTAATTTATTAACAGACTCAAAGTACAATCAATTTTAAAGAGCTTCTTGCTTTAAATGTAATGAAGGTTACTGTTCACAAATAAAATTTTACTTATGTTGTCATTAAGCACCCTACTTCTTTTTCAGTGCAAATTTGTCCAGCTTTTGAAAATAATCTTTCACAAGGCACGCTTGTAGTTGGATTACACAAATAGAAGCAGAAAGAGAAGCGGAGTGGGACGTCATATTCGAAAGAACTACCTCCCCATTGGCACTGCTCCGCGCTGTGCTGAGCGCTGGAATCAGAGAAAGTCGCGAACGTACTAGCTCTTTCCGTGCTGAGCACTGGAATCGGAGAACGTCGTGAACGAACTAGCTCTTCTCGATTTTCGGATTTCTTATTTTTTTAGAGCGGAGTGGATAAACAATGAACGGCGTGGAACTAAAAACAAACATGAGTCGGGCGAGAGAGGCAAAGCCGAAACCGACTTATCGTTGGCGCACACTCGATTGAAGTTAAGTTCAATCGAGACCGACACCCCACCGTCATTACGGCTTCGAAGAAGAACTACCGTTAGCTTTTAGTGAGCGACTCTCACTTGCTCTTTCAAAAGCACTGTTCTAAAGAACTGGTTCACTCGCGAACGACCCATCTCTAGTTAAATGGCAGTTTCTAGTAGAATGCTAGGGCTGGGATGGTCCGATATTTGTGGCTTAAAAACCACACTTAAAAGTTACCACGATATTTTTTGTGGACTTTAATATCAATATCATTAGAGGAGGACAACATCATTGGATGGGGGAGAGGATTTATGGAATTAAACGGAAAGGAATTCAGCCACGGCCTTTTGAATGAACTTTATCTCCATTCGCTGGAGTGAAACCATAGAAAACAAAATCTGGATGGCCGGAGGGAGATATGAACCCACATCCTTCCGAGTCCTAGGTTCGCACGCAACGGAAAAACACTTATTATACAGGGTGTTAAAAAGTGTAAAATATTTTAAGGGGTTACAGGTAGTTTGCATCAAAATAAGACAAAAATGTCTACTAAATATTTCTTCGCAAACGGAAACCCTCGGAGTTAATAACATGTCTGAAATGTGAAGCCCGTGACAGATTCAAAGATTGCGTCATTCCCTACGCCGAAGGGCTGAGGCGTGCATTGCCGTAGACGGGCAACACGGTGCGGATCTATTATTAACTCCGAAATAAAGCTTTAGCGACCAAATGTTTATTATACATTTTCTCCTATTTTGATGCATACTGTCACCTCTCAAAAACATTTTACATTTTTTTAACACAATGTATAGGGCTACTATTGTTAAACGGAGGGGGGGGGGGGAGGGGTGACACATATTTTCGGCAACTGGTTAATAAGTATACGGAGAAGACAAGGGGAAAACCACTAATTCTTTCCTCAGAATACCCCTTGAAAATTTCTTTTGTGTACTGGGTGACGACGTCCGATGACGAATCTGACGTGGTACAAATAAGAAGTTGGATAATTACTCCTATGTCAAGAATGTCTGAAGAGGTAATACGATGACAGTGGGGTGTCGTATTTAGGGGAGGTCCACTTTCCCCTCGTCTCGCCGTCATATCGAGTTACTTTTTTCCTAGTTAATTACGTTGTCTCGTTAGCAGCAGGCGAGACTCCGGTCGACGGTAAACACGGACTTGCAAGAAGTTGAAGTGGCTCGTGTTGGTTGAGCGAGCTCTCCACAACTCTGCTGTTTGATCTGAGGGGAGAGAGAGTTCGTGTACGCAATATGAGACGCCGCCAAGTGCTCCCGCTACCGACGCATGCGATCGGTCAAAACTGACAATAAAACTCCATATTCAATGTAACGCGTACAATACTGCAGCACTACAAAATTTGTCATTTAGGGATTCGTCAGAACTTCGAAACGGTACTGATATGATGTCTTTGTGTTTCTTTCTACCACTCTTTTCAATATCATTACTAGCAATTGTACTGAAACAAAATTTCTTTGTGGTAAAGTTACTACCGAGCGTGGTGGGTGAGCGGTAGAGCCCTGGCCTCGCATTCGGAAGGACGTGGGTTTGAATCCCCATTCAGGCATCCAGATTTGTATTTTCCATGGTTTCCCCAAATCACTATAGGTGAATGCCGGGATGCTTCCTTCAAAAGGCCATGGACGAATTCCTTCCCGTTCTAGTCCTCGACCTTACCGATTCTAATGAACTCGTCGTCGACGAGGCGTAAATCCATAAGCAAACAAAAAAAGGTATTATTACTGTAGATGCCATTAGCATTGCTCCAGCCATAGGCTGTTATCACATCCGGGAGAAATTAAACATGTCTTAACCATTAAGTGTCACTGAATGTGTATATTGTGATTGAATTAATTGCATACGTTTCTAAATAATTGTATTAATGTATGTAAATTAAAATTAAAAATTAAGATTCGTAAATCGCAAAAGAAGACGGGGGATGAATTTAACACTCAAATTATATAAGATAAGAAAAGAAATAAAACAAGCGGTAATTAGATGACCAAGTGAACTGCCACCAGAGTGTGTTCTCCATCCCATTTAAATTAATAATAATAATAAATTAATTTATTGTATCGTAGGATTTCACAGTCTGTAGTGTGTGTAGTCTCTGAATAGTAGAATAAGTTAGTATCGATAAGTAGTGTTAAGATCTTTGGTTACTGCGATTGTAAACAGCAGAGAATCGTGCGTGAATTGTTGTAAGCGGACGCCTTTGTGTCTGAGGCTTCGCACTATGGAGATAGTTAAAAGATTGTAATGTGTGTCTGCAATCACGTCAAACTGTGATGTTAAACATAGTGAAATATTGGTTTTGGCATTGGAAGCAGTTGTATAATAAATCGAGTGTTTTTTCAGAACAGTGATTATCAATCTTTCGTAACAATGGTTTCTGCCATTTTTGGATAATTTAAATTAATTAATAGTGTTCTATCTTCAAAATTAAACGAGCAGCATCTTAAATTTGTTCGAGCTGAAATGAGCCTTCTCATACGTAACACGCTGCAATTTACTGTAGAGTGGAAATGGTAATACACAGTCTGAGCTGAACTGGTTATTTTAGTCCGTTAATAATCAACTCAAATTAGGAAAGTTCAAAATATGACTGTAGTGAGTATGTATTCTGTGTTGTGGATGAGAAATTAAATTACGATCCATGTGCGCCTACTGTTTCGAAAGTCATCGAAGAATATACCAAGTTAAACGATCCCATCCGTTAGACATATTTGCATCAACAATATCATACATCCTCGCTCAATATGTGATGCGGGGAAACTTTGGCCTCAATCTAGGCTTTTGGTTTAGGTTATTGTGAACATGAATTATGCACCACGGCCTCTAGTATCCTGCTGCCTAAACCGATGATATATTTTCTATCTAAACCAACATCTGAGAGGCAGAATACCGTAATAAATGCTGAAATATAACCACATAGACTAACAACTACCACGAAGAAGAGTCAGAGGATGGAATGAAATCGTTGCGAAACACTAGTTGTAACACGAAATATGAAGATTGTGTGTATATTCTGGAGTAAAAAACATCAAATATAGAGCTAAAAGTTGTACAAATTAATCACTTTAAACCCATTCCACCCAGTCCTTCACAACCTCAATTGCATTCAGTGATCCTCTTCTTTGCAGAAGATAGGCACATAGAACAATGGAGTATATGTTTCATGGTTTGGTCTTCGCCAATTTGGCACTTAATTTTGATAACGTTAATATAACTCCATTTCACGAGATTACCCTTAGACCTGCCCACTCCTGACGTTGCAATACTCCGAATGATGCGTTGGCAAGCTCTCTGCATCTGCCAGTGGTTCAGAGATGTTGGGTACCTTGGTTTTATGCAACTGCACTTTTGCTTTTTCAGATGACCCAATCACTTGTCAGGAAGCTTTGTCTAGACTTCAGTATCTGTTCTGATAGTACATGGCCAGGCAGTGAGTGAGCTACATTTTTTCTCTAATATTAAGATGATTATAATTATAATTTAATTTAATTGCTAAGGAGCACAGGCTCAGGTGGCAATTTCCCTACATCCCCATCTTCCCCCTATCTTGCACCCACCTATATTTACCCTCTACAAATATTATCTTTAAATTCCTTCAACGTTTTAAGTAAATTATTCATCATTTCTCTTGGTAACTCATTCCAATCCCTGACACCCTTATCTAAAAAAGAGAATCATCCCACACCCTTGTGCCTGAAATCGAGTGCCAGCTTGTGGTCTTCGTCATCTTTTCCGTTCCATGCACTACTTATTAAGGAGAGAGACAGAGAGAGAGAGAGAGAGAGAGAGAGAGAGAGAGGAAGAGAAATTTGGCATTATCCAAATGTATGTGGAAGCACGTTGGTTATACATATTTCGATTCAATATCGAATGCATACCCCAAGCTTTTCTCAGTTTCAGATTCCAGTGAACGCGTGATTTACCAAACAATTACGGTAAATCCCAGCAATGAATATACACAACTTCAAAAACTTCACATTCAAGATATTCCATGCTATGTCACATCTCTAAACCTTCCATCAATCGGTAATTGAGGTTACTACCGATATCACTGCGGTAGCAATGTAAGATCGAAAATGATATTTTTATGTGGTAGATGACATTGCCCGGCAAGGTGAGTGCTTATTAATTCTTTCAGGAAAACCGGCATTTAAGGGAGATCCATGGCTGAGATTACAGACGAGTAGATGGATGATATATATATTGTATACTGAAACATTGTCGACTCTCTGTGTGAATGTTCCAGGGACAATATCCGACGAAACGATTACCGAACTTGTAACTGTTTGCAAGCCTGCATCTAACCTTATGAGAGGGTGATTATTTTCAGCGAATCTGTATGACAGGTTTCAGCAAAGATGATAACCTCCTCGCGACTTCGAAGGGGATTTTTTAGGTTCTAACAGACTCCGCAAGCACCAGTTCATGAACGGTTACATATCTCCAAAGGGTGTCTGATCACACCTTATTGAGGGTGTTGAAGGGGCTCTAATTACAACCATATAGTCTGCAGTGGGTCCAAATCTCGCTTAACCATGGTGCTCGGGAGTCAGAGATCATATTCATTGCTGTGTTATTGCGTCTTTCATTTTTATAACCCAGGCTTCTGCTCCCATGCGTCAGATTGGGGTCATAGAACGCTATTTGTTAATATTTCTCTAAGAATTCGGTCTTTCGTGTCAGATTATTTGGACTCTGACAGAACATAATTGCGTGATGCACACTCGTTCTGACCTCCTTTGCAATAAACCACTTCTTAAATAGCTAAATTTGTACTTCTTAAATAGGTAAATCTTTACATATTTTTTTAAAATGATCTGTCCATGAATCTTTACATAATCATTCCAGTCTCATTCTGAGTTGTCATCACTTTTCTTTTGCTCGTCTCGATATTGATTTTTATGTTCCCTCGTTCATCTGTTGGTTTGGTCATATGGCGTATCACGCCCTTGAGAGAATAACTTTCGGAAATAGTTTCAGCATGTGGATCACGGGTTTTATCTTTCCATTAGGATGACGTAAGCTGGCTCTGGTTTTTGAAGGCATGGTAATCCTGATTTTAACAATTCACGGCGAATGTATCCAACCTTGTACATCAAGTGATACTATATAATTAATCGCGTATGAACGAAGGTTTGAGAGGTAAGGTAATTGCTGTATTGGTAGCAGCAAGAAATCAAGATTCAAAGCTATAAGGCAACTTTCACTAGTCGAGAATTATATGACCCAACAGCTTAACCTTTTCTTTGGGGCCCTTTTCAGCCGACTTAACTTAAAGGGAGGGAAGGGGGATGGAAGTCGGCCGTGGCCTTTGAAAGGAACTATCCTGGAATTCCCCGGGAGTGATTGCGGAAAACCACGGAAAACCGCAGTAAGGCTAAAAAATTAATATCTTGCACCGGCACCAACCATTAACACGCTCCAGGTTTCCATGAATCATTCATTTATTTCATTTTATTCCATGTGAATAATTAATTAAATGGAGATTTAACTGGTTTGGTAATGTATTTTTCGTTAAAATTTTATTTGCATTAACCAAATTTTTTATATTTCGAGTAAGTGCGAATTTCAGGAATAGTCACAAAAGGAACAAGAGCTAACTAAAAGAAATGTTGTTAAAAAATATTGCATTTGACCGCATGTGACAAAATTACACTAATGCGAATCAGGGAAAAGGCGGGGGGACTGGTTTAAAAAGATATTAAAACGTTGCCAAAATTTAAAAAAAGTAAATATCTGAGTCTTAAGGCTCATGTAAGTAAGAAAGATATATCACTTCTCTACGTTTGTCCTATTCATTATTTTTTTATGATTGCTTACAGGCAGAAAGTGTCAAGTTTTACTCTACACGATGACTGAAGTTTTGATCGTACAACCTTCATCAATCTATTTTTGTAAGTTCTTTCTATTGCAGTTTTTGACTTAGCTGTTTTTCTCAGTTATATTCGTGTAGATACAATTCCTTAGTAGCATATTTTTTGGATTTGTTTGACCTCGGCAACAATTTAACAGGCGAAAACGTATATCTTAAATAGCTTTAAGACATATGCGCTTAAGCTATTTAAGATATGCGTTTTCGCTTTTGTAATGTTAATTACAATCTTACTAAAATCTACCGTAGTTTAACTAATCATTGTTAATAGTATTGGATAAATTTATTAAATTATTAATTAAATTAGAAGGTAGCAAATTGATTTTTTTTACTTATTGCTTTACGCCTCGTCAATGACTGAGGTCATTTGAGGAGGGATGAGACTGGTGACAAGGAACGGGAAGGAATTCGGCCATCGCATTTTTGAAGGAAGCATCTCGGCATTCACCTGGAATGATTTGGTGAAACCATGGAAAACCCAAATCTGGATACCCGGACGGGGATTCGAACTCGCGTCCTCCCGAATGCGAGGCCAGAACGAGCAAATTGAACTCAGTTCTGTCTAAACTGGTACAATATGTAAGTACTTACATACGTAATACGTCTTAATGATTACAACAGGATAGCAATTTTATTTGGCGTCAAAATATTGTTTACAGAGATTAAAATGCCGTAGAAAATGCCATGTAATGATTTATTATAGCTAGCTCTTTTCAGCTTGCATGCGAAAGTAGTGTTTTCTTTTGGTACCTGACTCTTTAAAGAAATAAAGATGGAAATTCTGGATAAATTTAGTTAATAATGATGATGAATACAACGACATGTAAATGGAAGAGTCATAATCATTGAACTTGATGGCGATTTTTTCGTTCAAAACTTTATATCATGCCACGTTCTATCTATACAACCAACATATTGACTTTTTTCTGATGAAATAGAGAACGCAGAAATAACTCAGTTCAAGAGTAATACAAACGGTAGAAACCTTCCCTGCAGAGCCTCAGTCCCCTGAGAGGCTTAAGTGAAAGTGTTATAAAGTGAAAAAAAGATGTCTCAAAAGTAAAATACGTCTCAGTGGCAAATTCGTTCCCATCTGGCAGTCAGAAATATTTCTTCTCGAATAAGAAGAAGGAATAGTTGAAAACCACTTGCACACTTCCGAAATTTCAAATGTTTTTAAAATTGTCAGAAATTCTAATTGAGCAATTCTGTTTCCCTCAACAGGTTTTCCAGTTCCAATGTCAATGATATTGCTTTCTTAAAACGTAATACTTTCATTTTGTTTTATTAGAATTTTGTTTTATACACATATAATTTATCTCTCCGTATGAAATTATTATTAATATAAACTTTGCTGCAGGCTTATCAATAACAAAACGTCATTACATTGCATTTAAAATTTGAAGGATACAATAAAGTTTCAGATGTCAACATTGTGATACATTTTTATTTTACTTAACTGTTCTAGAGTTAGTTGTTAGTATATACTGTCACTCTTTAATTTCCCAAAACGAATGTTGATCTGGTTGCAGATGATGTTGGAATGGGGAGTTTTTCATGAAGTAAAGGTCAGCTGGATTTTAAACTCCTTCTAGCACCGAGATTGGTGGTGTAACGGTTAGCGTTCTGGCCTCTCATTCGGGAGGACGGCGGTTTGAATCCCCGTCCGGGCATCCAGATTTGGGTTTTGCATGGTTTCCAAAATCACTCCAGGCAAATGCTTCCTTCAAAAGGCCATGCCGAATTCCTTCCCATTCCCTGCCCCCCAACCTTTCTCGTTTCTAAAGACCTCGCTGTTGAGAGACGTTAAGCAGTTTAAAAAAAAAAAAAAAAAAAATCATCGGTAGCTTCCTGATCAACAATTTGAATTACCAGTCACATGACATAACAGACATCACTTCAGCACAGCTTTATCTTCAAACTGAATAATGTTTCTACTGTGGAAGTGTTCTGCTTCTCACACTTCTCTTTTTCTTCTGCAGCACTTCACTTTTTCTTCTGCAGCATTGCTCTTCTCATTTGGTCCCTAACGAAACTGTAATAATTCTTTTTGATTGTACTAAATCATTTTCTAATGGTACTTCCTTAACCCTCTTTCTTCTTACACAAACACTGAATTTTCAATATTCTTCTATAATGGCTTTACGTCTTGTCGACGTCGAGGAAATTTGAGGCGGGAATAGATTGGGAGCAAAGAACTGAAAGGAATTCGGCCATGGCATTTTAAAGGAACCATCTGGCATTTTCTTGGAGTGATTTGGGGAAAACACTTCCTATAATAACAAAGCATAGGTACTCCTATTGCTTCACTCTCCATTGCATGAAACGTCGAAGGTTCACATTTATAAAACGCTCTGTTCAATTTCACCGATAGTCACTTAGCTCATTCCTGAGCGACGCGGTGTTGTCAAATTGAATTTCTCACAACTCTCTTCCCTATATGCTCTAAATATAAAGATTTAATGTCTGGGAAATTGATAAATATTTAATATTCGATGATTTTGTTCCTTTAGAGGAAGATTCCTATTTAATAAAACTATCCTACTTTTGATCTCTCTGTTGCTTTAATCTGTGGCTGCAGAATACTTAAATTAAGTCAGTTATCTCAGTAGTTTTATTACCATCTGCTTAAATTGTGTCTGTCTAGAGCAGTGATAGCCAACCCACGGCCCGGGTAGCCAGATAATTATATACGGCAACATTCAATGGTGATATCAAACAATACAACACTCATTCAAGCTGAATCAGTAGGATGAAAAGTCACAACATAGAGCATGAATCACTCATGTACAATTGGAGAACTTTTTACGAGTAGCCACAACTTCTTTCGACATCAACATTGATGCACTAAGATCCACCTCACAAAGTCAAAAGCATCCTTACGATAATTATATTTTTAATATTTGATCAAATGTGCATATTTCGTTTTAAATGATTTCTTTTCCTTCTTAGAAACTTCAAGGTATTTTTTCCAAGAAAGTAGTGCATGCGGCCCGATAGAAAATTCTATTTTAAAATTTAGTCCGGCTGCTGGATGGTTGGCCACCTATAGTCTAGGGCTATATGGGCAGTCTCCGGCCCCCGCGCCGGTTCCGGCGATCCACCACCTTCAATTCGGCCCGCGAGAGATTCAGTAATTTCAAATAACGCGCAAAAAAATTCTGTATTTATTCAAATCATAAAGACTAAAATCGATAAATAATATTATTAAGCGTACGCAGTGGAACGCCGCAGATTAAGTCGTTAAAAAAAAGGTGTTAATTTGTATCGCCCTTTTTATTCACTACTACCTTTTTCATTCACTACTACCTGCTTATTTCTTACCTACGGCCCGCGACCTGATTAAGTCCAGAAATTAAGCCCTCAGTTAAGCATAGGTTACCCGTACTTGGTCTAGGGCATGGTGTGCTTCAAAATCTTTATTCCGCTTACAACAAATTTTTCTCCGCTTGTTATCCCAATATTTTTCAGGTCATTCAGTAATGTCTCAGGACCACTATTATATAATTTAGAAGGTTATTGTGAACAGACCATTGTGATACACTGATTGTTTCTGCATACAACTTTTTTCTATGTCTTTACTACCTATATAGAGGAAGAAATCAACATCGCAATGATAATTATTAATATTTTTAAAAATCGAGCAATTTCAAAATAATCATGCTCATACAGTTTGATAGGATACTAGGGGACCCACATTATAGTTACAATGCAGGAGTTGGAGGGATTGCAAAGTATGAACATGAACGACATATGTAACAGAGTTGGTGGAACAGGAGGCGAAGGAACAAAATGATTCGAATATATAAGGGATACGTTGGTGATGGGGTCTGCATGTATATTGGGAGAGGAGTTAAGAGAGACTAGAACTAGATTTCAGGCCTAAGAGACAGGAAAAACTATTATTTGTATTTGAGAGAACCAGTGACTGGAGTAAATTAAATAGTTACCTCAAATACTAAAAGAATTTATATAAAAAACTGATGTGGGGAAAAATTAGATGTGCGAGAAAATTGCCACCGGTACATATGACCCATAGAAATTAGTTAACTATAATTAAAGTGATTATTAATTTTTCCCAAGATATGTCGAATATACAATAGTACAGAATGTGAAATAGTCAACTAATGTCGGAAACTGATGCCTGTACAACACAACATAAGTGGAAGGGGTCACCACGCAGGACTAACGTTACAGAGGTCTCCTGTTCCAGCCGGCGTCAGGCATAGGTAGTTATGATGAATGTGTTATATGCATTTACTCGAAGCAATTACTATTGAAATTTTATCACATATTCCTTCATAGAACTTAATAGTAGAACTGGCTATTTGTACTCGTAACTAAACACCATATTATTAAAATAAAAAGAACTAAGTTTCATGACAAAAACTGGAGATGTTTTGCCTGAAGGATAACCCTGACCACGTCTTCCCTGTTTCTGATGACGTGTAGGTACGCGATCACTGGTCCTTATCAGAACTCCACCAGCACCCATTTAGGTAGACTGTAGCAATACTGTACCCAGAGGTTTTCAAGTGAAACAAATGAACCAGTCGAATGCTATATACAGGACGAAGCTGGTATTCTCCCAGTGCAGTTAAATCTCTGGAGATTTAGTGGCTGGTGATTGAACCTGACAGCACGACTGGAGGTGGGCTGAACTTTTTATGAGGCCGCTAGTACGAGGTCTTTGAGGTTAGCTCTGCGGTTATTGGGATAAGCGAGAAATCTCTAAGCACATTACCGCCAGCGGGTGAAATTCGTAAAGAGCTTCGTGAACATTCACTTATTGCATAGATGTTATAGCTTATTTCCACCCAAAATCAATTATTATATTGAGACCTAATGTTGCATCGACAAATGGACTCGCCAAAAATTACTTTACTTGTCAGTGCTTATAGAGTCATAGAAAAAGTTATCAGTAAATCTAATGTGTGAGTGAGACTTTCCCGGCGTTCTGATGCAATATAATCCTGTCGGCTGTCCAGCCGGATAGTGTTGTATAGTCTAGTTGGTGGCAAGCAGCTTGCGAATGCTAGAAGAGACCTTACACCTCATGAAGACAGCTCAACTAGCTGTCGAAACGTTGTGTTTATACAATACCATCCGGCTGGACACCCGAGAGAATATATTGCAGTAAATCTAATATTAATCATAAGCTATGAAATTTATTAAATATCAATCCTTCCTTCTTTAAATAAATACTATAGTGTCCAACACCAAATTAGACGATTCAGCGACACAGTAACCAAATAATGTTTCAAATAAGAAACAACTTCAACCCAGAATACACAATTCTCAGACTATATATTCGGGATTTATTTACAGAACATTTACATTTATACAGCCTCCCTTTCTCTGTTCATCTGTTTTAGGTATTATTATAAATGAGAACCCTGTAAAAAAATCTCCACAGTTTACGAATAGGAGAATCTGATTTTTTTTTGTAGAGAATTCCGTGTACAAGTTGTGGATTAATTGAAAATTTAAAAGAAAAATACTTTTTAAACAGAGTTGATAATTTATTTCGTGAAACGATATTAAACAAAGGATTGACAAGTAGCTGGGTTGTATACTTGAAGATACAGGATTGGTTAACTTGCTAACAGGAAGTACATTGAAGGTAAGAACTAAATAAGAGTTAAACAATTCAGCTATTGATATGGTCGATTCTATGAAATATTTGGGAGTAACATTACAAAGGAACATGAAATGGGACTTACACATCAATTCGTTAGTAGGTAGAGCTAATTCTAGGCTGCGATTCATAGGTCGAATGTTGAAAAATTGTAATGAACAAACAAAGGAGATTATGTACAAATCTTTTGTGCGTCCACATTGGGACTATTGTTGTGCCATTTGGGATCCGTTTCGTAAGGGGTTGATCGAAAGTGTAGAGAAAGTACAGAGAAGAGCCTCTCAATTAGTGATCGCTTGCTACAGTCCTTATGAAAGCGTCACAGAACTGATTAGTAGACTAGGCTGGGAGTCTCTGGTAGATAGACGACGCACGTTTTGTTTAAACTTATTGGTACACATGCGTACTCCCACTTTCACTTACAAGTGTAGTGAAATTTTTCTTCCACCAACCTATTTGAGCCGGAATGACAGCAAAGATAAGATTAGAGAAATAAGGAGCCGCACTGATTCTTATATGAATTCTTTTTATTTCTTGTACCATTAGGGATTGGAATGCAAAACAAAGAGATTAGCTTTGGTGCTGAGCACCCTCTGCCACCCACAATTTTGTGAATTGCAGAGTATATATGTAGATGTAGATGAAATAATGAGTATTATTGGGTTATGAAAGGCTTCTAGTAGCTTATATGAAAAAATTTCTTTGCTTAAAGAGAGAAGAAGTGACATATGCATAGATATTAATGGTATTGATAATTATTAAGTAACACATCAACATTTCAAACATGATTCTATTGCCTTCGATGGTAAAATTGCCGTTAGCAATCTGAGAATATTGTATGGTATAGGTATTGTTGGATAAAGTTGTAAAATATCTTTGGTAACCCATTGATATTTAATTTCTTCTACTACTATAAATTACAGAAAAAGATTTCATCCTGGGAAGATCAAGAAAATATAATTTAAAATTTCTTCAAAAAGTATCATCCAATAAATCCCACAAATTATTTCTGATGGTAGATGCTGTAATGAAGCCCTTGTCTCATGACAATCAGACGTGAGTAACACTCCTGTAGAGAAGTTTCCAAGATCACTGAATTTCGCTGGGAAGTTATAATTGAAACTTTGTATTCGCGTTCTAAGGACTGCGTGCACTTCATCCTATGAGATTTCATATTTTAGCGGTATAAGTGGAGAATGGACGGGTAGGGAAGGAATGAAGCACAAAAATCGCATGACAAAGATGTGTGCGACTATCAGTATTACTAGATATTATTTAATGACGATGGAGCTTTCCCCCTCATCTACATATTAAGCAGTTTTGTTTGTAATTCATATATTTATTTATTTTAACTTACTGCGGAAAACAAAGCAAGATGTCGCGACCGATATAACAGAGGTACAAAGCACCTCTCAGATCCTGTATCTCCATAAAAATCGGAGAATAAAATGATTGGTCAGATGAATGAAGTTTATATAGAGGAAAACCAGTTCCAAAACTGATTATACTCGTACAATTTCCGATAGCAAAGGGAAGGAAGGCTGTGATTCACAGATGTCATTTTAAAGGAAAAAGTGTAGAGAACAGCAGGTTTCATAAGCGAAACTCATCTTTATAAGTAGTCCCACTTGGAAAATGTCTCTCTCTATTAATATCCGAGAGGTAATTTAATTAGTTAATTTTTTCGTGAAATTAAAATTCGAAATTAGATTAACTCACTGACAGGCGGAATACAGGCTACTAACTTTGTGGTTGTCCAGTATCGTCGATGTTTCGTTAGTTTCGCTGTTCGCTATTTGGCCAGTAGGATATGAGAAGTGGACGCGCACAATATGTAATCACCATACTTTCCTCGACAGAACTCCACACTGGGTACTGCATGAGACCATACAGCCGTGCTGATGGCGATCCGTGCCCCTGATTCGAACAATGAACATGTTCGCTTTCGGAGTAGAAAAACTCGATGGACCGGTAGTGCCTTTGGTCCTGTAACTTCATGCAAAATACAAAATAGACACTACACTTAACTCTCACATAACGCAACGATATACACATATACTAATGAGTCAAAACATTATAACTTCTGCACACCACGTGATTGAATGCCGTCAGCTGGCGTTACGGGCACGTCATGTGATAAGGAAATTATGTAAGAGAAACTCTGACGATGCTGGTAATGAATAGCGAAATTCACTGACTTAAGAGACTTTGGAAAAGGGCATATTATTATGGCCGGTGCCTCGGTGCGAGCATCTCTGAAACGGTGATGCTGATCGGCTGTTCGAGTGCTACTATTCTGAACATCTGTGGGAAGTGACTAAAGAACGGTGTAACCACGAGTAGGCGACAAGGTGGTGAACGTCCACGCCTCATCACAGAACAGGGATGTTGGAGTCTTGCGTATTCTGTATGGTAGGGTAACGCACGACCTGTGGCAAATTTGACAGCTGATTACAATACTAGTGCAGGTATAGTGTTTAAGAGCACATCTTTTAGCGCACATTGTCGAACATAGGTTTTCGTAGCAGGTGGCCGCCACGTGTTCCCATGTTAACCTAAAGACACCGTCAATTACGATTGTAGTTAAAACGACGTCACCGAGACTGGATCGCAGATCAATGGATACGTGTCGCGACCGGTCGGATGAATCACGTATCATGTTACATCAGGTCGATGGTTGTGCCCGAATGCGCCGTATTTCAGACAAACGGCTTCTCCAAACATGTACTGGGCTACGAAAGTTCGCAGGTGGAATTACGCCATTTGGGATATTTACCTGGGCTTCGACGGGATCTGTGGTACTGTCAGGAGGCACCATCACAGCTGTGAACTACGTGAAACATATTGCAGACCGCTTGTATCCCTTCATGCTTCATGTCTTCCACACCGGAAATGACATCTTGCAGCAGGATAACTGTAGGTATGACCAGGTCAGAATCGTACTAAACTTGTTTTAGGAGTATGATAGTGATCTGACGTTGATGTCTAGGCCATCAAATTCACCTGTTATAAATAAAATATATCACGTCTGAAATACCACCAGCCCGTAAGGGAATTGCGTGACCTGTGCGTAGTCATCTGGTGTTAGATAGCTGCGGAAACCTACCAAGAATTTCTCGAATCGATGTTAAGCAAAATCGCTGCTGCATTTCGTTCCAGAGATTGACGAACACGCTATTAAGCAGGTGATGGTAATGCTTTTTCTCATAAGGGTATGCGAGTGCAGTAAAACTTTATAATCTCAGCCACGCAGAGGGATGCAATTTGAAATCATTTAGTCAAAATTTCTCGTGTAATTACTATGGAGTGGTAAAATCCACCTAATCTTCTGAGATGGGAATTAGCATAAAACTTTGGCTTCTCAAAAAAATTGTTTCCATTTGTATTGTCTAGAAAATTACTTATATTATGTATGCAAGTTATATCAACAGTGTAGTAACTATTAATGATAAGTAACAAATTATTTCATATGAGAAAAGCTACTTTTACAACTATATAAAAATTGATTAATTTACCCCCTCCCCCTAACATCTTAGTCACCGCAATATTCTTTTCATTTCTTAAATAGCTTATTGAGTTAACAATTTCTATTATACATTCACTAGAAAGATAATATATGCTTAAGACTGTAATATCGTAATAGAATTATTTGTAGAAGAAAACGTTATGTGTATGTTTTTATATTAAATTAAAAGAAACTAGCATCGTTGATGACAATGGAAAAACGTAGATGTAGTTTAGTTTGTTATTGGCCTGTTTTCAGTTCCGAAATTACTGTATTCATTCGTCACATATAACTTCCTTATACCAGGGACGAATTAAGATTTACAATACTCATTGAGTACATCTAAATTAAATTTAGTTTAAGAGTGTTTGCTCAAAAGTGTGTTAAACTTTTATTAACCAACATCGTTTTTTAAACTCAAACACAGAGACGTAAACAAAAAGGGTGTCATCACAATAAAGATTTCGGTTGGTTGATATTTACATCATCCTATCTGGAGCGAAGCTCTTCTAGCGAGAGTGCGCGACTCGTTTGCGTTATGGAACGCTTTTTTTTTTCACTTCCGCTCCATTTGTCTTCTCTGGAAGCATTACATTATCGCTTAAAGCCAACGCGATGGACTATCTTGGCTGCTAGCCAGATTGTTGAAGTCTGTCTGCCCAGAGATTGCCATAATTTCGTATGCTCCCCTGACGTTTCTTTACAGTGAAGAAAAATGAGCATGATTAATGTTGGAGCTTATAATTCCGCAGTGCGTAGGTTATAAGCTAAACTAACGTAAATAATGAGGGTGATATGTCAGGTAAATGACGTATTTTAGGCAGTGGTATGAGAGTTTAATTTTGCAAACAATTAGAAATTTCAATAAAGTATGTTAATTTAACGTGTATTAATTTTGATTCTAAATTAAACTATAGGCAGAATTTTCGGGTTTCAGGGTATTCTTAAATACATAAATTTTTCTAAATGTTTCTGAATAGATTGTAACACCAAAATCTTTACTTAATTTCTATTCATGCAAAGCATTAAGCATCTTACCTCGGCAGTTTTGTTTTGCTGTCTTCAGTCTTTCGACTGGTTTGATGCAATCCTCCATCCCTTCCTATCCTGTGCTAGCCTCTTCAAGCTAGAAGGGACCTGACACCTGCTGATGAAGGCAGAGCTAGCTGTAGAAACGTCTTGTTGATACAACACTATCAAGCTGGATACGCGAGAGGATTTTATTGTATCAGTACACCGGAAAGTCTCCACTCATACATTATACTAGACAGTGATAAAGATTTTAATTTGTGATAAAGCAAACTTTCCCATTTCATAAATTTTCCGAAAAACTCTTTGTGTTGAAATTTTTTAGTGTTGCCCCTCATAACATATTCCGCTCCCTGTCTTCATTACCTTATTAAAACTGCCAACGAATATGTGCCATTTGAGCGTCAAACGGTAGAAACTCAGTCGATTGCGGAGAGTATGGTTCAATTCCTAATTAGAATTTCTTGAACAATTAGCGATTCTTTTGAAGTCACGATGACTGAGTGAGTTACACATTAATAGAATTACTGCAATTTTTGAAATTCAGATTTAAATCTGTGTTTACTCAACCGTGCTATTGAATTTAAACGTTTCCACGGTCGTACATAAGTAATATGCTACTTTTATCCTTTATGATTTACATACAGAGAACTTAATAGTATAAATTTGACTGATGTCAAACAAAATTTGTACCTCCGTTTTAATCGCTGTGATTGAATAAAATAACTTACTTAGCCCAAAATCCAACGTTTGGTTGGTTCTTCACGAATGCGGCATACTAAGTAGTTGTGGCAGAGGTAGGAGGGCCATTTCTTTTCCCCCCGAACCTACAGTTTAACGTTGAATCCAAACCACGTGACCTGGTGGAACTTATACGATCAAACACTACTCACAAAAATTCTTAACCCAACCGGGACCACACTTCAAGCTTTCGAAAGCAAGCGCCTTAACAACTAAGCTACTAGACACCTATTAACACAACTCTGAACTGAAGCAGTAGCAAAATATCGTCAACAAAACATTTACAGAGGAATTATTGAAACTTCAGGCCAGCTATAATTCCGAGATATCAAATATATATGGCAGTCAAATAAGGAGAGATTAGGTTATGTTAAATCATGTCGACTTTCTTCGTCCAAAGTTTTTAGTATTAACTTAGTTTGTGTTTTCTGCAAAATTCGAACAAGGAACGCTAGGGACTTAAACTGAGAAAGGTTAAACGCAACACCAAGATACAAAGAAGTCGCTTTTGGTTACTAGAAGACAGAAGACTATCATTAATATAGAGACCCCATGTGTATAGTTTTTACACAGTGAGAACATAATTAATCATCACCAGTCATGGCATTCTGTGGCTTGCGATATAAAATATACTATGGAATATACCTTCGTAGTGGTACTTAAACTACAGCACTCAGGATTTTTTTATTGTTTTTTTATTGTTCATATATTTTTGTTTATTTTTAATTTTTGACTTTTTTTTTACCTTAATCACTAACGGTTAAGACATGACGAATGTATAAAATGGGGCACGTGATTCCAAGAAGCATTGATGAAATATTTCGAACCTCCACAGTTGTTGATGTCCGCATGATATTTCTCGGGAGAGAGAAAGAATAATTACTTAGTATTTATCCTCGATGAGTCGTAAAATACGTAACACTAAATGTTCAGTGTGTTTCCACCTGAACGGGATTCCCTTAATGCGTACTGCCGGGCATGAAGCGTACCAATCATAGTGCGGCAGATCGCCTTGTGGGTCGTATGTCGCGACGCGTATGCTATCTCCACCACCTGCAGGAGTGGCGCCAGCCGCAGTTATCTGACGCTCAGTAAATTCGGACGTATCTGGCGCGGCGTCCGCTCTAATTGTTATGCGGCGTGCGGTGGCACACCTGCAGCCTGATACCTGCGGCGCTGCCCCTGGCTGGCCGGCAACCAGCGCCGCTCGTCCGCAACAGGCTGACCTGTAACACCACGCGGTAGCACGGCTCGAACTGAATAAACGATTCTTACAGTAATCATTGGAAAAGTAAGCAGTTTGTAATAGTATGTATCAACCAAACATGCTCCCTTCTTCGATTTTCTTATAGTTTTTCTAATATTTTTTTTTATTTTTACATACGGCAAGTCAAAACAATGACTGATAAGAGAATTTTTTAATTACCAGTTTTCAGAATGATGGATATACTGTGAACTATGGAAAGAGAGATATTTTGAGAGAGAAAAGATATTAAGTACGGAAACATTCCAAGACAGCAGAGGAAAGAAATCCGATCTGAAGTGGTCTGAGGAGAGAACGAAGAGAAATAGCGATATGAACAAAAAAAAAAAAAAAAAAAAAAAAAAAGGGGTGTAAAATTGAAATTAGTGCTTGGTCCTAGCAGGCCTAATCGGAAATTGTGTTTGTAGTGCCTAAAAAACATGTATATTAATTTTGGCGTGACGAATGCGTACATGCTTTTTGCTTTGTGACAGATGTCTAAAAATGAATACCTTCATTTTAATAACGAACAGTAATATCACACAAAACACTTACTCGTTTCAGTATGTATGTTGTTCTGCTATGAGGCAGGTCTCATATTTCTGTAGACCAAGACATGTGTTATTGTGCATGTGCAGATGACTGTAAAGGGTTATGTTAAATATATTGCGTTGAAGACTATACGAAGGTGTGGGTGAAATTCTATATTGGCCTATTAAGGCCTATCTTTATAAATACACGCAAAAAGTCTTCCAAGGTTGATTTCCATTTTGTACTAGACCAGACTATGTTATGACGTTTGTAATTGGATTTTAACATACAGAATTAATTTTTATTCTTAGACAAGGCGGCAGTAATCACACGATTAATCATAACCAATACTTAGCGGCCAAGAATTGTTTGGTCCGAGCGTGATGGGGGAGCGGTTTACGCTCTTGCCTCGGATTCGGGAGGACGCCGGTTCAAATCCCCGTCCGGGAATCAAGATTTGGATTTTCCATGGTTTTCCCAAATCACTCGAGGCGAATGCCAGGATGCTTCCTTCAAAAGGCCATGGCCGAATTCCTTCACGTTCCATATCCCCAGTTCTTTCCCTCCTATAATGACCTCGGCCACGACAAGCCGTAAAGCCATAAAAAAATGTTTTGGTCAGTGGGGAATAGGATATTACTCCCGTCGCGTGGAGGAATTCTTTTGATGACTGTAAATGCTTTTTTGCAAAGTATTTGTTGCAGAGAAAACTATAAAATCTAAATTAATGATACTAATCTTAATATACTGTGGAACAAAAAGTCGTTCTGTAGTATAAAGTATAATAAAAATGTAAATTCCTTATGTAAATTTGATATATACTCTGTACCCTCAAAACACGAGATCTCACTGCAAATAATATTCTTATCAGTGGTTCAGATTTCTGCCTGTTTATTGTCTAACAAAATGGAAGTAATTTGTTTAATAGTTCCAACGAACGAAAATAAATTGCCGAATTTCGTAAATTAACTGTGTCACCAAAGCAATTAACGACGTAAAAGGTTATTGCTCAATTTAGAACTGAAAGCGTTCCATGTTCCACCTCATGATAGACGAATTATGTGAGACACTTTCGTTTGTAATGTAAATGAAGTGACAGGTCTCATTTAAGGTTCGAGAAAAGTTGGTGGAAGTATACTGGACAAAGATGCAATCAATGTACCAATGTGTCGCTAATTATAAGACTATTACTTGTAAGTTTTCATTGATAAGTGGCAAAAACAGAGCGTCAATCAATACCAGCTAAGCTTCTCCTCTGAAGAATCAAATCATTTCATTTCGGGTAAATTTGCTACTACCGAGCGGGGCGGTGTAACGGTTAGCGTTCTCGCCTGGCATTCGGGAGGACGGCGGTTCGAATCCCCGTCCGGGCATCCAGATTTGGGTTTTCCATGGTTTCCCCAAATCACTCCAGGCAAATGCCGGGATGCTTCCTTCAAAAGGCCATGGCCGAATTCCTTCCCATTCCTTGCCCCCATCCTTGCCCCCCATCCTTTCCCGTCTCTAAAGACCTCGATGTTAAAAAGAGACGTAAAGCAGTTCAAAAAAAAAAAAAAAATTTTTGCTACTGGCATTTAGTTTCGCCTGGTTTATCGGCATGATTAAAGTTGCAAGTTGTTTTGTTGTCATATGTAGCCAAGTGTTAGGCTAACATTGCATTAAGTTTATCTTAATCAAATAAATTTTTTAATAAACCATTTATCATGGAAATTGTGAATTTTCGAAAAAAAAAAAAAATGATTCCTCATGACCACATGTGTAAAATTTTTCTTTATAATAATCTCAGATATGACTTGAAGTGTTTGGAATGGGCTTCGGGTGTCATGGATACGAAAGATACAGAAGTGCCAGTATTGATGAAAGCAGTAGTAACTGCACTGGGCTGCAAACGGATCATAAAGCTTAGAAAAATCCTCTAGGGAACTATGTCAACATATCAAAACAAACAAAAAAAGGGTGAATTTTTTTTACGAACAAATTGTGGTTACCTGTCTTCAAAGGAAAGATTGTGGTTTATTGCTTTCAGCTTTCTTATCTGGTAACACACCAGAAAAAACAGTTAAAAAGAAGAATGTTTTTGAGGATTAATGAATAGGTACCGTAGAAGAAGACCATTTTTTTTGTTAATTTTGAGTTAATAAATAAAATAATTCAATTTTTTAATAAAGGAATAAAATTTAAGAAATCGGCAATGAAAAGAAAAAGCATATTTAAATTTCGGTATGTATAAATATCTACAATTAGGAATTGTGGTACAATTAGCGGCAAGCAAAAAAGCATAGCTAATGACAATGTATTTATTTTTTCTAAATCGAAGTCCATAAATCAACAAGAGAAATTTTTCTGTAGATACAATCAGAAGTATAGAATTAGACCTGAAAGTGGAAACAAAGAGCGTAGGAAATGGGTAATAACGATGACACTTATAATAAAAATATATTTTTCGCTGCAAAGAGAAAGCTATCTGAAAACATTTTAACCAGCAATGTTTTATTTACTCTCTGCACACCTGAATAAATATAAAACAAGGTCGTTTCATGAATACACTGTATGAAAAATATTGTGCTATCGTTAACTTCCATTCTATTAAGATTGCAAATTCACATAAATATTTCGAAATTATTTTGAATTCCTGAATAAGTGATGTATGGTAGCCTTTCCTCACATAATCTGTATAAAACTTAAAATTAAATAGAACGTCCAATTCCCTCACGAAAGCCAAGCTCTCGTTCTCTAAACCATTTAATTTGCTTTAACTTATGATTATTACCTGTAAATAATTCCAATTTAAGAACCTTCTGTAAATGTAAACGCTCCTTCACATTTTTTAAAAGTTTTTTTTTTTTATTTTATTTTTTTTTTTTATTTTTTATTTTTTTTAACGTTTTATAAGTGGTGTTGTAATACTGCGAAAAGTGGATTTGAAGATTTAATCATTCTTTTATATTTTAAAGATCCATCAAGTTTAATTTATTGTTTCCTCGTGGTCAACATCAACATTAAAACAATCCAAACCGTAGTGTTTGTATCTTTGATGCAGCGTGATCTTTGGTGAGTTAATGTAAAGGAAGAAATTTTTTGCCTTTGATGTAGTGAGATTTTTGGTGCCTCTCTGTTCAGGTAACGAACAGATTATCGTTTATTGCTCCATCCACCACTCACGTAGAATTATAATACATACCGCTTTCAAATTATGAATACCTCATCCAACTGGTTACGTAGTTTTTGCGTGTACCTTAACAAAGGAATCCCTAGAGTTATATAGTGATTCATGAGAGACAAATCTGTAAGTTTTTACCAGTATACCAGTTGATAACTTTAGAAAATTATAAATTAATTGCTGAGAGAAGTAAAATGTGTACGACACTAAACAAAATTTCAAAAAGAAATTCACTGGCTTAGGCAAACAAATTTTTAGATTAGACTGAAAATGTGCGTTGATATAGTGTCACATGATTGAGGGGCATTGAAATAAAAACTGATACTAAAAATTTTATAACCACTATGAGCTGTGTTGGTAGTATTAAAATAAAAGAAGGGAAAAGAAACATTATAAACGTGTTGAAACTTGCGTTAAATTTCATGAATGCAGTTAAATAGCACAACTTTGCTTCATTTGTGGTTTTTACAGACCAATGAATGAGATGCAATTAAACCGTAGGATTTTGCCTCATTGGATGGCTGTATTACGTTGATTTTGGTGCTCAGAAATTATGGCGAATATTGGTACGGAATGGAAACCAGAACCTCGGGGTTTTAGGTTCTCCTATACAGCCTCCGCTTGTTAATTACCAGCAAGATGACACCCCCGAGGCCAGTGGGCGGCATGGAACTTGCCCATTCTGTGCACAGTGGCTGACCCCGACGGAATTACGGGCCGGCCGTCGGCACAGTGTTGAGACGGACGTGAAAGCGACCCCGCGTGATTGATGGTCTATATCATCGCCGGACGCTGGCCAGGGCAAACTAACAGCGACCGGCTGACGCGGGCGGACTCAGCAGAAAAGGAACGACGGGCTGTCCGAGTCAGGACGCCTGTCGAGTGTGGGCAATTCGATAAGCACTTCTGGCACGACCCCTTATATTGACTGCGATTGAAGCTGACACGGCAGAACAAAGCTATATGCCTTCCTAGTCTCTAATTTTAAGATCTAAATATTGTCAATATCCTTGTTCATGCATCTTACTTTCCTGAAATTCGGTTTAAATATTACGTGGTCCTTTATTACGCAAAAGATATCGATAAAAATAAATATGTGAACTGTAACATACGTACGAGTGGTTTGGTAGCTCAGTTATTAAGGCGTCTAACTGAAGATCGAAAAGTCCCCGGTTCGATTCCTTTATTCACCGGGGATATTCACAGGCCATTAACCACCCTTGGCATGGCTTGGCTGTGTAATGTGAAATACGCCAGAACGCTTCCATGGTTCGAATTCCACGTTAAAGTATCGGTCCCTTTAAAAGGTAGTAATACGAGGCTTAGAATGCCCAATCTGCGGGTTGATGGCCACGCTTAGCTTAACACACGTATCGAAAAATGTAGAAGTATTCTGTTAATGGTGAAGGAAAATGCCAACCCGGGTCAGGAACAACGGTGATATATTTTATATTGTGGTATGACACAGAGCCATATTAAAATAATAATGAGTTATCAGGGAAATGCAACAAGGGATGCATTAGTCAGGCTTAGCGTAATATTTCCAAGAGGTGGAAAGGAGTTTTTGCAGGGCAGAGGTTGAGCCTGTTACGATATATGCGTGGACAGTGTGACGAGCGATTTACGTAAAACTCTTTTAGCACTAAGCTGGCGTGACCAATTGCAGATACGTGACAGCGTCAAGACACGCCAAATTAGAAATGCTGTGAATAGTCAAATATAGAGAGAGATACAAACGAATGAAAACGAGGAAGTACGAAAGTTTCCGAAAGAGTCAACCACCCCGTAAAAGGAAAGACGTGTTGAATCTGTGAGTGTTTGGAGGGACGAATGATTTGCCAATAGAGTTTCAGTTTAGAAAATTGTTACTATTTTATGTATAATATTGTCTCATGTCCGCGTATGAGGAGAGCGGCGGGAACCCCTACAACGAAAAAGCCGCCACGGAGTAGAAGCACCGACCCGAACTTTTAAAATGTGGCGAGAGAAGCTCCTCGAGGCCTTTATAGTCTCTCTGGTTCGTTTCTTTACTTGTGCTTGGGTACGAGATCGACCAAAACGCTGACAGCATATCATGCGATCGGTTATGTGTGATAAAGAGTCTTGATTTTGAGTCATAAGGTGACATATAAATTCAGTGTGGTGTCGAAGGTCGCTGACTTCGTACTGCCGACCATACGGTAAAGGAAAAACTTTGCATAAACTCCTAATATGGTGTTTGCACTTCGGACCTTCATTGTTGCCAAAACTAACGCTTTGAGCGGATACGTCCGAGCCATAAGAACCCTCATTCTCCCAAATAGAAACTGAGAAATTAGCCGTGGAATTTGTACAAGTTTGATTCAGTAGCTTCTGTATACGAAGCAGAAGACATAACTTTTGACGAGTGATTTCATTACGTCCTGCTGAAAACTGTAAATTATTATTATGTCAAAAAATAAAATAAAAAAATAAAATTAGAACGGGTTTTTGTCTTCTGTTACTGATTTATTTAATTTTAGTGACAATTTATGTAGGACAAAGGTGTTGTTTGTATTTATAACTATGTTTATTATTAATAAGTTTAAATACACCTTACGTCAGTAGGCCATCTGTCAAAAGAATATATTGTCAGGTTATGACTTTTTATTTCTTTTAATGATTAGTAAATCGTTTCGAGCACACTTTTAAATCCACAATTTAAACAATGATATACATTTTGGTAAATTTAAATAATAATTAATTACCTTTTATTACGGTGGTATACCACACCATTTCAATATGTTACGATTTTCTCAGTTACCCTGTTATCCAAGCTTTGTGCCTACCTAGGAGTAGGTTACTTCTCCAATGCTGCTTTCTTAGGCAATTTAACAGAGGTGGTTTTCCACTGCTTTCCCTAGCAATGGAAATGTGTGTATCTGTTACTGTTTTGTGTGGGTGACTCTGTTGTGTGATGTTCAGTGAAATCCGGTGGCGGCTTATTCAGAGTTACACTTCCAAAAGACATGGAAGGACCGCCAAGCACAGTGGCTCCCTATCACTGACTAATCGCCAGTAACATTGTCGTATGTCCTCAATTCATGAAAAACTGTGGAGATCCAGGACTTTGGCGTACAATATGGTGATTAGGAATTGTGCACCACCATCTTTTCTACCCTATGTAATAATGTAAAGTTCTTTTAATCAATACACAGGTATATATATTTATATATTCAGAGCTTATTACAAAATTGAAATAAATGTGATTTTTTTTTCACAAAGCTATTGCATATTTTGAAGGAAATAACTTAAGTCACGAAACTTGAAATTTTAATTTTATTAATTAACAAATCCATAGACATATAATGTATTTCAGGTAAAGATTAAATGAAAAATAAGTATATGCAAGAAGTTACAAGTCCTTATAGCATAGGTTTTCTTCCTTAGTTTTTGTTTTGTTACTTTTCCTCTTGTGAACATTTCATTGATTGTTACTTTATATCAGCCAATACTTGTTGGCTTTGATCCTCCTTGAGATTACCTTTGCATTTCGATTATATTTTCACTTCGGTCCGCACTAAACGCATTGTTATGAAGGTATCTGAGTGAATGGTCTATGTGTATATATATATATATATATATATATATATATATATAAATAAATTAGAGAGCAGTATGAATTTGGAGAACTTTTAAAAGAAATTTTCGTTCTACTCTTCCATGTGCCTGTACCGTCACATCCAGCCGCTTCTCTTTGCAAGTAATTGCTTCTGTTGCTTTGAACCAGAAAAATGACCACTACCACACCATCCACATATATGTAGTTGAAGGCAACAGAATTTCTTCGTAAATCACGTACCATTCATTCTTTGGTAGATATGTATACTGCTGCATTGCTGGAAATACGGGAGTATTCACACGTAAAGAACGCGCAATATTGTTCCGTGGTATTACCACAGTGCTGCCGATGGTTAGTTTCGTATTTACTTGAAAAATGTATTTCGGTTGAACATCAACTCGGAGTAACTTCGTTAAGTATGAAAGTCACTTTTAATGAGATGAACCCATAATGCAAAACGAATTCTTGCTAACTTCGAGGTGACTATAGGTAATTATGGAAATCACAGTCGCCAGCTGCATTTGGCGCAGAACAGGGGAGAGGGAAATAAATTAAAAAAAAAGCCCAGTGTTGTTGGAGGCCATTTGTTTTCCACAGTTGGTAACTAAATTAAACTTTATTGGCACGCCAGTGCCACTGTTTATCCAGCTTTATTTATTATCCTACGCGTTTCCGCTGTTACATCGAAGTATCATCAGCGAGTAAGCTGATTCTATAGAGTTATTTTTCAAATATTATTTCAAACATTTACTTTGTCGTAAATGCAGTTACTCTTTCACGTTTGACAACTGACCATTCTTGTTTCGTTCACTATGCGATATCGTACACTACCGTGATAGCATACTTTTTTCACGTGAGTGTGAATTTTTTCCGCAATTAATAAGTCTGATCTTGTGACACTGATTTGGTGATATGTTGTTGCTTGAGTATGATTGTATGTGAGACTCAATTAGATTTATTATTTCCAATTTCAGTATATGTATCAATTTATCGAACTTGAACTTTAGTCTGCTGCGTTAGACTGGTTGTATTATCACATGTCTTCACTTTTATGTAGTTCATTTTAATAGTATCGGGTGTAAATTTCTTGCCATTGTGTCTTTCATATTTTTTTTATTGATAATTGTGTTAGAAATTCGTATTGTATTTAAACCATTCAGTAAAAAAAATTTGTTTTCCGAGATTTTTAATATGATTTTATGAGGAGTGGATAGTCTAAATAATTGAGATGAATATTTCTTAATATCTTTTTGAAATGGTGACTTTTCGGAAGTTCAGATTATTTTTTATTATACTTGTTTTGTAAGTTTGATACTCTGAGCAGTAATAAGCCTATGCGATTTGTATAGATTTATTTATTTATCGTTTGATACATAACAAGATATACAAAAGATGAGGACATATGAGCATATCACAAACATGCACAGTTTTGTATATCTAGATCTAATATTTTTATCCAATCAACTACGCTGGTCGATTAAATACAGGTATATTAAGAATTTATTTGCCTCTGAGTGAATCATGTCTCTTGAGAATCATTTATTTTCTTTCCTTGTAAACAAGTGTTGATGCGTTTACGTTCTGTTGAGTAATGCGAAAAAAACAAACTCCGTGAATTTATTTTATCAGCGTTCATCTAACTTTAGTCAGACACTGGTTACCTTAAAGTGAAACCACTCAGTTCAAAGAATCACAATGCAGTAGCGACAGTGCTATCTCAACAAAGATTCTGAGAAACGGGGACGGGCCGTTCCATTCGTCGAGAGGGAAGGCTTGTTGTTGGCTCGTCTGTGAGAGCAGCCAAGGCTGTTGTTAGCCAAAGACTTTAAACGTGAGGCAGTGTGGAGAAGACAATGTCCAGCCTGAGGGATGCCCGCGGACAATAGCTTGTCAGCCATCAGCCGTCGCCTGAATAATAGCAGACTCGACGAGGTGCCGCTATTCAGCTCCGCAGTCTCCGGCACGGCACATAAAACTCGTCGCCTCGTAACACGAATTTCTCCACATTGCGACACTCATCTCAATCATTATTTTATGTACCATTTCTAAATGGTGTTTTTTTGTGATCAGTCATTTATCTTCGTTCATACCTCATCGACAAGTGAGGTACCATTTTGCAGATTAAGGTCTCCGCTTTGGTAGCATCATAGATTAAAAAAAAGCAATTTTTCTGAATTCGGCGCTTAGAGCTCAAATTATTAACTATCAAGGTCACGCGTAGTGTTGCAAAAAAGTTTTTTTCTGACTTGGAAAAAACTATGAAAAAAAAAAAACTTCTTTTTCTGGGACACTTTTTTTCATAACTACTAAATCTCAAATTTGTAAGGCATTTATCATTTAATATGACTGTTTTAGAGTTTATACTAAGTACTTATCTTAATTTTTTAAATCTACTATATTTTTCTGGTTCAGTAAAAAAAACGAAAATATTGGCAACATTGACTAAAGTTTTCTTTTACGAACGGAGACTTCCCGAAGAGACTAGGTTGCGCGAGAAGGAATCCCCGTTCCTCTTAGTTTGGATTGATAATAGCTATTTGAACAAGTGCTGCTAGCCCTACCAATTTATCTGTAGACCTACGGATCTTTTCAAAAAATTAGGAATTTTAAATTTATCTTCTGTTTTTTGCCTCTTTTTATTACTTACTGCGCTTTCCTTAGATTTAAATTGAAACTTAAAAGACCGTAATACAGAACTATCGGCGCAGTCTGTATGCACAGTGTGTACTTTGCTCACAGTTTAAAATTGCAATCTCAAATTCTGTTGCGTACAATACAAGAACAACCAGTAAAAGTAAATGTCACTATTTCTGAAGTTATGGATCTAGAGGAGACAGAAGAAGAAACAGAAAATTCCGATACCGACTGAACTAGTGTTGGTAGTGCCGATACTAGAGAATATGGTACTGACATAGAGGTTGAATAAAATTATGTCACCTATATAGATACATTTATGAATCATTATTTAAGACATTATATTATTCATTAAGATTTAAAACACATGTAAAAAGTTCCGTAAATAAAAGTATAATTTATTAAATATATTGATTTCTGAAAAAAAACAAATTTAGAAAAAAAGGGGCTAGGTTTTTTCATGTTTTTTTCACAAAGCTGATTTTTTTTTCAATTTGCAACAGTAATCACGCGTATGAGATAGTTCAGAGTCAAGTTGGTAGACTTTGCTGCCGTCTATAAGGATTGATCGCATTACCGATAGATAGAACCACATATCACAGAGATAACTGTGAGTGTTTTGAACAGTAAGGAGCTTACTGGATATTTTTTTCTGTTAAGGAAACATTGGTGTTTTGTAAACATTTTAGTCGCGAAATTTTTGCAGAGGAACCACCGCATTACTGCTGTATAACAGCACCACTTATCAAAGAGAGAGTTTGATATACGGTGAGTGTTTTTTTCATCTCAGTTGTATTCCGCTGAGGTCTGTGACAGATTAGCGTCCGTAAATGTACGGCTGCGGTATAGCATACATCAGGTGATATCAGAAAGGTATTGGTACAAATGAGACGGTTGTTCTTTTTGCGACTAAAAAACACCAACCTCGCTGTTCATATTTTATTTGCAAAATTTTCGCTCAGGTCAACTAATCAATATTAATTGTAGTCGATATCACGCTCCGCTGGTAATTTCCCTGAACACCAACTTAATCAAGATGAAAATATTTTAAACCATTTGAAGTGAACTGAGCAACCTGTTCCTCTAGTCTCTGAACTTATTGCCAATAATGAAAAGTTCGCACACACATAATTATCCTAGAAGTCAAGTACTAGTTTATGGTCAATGTGCTCTCTACATTTCCCCTTAAGGGAGCGTCCATAAACCACGTTGCTCCATATTTTCCTCCTGTGAACACCTCCTCTCCCCTAAGTAGCCCGACGTGCCTTTTGCCTCTACGCCCCCCCCCGCCCCCCGCGTGGAACGTAGTTTTTTTTTCGTATTGATTCCAGAACACATTTTGTACTGTTTTTTCTTGTCAGACTATCGTAAATTACATACGGAGATAGTTAAATGACACAAATAAATATTCGCCTGCTGTTGTGTGTTCTGTACTTTATTTTAACTGTGACAAATAATATGAATAAGAAGCTACGTGGCCTGCCTTCGAAATCCTCCCCCCCCCCTTTTCTACGTAGCTCAGCGTAGCTTTCCAGCCAACCCCTCCTCCCCCTAGACGGATCCACGTAGTTTATGGACGCTCCCTTATTACTACGGATATAAAGCTGTGAGCTGCCATTTGCACGTGTTTCCTTCGTCCATGCATTACCCAAAAACGTTGGATAGTTTGAAAGCTTAGCTTCTAACTTATAAAATACGGCATCTCTGATGACTCTAAGTGTACAGTGGACGGAGTATTAAATGATAAGCTGATAGACTCCAAAGATCACAACGTCAAAGATGAACACGCCTTTCACAATCTGAACAGTTAGGCGCCAAAGATCACTATATCAAACATAATTATCCATTTGTTTGGATCCTGTTTTTAGTGTTGTTGACTAGGTAACTTTCGTTATTTATCAACATGGCACTCACGAAGGAAATTTAAAATATTAAAAAGTAATTCGGGTGCGGACAATAGTAATGAAGTGAGAGAAATAGCAGTAGCGGAGGAAATATAAATACTTAAAAATTAAATCAAGCTTGTCTAATGCAGGCTCTATTTCAGGATATTTTGATTTATGTCAACTTCGGCGAAGAGGCTAGGAAAGTGTAGTTGCTCTTCTTTTATGGAAAAATATGTATTACACACACTGAACACTTTTCACATCCCCTTAATACCTTCCAGTTACTCCAAACGCAGCTCCTTTACCACATCACTCCAGCTACCATTTACTACTTCGACAATTCCTACACTTGATGCTGTTATGTGATTCTCGTACTGTCGTACCTTTAAGCAGGGACTTGATGAAGGTTGTGGTCCAATTGCCACTATAATAATAAGAAGAAAAAGATGAAGAATGTAGTCAATATATGATAATTGCCATCGGAGCAAGCGCTACATTGTAATTAAATTAACAGTTCTTTTATATCTTTCCCTCTTTCTTACTCATAACTTTACTGGGTAATTTATTACAATCCTTGATTCCCTTAGCTACATAAAAACATTTAGACACTGCCTTATCCCTGATAATGTATGCTATCTTGTGGTCATGGTCATATTTCCTCTTCCATGCACTTACTCTTAATTCTTCCATCATTATGACCCAATAAATTCCTTCTAGACTCGGAGCATTTTCCTCACACTACTCCACGGTATTTCTTGGAAGATAGGAGGAGATTGAAGAGAAAGAATTACTGTTTTTCTAAAAAAAAAAAGTATTTGCATTTTATATGTTAATTTAAATGTTGCCCTCCAAAAAGCTAGTCACTGTCATTTCGTCTCTTTTGACGTCACGTCTTAGTGTACATTTAAATCATGACTAATTTCAACAGCTTATAAAGACGTTGTGTCTATAGCAGCAAATGATTTTTAACCTCCAAAGTGATCATTACTTTATCCATGGACATTTAAATTTATCACAGAGAATATAAGTAGTTTACAGATCATTGTAAAACATTAAGTAAAAACTTTAGTCAAGCGGCATTCACAAAAATACATTGAAGATTGTATAGCCAAATAACTGTGACCCGCCGTGAAAGGTTTAGGCACTTTTGTCGCATATTTACCTTGTTTGGAACGTAAATAAACGATTCGATTGGTGCTTTAATTGCTGTGTTTACACACTGAAGTACTACACACCACTTTTAAATTGCGGAAGTCATTTAATCGAGAAAATAAGCAAACTACTGCTTTGTTTACAATGACTCGTAATGAGAAGTGACGTCACAAGAGACGAAATGACATTGTCTGGCGTTTTGGTGCCAATATTTAAATTAACAAATAAAATGCACGTACTTATCAAGTAAAACAATAATTCTTTCTCTTTACTCTCCTCCTATTTTCCAATAAATACCGCGGAGTAGAATGAGGAGAATGCTGGGAGGCTACAAGGAATTTAGTGGGTCATTAGGTGCCGAAAAATAATAATGGAAGAATTAAGAGCAAGTGCATGGAAGCGGAAAGATGACCATGACCACAGGATAGCACTCGTTATCAGGGATATGGCAGTAAGTAAATGTTTTTATGTAGCTACATTTTCCGTTTTTTTTCAGCATATATATTTTATTTTGTTATAGTAGATGCACAGCTAAAATATTGACTACTTTCATAAAATTAACCAAGTACCCTGTTGCTGGATGATTTTCTGGGCTATACAGCAGGTAAACCGGAAATCTATAGCGTTATGTATTTTACAATATAATTAGATCAAAGAATGGATACAAATCTGCAGTAAATTACTACTATTACAAACCAGATTTATTGTTTCCATACAAGCATGAAGATTTAAAATTTTCGTAATGTTACGAAAAATCATTGGATATAAGCTGTTTCAAAACTGAACAAAGAAAACTTTAACCAGATTCTAGATTTGCATCTGTTAGTCTCAAGGTACAGTGCAGATTAATTTTGTTATCATATCTTTATCTGATGAACACATGTCAGTATCGTGTTAGAAACATATGTTGTTTCAGCCAGCAGTTAACCCTTAAAAGAGTCGGCTAAAATGTGAACTGAAAATTTCAAGAAATCAGTTACTAGGAGTATTTATGGGACGTAGAAACATTATAATTATCACTATCAGTTCAAAATGGTTTCCTTACAATGTCATATAAATGATTCTATACTTGTGCAAACCATACGGAGCAATGAACATTATGGATGTGGAAAATATATCACAGCTTAGAACAAACCTCTTTTCAGGACATCCACTTCGGATCTACAATACATTAAATCCATATTTTTTTACTCAGAAATTACTCTAACATTAACTGCAACAAGCAATAATTTAACTGCTTAAATAAAACAGTATAACATATCAAATTAGGTTTTACAGGTGGCTATTACAGTTTGATAAAACGATTACAACGAGGCTGTGGAAGCCAGGGAATTTTAACAACAGCGATGCATGAGACAGCGTGCTGCACATTCCGACCGCAGGGTTGGTAATTAAAAAATATTTATTTTTTCGTACCGGCTGCTGCAAGTAGAGAGATTAAATTTATTGTAAAGTTCAATCTGCGCCACAAGTGTACATATGTATATAATTCAGTACCGGCGAATGACGAATGCTGTGTATTAGTCATAAAATCAAAAATTATAAATTCGCTTCATTAGTCATGACACATATATTTGTTATTGTTATTATTTGAGGTACTTGGTGGTGTGATTATTTTTGTACAGTGGTTAGCTCTCGTTTAAACACCATCGGCAATCAAAACTATTAGTGTAAAAATAATTTAAGTAGAAATTTAGGATGCTGGGGAGAATAAACTTTTTATTTATTAAGAGAGACTTTCCCAACTACAGAGATATTACTCCAACATAATAATAAACACTCGGATCACAGAACTTGACTTTATCTTCTCAAATTATTTCTCCAGATATTTCGGTCTTGTGTATCTTCCTCTTCTGCACCAAATCTTCTCGTTTCTGTTTAACACTTTGGAGCTAGATAAACATAGGCCGTCCTCTTTTCCTCCTTCCTTTAACTTCCAATTCCTGCACAAGTTTTGGTATTCTAGTATCTTCCATCCTTCTTAATTGAACATACTGTTCCAATTTTTTCGTTCTATAACTTCATACATGTATTCTTTTACTTACATTAGACTTATTATTTCGGTATTCCTTACTTTTTTCCTTGAGATTTTTACTGATCCTCTCCAGAAATCCATTTCTAATGCTTTCAACTTCTTAATATGTTTTTGGTTGATTGTCCAGGTTTCTGATCCATGTAAGACTATACTTTCCAATAATGACTTAAATATAATTATTTTTGTTCTGTTCATAACATTCTTGCTCCATAGAAGCGAATTTAGCATCCGATTGCTTTCCGGCCATCAGTACTTCTTTTATTAGTTTCCACGTTTGATTGCCATGTCTTTATAGAATTAAACGGAAATAGCAAAAATTATTTACCTTTATAATTTGCCTTCCATAAATGAATAATTCATTCAGATATATTTTGCTTTTTGATAGTTAATCTTAAAGACCCATTTCTTATATTACATCCATAGTTGATTCCATATGTGATTTGCTTCCTTACCATACACAAAAGTAGCAGTGGTGTTACTTTTAAATTAGAAGCAAGCCCTTAATGTTTTTTGGATGCGTCGTGTGTCTTCAAATCGACTTGTTATTTGACAGGGAAATACTTCTCTTCCATTTGAAAAGAAATATTATCACGTGTTTTGGGTATTCGAATCATAATGCGTGGAATAAACGCAACCTCATCCTAGCCGGACCCACTGAATACATTTTTGATAACAATAAAGTTGAGGCGATTTTAGAGGCATAGAAGTGAGTTTTTGGGGTCAAAGGTCATGGCCGAGAGATGTGATCCAGCAGAATTTGAAGAATTTTTGTTGAGTTATGGACTTGGAAGTAAGGCATTGTTGTCCGGGAGACCCCGAGGGGTAATCCGGCCGCCGGTTAAGAGAGTTTGGATTTGCAACGCATGTACCTCTTCTGTTAGAGCTACCCTAACCTAAGCTGGTCATCCTATCAGGTATAGGGGACCTACAGTTTTACGTGGAATCCGAACTACGGAGCGTCCTGGCGTACTTCACACGACAAAGCAAAATTTTTCAAGAGTTGAAGGTCAGTTTTTAAAGCAGTAAAAATTCCAGCCGTGACCGGAAGTCGAACCAAGGACCTCCGGTTCACCAGTCACGCGCCTATACCAACTGACCCTCTACCAGGAAGTATTAAAGAAAAGCAGATATGATCTATCTATGTAGAAGATCATAATCTATTAGAAAACAATAGCGTAAAAATGGCTCACACAAACAACTTACTGATATCTACTGAATACTTTTTGGCAACTGTTAAAATAATCGCGTGAACTGAACTGAAAACTTTGTCATCAGACATATTTACTTTAAACAAAGTGGGAATAATATAAGTCTTATCAAAACAGATAGATTTTTGTGTTAATAATGCTTCCTTAATAAAAATAAGAAACAAAATTTTTGTCTCGGTGTTGTCAATGACGCTTACTGTTGAGTGATGAATCAGTTCGATGGCTGCCGATCTGAACCTACCCACATTCGAATCTGAGACCTATAAAAAGCTACGTAAGCCCACTAACCTCTGCAATCACGGGAATGACTCATAATTGTTCTGAGTATTTCTGTCTTTGTTGTCAACTCTGGGATTTTATGTTGGTGGATTTGTTTCAGTTTGCACAATGAACCATTTGCTCCCGTTCTGAACATCTTCCTGGTATTTAATCGTAAGGAAATCGCTTCACATTTGAGAAATTAATTACTTTAGAGCGAACTAGGTGAGAAGTTTTTTTTAACGTAATTTTTCAGATTTTCTCATGATCGTAATTTTTTCCCGTAGGATTAGATGATTTTTTTTTTTTTAAATGTATCTTTGAATGGATGGAAAAAATACATCCAATAAGGCGAGGATCATAATCCTTAACGGCAAAATATTAATTAAGACAAAGAAACTACTTTTTTTTTTTTTTTTTTTTTTTTTTTTTTTTTTTTTTAATAAACGTTTCTCGGGAAACAAACCGAGTGATGTTGTTATTAATGCACAATATTTCGGCGACTTTATACTCCGTCGCCATCTTCAGGTGCAGTTGCAAGTCTTGAAGTCTGCCTTGAAGTCAGCCTTGAGCGTGTTGTTTGTAAACTGGCATGGCAACGACAGATGTTGTTATGTTGCCTAGCAGCATCTCAGATGTCATTAGGCGCCCGCGGAACACAAAAAGCAGAGCGTTGGTGATGAGCAGCCTCAATTACAGGAATCCATGCATCACTTATCTGGAATCCACAATCCCTGTTTACCAAATCAGACGCGAGGCGAATTTCAAATGCTTCTTTAATGACGCTGTCCCAGAAGCCTCTCGCATGTGTCAACACCTTAGTCGCTTCGAAATCGAAACCATGTCCTTCTGTCAAACTATGTTCCGCCACTGCTGATTTATCTTTTTGCCCCAGGCGAACATGTCGGGCGTGTTCCAAACAACGTTGTTGTACGCACCGTATGGTCTGACCGATGTATTTCTTTCCACATTCACACGGGATGCAGTAAACACCGGGTGTACGCAGGGCAAGGTCATCTTTTGGAGAGCGCAAAATGTTTCTCAATTTTGGTGGTGGCAGAAAAATGGTCTTAATGCCATTTCTTGCCAGGACTCTTCCGACCCTAGATGTTGTGGCGCCAGAGTACGGCAAGAAGGCTAATTTATCGTGTGGACCATTATCGTGTTTATTAGGCCTACGATTCATTTCCCGGAATGCCAACTGTATCTGACGTTCGTTGTATCCATTCTTTCTGAAGGTATCACGGAGATGTTTTAACTCACTAGGAAGGCTGTCTTTATCACATATTGCCCGCGCTCTGTGGACAAGAGTAGTTAGTACTGTATTGCGCTGTGCAGGGTGATGATAACTGTGCGCGTTTAGGTAAAGGTCTGTATGCGTTGGCTTCCTATACACCGTGTGTCCCAAAGTTCCATCAGATTTCTTTATAATCAGAATGTCCAAAAAGGGCATTAATAACAACATCACTCGGTTTGTTTCCCGAGAAACGTTTATAAATAAACAACGCCGAGAAAGATTACATTCATTTATAAAGAAATTACTGTTTACGTCGAAATTGTTCAAAATGATATCCGCCTAAAGCGACAAAACTACGTTGTTCCATTTTTGTCTCCTGTAAACCCCCCCCCTTTTCCCCATGCAGCCCGACGTGGCTTTTGCCTCCCCCCCCCCCTACTTTTCCCTCGCGTTGTGCGTAGCTTTTTCCTATTGATTCCAGAAAACATTTTGTACTGTTTTCTCTTGTCAGACTATCGTAAATTACATACAGAGATAATTAAATGTCGAAAATAGATATTCACATGCTGTTGTGTGTTCTGTACCTTATTTTAACTGTGACAAATAATATTAATGAAAAGCTACGTTGCTTGGCTCTGAATTCCTCCCACGTAGCCCAGCGTAGCTTTCCATCCAACCTTTCCGCCTCCTAGATCGAGCCACGTAGTTTATGGACGCTTTCAGAGTGCTGAATTCGTTAGTTGTTTCCGTCAGCATATTCGGTTAAGGTCTATTGTCCAGCTGATTACCAAGATTATTATTATTATTTTTTGTAACTGCTTAACGTCTCTTAACAGCGAGGTCTTTAGAGACCGGAAAGGATGGGGGACAAGGAATGGGAAGGAATTCGGCCATTGACTTTTGAAGAAACCATCCCGGCATTTGCCTGTAGTGATTTTGGAAACCATGGAAACCCCAAATCTGGATGTCCGGACTGGGATTCGAACCGCCGTCCTCCAGAATGCGAGGCCAGAACGCTAACCGTTACACCACCATACTCGGTGATTACCAAGAAATATTCAGTTCACGGGTAAGTGTTTATTTATCATGACGCTTCAGGCAGATTGAAAGTCGTGAATCATGGCTCGCCGATTATATTTTTCCATCTGCTAATCATTATCACTATTCTCCCCTAAGGTAGATTTTCAGTTGGCTACTCTCGTACGACTAGGTAAATATTAGTGTGGCGGTATCCTGCTGGTTTCCACATGTACTGGATGGATGATGTGATGCCATCTCTCTGCGAAATCTGTTACTATTTTGTGTGTGTGATAAGTGTATTTTGGTTTGTGAAATGTGTATAAGGCGCACATTGGGGACCGTCCCAGTATTTGCCTTGATGTTATCGGAAAAACCATTCTAAAACAGCCATCAGGACGGCAGATACGCGAAGATCAGGACGCGATCCTTGACTCGTTATACTTCCCTGAACCAGTGCTGAGGCGGCTCTACGCGCGGTAATACAATAGTGGGTCTTCACCCACTAAAAGAAGGAAAATACTTTTAAAAATATATTTTTCCTAAAAAAAGGTAATAACTCTAAGAAATGTTGAGAAAATTACGTCGGAACAAATTTTCTTCCTCCGCAACATTGAAATTATACCAGAAACAATTTTCTTATTATAATTTATAATGGTGATATTGAGATAGTCTCCTTCAGTTTGCAACATCCCGTATAAGATTTATTATTTTATGAAATGTTCTGTTGTTTTATAAGTATTTATCCAAGCTGTTTGTTGGTATCATGCTCCTTTCTTATCTTTTGAGACAAAGTGCAAAAAAGAATTGTGAAGACCGAAAGCTTCATTACGCTGTACGTAAACCAAAATACTGCTCAATCTCGCCGTGGATACAAGATATTTGTCCAAGATTATAAACAGTGATGTATTGTTCCTACTCCCTTGTAGTGCCCCCTGTTTCGGCGTCAGAGAAATGTTAATTTTGGCTTTTAAAACGCACTCAGGCCTTAAATAAATGCAAATTCCTGGTGCTACTCGACGGCTATTATGACGTAATTTATGGTTAGCAGCGCGGACTCTAAATATATGCAGATCCCGCTGCAGCTCCTGACAACGGGCCCGTAATAAATTCTGCTGATCCGCCACTGACAGACTCCGTTTCTCTCCGCTGACGTCCTGGCTGAAATATGGACGCGACACAATGCCAGAAAGGACATTCGCTGCGAAAATACCTGTTCTGTCACTCGCATTGCTATCATTTTACAATTCCGGAACCGCCATTCCCGTCAAAATGTGCTGTTTTATCTATCACCCCATAGCCCCTACAGTCGTACTGTACTTTGTCGTGTATCACATTCCGCTCTGCTCTTTACGCCGACGAATTTCTGGTACATTTTACTGGGTACCAAACCATACTGTTTTCCAAACTTTTTTAGTAGCATTAAAATATCTGATTAATGCGTGAACTAATGCCAGATAACTTTATTTGTGCCTTTTGTGACGTATATACTGTCTGAAAAGAATGTAAAGCATCCAAAAGGGGGAGGAGGGAGGAAATGAAATGACTCTTTAAGGGTCGAGAGGGTATGTGATGTTATCTCAGTGATTACAAAAAAAATACGCAGTTCTGCCCAGGTCAGCGCCAAAGCCGCCGACGATGGTAATCCGAGGAAATACAGAACCACGATTAATCGCTGAACAAAATGCGATGCCATTCATTGTGTTCAGTGATTCTGCACTACCTCGGATGACCATCGTAGGCTAGTATGGTGGTGGCCTGGGGAGTGGTCCCATTCCACTATTATTTCCGAGAGCCACAGCGGTGGTGTGGAGAGCCATTGAATATACCTTCAGATCGCGACTTGAAGTGACTGAGGGAACTATGATCCGCCACTCTTCTGCGTCCTCATGTGATATCACTCATGCCACAGTATCATGGTGTCCGTGAGTTGTTCAGGTATTTTCGTGGCCAGCAAGATCCACAGATCTGTCCCAGATAGAACATATGTGGGACCATCACGGACGTCAAGTCAGTCCCATTGCCCGTATCCAGGATTTCAGGGACCATTTACATCAGTTGTGGGCCAGCTTGCCTCAGGAGAGGATACAACGGCTTTATGATACCCTTCCAAACCAAATCAGTACATGCATACAGGTCAGAGGTTGTACAATATCAAATTGATAAGTGCCAAGTTATATGAAAATTTGACTCGATTTCGTAATAACTGAAGTAACATCACATCTGTCAACCCGTTTCTACCGCCCCTTCTGCGTGATTTATTTATTTTTATTTTTTTGTTTGGTCATGCAGTGTAGACTGTATAAGATGTCTGTAAAATTGTGTTTATTTTGTGTATAGATGGTTCCTCCACAGGAGTAATTTGTCATCTTAGCACGACAACTGTATAGTGCCACCACAAATGTCGCGAATCACTGTCTACTGGGTGGCATAAAAATTTTGGTACAGTTGCATTGTAGTGGAGGACACACAACTGTAGTTAAAACATTTTTTGTTTTTTCTTGTTTTTTTTTGTTTGTTTTTTCATGTTTTTTTTTGTTTGTTTTTTCATGTTTTGTTGTGTTTTTTTGTTTTGTTTTTGTTTTTGTGTGTGTGTGTTTGGTGTTTTTTTGGGGGGGCTGGGGGCAGTTTCTATGTTTTCTGTCGCCACCGCTTCCAGCATCTCAATGTCCACAACTTCCTTCGGATCTATAAAAAAATGTTTCGCATTTCTAATACCGAATAATTTTGAGCCACTTAATTAATAGTTTATTGCCTCCCAGTAATTTTGTCTCAACGCATTGAAATGTTATGTATATTGGCGATGAGGCGTGGAAAGCAATTTGTGGAAGAATTAAGAATGGGGCGTGGAAGGGGAAAGACCAGAAGCTGGCACTCAAATTTAGGCGAAAGGGTGTGGGAAAATTTTCAATCGTTATAGGGAAGTCAGGTATTGGCATTATTTACCAAGGCAGGTGACGAATAATTTGGGGGGAAAAAACGCTGAAAGAATGTAAAAATATAATCTGTAAAGGTAAATAGTAGACGGGTACAAGAAAGGAAAAATTGATGTTTAGAGAAACTGCACAAGAGCATGCTTTCTGTAGCAAATACATTAAGTTACATGTGATAAAAAGTGCGAAGTGTTGTCAGCAAAGTATTAATGTTAGTTTCATATTGTCAGAAACAGTTTCAAGCAAGAAATATAGCAGAAATTTTGAAATTAATGTTCCATAGTTGTTCGTAGCAGAGTTTCTGAATTATTTTCAATCAAAACGTGCAGAATAATGAGGGGACATAATGTTAAGCATACTTCTACAAATCCTTGCACACATATTATATTCGTTTGCCTCAGGTCGCTGTTGTATCAAAATTGTTTCAACGATTTGATACCTGGTTAGCTGATGGGAGCCCTGGTGGTAGATGAAGTCTTCAAAATAAAGACTTGGCCGGCAGGAAATTATATATTCTGGACTTCAGTTCTCCATCAGTTTGTGTTATTTCTTAGCTGAAACCTCCTATGGATTGAAGGAATTCGGCACTGTTGATTGTACTTATGAATCTGAAACGTCATGTTTTTGAAGACGTTTGGATTAAGTTTGCTAGAGACACAATGGGCTACAAAATTGCTTTGCTTGCAGCACTCGCAGCAAATTCAGTGATTTACTCTCATTTCGCTTAGAGCCAAAAGAAAAATTGTTGCAATTCCCAGTTTACATACCGCATAAAGTAGCACGTAACAGCGAATCGAGGTCAAGCTAGTTTAATAATGTTTCTACACTGTTCCTGATTTGGCACAATATAGCCGATTGTACCATTCTGCAGTGTTTATGCAGTTCATCAGTAAACCGCCGCGAAAGCACCAGTCTTGGTGAATCATGAAAAATTAGGAAAACATGGGCGCAGACTTGGTAGCACGCATTGTCAACCACCGTAGTCCCACAGCCTCATGGGAAATGCAGCGTTCGCTAAAGGAGAAAAACTCAGCGGCGCACTAAACCTCGTTTTCCAGCCTTTTCCCGCGCCGCATCCCCAGAAGAAATCCGCGCATATAAACCTTTTTATTTTTCTCTCCGCGATTTTTTTCTTTTTTTTTTACATGCAAAATGGAACGCGTAAATGTTTTGAAATTTCATTCGCTGTGCGTCAACAGTAGAGCTGTAGGTTGGAAAATCACGAGAAGGAAAAAAAGGGTGAGAAAGAAGGGCTCTCCGAATCGAGATGAAATTGCAGATAACTGTGGGACCCGTATACTTGTAGCGAAGAAAGGAAACTTAAAAGTCGCGCGACCTGTCCAGAAATGTGCAGTCACTTAACAGTTTGAACGTAGGTCGTGTTGAAGTGTAACTCTCACAAACATACGATGTGTGTTAAAAAGTAATGCGAATTTTTTTTTTTTTTTTTTGAAAGTATTTTATTTATTCGTCTACGCAAATGTTATCCCCGTCAAAATAGTCCCCACTAGATATTATACACTTCAACCAGCGCTTCTTCCAATCCCCGAAACACTTGTGGAACTCGATCTTTGGGATAGCTTTTAGTTCATTCAGAGATGTGCTTTAAACCTCACCAATGCTGGTAAAACGACGACCCTTTAATGTTCTCTTTATTTTTGGGATCATGTCTGGCGAATATAGAGACTGGGGCATCATTAAAGTGATGTTTTTTTTTCTTCAAAATTTCACGAATAAGAAACGATGTGTGAGCAGGTGCATTATCGTGAGGCAAAAACAATGAATTGTTTTGACACAAATCCGGGCGTTTTCTTCGGTCTGCTTCACAGCGTTGAACTTAAAGGTAGTATAAATTATTGATGGTTTGATTTTGTGTCAATTATTAATACAAATGAAAAATTGCCGACTGTATCAAAACACGTGTTATCCTTTTAACATCTGACAAGAGACTAAACATCCAATATAGATAAAAATGTATAGATACTTGTAAGACATGTTTGCCAACACAACAACGAAAAAATCATGCCAATTGGATTAATATAACCCGGGAAATTGGAAAACTCCCTTTAACTTTTGAACACACCTCGTTCAAATAATTAATAAACGTTGAGGGTACTTGCATCGGAATCAAACATACACAAGTATTATCACATGTAGTGTTAGTAGTGCTCGTGGTTTAATGTTAAACATGGTATACAGTTTTTACATCTAAATTTTCAGATACACCTCCAGTATGAGGCACTTGTTTAAATCTTTCATTAAATATAATAAGATATTATGACTAAAAGAAAACTATGCCAACAGTCGATTGCAGGCATTGACTGGCAATTTTTTTAGGCTTTTAACTATATCATATCTCTTCAAAAGTAAAGGCACTGGCAGTACTAACTCTGACACTCTTGCTTCGGTTGCTTCCTGGAACATACAACTAACCATCTGGTGGAAGCCTGATGTAAGTTTGCATACCAAGCAGATTGTAATAAAAAACAAGCGATGTCACAATAGGGTGACAGGATGGGCAAAATGACAATGGTCCCCTGCTGGAGGAAGCCCCCGATGATGATCCGGAGGGGACTCCAGATTAAGATCAGCCCATTGTTGCCTGTCACCTGTGGCCATCCGGGGCAATAGTAGTGCTAAAAACAGGGTCCCATCCGATGAATTTGCCATGGGCCCCAACCATTATAGTTACCCTCTGTTAGAAAAAAAACCTTCACTTTTGCCTAATCTAGCTGTACAGAAATTATTGTTTGCACCAGTATTGTACAGAAAACGTTTACAAACAAGATAACTCCGTTAGCAATAAGGATTTACGTGAAATTCCATATTTGTTAATTTATTCTACAATTTTTGACTTAAAAAACTTAATTTCAGGGCATGCCTAAAATTTTCATTTCATCCGTCTGATAGCTATGTTGCGTCCAGTATTAATAAACTCGTATCAACATAAATGATAAGTTTAGTTACAGCGACAACTTCTTTAGTTACAGGAAACATTTATACAATATGCTCAATACTTTGATACTGATTGTACCGTGAGTGTTACCTGTCTTTGTAAAGAACCACACAGTGTAAGATTTCCTTCATCGTCACTGTAGCGTATAAGATCACTCGTGGATTTAAAACACCATTTCTTGTTATAATGGCTTTCCCGGGCTTCGACATTTCTTTTTTTTATGGCTTCGCGCCTCGTCGACGTCAATGTCATTACAGGTGAGGAAGGACTGGAGTCAAGAAAACGGAAGGACTTGTGGTATGGCCTTTTGGAGGAACCATCCCGGCATTTGCCTGGATTTATTTTTCAAACTATGGAAAACCCAAATCTGGATGGCCGGATGGGAAGTCGAACCCGCTTCCTCTTGAAAGCGGGGCCAGAGCGTTACCGCTCTACCACAACGTTCGGACTTTTTTCCATAGAAAATGTAAAAAAGCCATGGCCTATTTATTATTATTTCTAATCGGTCACCAGGATGCTGGATACATTTATACTAAGATTTCGGGAAGTAACAAGGAAATCACCGAAAATCGCAGCACAAATCAAGGTATGAATAACTGAGTAGCTACACAGATCTAGCGGATGACCAATAACCAATTATTGTTATTAATATAGATTTATTGTAATGTTATTACATTTCTAAAGTGAAAAGTTCTTTAGTAAAAGCGAAAACTTTCTCGCACACACAGTAACTTCTTAGCTAAGTAATAATAATTATTATTATTTCGTATGATATTATTGACCGGGGTAGCCCCAACGGTTTGGTCGCCTTTTATCACAGTTTTGATTTTCTGTGCATGCGCCTTTGCCGGGGCTAACTTAAGACGATAATACTACCGGTTGTAGGGTACCTACAGTTTAACGTGGAATGCGAGCCAGGAAAACATTCTTTCGTACTTCACATTACACGGCAAGCTGTTCCAGAGATGGAGGTCCGCATTAAGGGATTCGGAAAATCCCTGGCGAGACAGGGATTCAAACCAACGACCATTCGATCTCCAACCATACGCCGTAACCACTAAGCTACCAGGCCCCCTTACTCCTTTACGTAGCTGGATAAAATGTAACAATGTTCGAGCACACTGTAAAAGCACCTGCATATTGTAAGGTGACAGAGTCCCTCACACTTTAATTTTTGTTAAAAGTTAATTAAATATTAGTCTTGCTTGTGTTGTGTATACAAATGTGTTAAATTGTTATGAAAAAAATGATAAAGATAAACGTATATTAAAGTGCCAGAATATCTATGGACAATGATTATCTGTGATAATGTATATCTTTGGACAAAAAGAAAATATGGTGAGGGTATGGATGAGAATATAAAATATATCTGGCAAGTCGTTGAATAAAAGGAATGTAAGAAGTGTGTTTTGACCCTTGTGAATATAAATGAAAAGTGTTTTCGAGTGTTACTTCAAAGAATTCGTTGTCTAGATATTTATAATTATTTGTTTCTGAACTGTGAATGGAAATAATCTGCCGGCTTCTGCAGCTTAGATTACGGCTTGAAGACGGGCAGATTACATATACCTAAACCTAAATACAGGAAGAGGGGACCTTACAATATTCACAATTATCTCTTTTTGGTTCGGAAATTCTCGATTGGCTTCCCAAAATTTACTCTAACGTAGTTCTTGCATTTCATGGACTGTTGTCGATATTTAATACCAAATTTGCACCTAATTAGCAGGTTAGATTTCGACGCGGCAACACGGAAAGAAATATTTCTGTAAATTATTCCAGTACGGACAAGACTAGGTCAATAATCGGTTGAGAAATATCAGCGAATTATCTAAACGTGAAACCGAGCGTGGTGGGTGAGTGGCAACGCTCTGGCCTCGAATTCGGATGAAAGCGGGGTTTGAATCCCCGACCGGTCACGCTGATTTGGATTTTTCACGGTTTCCCAAAATCACTCCAGGCAAATTCTGGTAGGCTTCCTTCAATAGACCATGGTCGAATTCCTTCCCGTTCTCTGTCTCCAGTTCTTTGCCGTCTCTAATGACCTCGACGGCGATGAGGCATAAAGCCATAAGCAATAAAAAGAAGATAAACATGAACCTATTCGCTGATACTTTTCACTGTCACAATGATTTTGTGTTCGTAGCAGTCTAATGAAACGCACTAGCTTCAATGTTTAGACGTGACTGAGGCACGAAAGCAGCAGTCGAGCGAAGCCTAACAGTATTAATTATTTACTGCTCGAATAACATAGCATGAATGAATGAGTAGTCTGTTATTAGAGCCATTGTTTCACCTCCATCCACCCCTTCATCCTAATTCCGACGTTCGTTTCTTCCTATGGTACACAAGCGAGGACAATATCAGGTAAAACTTGTGTGGAATTAGGAATTTCCTACTTAACTCACTTCGTGGGCTGGGCTCATAGTATACGTAGCACAAACATGATAGAGTTAGTCCAGCTTTTTTTTTTTTCTTATGGCTTTCTCTCGTCGACGTCGAGGTTATTAGAGGCGGGAAAGGACTGGGTATAGGGAAAGGTAGGGAATTCGGCTATAGCCTTTTGAAGTCAGCATCCTGACATTTGCTTGAAGGGAACTTCGTAAGCCATGGAAAACCTAAATCTCGGATGCCCGGATGGCGATTCGAACCAGCGTCCTCCCGAATGTGAGGCCAGAGTGCTACCGACCACCCACCACGCTCGGTGTACAGCTTTCACACGGTAATATTTATAAAGGCGACTGTATTAAGACTATCCAATTCAATACACATATAAAAATGTTACGCACAGGAAGTGTAATCATTTTTTTTTTTACTTATTGCTTTACGCCTCATCGACGGCTAAGGTCATTAGAGGCGAGATGGGACTGGGGATAAGAAACTGGAAGGAATTCGGTCATGGCCTTTTTGAAGGAAACATCCCGGCATTCGCCTGGAGTGATTTGGGAAAATCATGGAAAATCCAAATCTGGATGCCCGGACGGGGATTCGAACCTGCGTCCTCCCGAATGCGAGGCCAGAACGTTGAACGTTAACCGTTCACCCGCCACGCTCGGTAAAGTGTAATCATCCTTACCTGTCTGTGACCCGTGTAGTTGTGGTTTTGAGTGTTTAATGTTGATTTTATTTTTGCAATGCGTAACTATGTGGCCTGAAAATGATGATCATACAAGCCTTTCTTAGATGATTGCGAAAAACATCCAAAAACATTATGAACAAGACCTAGTTCGAACCTTGACCATTGAATATCCTGATCAAATATAGCAACAATTTAACTGTTGCTTGTGGCAGTTACTGATTTTTTGTCATTACAGCATACGATTAGCTTTCGTAATGTGTTTGTTGGTACGCGTTTTACTATCCAGAACAATTTATTTTATACAAAGCGTTAATATGCTGTATGCACCAATCTACCAGTGATGTTTGTTTTACTGAAATTCCGCCGTGCCTCCAAAAATCCTCGGAGCCTCAGATTAATACCACAGCTTCGATAATACGCGTACCACACGCGCCATTGTGCAGGTCGCAATTATTTTTGTGAAAAGGTTTTGTTCGCTATTTAATTACATTTAAGCGCTGCCTCGTCCGATGTTCAGACAACAATGACTGCGTCGACGCGTTGTATTACGTCAATGTCGATGACGTGTCAGTGGTGCCAACTGATAACGAAAGCGCCGCGACACACGTAACCTCCCTTCTCTCTACGCTTCCCTCTCACCCGTAGTACGGTAGTACAGTAGTAGAATGAAATATCTTTAACGATAACGATTTTCCGAATGATTATTGTGATTATGTCTTAGTATTCTCTTTTCTACCTCTAGACTCTTCATTTAGCAGACTTACCAATAATTTATTCAATAGTTCTTCCGAAAACGGACCAATCCAGAGGAACTAATGCACCAGCATATTTCTAAGAGACGAAACTAAAAATTTCATGACGCTCGACTGAACTAAACTGATGGTTGCGTATTCTTGGTTAACTTCTTTCAGAGAGATTATCAGAGAAATCATTTTCATCATCAGCGCCAAGAACAATTTTTTTAAAGACTGTTTTAATTTCAAGATTTAAAAGGAACATTGGTGATTCCACATTACCTGTGCGCACCATTTGCCCCATTTCTTAACAGCTTAATATTTGTGCAGAATTATTGAAAATCTGTTTCTATTCATTTTTTGGATCTGTTTGACCCAACTATGTAGATATTGATTTAATTCATCCAACAGGGCCCTTGCTCCTAATCATTATGTATCATGGACGAAATTTTATATCATGAAATTGTACTTAGAAACATTAATTCTGCCGGCTAAATTATTTGTTTCTAAGGATTGATAATGCTGCTTCATGAAGAAATGGGGGAATCACCATAATTTTGTAAACTGTTATAATCGATTCAACACTTACGTCTCGTAGAAAAGTTGTTTTAATTGTACCACAAACGTACTGCAATTTTTTTATTTTAAAAATCTACCTTTTTTTTTAGTATCATTTAGATTTAAAATGCGCTCAAGATATTTAGGTTGTGTAACATTCTCTACTTTATTAAAATATTCGCTCTTGTCGAATACCGAACGTGGTGGGTGAGCGGTAATGTTCCAGCTTTTCATTCGGGTGGAAGCAGAATCGAATCCCCGGCCGGTCAATCATATTTGAATTTTCCACGGTTTCTCCTAATCACTCCAGGCGAATTCCAGGTTGGTTCATTCAAAAGGGGCTGGCCATATTTTCTTCACATCCCTTGCCCCCCGTCGTTTCCCACCAATAATGACCTCCGTGTCGACATGACAAAAAAATTCTTGTTAAACATTCCTTTACTGGTATTTTGGTTTTATCTATGGGTGTTTTTAGGTTCTAAGATATTGATTCTAAGTATAATTCAAGATTTAATCATTTTTGTCCAGTTATATTATTTGATCCTCTGCAAATAATTAAATTATTAAAATTGTATGTTTAGAGAATTAGGTCCCCGGTTTTAATACTAAAAATGTGTTGAAACTTGTATCTCAAATTTGCTAACCAAGGCCGATATCTACGATAAAGAAGTAAAGGCGTTTATTGGGCAGGAAATTGCCAAAGGTTCGGCTGCCGAATGACGGATTCGATTAGCCGCGAATGTGTCTCTGTTGCCACTAACCTAAAGTACGGGGATGTACAGTATTACGTGGGATCCGAACCATGGAGCATCCTACCGTACTTCATACAAACAAATCAAAGTTTTACGAGGTGAATGTCAGTTTCAAGGTTCGTACAAAATTACGCGAAAAAAGGATAGAATGTTGTGGTTTAGTTAAGAGAGACAGCTAATATTAAAGTGGTGTGTAGGCCTAAGGAAATTCCTCACAGCGTTATTTAGAAGGGTATTAGCGAATTTTCGAAACAAATTTATTTAATTTGGAATCGTAAGCAACCATCACGAATGAAAGATATACGAGATGTTCTGTCTGCTTTGGTGGATTCGTTAACTTCGTGAAGGATACGACGCAACTTTCTTGGTAGTATTATTCTACTCAAAATTAATTTGTTAACTTCATTACGGTTTCGTCTCCAAATAATGTTCTGCGACATTATTTCAGCTAAATTTTCGCAAACACAATATACTCTATCTTTGTACGTGTGCGAAATCAGACGAATAGCATGTGTTACAGACAAGCGTCAACAAACGCTTTTGGAGCTCTTGCTACCAGGAATTAAAATAATGAGGTAAGTACGGAATATCTCATACCTATAAGTACTGCAAATAGATGCCAACGTAATACAATTATTTAATCTTAATTAAATTGTTAATTACTAACTAATTATAAACAGTTCATCACTGTATCTGTCCTTCTGTCTATGGTTCACCCAATCAAAAATTTATTCAATTATTTTTAGAAATCTCCTGTTATTTAGGATGACAGAATTAATTTAATGTTTCAGAGAATATAACGAGAAGTTTCAAGACGTAGGAGACACTACTAATTAGTTGCAAATAAACTGAAATTTGAGGGGGTATTGACCGTAGCTTTGACCCCAGGTGTTTCTATGACGAATGTGCATTGAAAGCCTCTTCAGGTTATAAGTGGAGTTGCGTGAAGTAAAGAGAAGTTGGATCGTTTATCACAATCGATAGTGATAAGTGAGATTAATTAGCAATCAGGCGTCCCTGGTAATTGTCCTAAATGCTTCCGCGCATTCATTAGTCATAATTAAGGCGTCCGGTTATGTACTAATGTAATCTTCCTACCTGTAATGCTATTGTCGTCCGTTTTGATCAAAGTTATATTCACCAGTATACCTATGAATAGAATTAATCCAGAACCAATCAAAGGCTGCATCTGACCAAAATCATTATTTCCTTACATGTCACTGATTTTGGGACATACACTTTCAATATAGGTACTTAATCAACAGTTTTTGAAACTGTAGCAAATTGTGACGTTATACATTCACTGTAAGTGTGGAATGGCCACTTTGCTCAGTTGTGCTCTCAGTATGCCGTTGTTTTTGTTCCACTAATGAAACCATGCCGTTATTAAAGTGTCCCGATAGGCAGGACAGGCGGTAGGATTCTTGGGCAAGGGATAAGCGTTCTTTAGCAGTGACGTAAGCGGTTGGCGCCTGTGAGGAATGCATCGGACGGGGCCTTCCTCAGGCCGGATTCTTGGGGTGGTGGGCCCCCACTGCCGTTCAAATCCCCCTCCGTCCCCTCCCCCGCAATCGGCCGGCTGGCCCGGGATTCATTTGCCCCGTTAAGTATTCCCCCCCC
>CM061914.1:145681764-145744306 GCA_031002005.1 Vandiemenella viatica | reverse complement strand
GTTCGCCTATTGTCATCTATTTTAAAATATATAGCTGCTTATTTCCTTGCTCTATGCATTTACTATTTAAGTTATAATTGAAAATAAGATACAGCTTCATGCAACAGGTTACTTTGAAACTATGAGCCATAATGTCTCAGACCAATATAACTCAGTTACTGCGATAACAGGTTTTGTTTGTGGGTTCTCTGTCTTCTATTCAAAATAAGTGTTTTTTATTTTAGACATTTCCAGTATTCAGCGTAACATAAGTAAACACATATCAATAGATTAATCGTCATTAATTTGTGTTTTTAATGCGTATTAATGCATTTATATCTTCTTCACCATAATTCAAATCCTTTTGCATATGAAACTGTCATATTCAAAGGGCTCTCAATAACAGTGGAAAACGTTATGGAAACTCTCAAAAAACCAAACCTTGATCATGAGACTTAAAGATAAATAATTAAAAAATGCTCAAAGCTACCACCGCAGTACAGATGATAACTGATACCCGAATAAATAAGGAAAAACAATTGTTTGGCAAAAAAGTTTGTGTTTCCAGGCAACAATCATAATAGTTACAATGCGACCAGCATAACTGATAAAATCTGTAATCTCATTATGAAACATTATTTTAGGATAGCATATGTAAAAAATATTTCAATGAAAGATGCATCTGATACAGGACTTTATACCTTAATTTATTAATTCATAAGCAAAAATTGTAAGCGGACCCATATTACTAAATACAAATTAATGACCACTAATGTATATGTATGTTACCAATGGTTCCTCGAAACTACTTGAACACAATTACCTAATTATGATTGAAGTTATCTGATCATTTTCTCAGTACGTTGTCACTTTTCTGAAGGTTACATAACACAAAACAAGCAAGCTTGCATTAAAAAGAGAGCACTTATTTTATTTTTATGCGTTTATTAAAAATTTAATGATTGATCGATACAATTTATTTATTGATTTATCGTGTTATTAACACGGTACACAATAGGAAATGTACATATCACAAGCCTGTACAATTTCATATCTCCAGATCTAATGTTTTAATCCAGTCAACTGCACTGATCGACGCATTATGTTATTCCACCATTGTTCCCTTGTAGGCCCGAAGAGGACAGTCAGAAACGATGTGATTGATTGTATGTAAGGTGGCTCCACAGTCACAATTTGCAGAATCTACCCAGCCCCATTTGTATAATAATACAATTATTGTAACTGAATTCTGTTTATGAACCAAAATATTATATTCATCTTGATACATCAACCTTAAAATATCTTTCTTGTTCCGCTTGTCTTGCGATCGGCCTTTTCTCCAGTTGAATTCGCGTAACCCCTCTGGTGAAATGTTCTCCTACACCAAGGTTGGTACTAGCATACATATTCTTTGGTTCACACAGATTTCGTACCGTAGTACTGCTCAGCAGGAATTCACTACAGAAAGGTTATATTCATTTGATCAATAGGGAAGAACAGCTATAAAGTGCAGTCTTAAATCTGCCAAGCCTCATAGCTATAAACTAAAATAAAAAATTACATCGTTTCATGGTCCATTAGAAATACTTACAAAACACGTGGAATTTAATCCCGTTTTCTACAACATCTGTGGTCGCTGAAACAACAACAGGCTTTGGTGCGCTTTAAGAGCGAGCCAGGACACGTCCGTTTGTGTGCGGAAGGATTTCGCTTGCGAAGCGTAGAGATTAGAGTGAGGCAGCTGTGCCATCCCACCCCGCAGCACGCTGGTCGTTACTGGTGGATGTTTAAGAGCCCCTGGGGCACGGCCTGACACTATGCTACGTATGTCACCACGATGCAGCGGTTAAGTTGGAGTTAAACGCTAAAAAGTGCCATGTCATGTGTGTAAGTAAAAAGGTGACACCATTTAGCTTTGAATATACAATTAATGGCACTGTACTTAGAACGGTAGATTCCGCTAGATTCGTAAACCCTGATACAAATCACATCAACGTGTTCAGGTAAACCTTTATGACGATATGCCTTAATATTCATAAAACAAGGAACCGCATTTGCTATATAATTCATATGTGCAAATTATTGCCAGAATATAAACGAACCCCATCGTCAAAAGCAACTGATCCCGACAGTTCGTCGCCAGACATCCATAACTCCTGATCCTAAAGAAGAATTTATTACGTTGCCATGACGTATCTTCCTCCGTTGACACCAACGGCGCAAATTGTATACAAACCCACGTGTATATATATAAGACTGCGTTCTTGAAATGACAGGTGGCTAGGGTGGGCTGTGTCGGGATGGGCAATTTTTTTTTTTACTTAGGCTATACCATTACACCTCGTCGACGCCGAGGTCATTAGAGGCCGGATGGGACTGGGGACAAGGAACGGGAAGGATATCGGCCATGGCCTTTTGAAGGCATTCGCCTGGAATTATTTGGGGAAACCATGGAAAACCCAAATCTGGATGTGCGGAGGGGGATTCGAACCAGCGTTCTCCCGGAGGTATTTTTCTCGGAAGACAGATGGGCAAAAAATAGTCAGAGACCAATTGGAAGACATGACAAAGACATACGCAGAGTCTCCTAAGATTGTTGATAAAGAATCCCTTAAGATCATTCTATTTGGAGTAAACTATTCAAACCGAGCGTGGTGGTGTAACGGCTAGCGTTGTGGCCTTGCATTCGGGAGGACGGCGGTTCGAATCCCTGTCCGGGCATCCAGATTTGGGTTTTCCATGGTTTCCCAAATCACTCCAGGTAAATGTCGGGATGCTTCCTTTAAAAGGCCATGGCCGAATTCCTTCCCATTCCTTGCCCCCCATCCTTTCCCGTCTCTAAAGACCTCGCTGTTAAGAGACATTAAGCAGTTAAAAAAAAAAGACTATTCAGGTTATGTATGTACTCATACCTCTAAAAGGCCACATCATATCATGATTTAATTGGCTCGTGGTGATAATATATAGGGCCTCTCTCTATCCACAATATATATATATATATATATATATATATATACGAAGAAAGGGAGAGAGAAACTCCAATTCACTGGAGAATGACAGCGACATAAGAACATTTGAAACTTAATGCGTGTTAAAAGGGAGTGTTAACACATTACGACCATGAAAAATTGTTACTAGTATATTTTAACGCCAAATCTCAAACCAATTATTGTCTCTCTTCTCCCTCTGAGACATCAGAAAATTAATTGACTATACCTGCCCACAATTAATTCTGCCGCGTTGGATTTTAAGGTCATTCACACCAGAAATAATCGTAAAAACTTTTGGTTAAAACAGTGTGCCAATTCGCATTATTGGTTCCGCAAAATTGCCTGTCTTAAACGGGATAACTTTCAGACTTCAAATTTGTTCATTTTATATGTCGAACGGAAACTAGATTTCGTATTTAAAACTTTGTAAAATGTATTTTATGGTGTCTCTATGGATGTAACTGAATTAATGGAAAAAAAATCACACTCACACACACAAAATAAAGAATGAATTGGCTATAAACAATTATCATATTTGTCACCAGTCTATCTCAGGAATACTTTTACCTGCGAACTTCAAATTTACTTCTATATCGATAGTATTCTCTAATTAAACAACCAACTATGAAAATATTTTGAACTTATAAAGTTTGCAATTTATTTTTTTATGTATTAATTCAATTTTCTGAAAGTGTGCTTATTGTACTGTCCACTGCATTCTAATCAATGGGATACTTATTACCTGTAGAGAGTACAATTGGAATTAAAAGGCTTCAAGGTGACACCGCGTTAAAAAGCCGTGAAAAGGGCTTTCTCACGTAACCGCATTCGGGAAGGCGCTCGTTCAAATCTTCGTCCGTTAATACAGATTTCACTTTCTCTAAATCACTGCAGGTAAAAACCGGGATGGTGCCTTCAAAAGGCTATGACTGAAGTGATTCCCATTTCTTGCCCCCTAGTCCTATCCTGCCTCTAATGAACTTGACGCCAACGAGACGTGAAACCATAAAAAAATCTTTAATCTGTGCAGCACTGACTTTTGCGCGAAGTGACTGCCGTCTGCCATTCGACATATATTAAAGTCATCAGAGTGCTTTACCCCAGTTGTGAAGGCTGAATAGGACCTTTCAGATATTTAACATGGCTGCATCTTCGGTTTCAAAATTTTACCCGCCATTCCGTTCCATCTTTTCCAGCATACTATTTTCATAATTTAAACAGTTGGTTTTTTTACTTCATCAATACTGACATTTCCCAGCATCCTTGATTCAACCATTTTTCAACCTTGGAAAATTTAAGTGGGGTAGTTTCACTTTGTATTTACCAGTGATGGAATTGTGTGCGTCACTGTTACTGTACTCACATATGCTTTGGAAACATGCACACTAACATCAAGGGACCTTGGCAAGATCCAAGGGTGTGAAATGAAGTTTCTTAGAACAGCCCTCCAGAAAACTAGACCCCATAAAGAATGATGAGATTAGATCAAACCTAGAGCTAAAGGAATCCGTGGATGAGAGACTCAGGTCATCAAGACTTCCATGGTTTGGGCATGTCAAGAGAATGATTAGTTCAAGACTACCAAAACTTATTTCGAAAAAAGGATAGTGGGAAAAAGACCAGTGGGAAGACTAAGAAGAAGATGGACAGACCAACTGAAACAGGACGTAGAGAGAAGATGCTGGAATTGTGAATACATCACGGACAGAGAAACGTTTCTGGATAGGAGACAGTGGAAGACGATCGTCTACAACAACCAAGGATCGTAAACCACATCCGGGAAACGGGAGATGGTGTCCAACGATAATAATGATGACTGTTACTGTTTCGTGTGGTTGACTGCAATGTGTTTATATGCCGTGTAGCGTGCTTTATACGTTGAGAATGAATGGAAGATAAAGGACGTATGAGAGTGAACTTGGTGCCAAACGATGCAGACCTTCTATTCCGAATGACACCTAAGACTGCCAAGCTTAATGTCTTCTTCAAATGGATGATCCTCATATCATATATCCTCGCTCCAAACGTTACTCAACTCAGGACACAATCAGGTGATTAGGAATTGTGGACCACCACCTCTAATGCCCTGCAGGCTAAACCCTTGACATGAAAATTTCTGCCACAAGCAGGATTTAAACCAGCTAATCTCGTATCAGCACTGGACACGATCTCGGAGTTGCAACCCACTGAGCTAACGGAGCGGTTAGTGTGTGATAAGTAGCTGAATCATTCGTGGCAGTCAAACGTATGCCAATAAAAGGTTTACCTCACCAAAGTTGAAGGCAGCGACGGGAGAAGAACATATATCACGAACACACAAATATACACAATATTTTGGTCTTAAACCGTGTTCATGTTAAAGAGAATAAGTCATGTGGTGCACGCCGAAGAACAGTCATGTAACAAACATCGGCGTGTGCACACCTCCCGAACCACATGACTCATTCTCTATAACGTGAAGAAGGTTTAAGACCGAAATATTGTGTATATTTGTGTGTTCGTGATATATGTTCTTCTCCCGTCGCTGCCTTCAACTTTGGTGAGTCATTTCCCTTTCCTTGTAATTTATATTGCCTAAATCCGATTCCTTTTTCCTTTGTTTAATAAAAGGTTTAAATAATTAACAGAACTATTATTTCCTTAGATATTCACAAATATCACCAAGATGAAAAATAACTGATTGAAAAAGGAATAGAACATTTTCTAATCAGGATGTATAACACAGAAGTATTTAATTTAATTTAATTGCAATGTAACACACGTTCTGGTGGCAATTTCGTTACACACTCAATCTCCCCCTATACTGCACCCACCTACATTTGCCCTCTAAAAATTTTAAATGTGAATTCTTTCAACGTTTTCGGTAAGTTATTAATAATTTCCCTTGGTAACTCATTCCAATCCCTGGCACCCTTACCTAAAAAAGAGAGTGTTTCCGCTCATTTACAAGATTTAGTTCGTTGCCTGTAAAGAAATTTCAGGGTATTGAATACTAACGATGTATTAAGAATAATAAGATAAATTATTTTGTTATCATAGAATAAATTCAGATACGCTCCTTTAGATATGGATCAGCGCCAGCAGTAGTTGATCGTTCCTGGAAACATTCCACGGATTAAATTACACGCAGCCTCTACAGATCCTTTCATCCCTCTTGACGTGCGCGATTATGTGGTGTGAAATGCTCACCGCCATTAATGTGAAAGTGAATCCTGATAGAGTGTGTGTGGACACAGCGAGTGAAGACGTCAAGAGATGCTTGACCCCCACGTGCTACTGCTCTCCAGCAGCTTATCAATCTTGTCAAGGACGGGAGCGATCATCTCGCGGCTGATATCGTCTGGTGGAATGTGAGCTCGCCATCACTCCGCCGCTAAAACTAGTTCGTGGTACAACGGAACTACGAGATAGGGGCGTCGTATTTCACAGACAAGAGCAGCGTATCTCCATTCTCTGAAACACTATACAGAGGACCGCTGCTAAAGCCAGCTATGTTCTTATTAATTTAGCGCAGCGTGCAGTCATAATACACTCAAAGTGTAGCATACAGGGGGAGGAGGCACTAAAAGTAAAATCAGTTATAAACTTTTATATTCAGAAATGGCGTTTTTCTTCATGATTAAACAAAAATCACGTGGAAAAAGTAAAAAAAAGTAAGTTCTTACCACGGGATATCGTACCCGCCAGCATGTAAAATTTATGATACATTTTAATTGATTGATGCATTTTGTTGAATGTACGGTTTATTTTAACCGACAACTAACTGCATTGAAAGTAAAATTAACCCAGACATCATTAGAAATTAGCTAACAAAAATTTTAATCAGAATAATGAACAAACCACTTCACCAGATTCATTTCATGAAATACTCAACACACGAATGCCACAGGGTGTAGTTAATTAATAAAAAGTTACGCAAGATCTCTGGTGAAACGTTGAAATGATAGCCACCGAAACGTACAAAACATTAAAATACAATCTTGACAATAGAAAACGTCCAAGTATTAAGTTGCCTTTAGACTCCAGAAAACGTAATACGTGATACATGGGTCTTGTGATGTAATATACATTATATACGAATAAGCTTCCATGATTCCATTGGCTGACAGTATTACTGCAAGACGATGCTAAGCGACGAACAATTGATAGAGCTGTTCTTGTGTTCACCGAAATTATTTGATACTAGCTGTACCCACGACTTCGTCCTCGTGGAATTTGAGATTTGTGCTCTTAATTTGGAGATAAATTATCTACATATATACTCTGCAATTCACAAATCTGTGGGTGGCAGAGGGTGCTCAGCACCAAACCTAATCTCTTTGTTGTGCATTCCAATCCCTAATGGTACGAGGAAAAAAAGAATTCATATAAGAATCAGTGCGGCACCTTATTTCTCTAATTTTATCTTTCCTGTCATTCCGACCCAAATAGGTTGGTGGACGAAGTATTTCACTACACTCGTAAGTGAAAGTGGGAGTACGCAGGTTTACCAATCCCAACCTAGTCTACTAATCAGTTCTGTGACGCTTTCATAAGGATTGTAGCAAGCGGTTACGAATCGAGCGGCTCTCCTCTGTACTTTCTCTATACTTTCGATCAACTCCTTACGAAACGGATCCCAAATGGCACAACAATAGTCCAAATGTGGACGCACAAGAGATTTTTACGCTATCTCATTTGTTTGTTCATTACAATTTTTCAAAATTCCACCTAGGAACAGCAGCCTAGAATTAGCTCTACCTACCAACGTATTAATATGTAAGTCCAATTTCATGTTCCTTTATACTGTTACTCCCAAATATTTCATGGAATCGACCATATCAATAACTGAAGTGTTTACCTCGTATTTCTGAACAATCGGATTCTTTTTGTTAGTTATGCTCATTGTCTTACACTTTTTACAATTTATCAACGAAATTTTGGATATTTCCAGCAACTTCGATCACTTAGGGTGTTAAAGTATGAACCTCTCACTTAAACCGATTATGCCATAATTATACAACGCTAGTGGGGCAAACAAACTAATACGATTCGTTGATCACATACAACAAATTTTTTTACTTATTTGTCAAATCTTTTATATTTAATTTGTCAGCTTTCCAACTACACATCAAAATGAAACATACCATGTTTTGCCTACCGAATGCCAAGGACACTAAAACCATTCCTTGTAGATCAACAAACATTTATTGCAAGTATGAACAAAATCGACGCGAAAGAATCGCCGTTAACAAAACATAATTGCTTCTCGCAGAGAAATATAGTTGTTATACAGTGCCAAGTATTAGAATTAAATGTAGCTAAAAACCTTTGAATCCACCTCAATAACATGTAGTTTGAATATGACCTGAATGTTTCAAGTGTTTTGTCAGTGACGGTACTGTTTACTCACGCATAGAATTTTACAATTGAAATAAACTCATGGCTGGCAATTTGTCATGTACAGTTGCTATTGTGCAGTAGATGTGAAAACCCAAAACATTTAGAGAATCTCTTGTTGGGTCTGCACACACTTCTGTCGCATGTGTAACACCATTGTTGAAAGCATTTCATAATGGCTTCTATGGAGTAGGTGAGCGGGTGCAATTGAAGGACATTTCAGACTTTTCAAAAAGCAATTTCTCTTTAAAAAAAAAAAAAAAAAAAAATGTTGATTCATGATTCCGCTTTATACACATTTTAAATATTCTTTACTTGTCTAACCAACAAGTGTCATAAAAATCAGCTGCTAAGGTTCATTTGTTGAAACGGAAGATACGATTTTTCAGTAAATTTTCGGATCTTGAAATTTATTTTATTTGGTTTTTAACGTAGTTCTGCAGTGAGTTTTATCCATGAATAGTATCCAGATTTTTTCATTTAAGGAAACCATACCACATATCTGCTTCTAGTAAACGAATCAGAGAATATATTTCGTTGAATCAATTGCAGATGAAAATATTTTACACACACCATTGCTAATTATATTCAAGACAACGAACGTAAAGGTTAGTAAAGAGAGTGGTTTTAAATACAAACAGAAATAGCGGAATCAACCAAATTAAAAAAAAATAAAGATCACAACAGCAAGTACAACAAGGAAATACGTCTAATTCAAGTTAATAATAATAATCATTTACTTCCCAAGAGACTAAAAAAAGAAATGTAGCCAAATATTCAGAAGACCAAAATTAAACATTTAGCTGGAATTCCCCTTTTGTATTATAGCATAGTATACTAAATAGCTTTTTTTTTAACTGCTTTACGTCTCTCAACATTGAGACGGGAAAGGATGGGGGCAAGGAATGGGAGGGAATTCGGCCACGGCCTTTTTTTAAGAAAGCATGCCGGCATTTGCCTGGAGTGATGTGGGAAACCATGGAAAACCCAAATCTGGAACAGCTAACGTATCTTTATTTAATAGCTGAATTTTCTTTTTCTTAAGTTTCAAAGGTTATCACGTGATTTTAAAAAATGTTATTAAGTAACTGCGCATATGATTCTTGATTTTTTTTAACTTCAATGTTTAATAATGACACCCAGTCTCATATCTATCTCTATGACATAAATGGAAATTCAGCTACAATATGCCGGGTGGCTTTACAAAGGGATACTTGCTATTTATTCTGGACGTTAACAGCGGAGAATGTAACGCGGAAACAGCTGGTTACTGCGCTGATAAATTTGGCCCTTTAATAGTGCGTACACAAGGCTAATACACTAACTCTGCACTACAACGAGGTTAATGACAGCGAGCCGGAAACTCCGAGCGAAGTTACACTGGCGCTATTGATTGCAGCCAGGTTTCACACCAATCTACAGAGATGCGGGGGTACACAGGATAGAATACGGATAGTTCAGAAAACTGAAAAACGTAATTTACAGGAACATGACAGCTCTAAGACCAAACCGTAACCGTTCCTATATCGTAGCTCATTTTATTGTTTAAAAATTTTCTTTTATACTGGTTTTTCGAAACTAAAAAATGATTGATTATTTAATAGACTACGTTTATTGGCATGGGAACAGTAATGTAATTTTAAATTACTTACACTTGTTGAAATATGTTTCTTTCAAACCTTACAGAATATTTTTTTCACACAGAACCCAATATAAGCTCATTCTACTGTATAAAAATGTATTTTGTACTGGGTTTTCGAAACCAAAAGATGACTGGTTATATAAGAGACTACATGTTTGGCATGGGAGCAGTAGTATAATCAATAATTATTTTTAATTATTGCAATATGTATCTTTTGAAACGATTTACAAATTTTACAGTACGTTTATTTTTCGTAGATCCCAATATATAAGACTGGTTCTGTGGATGTGGTAAGTTGTCAAACAAAACATTACAAAACAAATTAATACAGCGGAAATTATACTGTAATTCACTATATTTAAGAAATGTGTACATGAATTATAACAAATACTTTTGCACAAACTACTAGCAATTATTTTGTAGATACCTTAGAAATAAATTCTTGGACGAAGTAGAAAGAGAGACCAACTAAAAATTCTTTTAATTTTTTCCAGGATTTAATCTTATCACCTTTTATACATTTAAGATATGTCGGGAGCTTATTGAAGAATGTATCCCCGAATACAGGAACAATTGACAACGACTTCTAATCTTCGTGAAGATCGTTTTTACTTCTGGTGCAATAACTGTGTATTTTGATATTTGTTTCAAATAGAATATAATTGATTACTAGAAAATACACTAAAATCTTATAAGTTATATTGAAACATCGTACATTTTCTTTGAAACTATGAGCAGAATTCTGTTAGAAGTGCTAGAAAACAATGGCCGTTTTTAAAATGTGTTAAAGGCTTTCAATTACGGAGTAATTAAGTTAAGCGATCATACATTATCACGCTTGATAAATTAAGATCCCTTTTCCCAGCAACGAACTTTGCCATCGTTTAAAGATTACCGCCTATAATGGTATTAAAGACTTGTTGATGTAATTTTGTCGGAAAATTACATATCATTATCGCCAAATAACTTGCCAGACAGACCAAACACCTAAGACGGCATTCAAAATATTATGGGTTCAAATCGTGTTCAAGTCTTGTGTTTATGACTTTTTAAAGCAGTTTTTGAAACGTTTTAGGTCTAGCATGTTTCATTAGCGTTACGTTATACAGATGCACTGAAGCTCTTGGCTAAGGCGCTTGCTATCAACAGTTCTGGATTCGGTGCTGTGTTCGAATCCCAGTGGTGCCAGGAATTTTTTAAGATATGTGCTTGATCATATTAGCTACATCAGGATGTTTCGTGGTTCAGATTCCACGTTAAACTATAGGCCTGAGAGGAAATAAATTGCTTGTCCTCCCTCTGACACAATGGTTTAGTATGCCTGCTTCGAGAGTGTCCAACAAACCTTCGGGTCTTGGACTAAGTTAATATACTCAACGGGAAACACAGTTCTATAACTGACGCTCTGCAGCCGGTCCGTGTGTCTGTCTAGGGTCGAGAGGAGTCTAGCACATATAAACTGAATAACTCGTAGACTTGAGATTTGTGTTACTATGTAATTCTTTGATCCAAAACCTAATATCGCATTTAAAATTTTGTAAAATTTACGTTACAGGTCGTATATTGTGGTGTGACATGTCACAAAGACAATTAGAGTGGTTCCCGAATAATTCATAAAAAATATCTGTATATTATTCACAATTGCAGAGACTCTAAGGCAGAACAGTGACTACAGGTATGGGTGGCTCGGCTACCTGGGAGGTAGGTGGATAACAATACCTTGAAATCCCTGCGAGGAATAGCCGGAAAAGAGCGGGGCTACTATAAGCTGAGAGAGCCGAGGAGGTTTTGAATGAAAGGCGAGATAAACAGAGACAATTTATCACCACGTCCTGGTAGCACGGAAAGTTACATTGACGTATGATGGGAGACAACGGCAGCGAATGAGTACGCATTACTTCAATACGAGGAGAAGTGAAAACTGAATAGCGAATAAGATAACAGTATTGCTGGAAAATACGGTAAAGTCTCCCTATCGGCCCCCAAATTTGGTTTCAGGAGACAAGTTATTGGAAGACACCGATCCAAAAGGTGGGGTACGATGTTTCCTGCGGAGAATCTGACGCCAGGAGAGGCATTCAATCTTGGGGTTTCGACTCGGATCTGCTGACAGGTGTTTGGACCTCGCCGACGCCTGACGATCAACTTGTGACTGCTCAACCGTCTTCCCATCACGACTCCACATACGCTGCCAAGAGTGACGCTGCCGTCGCGACACAACTCCAGCTGTCACAGCCGTCTCAGCGCTGAGCCGAGATCACGTAGTGGGAACTTACCGTCACATCACGTCACCACTCACCGCTTCTTCCTATGAACGGTAAAGAACACAGTTCGTGTCACAACAGTTTTCACCAGAACTCAGTTTCCAAATCCCCATTAACGCCTGAGATGTTTCATATCTCCACGAGCTAAACCGATCATGAATTGCTAAGATCTTTTGCTGTAATTATTGAGTAATGTCAATCACGTGTGTCAGTTATTTTGTTTCAAGAAATGAAGTTCATTTGCTTTTATTTTTTAAAAGGAAATAAAGTTGGTAATATTTATTTTTGTAGATTCGTTGGTTTACAATGTCTAGAATGATAAAGTTAACCACACTTTCCCTATTAAAACAATTTTGATATATAAAGTCAAGGTTCTATTTCAATATATCGAAATAAAGTGGGATGGGGGAACCAAAAAGGAAAAAGATAAAAATCTAACCTAGCGTGTGGGGTGTTGACGTTTAGTAGAGGTCTCGTTAAGGATACGACTAATATTTTTCCTCAGTTTTATAAATATACTTAAAACTTAATACACGAGTGGCAGTCTCAGTTGCTAATTATGGACTGTTTCGGCTACCATGGTTAACCCAGAAACGGAATTCCTAGGAACTTGAAATTTGTTCGCAGTGTCGATTAAAAGCTGTATTAAAAACAAAATAAAACTTATATCTGAAATATTTTGTTTGTTTTCAGCAAAACAATTCAACGTTTTCATTTTGAGTTTACTTTGCCGTACAGTGAAATAATTTATTGAAACTGCTGTAGATTCTAAGTGCATTGCAGTCTAAAGGTATCTAAAAATAAATTTTTCACTGAAAGGTAGCATTAGCAGTGCGTGGGAACGTGGCGCGGAGTTGGGAAGCCCTGAAAATGGGTCAGTCGTTGCCAAGCGATTGCCGTTTGACCTAGCACATTTGAGATGCATTACAGTATGAACCTCGAATGCGCGAGACTCAACTCGCTGGATTATTTATATTATGTTATACGAATCATTTAAGTCAACGATAAAAAGCAGGGAACCTAATACTCATCCTTGAGGGAATCGCGACATTGCTTCTATATCTGTACTCCATAGGACAATACACACTGTTTATTTCGTTCAGTAGGCATTCTACAATCGAATAGCGTTTCTGGGGCTCTATAGTCTGAGGGATGTGCCTCGATCAAGCTGGACGTTTGGGGAATCGTGAGCCGTGCAGAACCGGGGGTGGCGCGTACGTGATGGCCATAGGCGCGAGGGTGGTGGAGGCATTAACACTTAGGAGGGGCGATCCGCGCCGCCCAGACCGGCTAATGTCTTTCCGATGGCTCCCATCCGAGTGTGCACGCAGTTGGAAGGCACATTGGAACTCCGCTTGTGTTGGGAGAGGGTCACGATAGAAGGAAATTAAAGAGGATGCTCCGTTAGCCGTTATCCTTTAGTACCGGAAAAACTGCTTTTCCATGATGAGGTAACTCACAGATGTGAAATAAAAGATAGGATACACCAGTAACAGTAATCTCATATAATGTCAAGGCCGTTTAAATGTGCAGAATACTGTTAATAGGGTATTAAGTAGAATATAATTTGCAAAATTGAAAGTCGCAAATATAAAGCGTAAAATGAAAGCTTGAAACTTACAGAAATTTGTGAAAGGCTTAAAAGTATTGAACTACGCCTAAGAATACAGAGTTTTCAAGGATGACAGAGAAGGCCTCATCAATCAAAATCGATTTCGACATGTGAAAACATTTATCCAAAGAGTATTTTCCTAAGGAATACTACAGATAATGGCAAGATATGGAATTGTTTCGAAATGAAGAAGACTTTATTGAAAAATGACTGTATAAATTACTATTTTGTTCATGCTACTTTCAATAAATAATAACAATAAGTTTTAATTTGAAAGCGGTAAATACAATTTAAAATCAATTGGAGGGAAGCAATTTGTCCCTTGGTTTTTTAAGATTATTTTTCTTATTACTCAACTAACAGCTTCTCTCATATTTTACCGTATTATATATTATCCATTTCTTATACACAACAAGAAATTTTTATTCAGAAAATACATATTTAAAATGAACGTTGAAATTAAGTGCATTCTAAACTTTTAAATATTTACTAAACAAAGTATTTACGTAGGTCTTAGTCCATAAGATAACTGCATTCAACGGCAAGACTGATTCTTATCTGGTGTTATCACTAAAACTGAATTTGCTGACATTTTGTTTTATTTCACATATTTTCAGCATGAAGGTAATGGTGAATTTTTGTTCCATGAAAAAACGACAGTAAAGAGAGGAGAAAGCACTTGTCCTTTTTGCCGGCAAACATTTTGCGATTACGTTTTGAATACGTTTGTTGAGTAATTACTGTTGTATTTATTCACGAACAGATAAATCGTAATTGATTTTGGCTGCGGTAAATAGCATCACAATGATGTATTCATTGAAAGCGTTATCTCCACCACTGAATACACATTTTTAGGCAACTGTTCCATTAATCACCGAAGAGTATTAGTGCACTAGAAAAAACTGATAAGCAGTAATTTATAATAATTCCAAACTTTGTTAAAAAAAATTAAGCATACAACCATTTGTCGCCTATATAAACACTCATTACTAATTAAAAAGTTCTTAACTTCATTGTTTATTTATCACGACAAATATGATTGTGGTACTGGTATTATAAAAAAAATCCTGTTATGATTGCTTAACCATTCTTACGTTTATTGTGAGAATGGCAACATATTAATAAATTTTTAGCAGCCCTCGCAAATAACCTATTTTCAAATACATTCATACTAGTTTGCTCTGTATTTAAGGTTTCATTTCTGAAAACTATTTTGTATTATTCTGCCTCAAAAGGAATAAATTTAGCGTTTAATGAGTTTTCTTTAGTTCGTACTTATTTTGTGTCAGAGCGTTCATTACTATGTAGTAACATAGGTACAGCTACATATACTTTAGTTGAAGCATACGTTTGCCATAAAAACATTCTAAACTGTCAATTTAATTAGCAAATTGATTTCTGCATTATTATAGAGCTAACAAGTATTTTTAGAAACCGCTAAGAATCTTTGTCTATTCGTTTGAACTGCTGAAAATTTGATTGTGTCACAATTGCATTAAAAAATTAAGAGAAACCTAGGTTAAAATTATTAAGGTTTTAAGAATGCAATACGAACTTCGATTAGAGTGTTCAAAAGCAAAAATATGATTAAAACGACAATTTTCCGAATGTAAAATTTCACGGTAATTGGATAATGTATATAAACTGAAACCAAACTTAACATAGTTATTAATTAATATTAGGCAACCTGAGAAATATAGCAAAGCAATTTTTGGAATGCCTGAAACAGCAGAAACTACATACATTTTATGAATCACAATATAAATTTGTGTACAAACATGCTTCACGTCTGACTTGCTGAAAGCAAATTAATTGGTCATGCTGTGATTAGTGGTTCCACCTTCATAAGCAAGGCAATCGTTTAACGGAATCATCAAACCGCGTACAGCTTTAGCAAAGTGCAATGCTGATCGATGTAAATTAAAGCTGTTGACATAAAACACTGCGTGGAAAGTGTTTGTTCCGCTTTTCTCAAATGAACTCACTGTGTCAAGCAAAAAGCATTGCAAACACATCAAATTGATTGGTAGAGTGGTAGTCGAAATACGAGAAATTTACTGTTGTACTCAAACCGATTCAATGCAAAATTTGTTTATATTTAGTTCAGTGAAATGTCACAGAAGTACAACACTGCTCGATAAATTTTAATCAGTGGAAGGGAGAAAAATTGTGTTAAAGCCTAACTAACGGTTCACTACAAGTTTCCATCAGGCATCTACGTAACGTATTATCCTGTTAATTCAAATAGTTGTTCCCCGCATCTGTCAAACAAAACGATGGTGGTGCAGGGACTAACTAAACATATTGAATAAGCGGAATAGCGTGTTACAAACTAAACATAAAAAAGTTAAGATTTAATCTGATTTTTCGAGGGTTTTTAAAACACATCTGGCTTTTCAGGCACAGTGTATTTTGATTTAAATACTTATTACGCAGGAAATTATTTGCGAAAACTATAACGCGAGGGATAAAAGGAATATCAAAAATCTTTACTAATATGTGAATTGGATCGGTCTTGGTTTATATGAATGCTAGATCCATCTAAAAATTTAAAAACTTAAACAATTTTGATTGAATTTTGAAGAAAATAGACATATAGATATCAATCAAAATATAGATAACTTTTCTTCATAAGAACATCTCGGCAGAAAACGACAACGGGGGTAACAATTCATAATAATTTTATGCGGTATTAACATATGGAGAAGGTAATTAAGAAAGGAAACCATTTGGTCCATTTCCTAGGCCGTAATTACGACACGTCAGTAACGATTGCATACAAGCTGCAGTGCAACCTAATGTAGAATATTGTTCTTCTATGTGGACCATCCATCAAAAGCATAAAAGTTAACACATTAAGAAAGGTTTAACCCACCCTTCCCCATCCATTTTTGGTGAATTGCGGAATAATAGTGGTAGAAAATGGAGAGTACTTAAAATTTCTCAGAGTAAATATTAAATAGAGGCTCAATGCATGACGGAACATGTTAAAGGATCTGGCATACATTTGGTCGATTTTTATAAATGAAACAAATTTAAGGATTTGAAACTAACATTATAAAAGTTGTTGTTTAGAAACAATTACTTTATAATAGAAAATTAGCTTCCATGTAAGCTCCCGAATTTGATACAACAGCATTAAAAGAAATATACAGAAAGCAGAAATTCTTCAGAGAATTTCAGTGATTATAATACAACCCTTTCCACAAATTTAAATACAGTGATCATAGCTTCCAGAGAAATAATTACCAAACATACAAGATCATCATTATTTATTTTCACACTGCTTACTCTATGTTGACACTAGCATGGAGAATATTGTTCAAAGAATACACTTGATGTAATTCACTAGTTTTAAGTTAACCACTTCTAGTTTTCTTTATCTGCTTAACGTCTCTCTAACAGCGAGGTCTTTACAGACGGGAAAGGATGGGGGGCAAGGAATGGGAAGGAATTCGGCCATGGCCTTTTGAAGGAAGCATCCCGGCATTTGCCGGGAGTGATTTGGGAAACCTTGGAAAACCCAAATCTAGATGCCCGGACGGGGATTCGAACCGGCGTCCTCCCGAATGCGAGGCCAGAACGCTAGCCGTGACACCACCACGCTCGGTAACCACCTGTAAATTCCATTTACATCATTAGAAAATTTTTAAGAGTTAACCTGTTTCAGACAATATAATGCTCATGTCTTGATTACGGAGAAACATTGATCGTTGAAAATAACACCCTATTGAGTACAGACCATTGATCTCAAGAATCTGCTCTCGATAATCTGTTGATTGTTGCACTCGGAAAGTTATCGATCGCTGCTATCGAACATCTATCGAGTGTTGTCCCCCCCCCCCCCCCCTTCCTAGCCTCCACCCGTTATATCGAACCTTGGTGTTTAAGATCTGCCGAGTATAAATTTAAACGAACTGTCCATTGTTTCTCTCCATTAAATGTGTAGTTCTGGTCTCTACCACCCATTGGCTTTAGTTTCGATGAAGGACTGAATACGTCTGTTCAAATCTTGATCAGTAAGAAAGTACATGGGCAATACGTACAAGCACGTCGTTTACACATTATAGATTCCGCAATCATTTGAATATACAGTACTTACGTGAATCTGCACAGTTACAGAATGCAGGTAGTGTTGTGCAACGAGACAAATAAAAATAATTTTGCCGAAACGAAACAAATAGTTGGAATAAAAATGTGAATAATTATTCAGGTACTGTAAAATTTGGGATTAGATACGTAATAAGAGAATACATTTTGCTGAAGGGAGAGTGAGTCACGAGGAATATTTATTATGAATTTAAGGCATTATACCAGGAAGGAGACGCTTATTATCTGTCGAATCCGATATAGTCCACCATAAGGCAGAGAGATTGTAAACAATAATAAGAATTCACGAATTCAATGTTGCCCACTCTCTTAAAGAAACAAGACGATCCTAGTTACCGTTAACCGAATGGTATTTAAGCCCCTCTAAACACAATAGGGCTCTCAGTGTAGATCCATAGCTGTTACTGCCCGTCTTGAAAACCTGCTCTGCAGAAAAATGTAAGCCCATTAATTTTCCTCTCTTTCTATGTCTCCGCCAGGGGCTCACTCTCGCTACGTTATTAAGATGACTTGTTTAATTGCATAGGTATCACAGTTTATCTTTTTCTGGTTTGATTGTTACGTAAATTGTTAATATTAAGAACTGTTAGATACTGGACAATTCCTGTGTAATTTTATTGCATACATGACACAAATTTACCAATTTATGGTGTGATAATTACGTGCAGAAAAAAATGATGAGATTAAGAACCGTTGGTTACTAGAAAATACCAATGTAATTGTTTCGCTGCATATGGGTCACAGTTTTCGAATTTTTAGTATAGATTTCTGTATAAAATTTGTTAAAAAAGTTTGGCAGAAAACGATTTTAAGTTTTTTTCTTCATCCACCACTTATTATTTCATTGTAATTGTTCCTGCCTTTTAACCTTGCAGTTAATAGGTGATTTTCGTAATGTGATTGCAGACAATCTCCAGAAAAGAAGTCGAATTGGTATAAATTAGCAAGAATTATTAAAGGTATAGATGATTACAGTAGTAAGTAACCTACAGGTTAAACTTGATGGAATTCGATGCTATGTACTGAACACTGATCCCACTGGGATATTAACGTATTCATCTATATGTTTTTGAAACTAGAGAGAAGTTACGTCAAAATCAGTTGTGGGAGCGATTGCAAAACATGACATCCATTCGACTAGCTGCCGTCAGTTATCCAATAGAACGCGTAACTGCTAAATTTGTAATACATTAGCTGATTTGTGAAACATCCAAAACAGAAGACTCATTTGAAAGGTTTTAAAATATAAAAACTATACAAAGTTTACGCATGTCATTCAAAATTTGATATTGACTTGGAACAGTTCTAGCGTCATTAAAATAATTTTAATACATCAACAAAATGGACGTTTTGAAAAATGCAATGCCAAACTGTGTTAAGACCCCTGAAACGACACATTCTCTAGTATAGAGTTGGTTTAAGAGCAAAGATATTTAATCGAGTTATTTATTAAGGACATAAAAATGACGTAGGGAAGAGCCGGGCAAAGTGGCCATGGGAATTTTTGGGGCCTAGGAATGGAGCTAACACGCGGGAAAAATTATAACTTATATAACTTAATGCCTTCAGTTACCTTGAGAAACCCGATCCGGTTAGCGTATCATCTCTTATCACAATATTTGCGGTTTTTGATGAACCTGATGTTTGGTAAGTGATCAGTTTATGAATTTATTACTAAGAAATCAGATGACTTACCGCTTCTGAACAAAATTGTTTTACAAGAGGGATGTTTTTGCTGTAAGTTCCTGATTTTGTGATCACTATTGTTTCTTTTCATTGTTAAGATAGAATGACGTTTCTGTAACGGCGCCAAACCGGGAAAAGTGGCCACCTGCTGGTGGCCGTGGCCTCTGCTATGCACGGATCCTGTTTGTTCCTTGCAGATTATTAATATTATACAATGTTTTATTATCATGTGAAGCTCAACTGGGTATATTAATAATAATCAAAAAGGCAAAGTAATTAATATGAGAAACAAGACTTTCCAGGCGTATTTTTTATACGAACCCGCAAAGATTTCGTATCAAAAGTAATTAATTATTTTTATTTTGTGGTGGTATTTCAACGAACGGAAATTTCTTTTTCCGTGAGCCCAAAGGATATTGTCGTCCAACAATAACAGGGAAAAGCAAATGCAAAGGCGTAAACGAAGGTTCTTTGCAGATGTTAACATCAATTTCATATAAAAATGTACTTGAAGCTGCAAAAGCAAACAAAAAGAAGAAAATAAAAGAAGGAAACCAATGCTAGATATAAAACCACCAACCGCACGAAATCTAACACAAAAAGAGTGATATTTGATGATGACGATGATTACGAACACACACAGTGCCTGTACTGCAACGGAAGTTCTTCAGCTCAGTATCGCAAGAACGGTGGATCGAGTGCCAAATGAGCTACTTTTTAAGGCCACGAACTTTATGATGGACTTGAACGATGCAGCTAATCATTAGTTTGCGAAAATTACAATTAAAGTGCCTTTTGCCTGTTATAATTTCTATTATTTACGAGTTATATGATTTATTTAAATAAAGTACACCGTTTTCCAAATTTAGAGTTTTTAATCACTCATTTCCGTTTTTGAAGCTAAGTGGCCAATTTGCCCGAAAATGTTGGGCAAAGTTGAACTTCGTAACCCCTGATTTTGATGCCTTTAGGTATATTGTAAGTTACCTTAAAACACCGCCAAACCTTAGCCTAGCAACTTTTCCCGGCCGTCCCCTACATCTCATTTATCTCCCTACTGTGAACAGCAAATTTTAAGGACATTGTTTAATTTAATTGCAATGGAGCACACGCTCCGGTGGCAATTTCCCTACACCTCCAACTTTCCCCTATCCTACAGCCACCTACATTTGCCCTCTACAAATTTTATCTTTAAATTCTTTCAACGTTTTCGGTAAGTTATTCATCATTTCCCTTGGTAACTCATTCCAATCCCAGACACCCTTACCTAAAAAGAGAATCTTCCCACACCCTTGTGCCTGAAATCGAGTGCCAGCTTGTGGTCATGGTCATCTTTTCCTTTCCATGCACTACTTTTCATACCTACTCCAATATCTTTCCATGCCTCATCGCCAGTATACGCCCTGTACTCTCCCATGACCCTCCTCATCCTCCTCCTGTCTTGCAATGAATCCCATTTCAGCTCCTTTATCATATCCGTCACAGATTGCATTCTGCGATAATTTCCAGAAACAAATCTAGCAGCCCTTTTTTGCACCCTCTCCAACTCCTGTATTAGATACGTAAAATGAGGGTCCCATACTACACTACCATATTCCAGCAATGGTCTGACCAAAGTTTTATAACCCAACTCCCTCACTTCTCTCGTACACCCTCTCATCACTCTCTCCAACAAGTGCAGAATTTTGAAACCTTTTCCTTCCACCTGTCCAATGTGTCCTGACCATTTGAGCTTGCTATCAAATGTAATGGCAAGATATTTACATTTCAAGTCTTCAGCAAGTAATTCTTTCCCAAACCTTATATTCATAATAAACATTTTGTTTTTTATTTGTGTATGTAATAAGCTGACTCTCCTTTGCATTTATCTTCATCCCATCTTTACCAACCCAACTAGATATCCTGTCCAGATCACCCTGCAACTGTTTACGATCCCCTAACTCATAATACCTCTATATTTATACTTACATACATTATTTATAAAAGGTGTTTTTTGTGATATCTTTCTCCATTCACTCCCAACCAAAATCCACAAATCATGTATCATATTAAAGATTAAATTTTCCGCTTTGGTAACATAATTAATTAAGAAAGGAAATTTTCGAAATTCAACCAGTAAATAGCGAAATTATGAACGTGGGTAAGCGATAGTTCAGAGTCAAGCTGCTAGGTTCCTCCAGCGTCGATAAAGAGTGATCACACTATCGCTATATAGCAGCACAACATATCACAGAGACGTTGATAAAAAGTTATATAGGGTAAGGAGCTACAGTATGGTCTTTTTTTCTGTTAGGGAAAAATGGCATAATTTCCAATTGTTTCCTAAGACGTTATAACAGTTTTGCTACGTACCTGTAATTAATTGAAACAAATTGCTACAAATCAGCCGAATCATCTTTTATCCAACTACAAACCACTAACCTTGCTATTCATCGCATATCATTCACGAAATTTTCGCACGGGGCATATAATTTTATTGAATTCACTCATTCCAGTCACACAGTTCAATTATTTTACTCTTCAATATGGACACAACATAATGTTCACAAAAAATAATTAAAACCACCCATGCCCAAAACTGAATTCGACACTGCTACTCTTACAGTTTGCCAGGGCCGGCTCGTTAATCAGTATACACACAAATCTCTAAGAGCTGTTTCCTAGGTATTATTTCGTTAAGGTATCGCACAAAAAATACCCAACCAATTTGGATGTAATTTTCACAAATTGATAGATTAAGCTCTAACCTAAAAATTGAGTTTCATTTTACGACTCTACATGAAAGAGCAATGAATGATAATATCTCTGAACAGATAAGTCTCAAAGATGTCCCTACAACAAAGGCAAACACTTAACTCTTTGGATTCTGTTTGCTCTTTAATTGATATTGTAATTTTGTGTACTTTTTTATCGTTTCATTTTTCTTAAATATAGGACTTTAAAGTAGACATAACACGCAAATCAAGCCATTTAGAGGGCAGGAGACACCTCCGATATATGTAAATAGCTAGAACTGTGAAAATTTCTAATCTTTTTTTTTTTTTTGTGCTCGGTATTAACAGTGCGGGCCACCATAATTATGTCAGTAACATGACACGCATGAAGGCAACATAAATTATTTTATACTAAATTCATCGTGTCATGTGATGAATTACAGAATGTTTTTTCTCATTCTGTTCCAGGCTGATTTTCAATATAACTGTAGCCTCTACTCATAATGCCGAACATCTACACCCGGGTATCGATAGACAAATCCTCGGGGTGAAGCTGCAGGCAAATTCTACAATCTTCATACAGATATCACTATTGAACAGAGGTGAACAAGTTAGTGTGCGCTTTCCGAAAGTTCGTTCCTAACGGTTTGTGTAAGACACAAAGGCAGCAATAGCAGGTGAGGAAGCACCGCCTGCGTAATAATGCAGTCGAGCCGTTCTACGATCGATAGTCGATATGGAGCTGAGCACTATTTGCAGTTTGCGCTTCCGGCAGTCGCAGCAGTTCAGGAGGGTCGCGATTGCCTCTCTGCAAGGCAAATGCCCTCTGGCTCGCAGGATCAGGAACCAGTCAGGGGCGACACAATGATAAGAGTGCGAGTGGCACAAAATTAAGGAGTGTGTACGGGAACACATAAGTTTTGGGTTCTTTTTGGGTACTAAGTATTTATTTTTTTAGTGCCAGAGCGACTCAGCCGTGTGGGGAGGCAGCGGAAAACACACAGAGGCTTCATTTTCTGATCAGATGGGTCGGTGGCCGGGCCCCGCTCGAGAGGAGGTTGCAGTGTAGGCTCAACCGTTACGAAGATAATACAAGAAGTATGTATAGCTTGTACAGAGAAGCTATATGTTTATTAAATTGAAGCAAATTGCCAATACTACCGAGGAGCTTTCTTGGTCGGTCTACGGGCGAACTTGAGCTAAGCAATTAAGAGCAATGTGCAAACTAGGGTCGTTTATGGGAATAAAGGACCCTTGCCACAATGGAACTAAAAAGGCTAAGAGTTATCTTATATGGCTACCGTGACAGGAATCATAAATGGATCATATCCTGGACTAAGAGTTGTGTTACAAGTGGGGAAGTACGACTGCAGTGTGTAATTAAATAATATGTGCGTCTGTATAAAGAACCAATGCTGAATAAACCCAACTGTACTTTTTACTTGTTTTATTTCCTTCGTACATGCTTGACTCAAATTCACCGAGCATCTTCAGAGTTGATCTGTGTGAAATGGTTACTTTTCTGTTAGATAAATTTCGGTGATAATATCTATAATGGACGTTATTATTTACCTATTTGTGTTTCTATTCAGCACATGTTCTGTTTGAGCGTCATAAATATAAATACATGTGAATAAAAGTTTGTTTAGGGCTCGTCAATGCGGAGGTCATAAGAGTCGACAGAGGATTATGGGTAAGGAACTAAAAGTAAATAGGCATTTGCTTGTAGTGATTTCTGGAAACAATCAAAACAGAAAGTTGGATGTCCTGAATTGGTTTCGAACTCGGGTCCTTCCGAATGCCGGACCCAGTGATTAAGCACTCAGCTATCAGACTCTGTTATATAAGTGCAAAATATCATTCAAAATGAAGCTAACAGAAACGATAACAATGTCTTGAAGATAATCTGCCAAAAGTGTTCCTTGAAATGGAGCGAACCGAGAACGTAGAAAATAAAGAAAACTTTCACCTGCATGTGCGCAGTAATTATTATTTGCACAAATTGATTCATCGCAATTCAGTAAACGGTTGACAACATCTAGTTATTAATTCTTGTACTCGTTGGCTGACACTGCCATTTTAGGCACGCGACATTGGATGACATAAACGTTAAAAATTGCTTTTCGGTTTCTGATAACAAGTAGATCTTTATTACTGCTGACTGTCAACGTAAAATAATTTACATTGCTGATAAAGTAGATTATAGCATTAGCGGGTATCGTGGAACATTGATAAAATTATAATATGGACCAAACATCACTACGGTTTGTTGCAAAATCCTAATCGATTTAATTTCTTTAACGTTAGTAATAACATTTAACGCAAAAGTAGAAGGTCTTGATATTTCAGACCGTTATCTTAGCAACAGCCGTATCATTAGCTATATTTATGACTTACTGAAAGTTATAATCATCTGTCATCAATGATAATCACGAAAATACTAGTTGGGCGAATCATATACGATGAATAGCGAGTATTATGGTTTGCAATGGGAAGAAACAAGAAACGGGTTAACTTGCAGCAATTGTTGCAATTGTTTATTTATCAACTGAAACATGTACGTAGCAAAAGACTTAGAACGTGTACGAAACAATTAAAAATCATAAAATATTTTCTTAACACAAACGAAAATATTTGAAAATCTCCTTAATTTAGAAAACACACACAGTTTATTAATATCTCTGTAATACGGGGTGCTTCTATCTAGCGGTATTGTGTTCACTCCTTATCGACGCCAGCGAAACCTAGAATCATAACTGTGAACTATCTCATACAGTCTCCGTGATTGTTCATAATTTTGACTCATTTCTTAATTAAAGCTTAGAACTTAATCTTTAAAATGGTACCTCACTTATCGATTTTGGTTAAGTATAAAGTGAGAAAGATAGCTATTCACAAAAAAGCCTTCCAGACTGTTTTGATTTTTTTTTTATGTAACGTATTTTATTATTTTTATATTCAGTTCCAGGTAACCAATTCAGTGTATGTAGTTAAAAGTAAATGTCTGTAGGTCAAAAACACATAAGTTATTAAGGAATCAGCCACAGCTTCAGGTAGTTGCATTGGACAATGTACGCAAGAGACCACTGTCGTGCAGTATTTTTAAGGATTTATTGACCCAATGGAAACAGATTCAGTTTCGGTTGAATGATCTCAGTCAGTGAAAGTAAGAGATGGATAGAAGGAAAATGATTACTTGGACAAAAAAATGGTGAAGATGCAGTTGTGTGGGAGATGCGATACTGCGGCGATCTTGTAAAGACGCTAGTGATCAAATCCAGAAGCTGTTTTGATAGACGATAACGAAGAGTTGATAAAGATGTTCTATCGTAGCGTCGTTTGTTGGGCACATATTAATTACTGATGTTGTTGTTTTTCCGTAATGCGCAGATGAATTCAAATCCACACATGCATATGAATGCAAATTTGATCTCCCTATTTCATTTTGCGTAGTGTTTAAGAGCTAACCTCTGACGGTACCAACTGAAAATAATTCGGCTGAGCTGAAGAAGAAGAGGACTGTACTAACAATGGTCCCTTGCAAGTAATGGGAGGGCGCTGATGACCTCGATGTCGACGCGCCCTAAAACCACAACAACAACAAGCAAGTAATCGGGGTCCTTGCCAAAGACGCATATGCGGGTTCGTTGCAAAGTTATAACGAAGAAGGAGGCGATGTTATTTTTTTCACTTCTCCAACTTTGGCGGGACTTATACAGGGAGTTACAAAAAGGTACGGCCAAACTTTCAGGAAACATTCCTAACACACAAACAAAGAAAATATGTTATGTGGACCTGTGTCCGGAAACGTTTACTTTCCATGTTAGAGCTCATTTTATTTATTCTCTTCAAATCACATTAAACGCTCTCCTGATCTCAACCCTCTTGACTTCCATTTATGGGGGCATTTGAAAGCCCTTGTCTACGCAACCCCGGTACCAAATGTAGAGACTCTTCGTGCTCGTATTGTGGACGGCTGTGATACAATACGCCATTCTCCAGGGCTGCATCAGCGCATCACAGATTCCATGCGACGGAGGGTAGATGCATGTATCCTCGCTAACGGAGGACATTTTGAACATTTCCTGTAACAAAGTGTTTGAAGTCACGCTGGTACGTTCTGTTGCTGTGTGTTTCCATTCCATGTTTAATGTGATTTGAAGAGAAGTAATAAAATGAGCTATAACATGGAAAGTAAGCGTTTCCGGACACATGTCCACATAACATATTTTCTTTGTTTGTGTGTGAGGAATGTCTCCTGAAAGTTTGGCCGTACCTTTTTGTAACACCCTGTATAGGAATTATTTTAAAGACTTTACATTCCTGCTACCTTCAGTTGCAACGTCCTCATCGTCTGTGTAAGTGGGAGGCACGGTTTGAGATTAGAACAGCCTTTGGGCTAGGCTGACCCAAATGAGGTTGTGGACTGATGCAACCCTCGCGTGACTGAAGCGATTCAGCGCTCGAGATGCCCATCGCACTACTCTCCGCTAGCGATGTTGGCGAGCAATACATCTATCTGCCTAATGTTATCTGGCTTTTAGCACTGAGCGTCAACATGAGCCGAAAAAAAATTACTACTAATGCCGAAGTCATATCTACTAATGTCGTCAGTCACGTAATGACGGCAACGGAAATAACTGCTTTTTTTTCCTCCTGTAATGAGATGAAATATCTCTCATAAGCAGCAAGCATACCATTTTTGAAATGTCAAAAGGTCGCAGGTTTTAACTGCTGATCAATGTTAGAGTACTTTATCTGCTATGGTGGTTTTACTGTGTCAGGAGAAAAAAATTACCGTATCCTTTCACATTTAGAAATATCGATAACTTTTATGTGATTTCGCCGAACGAGGTTGGTAAGCGGCCAAGGTACAGATAATTTAAAAATTTATAAAAAGTTGTAACAAAATCTTTGATTCACTGGGTTCCCAAGGAGGCGTTAAAAAACTTGTATTTTTCCTAGAAAGCTCTCAAGGCATTTTTTTTTTTTTTTTTTTTTTTTTTTTTTTTTCGTTGTGCAACTTTCGACTGTAACTGGAAGGCATCTGTCGGCACACTTCCCATACTTCTTCGTATTTTTTCAATGTACTAGGCACCTAAGTTCATTGTGGCAATAAATCCTTTGTCCTGCACTTCAGGCACAGGTAATTCTAGTCCCAATGATCACAATGGCGTGGGAAATACTGCCACCAAGTCTGAACTTGGCTGAATACCATGCAATAATATTGACACGCTCTCCCAAGGACATGATGTACATTAAACACCGTTGTTAGTCATTCTAAAACATGTGACACTTATTGCATGATAATTTTCACATTTCTCTCCATACTTTGGAAGTGTATAGGTGATATTTTTATGAAAAACCAGTGGAATCTCTCCTGGTATCTGATACCCTTCCTTTGAGCTCTGAAGAGATTTTATCAATTCCTACTACCGTATTTGAGTTTAAATCTTTCATAGCTGAAGACAAGACGTCCCATATCAACAGTACCAACGTCGTTCTATCTTCTAACACATCACTTCACCATATTTCCGGTAAAGTCGCAGTAGATCATGGGCAGCCTGAAGTGGGCTCTCTTTTGGTCCTGAAGAAGAATGAAACGGACTGCAGTGATAAACTCGTTCCCTATCTGTGCTCTCGGATTGCGTGACTTCTTTACGTGACAGCCGATGTTTAAGGCCGCTAACAGCAACAAGTGCTTTTCCATCACGGCTATCGGACCTCGTGACGCGTTTTAATGGGGAGCCGGAAGAGAGCCACAGCAAATAGCGCCATTATCAACGGCCACTTGAGATTATTAATCACTGCTACCGGCATTTCATAAAATTAATTTCTATATATACCCGACACAGCATTCTGAAACACGTACACCTTTGTTTAAACCAAATTAGCTGTGACCTATTCGCTTTCACCCAGCGGGTCGACCGCAGGTATTGATTATAGATAATGGTGGCCATGTAGTATTATTATACGATACACAGCCACTACAATACTAATATGAAATCTGAATGGTCATACTCCTTATGTCAACTATTTGATTATAATTTTAGTTATCTTAAAGCATTGTCATCAGTCATTCCATACCAATACGTTTTCGCATCACTAAAATCTAATATCATTTATTAAATTTTCTCATCAGCGTTGCCTAAGAAATGCCAGATCTTTTATAAATTGTATGTCATCACCTAACGGTCAACCACAAATACATTCGCATAAAGTAAATCCAATGTTCTTTCCATACTTCGTATACACAAAACTTCATGTGGCAACGCACCAATTTCAAATTTACGAAAGCGTCACAACGGTTCTACAACTATACGACAAAATATTTTACTAACTTAGGTAAGACTATGTATTATAACCTATCTTCTATCGATCGGGTAATTATGTGATTATTCTCTAATCATCTCTTTGATAAGTTGCTTTTCCAAACGTTTGTTAGAATTCCGTTAGAAAACAACGTAAGGGAGAGCCGAGGAAAGTGGCCAAGCTAACGTAGCTTACGGTAAACCTGCAGGAATAAAAATTAGAGGTCACATACTCCTATTATCCTAGCACATACTATAATTTTCTGGTTACCATAAGAATTAAGTTTAGTACCTAAGACAATTAATTTTTCAAAAAGTATAGAAAATGACCAGTTAGCTCGATAAGGTCTGGCAAAGTGGTCACTTAACTTCAAAATCAGAAATGAGTGATTAAAAATGCTCTAAATTAGCAAAAAAGTGTACCGTACTTTATCAAAGAAAACTCATATAAACAGGCAAATTTTCGCAATCGAAAGAATAGCGGTTTTGTTCAACTACATCACAGAGTTTGTGAGCCCAAAGGGAAACATTTAACACTGGATCCATAGTTCTTGTGATGTTGAGCTGAAAAACTTTCGTTGCAATATATTATCGTAATCACCAAATAACACCCTCTTCTGGTTTGATTTCCAGCGCTTGGTTGTTTTCTTTCTAACATAACATTGGTTTCCTCCTTATTTTTGTTAGCTTCTGCAGCTTCAAATTCATTCTTATATGAATTTGATGTAAACATTGCAAAGAACTTTGTTTTGGCCTTTACTTTTGCGTTTTCATACTATTGTTGCACAACAATGACGTTTGGGCTAGCAAAAAAAGAAGTTTCAGTTCGCTGAAATACCAACACAAAATAGAAAGAATTTAATTAATTTTTAATTTTTATTATGTAGCTTCATTGTAACGATTCTTCGTGAAATACTCGACCCATCGACTTTGAGGTCATTAGTCCCAGGAGAGTATTGGAGATAAGGAACGAGAAGAAATTCTGCTTCTTCCCTCAGAAGGAACCATGCCGGCATTCACCTAAGACGATTTCGGGAAATCGCGGAAATCTGAATAGCCTGATAGAGATTCGAACTCCCGCCATCCCCAATACCAGGGCTAAGCGTCAACCTTTGAGACAATCGGTTGAATATTTAGTACAAATAAAACCCTCCTAAAAAAAATTTTACACGTATATCACTTGAAGTTTAAAAGTTAAAGTAATTGCGTTTCTTAGGATATATTTCTATTTAATGTGACTCTGAACAATATTTAATATTATTTATTATCTTCGACGTTCTACACCAGCGTATGTCGAGCTTTTTCAATTCAAAGACCAGTAAATTGGCAGGAAAAGAATGCTGCAGACCATCAATTTACATGGGATTATTTTTTACCTATGTGTATATTATCAACATATGGTACATAATTTACTGTATCTTTATAGCTTAGCTAGAAGCCTGTTCTTAATTCCTACAGTAACACAGTTATGAAACTGAAAGTCAACTATTAAAAGCTAATTATAAATTGACCAGACTGTTCATATTTGGTAACCAAATGAATTATAATGATACTATAGGCTGGATGCTACACTTTAATAGAAACTGACATGTATAAAATAAATTAAAAGTCAATAGACCTTACACTTTTTATCTTAGTTTACTTCACCACACATAAGTTAGCATAGCTACCACGTACGTCGGTCTCTCACGACTACTACAAGACGCTTAGAAAACAGTCATTTACTTTATCTTTAGACGAAAGGCTTTTTGATGCCAACTGGAAATGAATAGAATATTGTAAGAACAATCTGCCTTATCCTCGTCCTAGAAATGACGGATTTTTTACCTGGTCATTAAAATATTCGCAACTTTTAAAAAGTTGAGCTTGTAGTTTGAACTCGCATATAGCGTTATACAGTACGGAAGCGGTATATAAATTTACAATATTATCCCTGCAGACCCATGGCTGAGACACACTGCTCTACAGTGTTTCGATTAACGCATAAACACATTATTTTCTTATTTCTTCTACTCAGTGTGTTTTAGTAGGCACTTTGTTTAACAGTTCAGAACAAAGAGAAATTACTCTCAGTTCTTTTTTATTATTAGGATCTATTAAATTATTATTATAATTTCAAGAAGCAAAATAAGCATTTTTCGTTTTATAAATTTTTTGCAAAAAATGCGTAGAGAGGAATTTATCGACGTAATGAGGAAAGTATTCCGGGGATAATGCCTAACAATACGGCGCGGGCCTATTATAAAGCCTCCTCTCTGCCTCCTACTGCCCGTCGCGTCGTCCCAGCCATCCAGACACTGCCCACCTAAATTATGGGACCGCACAGCGCGCAGTCTGCTGGCGAGAGAGGCAAACTACCACCGCAGCTTGCAGCCCAGAAATGGCGAAGTGAGGCTTCCGTATTAATCATCCAGCTGGTTGCCAATGAACTGACCTTCTGTCATTGGCTGATTGAGTAGAAAGGTCTGCGTCATTATGAACCTGGTAGTCTTAAAAAGAAACATGTCGCTGTCATCATTTATTTTCCTGTTATATCAAAACTTCGTTTACGTAAATTCTAAAAAATTTAGCTGTGTGGAACATCTGTGCCTCAATATTATAATAATTTGGGGACTAATTTAGTTAAGTACCCTGATTGTGGATTAAGGTGTCCCTAGTTTCAACCTGTTGTCTCAGTTGAAATTTTTACGCCCACTCATCCAGACCTTCACCTCTGGCAAAATTCTTCCTTTGTTCATGTGACGAACGGTAAGACGTTCCATGGTTGGGAATCAAGATAAAACATTATTGGTTATGATAGCCACGGCATACGCGAATGGCTCGGGAAATTAAAACTCTGATACTCTGCGACCGAACTCTTCGGGCATATTACAACCAACAATGCCATACGGCTTTATTGGGAAGGAAAGCTTTCGACAGTCTAGTTTTCATTTTTATCCTTGTTTGCTGATATTGGTGGAGATACAACTTTTATTCAGATTAATTTTCTTAAAAAAGTTGATTTAATGCGAACGTATTTTAAGTTTTTTTATGAATCGATCAATAGAAAAGTGTTTATACTGCGATGTTCATTTCAATAACACCTGCTTTACTGTGAGTATCTTTTTCAGCTGTAAATCTACACTGATCAGTCAAAATGGGAATTTGTTTTCCATTTTTTTTTTTTTTGTTACCCCTTTATAAAGACCCTTGATAATGTCAGCAACACTTACTCTTTTATATTTTTTTTACGGTTTTAACGTATTGGATTAATTAATTGTTTCATCATTTAGTCACTCCGCTGTTATGCTACTAAGCCTATCATACGCTGACATTTACCATCGACTGCGGAAGGAAGCATTCTGCATTTCTGCCAGTTTCTTAATTTAATAGAGGATGCTGCTTCATAAAATAACAAAGCAAAATAAAAATTCAAACTTCTTTTTTTATTCCAAACTTTCATTGATTCTTTAAAACATGTACATGTATATCGCAACTTCTTGCTGCTTAGCAATACTGGCTATTAATACATATTTCTTGTACTATCCCAAGCATAATAATGATATACTGACCATTTCTGATTACATACTGCTGTTTAAACTGACTAAATGTTGAACTGATTATTCCTGTCTCACGAAAAACTGAGGAAGCCTTGATGCAGTTCTGCAACGTACAATTGGATCCTGACTATTAACGAGTTCAAGAAGTCTCCTTAAGAATGCAGTAGGATCTTCTGGAAGGCGTGCATTGCCGGGACAATGTGTATTTAGGCAAATAAAAAAAGCAAATTGTGGTACCACAATCTATTAAAGCCCAATATTAATAAAACATGATTAAAATACTTTTAAATGACGTATAAAATATGTAATTAAATAATGTGAATGAAAAGAGAAGCAAAAATAGTTCAAAATAACGTGAAAAAATTCTCATATTATGAGACAAACGTAATTAAATGAAATGCAAAATAGTTAGTTCGGATTTAAAGTGGTTTGATTAAGCAGAAAGAAGTGACATTCATAAGTTCCTATATTCAGTCTTAAAATCTTGCTTCTGTATAGCGGAAGATGGAATTTTTTTCAGTTCATTAAGGACGCTGTCTCATTCTATGAAACACTTTTTTTAAAAAGAAAAAAAAAAAAAGAATCAGTAATGCTACCACTACATTCGGAGTACTTTAAACCAGCAGGATTCCCGATTTACGAGCAGAAATAATAAGCAATACTCATGATAATACAGATATTAAATAAAAGAACATATCTGTCGACTGCGTAGATAATGCTGAATTATTTGTCTACAAGAATAAAGTGTGTGGCATTTCTGCAATCCATGCAAATAGAATCTACACTGATATTATCCATGCAAAAGTAATTCTGTCTCTCTGTATGTTTGTTACGTTTTCACGAATAAATGGCTACAGGGATCTTGAGAATATCTGACAAGGAAATATTCTGTATCATTAGGTGGACATAAGATACTTGTTTCTAGATAAGTAATATATTTTGTCATGAAATCTCAAAAACGAATCAAACTGTAACAGACAGACGGATATCATGTGTAGGTCTTTAATTTTATATCTGTCGCTCAGGCTTCTTTTTTCTAGCAGTCTGTTCGTGTATCATCTGTTCATAAATTTCATATACAGACACAATATACTTTATAGTATACAAGTAGATGTGGATTTGTTTTGCACCAGGTACAGTACATACACTGAAAGTGGCAGGAGTACACTTAAGAAAATACGTGTTTTTTCCATGGGCAGTTATACGTAGCTAGCTCACGGGTTTCCAACCCCCAAAGGTTATATGTCTTAGCAAACAAGAAGAAAACCTTGTGTACAATAAGGTATTGGCATAAGATGTTCCCAGAAATTGAGAAAATTTTAAATCACTAACAAAAATCCGACGGAGCAACTGTAGTAGGTAGTCTCCACATTTAACTTCCTCCCCACCACCTACTTAGTTTGTCGTTTTTATTAAACACGTAGTTTGGTTCTTTTCATGAGACATGGTAGAATGATGGCTTCCCCGTCATATTATTCCGACTTCGCGCTTTTTTGAACACCTATTACGTAACTTACAGCTTCTATATCCACTTCTTGCAATAAAAAAACTAATTCCATACGTACAATGTCGCTGGTAGCTGCTAGCATGGGTATATTCCTTGAAATAACGTGCGTTCCGACAGTTGTGCAAGTTTACTGAAAGGCGAAGATATGTACAAGTAATTAATGGCTTCTGAAAGTAATCTAAAACGAAAATGCTTATATTCTAAATGCCACTATTTGCGTATGCACTTTCTGTACGCGCTTTATAGTCTAGCGGCTTTTTGTGTCCCGATTAGGTACTTTGCAGTGTAATATTGCACTGTACTGACTGAGGCTATTAATTCCCCGCGTGCAAAGTGAACATGCTGTGTTTCACCTGTGGCGGCGTCTGTTTGCAGTTCCTCGGGGTGTTGGCGCCCTCTGTATGGAACAATAGCCACCTGCCAGCGGCCGGGCGGACAAACACTGTGCCCAGCGCTGCCAACTTTCGCCGAACAACAAAGTTGCGGTGGCGGCAGCAGCGGCGAGGTCGCTTACCTGCAGTCGTGTAGCAGTAGTAACACGGGCTGTCCCAATGGGACCGAAGTTCCACCTTCGACTTGTTTGATCGTGTTTCAGTGGTCTGGACTCCAACGAAATATCCAACAGATGTTTCCAAGACTCACTATCAGTGGAGGGATTCAAGACGCAGATCTGTAGGAGCTCGTGTCTCTGAGAGTGACACTCTCCCTTTCAGCCTTACTAGGTGCTTCGCATCCTGTTTGTATAAACGACGACTCATGCTTTTGTTAATAAACTCATTTAATTGTTACTATTCATGAACTAAAATTATCCAGTCATGAGCATCATTAACCTAACCGTAGCGCGCAGTTTGATGATGGATTCTCATGTAATTCGAAGAGACAAATTGAAAATGTAGAACAAATTTTTGTTTTTTATTGACATTCCCCCAGTTCTAAAGATACATATTTATCAAAACTAGCTACAGGTATAGTTCTTTGTGCCTATGGTGAAGTTTTTCCTCTGGTCCAGGACGCATTTCAACTCAACCGCAACAGCTAGGAAATTATTTTTTGGTCTATGCCGCATCCCTACCTCCTAAGCACCTCAATTTTTGAGACAGTTCGTCTCCAAAAGTAAGAGAGATTTCAAAAAAGTGTATTCTCCACTTTCGATTTGTCTCGTCGAGTAAGGTAAGAATCCATCAACAAATATCCTTATCGCAGAATCCCCCAATCACGCAATGCGGAACCAGTTAACTGAAAATCTAAGTTTTTACTGTATCTTTCACAATGGTGTCCTAATTAAAACAACATAGTACAGCCTTTACCTTTTTATATCTCGTAGTATACCCTCAAGACAGCTGAGAACATTTTATATCATTTATCCTCTTAGGTGATCTGCAATTATTGCGCTCTTGTCACATTTCCAAACCAAATCTTTTTAATGTTTTTTTTATTTCACCTGAATTAAACATTTATACCTCTCAGCTGCAGTATTTAAACTCTCATTAATAATTAATTATCAGATTTACTTCTCTCCAAATGATTTCACAAATTAAACTCGTTCAACTTTTTTTTTAACTTTCTTATCTATTCATAACTTTTTACGACTTTATTTAATTCAGAATCTTGTCTTCACCAATTGAGTATACACAATACAATAAATTATTCTTGTAACAGTTTTACTAACCTATGTTTGATTTAAGCAACATTTTGTCACCACCTTCCAATTTCAGCCATTCCCTCATTACATTACGTCGACAACTCTATTTCATTATTCTTTGCCTCCTCTCTCATCGTCATTGTTTACTATTGGACGCTTCACTGAGACTAATATACTAGCGTTACTATTATACGTTTACAATTTTAAGACAATGTTTTAAAAATATTGTTTTAACATTAACAAAATAACATTTTGGTATCATAAATGCCTTATATATAGAAGAGAACTGTTTTTCCTATGGGCAGGAGATGGTAACAGATAAACGGCATTTAGTAGTTGAATGTTCTAGAGTGGAACATTAGTTAATCCCACTTTTTAATGTTTTCAAATGTTCTTTAATCCATCAGAGAGTTTGAAATGATCTGGGAAAATGAAACGTATAGTATTGTGGCTAATATTGGCTTCAGAGTTACACATCTAGTCGTTTATGGATCTCACTATAAAATGGGAATGTAATGATATTTGTAAAGAAAGGTATGCTACAAGAAACCTCTAACAGTCATTAAATTAACCTTTAAAGGCTACTCATTTATGTGGGTTCCTGAGAAAAGCTATCTAAATTTTCTCTTTATTTTTACAATTAAATTCAACATCAATTAGGTGTTTTCGTATTGCCTGAATTGTTGGTTTGTAGTTGAGGCTTTATGATTAGATGGCTGATGGCACGAATTCATAAAATCTTATAAATAATGTTCTTTTACTTTATTATTAGGCCTTTATGGCTAATCGAAGCCGAGGTCAACAAAGTCATGAGAGGGTTAAGGGAAGTGGTGCAAGGAACTGGAAGCACAGGCCCTCTGAAGGAACCATGTCGGCATTCACCTGAAGCAATTTCTGAAACCGTGGAAAACCGAAAACTGTATTGCGATTAGAACCCTCGTCCTCCCGAAAGCCTGGCCAGAGTATTATCGCTCACCACCAGACTCGGTTTAATGCTTGAACTTATTTCACGCCCTTGCAATAACACGTAACATTCAATACACACACGCTAATTCAGCAGAAGTCTATTATCTGATTTCTCCGACATCACAATAGACGGCAAATCCTTCTGAATGTTTTTATCGTTCAGCTTACGTCTTTCTAAATAAAATTTCATCTAGGCGCCAACGTCTCCGGATTCCCCTAAACCGAGCTACTTCAGTAGTATTTTAGGCCATTCAGGGTTTTTTTGGCGGGGGGGGGGGGGGACTGTAAACAAGAAAAGTAGCAAGAGAAAGTGAATATTCTTCAAATTAGCACATCTTTTGGCAGAGTTGGTACATCCAAGAACTAACCTCGTTAAACACAACAGTGCGAGGATAAAAATATAATATTTCACTGGAGTATTTTGTTTTGTGAATTTAGGTGTCGACAGTAGGTTTAATGTATTAGTAGAACAATAGCTATCATTTTAAAACACATTCACAAAAAAATCATATGTAAAATATTATTCATTTCAGGCTAATGTGTTGTAGGTGATGGCAGGATTTCATGAGAAGGCAATGTAAAGTATGACTGTACAGTAAAATCGAAAATAACGATTAATTAGTGAAAAACGTCATAAGACATCACAAATTCTATGTGTTTCTTGTATTACATTATTAGCTTGAAAGTCCCAGAAAATATAATTATTTTCTTACAGCAATTTCTAGGTAAATAGAAAACTGTTACTTACTGTTCTTTTGATTTGGTTTACTTTCGATGGCTGGGCTGTTGGAACTCTCACGTCATCTTTTTAATTACTTGCAGAACAGTAGAGATAAAAAAAAAGTCTAGAGGGGGGGGGGGGGTCTTAGGGCCTTTACCGCCCTTGAAAACTGGTGAGCTTAAAAAAAAAGATCTCAAAATTTACGAGGTCGTTAGCGGGGAGGGTCCCTCGACATGTGACCTCATCATTGAAAAAGGCGGGGCAAAAAATTCCCACCAGATCTTACCAAATCTCATCACAGGGGAGGGGTGAGGATCTAAATTTCCTAAAAAGAAAACAATTCAAGTAATTAATGGACCCAAATTACGTTTTCGTGTCCGGAACTAGTTTTTCAGCCCAGTATTGAGCTATGTCAAATGCTTGTTTCTTGCGAGTGCACAGGTCGTCGGGATTACAGGTGGCAGGATAATATGGGCAGACCATGAGGTTTTCAATAGTTTGCGTCGTTGCACAGTTGAAGTATATATCAGATAAAACCCCTCTTTGAAAGGTTGGTTTCTACTAGGGCCATACCTATCCTCATGCAGTTCTCCATTCCTTGTGTAGTAGCCAAGGAATTTTGGTCTAGAGTTACTAAAGCTGCATATAGCAACAGTTGAAATCAGGTCAGTTACAACAGAGAGTCATAACAGTTAGAGGCTCTGGAATACAAGCACACAGGCAGCATTGACATCAAAGTGGATCAGACAGTCAGCAGAATTAAGCTGTGGCAAGACGTCATGGGTAGGAAGGTGGCAGGAAAGGAATTATCGTTAATGGCCAGGGTTACTCCCCACTATGGAGGGGGGAGTTGATCAAAACTAGGATGCACTACGAGAGAGAGGTCGTTTCTGGTCGAAAGGATTCGTACGTGCTCGATTCTGGGCGGTTCTAGAAAGAACGTCTGGTGGGCAGCTGTGGAGCCTTGGAGCTATGGCATGATGTAGAGAGACGAGCCACAGACTGCGGGACAAGCCATCGACGACTACAACAGCCATTATATCAGGTGGGAGCAAGCCATTGAAGTACAAGGATCTAGGGAGGCATCGAATAGAATAAAGCAATGGAAGTTATAGCCCGGAAAGGAGTAAAGGGAATTAGGCGTGTAATTATTGTACATAACTGATGTAATAAAGTGTACATATGTAAATATCCTTACTGGGAGTTTCATTTATAAGCACTACTGCTCACATGACTACGAGGTTTACCCACAATTTATATGTTCCTCTCGGGAAGTGGCAAGGCAAAAAGAAAAAAAATATTCGTTCGTCCACCACAGATGAGCAGTTGGGTATCTGCGCCGTAGCTGGGTAGTAGTTCGTCCAGCGGGGTGTTTACATACCTTCTACGATATCTGAGCCTCCCACCACACTCCATGAAGAGGGTGGCGTTCGACAAAAGTTTTTTCGAACCTCTCTATGTAATCAATTGAAGCAAGACGATAATCAAAAATTAGCAGAGCCTGCAAAGGTCCCGGAGGTTAGTCTCATTTCCACCCTATTTTCACAACAAACCACATATCGGCTACCTAAAAAAGTAAATATTTCTTATGAATTGCGGTCCCCAGTGAGTAGCATCTTAATTCGATAAATAAATGTTTGACGCACTAATTTGACAGGACCACATTGCACGTCCTTGTCACCATGCAGGAGAGTTTTGTACGTGTCGTCGGTGGTAGACTCCGCCGCTGACAGACGATTTATGAGGGCGGCCGGACAAGGGCTGAGCCGCTGCCAAGTCGTGACAACTAGTGCGGGCCAGCTGGCAGGGCGCTTTGTGACGGGTCGTGCTGCCGATATTACAACACGGCCCACCGGACAAATCGCTGTCGTGTAGTCCTCTCAAACGACCCCGTCCACTGTGCACACTCCGCACGGCACTTCCGTACTGAGTGTTCAGCGTCACAGCGTGTGTGTGTGTGCCAGCAACACAAGGCGAGCTCTGTCGGCGGAGTGATTAATTTGAAACCGAAACTGACCCGTGTTTATTTCTCTGTACAGGACAACACAGGCAGCTCCCAATCGTCTTTTATGACTTTGAAAGCTTATCGTATATATTGTTTCTAAAATTTGTTTTTTTTGTGACGAACCAACTTTCTCCCTTCACACTTTACAAAAATCGTTAAATCAGGTATAATTTTAAAGGTTAACTTCTCTACTTTGATGTTATCACTAAATAAGAATGGAATGTTTTGAGATTCAATCCATAGATGGCAATACTTACGAGGTTTCTTTGCTTTTTTTGCTTATGGCTTTACACCTCGTCGATGTTGTAGAGTATCGCCACACTACATGGTAATATCTATGATATTCTGGGCTCCCAGCGCGCACAGGTGGTATGTGACCTTGGGGCAGGTAGCCGAAGGGACACAAGCGTGACCGGTAGGGTGAGAGAGGAGAGGACAGTGGATTGCCAGCTGTGTGGGTATGTGCGCCGCCAGCTAACGGAACAGAACATGATGTTCGGCGACTAACGTTAACACGGTCTGTGGTGGTGATCTATGTTAAGCCGCGTTCCCACGACGTCTTGTAACGAAAGCGGGACGGGACGGGATGTGACGTCATTAGCCGAACTGTAGGGACGAGCGTTCGCCGCAGGTTAGCCCTCACTACCTCGCGCCACCTGCCAACATGTAAAGTAACGTCCCAATTCCCCTTCTCAGAAATTTCATTCAATAATAATATTTTTGTTGATAAGAATTAAATTAAAAGGTAATTTAATTCTTAAAAAGAAGGAGTACAAGTAGTACGCTTCAATTTCGAGGTCATTAGAGGCGGGATGGAAATGGGGACAGGGAACGGGAAGAAATTTGGCCATGGCCTTCTGAAGTAAGCATCTCGGCATTCGCCGGTAGTGATTTGGTGAAACCTTGAAAAACCCAAATCTAGATGCCCGGAGGAGGATTCGAACCGCCGCCCTTCCGAATGCGAGGTCAGAGCGTTAACACTTACGAGCAATCGAGGTCACGGGTATTCGGCAGTTCAGAGTCAAGGTGGCAGGCTACGCTAGCGGCGATAAGGGATGGTCTCATTACCGCTACAAAGCATACCAGCAACACATATCGAAATCCTCGCAAGGGCTGTGATCGCATTCCCGCTAGATATTTGAGTTGACAAATAAACAACTGTTAATACGTACAAAATGAGATAGTTCAGAACCAGGCATCGATTAGGAGTGATCTCATTAGCGCTAGATTACAGCACGACAGATCTCAGACCTGTGGATAAACTATCTGTGTTTTCTGGTGTAACGAGTTTCTCGGATATTTTTGTTTCTGTTCCGGAAACACATCACCAAAAGGTTGCTTATTATCATATTTTCAGGTCAAGTATTGTGAAAAAACTTGTTTTGTAAAGTAAAGATAATCTAATTTAGATTTATAACGTAAATATTTTGTTATGTCATTTGCATATAAACTGTAATTAAACTGCATGTTATTCTGTGTTGTAAATTAACGCGAGTCAGTGTCATACGTATGTTTTACGAGTCCAAATGTTGTTGCTATTTGTTTCGTAAGCCGTTGAAACTGGTTAGTTAGGCAGCTATTAATTTCAGTGGACAAATTAGTTGGCTCTTCTTTCACCCTACTTCAAACCACAAATCTCGTTAATCACCATATTTTCTCACGGCATGCTTAGACCAAATTTATTCCTATAACTTTCAAAACTGATTAAAGTGTCATTTTAGTGAAACACCTCAAGCCTTGTCAGTACAGTGCTGCAGTATCAATTAGGTCTCCTCAAGTGACAGTAATCCGCGGTTTTTTAATTATTCACATTTTTTATTACTATATTGTTAAAAATTTGACAACAGTATTGGAATTGTTCTTTTTATTGTAGTCTTCTCTTAGCTTCTGCATAATGCACTGATTTGGCGTATTAATTATAAGACTTTTATCATATGCTGATAGATCAATCAAAAAAAAAAATCCTGTTCTTTAAAGTGTTTATATTTGTCAGAAGCAACTGAGCTGGATGAGATGAAGTTTCTCATTTGTTGGTATTTTCTCGTTTACAACCATATATTAAATCTCTTAGGTTGTTGAAGATAAAGAATGATCAAATGTATTTTCCTCACACATTGTTCCAAATCGTTTCTGAATTCTTCTTTTTAATATTACTAGCAGAGTACCCGGCGTTTCACAGGTGATGGATATGAAAGTTCGATGTTTTATCACGTTTGATTGGATTATCGTTGGACGTATATTCTTCATCACCATCAACTGTGGCCGATTTCCCTACCGTTTTTATGATATCGATACACGTGTAAATTTTCCCTATGAGATAATGGGAGAGAGGAGGTAGGTTTTGTAAATCGAATGTAGACAGTGTTTTTGTCTTTGTTTTAAAGTATACATATGAAAAGTTCCTTCAAAATCGGATAGAATCTGCGGCTTTGTATAAAAAAAAAGGCGGCAAAAATTAAGAGGGTTGAAAGGGGGAGAGCAGCTTGGTTTCTGTAAACCAAATATAGACGGTATTTTTCTGTTTCTTAAATTATACGTGTGGAAAGTTCGGACAAAAACTGTATGTATGTATAAAGAATATTGGAAAAAATTAAGGGGATTTGAAAGGGGGACAGGGACTGGGTTTCCGGAAACCAAATGTAGACAGTAATTTTCTCGTTGTTTTAAATTATACGTGTGCAAGGTTCTAGCGAAATCAGATAAAAACTGTGGGCTTGTATAAAAATTAAATGGTGTAATGGAGGAGAAGGGGTGGTTTTTTTTTTTGCTGGTCAGAAACCTTCTCCATAAAAAAATACATACATGTGTCTACTTTTATGGTGATCGGTCAAAATCTCTGACATGGCAACATCCATTTATAACATTTTAATTTATTTTTCCTTTGATAAGGAATGCGTCATATTTTAGAGTGAGAGTTCAGCGAAAATTCCTCTGATCCCGAGAGCTGTTAGGGCGCAGTGGGAGTTATTTTTCATATTCGTGTTTGGAGCAGCTGGTGTCGAGATTGCTGTGGCAGTCGACAAGTGCGTGCGCTGTTCCAGCTGCTCGTAGTGGCTTGCTCCGCCGTGGACACAGCCAGCTTTGTTTCCTCGGACCGCTTTTATAGATATTGCCCACATTTTTCTCCTTGGTCCGCTTCTGGTAGTGAGAGAGCCACTCTGTTTCCCCCACAGTTATTTGTTCGCTTTGTTTCATGCCTTCTTTTCTCGCTATGGCCTCACCGGGAGACTTCTTTCGTCTTTTTTGTCCGTCTGGAATGGCGTACCTTTACGCTGACATTTATAGCATCATTTTTGGTGCAATGCAAATAAACTTTACGTTTCATGTTAAACTAAGAGGTAAAAATTTTTCTGGCATGTTCCCTGAACATCAGTAGCTGTACCAGCATTTCGCGAAAATATTATTTTTTCACATGAAGCTCTCTTTTACGAAGCTCGTAAGTACAGCTTTCTCCTATAAAAAAGGAGGTTAATACATGTAATAAAATATATAAATATCTAAAAATACCTTTCTGAGGAGACTATATTTTACTTATTAACCACCTACGCCTTTGTATTTGTAGCTACATCTTACAACGTAGTGTAACTCGCCGTAGCACATGGTACTAAGTTGAAAGTATGTTTAAAAATACAAAATGGTTAATTAAGAGAGATACAAATTTTTCTATGAACACATTATAATTGAATATTAAAAAAATAGTAATAGTGTGTGAAAACAAAATAACAACATCTTTTCAAAAATTGTGTACGGAAAAGTAATGATAAAAACATATAAAATTAGTGAAAATGGAGAAAAAATAAGTTTGCACTACACGTATCTATATTTAAATTATTATTATTCTTGCTCATCGTTGGCATGTTCAAATTTGAAATTTTATTTATAAGTCCTATCTTCAGCTTTTTCTTTTTTCCATTTATTTTTTAGGCACTTTCTCTTATTTTTCAATTGTAAATTTCATTCCCTGTCTTAAATTATTTTATCCTTGCTGATTCTTCTTTGGCAAAGGTTTTTACTCTTTTTCACTGTAGCGGCTTCTCTTATTTTTTGCAAGGGGAATCTGTTAAGACAGGGATCTTCCTCTTTTGTTGATTCGTTATTTTCGCACTTTCTTTAACTTTTGGAATAGGCAATAGAATTTCAGGTGAAATTTGGAATTAAGAGGTCCTGTTAACATCATAATCCAAGTGAATATAATCACCATTTCATAAACTTATTAGTATTTGGTCGGGTCATCCGCGAAGATGGGACACGTAGCTCGCTGGCAGAAGAAAATTTAACTCTATCTGAATTAAAGATATAATTATAAAAAATATGTTTACTAAAAATTGTTTCATGATATGGTTACCGGTCTCCTACTGTTTAAGTGAGTTGAAGTTCTAAGCTAAACTTTATAAACGCCATGAATATTTTAAAGACCATAAAAAAAATTGGTACTCAGGTGATATGAAGATATGACTGCGTCTTTACAATAGTCTAGTCATTTATACGTTTCCAATTGGCATTAAAGAGAACTGCGATTTTTGAAGATTAAGTTAATGATTGTTTCTATGACGCAGTTAAGGTAGGTGAAGGTACGCAATACATGACGACAATAGTGTGTAGGCTTCTTTAATAGTAGTATACATATAGGTTAAAATTTATGTCTATGTAAACTATTGGTTCGAAGAATCATTTTTGAAATTTTGCTGCACTGCCACCTGTTCAAAAAGTTTGAGAAATGATAGTTTAGAAATTGTATAATTAAGAATCTTTTATCATTAAATAAAGTCATGCGATTAAATTTAACGATATATACAACCACAGACGTAATGACGCTTAAAAAGTAATTTACATCGAAAGCCGGTAACAACGGAAAATTATTGCAGCGTATTCCTAGAAACGTTGGCTGTCTAATACACAGGCGGTAAATGGTTAGCAGTATTTGACATAATGCCTGTAAAGCTTCATTAAGAAGCCGTCACCACACGTGAAGTGGCGGGGCTGCGACGTAGTTTGGTCGACAGCAGTTTAATTAAGAGCCACGAACTGGTTTCCACTACCCTCTATCAAGACGCCCTCTCAAGTCCCGGAACGGCTTCTCTTTAGGTCGGGCTGAAACCATTAAAGTTCCTCTGTCGAGCTGATAGAGCGCCTGCAGACAGACGAGGCTGCTGCGATCCCTCTAACATCACACGAATTGTTTCGTCACATGTACTGTACCTGCAGGAGGCAGCAACCACCGGAACAATATAAAACTATAAAATCTAGTTCAAGCATTCTCAAATCGCCATGATGTTAGTGTCAATAAAATTAACTGTAGCAATATAAAATTTGTGAAACACTTTCAAGGTGTTGAATTTTCCTCTTTATGTGCGTATCGAATTATTGTTTGCATTGGAATTCGAACAAAGAGGGGTTTTCTGAAAATAAGGTTACAGACCCTACAGTGAAACGTATAGATTTTATTTCATACAACCAACACAGCCAATTGATAGTAAATACATTATGTTACTTTTTTTTTACATTTGTCTCCATATTGGTTTAGACACTTATCGCTTCGTGGGATGAGTTTCAATATACCCTCCCTCTAAAAATCCTGCCCTTGCGTACTCAGCCAAGTCATCGTGAAGTGTGGAAAAAGATGAATCTCGCTAGGAGCTAGGTTCGGGCTGTAGGGAGGGTGGTCGATGATCTTCGTCGGTGACGTTTTTTATATAGGTCGCAAACTTTCGACAATATTCTGCGGTATGCTGACATGCTGACGAGACATTACAAACTTCTTTCAGCCACGGTTACACGTTTTTCCCTCAGAAATCGAATAACTAAGTGGATTTCTTCTAGAGACTGGTTTTTAAAACAAGTCGCCATCTGTGTTTTCCTACAACTAGGGTAAGTGGTGGTTGGCTGAAACTCTGAACAGTATCCAACCGCGTGTTTTACAATTACCACACATTACTGTTTTGACTTGTTTGATGCAATCCTCCATTCCTTTTTATCTTTTGCTAACCTTTTCATCTCAACATACCCGTTACAACCCACATCCTCAATTTTCTGCTTCATATATTCTAATCTCTGTCTTCCTCTACAGTTCTTACCTTTGACTGTTCCACTTAACCAATCCTGCAGTTTCCAAAATATGACCTACCATCCTATCTCTTCTTTCTGTAAGACCCTTCAACAAATTTCTTTCTTCAGCCATCATTTCCAAAACTCCTTCATGTCGTACTTTAACAGAGCAGCATTATTCTGTAGCACCACATTCAAATTCTTCAATTTTCTTTCTTTCTGGTATTCCTAAAGTCCATCGTTTGCTACCATAAAGTGCTATGGTCAACACAGATATTTCTAATTCCTAGATCAGTATTTGAAACTAAAAGATTTCACTTTTTCATGAAGGCTCTTTTTGCTAGTGCTATTCTGCTTCGCCCATCGGTTGTAATTTACTTCCTAAGTAGCAAAATTCACTATGCTATCGCATCTGATCCTACTTTTAAATTTAATCTACTATTATATGTATCATTTCTGCTACGTTTCATTACTTTTGTCTTGATTTGATTTATATTTAGTCTAAAATCTTCCTTCAGTATTTTGTTCATGATAGTAACTTCTCCATATCCTCAGCCTATTCTGCTAACAAGACAATGTCATCAGCAAATCGTAGCATACTGATTTTTTCTCCTTTAATACTTTTCCACGTGAAAATATTTCTTTCACTTCCTTTGTTTCTTCTTCTACGTACAAGTTTAATATAAATAAGGATAGACTATGCCCTTTATTCACAACATTTTTAACTGAACCACGTCTATCATGATTATCTACTTTTATTCTTGTAAAGATTATAAAGTATTCTTCTATCTCGGTATTTTAGACTAACTTCTTTAAAATGTTGATCATCTTATCCTACCTAACATTAACAAAAGCTTTTCTCAATCAACAAACGTAATAAAAGTATCTTTGTTTTTCTTGATCCGCTTTCAAGTATTAATCTTAAGGCCAGAATCATTTTCATAAATCCAAAATCTTCACTCACTACTTCATTCTTCAGTCTAGTCAGTAATTTTGAAACTTATGATGTTAGACTTATAGTGCAATAATTCTCACAATTGTCAGCTTTTTGTTTCTTCAGAGGTGTAGAGATTATACTTATATTTAAATCAGTGGGAATCTCTGCTGTTTCATAACTTTTACATGTAAGTTTGAATAATCTTTGGATTCCTTCTTCTTCTAGGAATTTCAGAAGTCAACGAATATCGGTCTTGTAAACTTATTGTCTGATCACTGCTTGTATGAAAAATTTTCTGCGTATTTCACATGCACAAAACAAGTTATTAATTAGGCAAATTCTTGTTACAAAAAATTTAACAATTAATGTCACAAGAAACGGACATCTATTTTTTCGCAATTGAACACATTATAAACGCACTGTGAAAGCTCTCGGTATCAGGAATTTATTCATGCTGCTAACCCAGAAATATTCGCTCTGCGTATGCGGTGATTGCCTTTACTTATGGAATTGCAAGGTTCTTTCCTTTTTATTCTTTCCTACGATCATCTTCAGAATTATTTCATTTATTCTGTCTGCACGTTTTGAGAATGGCAGTCACATGGGTTACCTACGGATTATGAGGTATCAAGAAGGAAATAAGGAAATTTTCTGACAGAATCGGTTGTTTGAAACTTGAAGGTGATTCCAAATATTTTGCCGTATATGGGAATACGCCATCGGGGAAAATACATCAATAGAAGGCTTAGTCGTCGAAAAAAGATCCACATTCATCACCTTCATTAGTACCATTTTGTTTGACAGGTATCGTTTTAATGCTGTAATCCACGTTTATATCCATCAATCAACAAGAGATTTGGTAAATATGACGAAGCATGAGTGGTCGACTTGTTGCGGCTCATCTGACTTTCACCTGCAGTTACCAACTTGTGGATCAACCCGAAATCCTTGCCCCGGAAGATGGAGAGGTGGGTGGCTGCATTGCAGGTGTCGCAGTGCCGGACGGTCGAACCCGCTCCGCAGGGTGCGTCACAGCGGGCAGGTAGTAGAGCTCGCCTGGTTGCATAACATGCCACTCGCAGGGGTTTGTCAACACAGCTACTCCACCTCGCCAGGCAGGGAACCGTGGACTCTTACAACGTGACATAAAGCTCACCCGGCACTAACTGAATTGCAGTCATCTTACATATCTCATGTAGGTTTTATTATGTTGGTATCAATACGATAGTTTTGTGATTACAGTTTTTTTTTAATGGCTTTTTTCAGTCTTTGAGCCTAACGTGTACATAATAACAGTTAGTTTGTTAATAATGATTTATAGTAATATCGGTTTATGAAGAAAAACACGAACACGCTTTAAAATATTTCTGTTAGTAACCTCATGGAGCGTGCACAAACCACGTGGCTCGGTCTAGGGGGGGGGGGGGGGGGAGCGGTTGGCTGGAAGGCTACGCTAGGCTACGTGGGGGGAAGGGGGGGTTCCGAGACAGACCACGTAGCTTTCCTTTCATAGCATTTTTCACAGATAAAATGAGGAACAGAACACACAACAGCATATGAATATTTATTTCCCTAAGTTAATTATCTCCTTATATAATTTACAATCGTCTGACAATAGAAAACAGTACAAAATGTCTTCTGAAATGGGGAAAAAATTACGTGCTACGGGGAGGGGGGTGGAGGGGTAGAGGCAAAAGCCACGTAGGGCTACGTGTGGGGGAGGGGGGTTTAAAGGAGGCCAAATTGGACCTACGTGGTTTATGCACGCTCCCTTACTTATATAGGAAGTGAGACAAAGTACACATCCAGATCTACCACAGGAATGAACCAATGAAAAAATAAGAGGGAGGAGTTAGGAGCGCACAGGTCGGTTAGGTAGAAAGTTTGCCAATGATTATTGTGAGGAACACTGATCTATGTGACGACCAATCGAGGTAAAATAAATTTAATTTTTTAAATAAAAATAAAAGAGAAACACGAGAAGTATATATATCCCATATTGTCTGTAAATTTCTAATAACGTAAGTCCCAGTTTTGCTGGTGGCGTCAGTTCCCACCTACGGAGTTCTGAAGGGGTAGTGGTGTCACGTTTGAACTAAATAAATAACAGTCAACATTATTTTTTGAAAAAAAAAAATTGAAAAAATTCTAGAGAAATCAATTAATATATTTGAGCTTCAACGGAAAATATCCACCGATCATGTTGGGTGAGCGGTAGGGTTCTGGTCTAGCATTCGTGAGGACGCGGGTTAGAATCCCCATCCGGGCTTCCAGATTTGAGTTTTCATGGTTTCTTCAAATCATTCCAGACGATTGACGGGATGCTTCCTTCAATAGCGCTATAGCCAAATTCCTTACCGTTCCTTTTACCCAATCCCATCTTGCCTCTAATGACATCGACGTTGACGAGGCGTAAAGCCACAAGTAAAAAAAAAATTTCAATAATTGTAACTGAAATCTTTATTACGAATAATTATTTTTTTACGGCGTTTCTTATGTCTTAATTAAATTTCAGAGACTGCAGAGGAGAATTTACAAATTTCTCTTTCAAATTATTCGAATTTATCAACGAAAAAGTAGGAAGTAAAACTTATGAAACTTGAAGTAAAAGAAAGGTATACAATTATAGAAATAAATTAGAAGAGTTAATTCTGGAAAGAACAGACTGTCTAAGAATCTGCGGATTACGAAGATAGTTGACTCAGTAAGTTAAGAAGAAACAAAATGCTAGCCGTCACTGTATAAAATGCTAGAAATACTTAATTGTAACGAGAAAAATAAAGTAAGAAAAGGCAAATGATGTGTTTATATCAGGAGTAACATGTATCGTTAATTTTAGCAAAACGTAAGGTTTCAAGATAAACAGAGAGAGTTAAAATTACGATGATGATAATTTTGCGTGTACAGGAAAGGTTTAAAATCAACAAACGTTTGTAATTCACTAAATAGTTTTTATATATTTTTCTTCTTCCTTTTGTTAAGGGCTATGCGAACCACGTGCCAATTTCAATTCCTCTCCCGTTGTGTCATCTATCTTACTCTCCAGTACTCCTTCATTATTACATTTCGTTTCCCCTCCCCCCCCCCCCTATCTCTCTCTCTCTCTCTCTCTCTCTCTCTTCAGACCACTTTGCACTAGTTTTCTTTTCTTGGAATACCGCTATACTCAGAGATTGCTTTCAAAAACTTTTCTTTTGGATAGTGTCTTTTATAATTTTATTTTGTTTCTCATTATATTTTAAGGTCAAAGAACTTCCCATTATGCGAATTGATGAACATATTTGCATTTTTTGTTTGTTTGTTTGTTATTACTTCCCCTGAGTTTCGGTGCTAAAAATGGTGACATTTATTATTTTTTTCTCAATGTTCGAAGGTTTTTGCCTGAGACGACCAAGTTCGGAAATGAGGCGTTAAACTATTAGCACAGCGTACTACGCACTCAGCATGACAGTACGATGGCCTCCCTGGCCTGAGGTATAATGCGGGTGACTTAAACCCCCCGGAGGCTGGCTCGTCACTCAGCAGCTCTGCAGTATGTGCGTCAGGGCACTCACCCTGAGGAGGGGCGACCACGGAGAGCCCCGCTCGTAAACTGACTCCATAGGCCACGGCTCACGGGACGAGAGTCGAGGGCTTCACAGCATTGTCCTCCGGAGGCCTCCACTACGCCAAACTGGGCCTACACTCCAACCAAGGGACGCAATGGAATAACACTAGCAACACTACTCACAATAAACTAATGAGGACAATGTTACAAACTATTTTCTTAAGACAAACCGAAATTTAATCTGCCCTCGAAGAAGCACCATATCAGTAAAACGTAGATGTAAAGCTATAAATGAAACACGTCTTTCTGTTGACCGTTTCTAACAAGTGTTGAAAGTGTCCAAAAGAATTTTTAAAATTGAATGTTACTTTGGTTAAACCTGCAACAATTCTTTGTGGATGTGTGACGGGCGGTCTGTGAATAGGGTTTAAATTGGTAGTTCTGGTAATTTATTCTGTGAATTTTGTAAGTTGTTTGTAGCAAGTGGACTGCCTACGTGAGACTTTCTACTGATTCTCAGTGCTTCTGCTGCGCGAAGCACGCATCATGCGTCTATCACGTGATGGTTTACGCATAAATACTCGATCGTGGCCTGATCTCCTCCTATTCTATTCGGTGATTGACTATTCTGCCAGCAGCTATGTAGAAGGTAAGAGGTATGATTTGTCTGTACCTTCGGCACGTGGCAAGGCCACGCTTTGCCTTGTATTGTATCACATTAGTTATTATTTGGTTAGTCAAAGTATGTTAGATAAATTATTCAGTCATTATTGAATCGTGTAACTTAAATGAGTTGTTTGCCGTTGTTTGTAATAATGTTGTAATGCCTTGTGATAATCTATTTGGTAATGAAGGATTATATTCTGGATCGTTAATTATTCAGTCAATCGTATTTATTAGGTAAAGTCTTGTTTCAGTTCTATTCGTATGAAGAAGCTAGTATTTCATTTAGTAAGTTGGTATACCTGTAGTCATGCTTGCGTGTTATTTCCTGTCAGCATAACGTTAAACAGATTTGCGGATACATGTATGGTTAGGCTTTTATAATTAAAGTATGTTTAAAGTATCAGTTGTGTCGCCTCAGATATTTATTGTCGTTAGGTTAGAACCCAAGTTATTTCAGGTAATTATGTGGTGGAAGAGTTTGTGATATATCGGCAAGGTAAGGACTGTAATAACTATCACAATTAAAGCAGTCAGGGGACCCCTGCTTTATCAATAGAGTCACCCTGGTGTCAAATATATACTAATCCTGGCAAATAACATCTAGGTTCCCACAAGTAGATAATCTGTTATAATCTGTAAGATAGCCTAAAATCGTAGATGCTTCAAAGAACACCTCCCAAATCAATCTAGGTCGCCCACTAGTGGACTGCAAGGCCATAATAACTCCCTTTAACACATAGTCCGCCACAGATGAGAAATCACAGAGGAATAAATTACCAAGGAAAGTGATGGATAATTTACCAAAAACGCTGAAAGAATTAAAGGTTGAAACTTGTAAATGGTAAAAGTAGATGGGTGCAGGAATTTAACACTCAGAGTGTATAAAATAATAATAAGAAAGGGTTAATTAAATGGCAAGGGGAAATTGCCACCGGTGCATGCGTTCCATCTGCAACCGCCCCCTTCCCCATTTAATATTTCTCGGCTGATTTTATTTAATTATTATTCGAATTCGTTTTCTGGAAATTGACTGCATTTTCTTTTAGCAATGGCAAAGTAGTAGGGGGCGGGAACAATCACAATAGAAAAATATTATACTGAGTTGATAAATGATGAACCACACATTTGAAGTAAAGTCTGTTATATTCAAGCACTTGGACACACAGCTCGGTATTAGAAATTGCAAAATGTCATATAAATTGTTCAGAAAACAACAGTTCTATATTTACATGATTTTTTTTTTCTTGTCACAATTGCTTCTCATCACATTTACTTTAACAGTTCATAAAAATGGTACAAAGAGATAATTCCAATACTAACGTTTTCTTTCCGCGTAATGAGTTTCTTCACCAGTCACCGAAGCAAGAGTATGCAGGAGTGCGGAAAGTAAGAAAATGGATTCACTTCGTACTGGTAAGGTCACCACAAACGATCCCATTGAGCAAGCTGATGGACCTTAAATACCCTCTGATGTCGTTTGGAGTGGAGCATTGCCAACATTGACTTCCTAATTTCCCATGATCGACAAGCGTAAAACCAGTTCAGAGAAACTTGTTTCTAATAGGTACACATGGAGAAATAAACAGAAATGCTTAAGTCCCAACCAAAATACTCAAAGGGATTGAAAGGATTCAGAGAAGTAGCAAGAAAAGTTCTGACAGCTAAATTCGTAAAGTGAGTCACACCAGCATACGCGTTAAGGATGATGGATTGGTGCTACATGGCGTGGATAATTGTTTCTGTTTGTGTGTGTGAGCGCTATCTGAACTGGAATAAGAGCAAAGCAGAACCGTGAAACTTCTTGTAAAACTGGTTTAGAGTGGGAGTAAACTAGGTAAAATGTTAGTTGAGGTGTACAGGGAGACGTCAATGAAGAAAACAGTTGTGTACAAATAGTTTGAAGGTCTTGGTGAGAAGAGGGAACAAATGATTGATTATCACAGGTTAGAATGGTCAGTAATGAGTCGAAAGGAGCGAAACATTGTTTGAAATCGTCAAACAATTAAAAAGCGTATTGAAAGGGCAATGTGAAAAAGTCGTATGCAAACAACAGGAATTTTAACCAAAACTCATGGTCAAAGCATCAATACAATCTACCAGCATGCAATTCGTTGTTTCTACGAAAGTTGTTGATTTGGAATCAATAGTCTGTCTCATCCGTCCTTGACCCGATAACTTCTTTCTTAACCCGAGCAAACGTTGGCAGTTTGATGTTATTTAAAAGCTAAAGTGTAATATTATAAAAAGTATGAAAACCATTCCATAACATGAAAAAAAACATACTAAGGGAGAAGGTACTGGCTTCGATGTATAGTTTCCCAAGAGGAGTATACTAACGGTGACAACAGCGGTATTCATCAACTAGGTATAAATCCATGAGTGCGGGTTAGAAAAGATTCAGAAAGGAAAATGATTGCTTTGACCAGGGTTGGCGATTGGGATTTGTTAATTGCTATGACAAATATGATCGGAAACTGCTTCCATTCCGTATGAAGTTCGCTAATACTTTCTGGTATTCGAAGGAATATGCACAACTTCATCCTTGGCACACTCATTCAACACTTTGGCAATAATAAATTTGATGCATTTTTAGAGATAAAAAGAATAATTTTTAAGTTGACATGATCGTACTATCTGATCTGATCTGATTCTAGAATTTTTATATTATTGGACATCTTAGGATCAATTACAGCCCAAAACACATTACATAGACTATAAATCCAACAAAAAATTTGTTTGTGGAAACATAAAATAATTTTTCGTGGTCTAAGATCTGGCCTAATTGAAAATACGAATGTGACCTGTATTCGATCTTGACGATTCACTCTGCAAAATTTGAATAATTTCTGTTGATTCTGAAGGATCTTAGCAATATTAAAGAGGAACAGATACAATCTAGCTGTTTAACAGCTATAAGGTAGTATTGTTTTTTGAATAATGAGTTCGTGAACTTGGATGTAATATACAACTTAATACCTAAACTGTCGCATATAGTTAAGATATCTAATCCACTATACATTGAGGTAATTGTAGCACTTGCTGCTGTTAGTTCCATAAAATTTCGCTCAGTCTGGACTTATTTTCTTGCATGGTCTGCAGACATCAGCTGGTTTTATCGCTAAAGACAGAAGCAGAATACGATGTTAATTGTAATAATCTGTTTCTGCTTACAAATATTGTATGAACGCAAAATTACCTTTCGTCAAAGGACGTGATTAATGCAGTAATATCAGAACTTTGTTGCCTCACAGAAGCCGATAGCAAAATGAAGTGCAAATACAGATCCCTGTGTACGCGTCAGAGCAAACAGAATTGAGCTTTTACACAAAGATTTCTGTTTCAATTAACTGCAAATTTGAAATCGCGCTGAAGCGCTATTTACACTCTCCTATCGCCGTTCCTGCAGGGTTGGTTTGACTTTGCACCAATCACAGTCGATCAGCAGTGAGCTCTCATCGGCAGTAGAACAATCAGCGAGAACAAACCAGAGCAGGGTCCAAAAATATTCAGCGCGGCAAACTGGCAATATTTATGTTCCATCAGAAATTCAGTATTGAGCACTCATCTCATGTGTTTCTCAACAGTACCACAGGATATTTTTCTACTATCAGTCTTTTGCTAAAATTACTTTCGTGTTGTAGAAAACGTGTCTTAAGGCGTAAAGTTTTGATATTTTCTACTGCAGAATGAACTTAAGCTTTTACAAGAACAAAAGTATGCAGAAATATTTTTCCATTTCAACAGATCGTAGAGTTTTGGATCAAATGATAGAGTTTTAACAATTCTTGGAGAGATGTTTGGTGTTACAATTTTTTTATTTTTTTTTTTTAAAATTTTGTTTTAAAATTTTTGAACAAAATAAGCGAATAAAAGTGATCCCGGGTGCTATAACTTCAGTAACTAGAAGCAAAAATGCAGTTTTCTTATTTAATTGGATTTTGATATTTTTAACTGAATACTAAAATTACTTGTTTGGGGCCTTCCGTATTAGATCTTTCTTTCTCTATTTTTTAATAGGTGTGCCAAATAATAGCCATTATTAATGAAATATTTAAGTAACGTTTATGTACGAGAATTAAATTTTATTTTCGTATGCTCAAAGTGATTAAAGGACTTTAAAGTTTAAAGAAACGTCTATCATATATATTATTTCTATAAGGTTTTTTTTGGTCACAGGCCATTATCTCCTTTAATACTTAACCGAACTCAATGAATGAGGTGTCATATTAAAGCTTATGGTCGCCACTTTGGTCACATCATATTTTAAGAAAGGATTGTGAAGAGTAAAGTCTACGCTTTGGTGAAATCAGATATTAAGAAAGCAATTTTTGGGATTCAACCCTTAAAGGGAAAAAAAACAATGATTCTTCAAGGGTTTTTTTTTTTTTTTTTTTTTGTCACGAGTTATCTCCATTAATATATTATAACCGAAATAGATACATGAGCTATCATTGGAAAGATTAAGGTCTCCGCTGTGGTCACATTTATATTTTAAGAAAGGAATTTTCTTAATTGAACACTTAAAGGGAAAAAATATCAGTATTTATAAATTGTGTTTTTTGTTGGGATTTTTTATTTTTTTTAATTTTTTTGTAGTTTGTTTGTATCTTTTTTTTTTTTTTTTGTTCCCAGTAATTTATCTCCCTTGGTAACTAAACAGCATTGATAAACGAGGTATCATTTAAATGTCTGAGGCCTTCGTAAGGTCTTCGGTTTAATAAAGGATTTTTTTAAAATTTGACCCATAAAGGGAAAAAGTATTAATATTTCTACTACGCATTTTTGTGTCACGAACCAATTATCTCCCTTGATACCTTGCCGAAATTGATAAACGAGGTATCATTTTAAAGACCAAAGTGTCCGTTTTGGTAACACCATGTTTTATAAAAGGAATTTTTTGAATTCAACAGTCAAAGGGCAAAAGTATTAATATTATTCCTTCAACGTGTTTTTTTTCTAAATTACGAGTTATTTATCTCCTTCGATACCTAACCTAATTCGATAAATGACATATCGTTTTAATGATTAAGGTCTGCAATTAGGTAAAATCAAAAATTAAGAAAGAATTTTTCGTAATTTGATGCTTAAAGTAGTTGCGCGTATGAGACTGTTCAGATCCATGTCCGTAGATTGCAGCAGCAGATTTCTCAGAGATGTCTGTAAACTTTTTTATATATATATATGAAATAAGTAGCTTCTCGCATTTTTTTTTTTTTTTTTTTTTTGTTACGTAAACATTTTTGTTTTGCTTTACAATTCCAATGTAAGCATTTTACTCGCACAGCAACACATATCACACAGATATTGACAAGTTGCGTGCATTTTGTTCAAGTTGGTTATATTCTGTTAAGGTCAGTGACAGTTTGTCGTACATACACTGTGTTTTAAATTTTTGGGTTTCGTAATATGTTGTAGGTATTTTACACCTATTACACTAAACAAAATAAATATTTGCTACAAAATTGCGGTTCTACTTTTCATTACATTACAAGCATTCAGCCTCACTATTCGTCCTATTTTATTCAAGAAATTTTTGCACGGGTTGTCTAGTTTATAGTTATTCTTAATGATCTGTTTAACTTCTTTTAATGACGATAGCTCTCACCGCTAGGTAAGAAATTATAGATTTGATTTTTCTTATTTATTATTTTTCTCTTTGTTAAAAAAATTCACTCAACATCTCTTTCATGGAGTTGAGATTCATTTTTGCTGCAATAACAACTCTCATGCAAGCGGGCAGTGGAACTGTTATCAGCATATCTGAAGTCAGGACTGCATTTCCCGTTATGATCAATATTGTGTATACAAGAAAATACGTAAATCTTCTGTAGATAGAAAACTTTAAAACAAGCCTATGTTAGAAACCCCATATTATATGGTAGAAGAACAATAGCTTAACTTGGAAATTAGGTTCTTTTAACGAATATATTTGTTTCTCTCTTTGTGTTAATTTACATCCAATTTCCCGATGAAGGAAGAATATATGTTTAGCCTTTAACAAGAATTTCAAGGTGAGAAACCTATTTAAGATAGTAAAATCGCGGCTTCTTAGTTCGTACTAATCCCGGGACTATAATTTTTAAATCTTATAGGCATCCATTTAAGGTAATGAATTTCGAGTGCGTAACTTCTCGACATTTTACTACCTCAGATACTTACACCAGAGTCTGGGGGAACTAAAGCACCAGAACAATACAACGCTTGCTAGTGGAAGATGGAAGATTCGACGTCTACCTGTTAGTTCAGTTAAGTGAGGAGTTTACAGATATTAACTTTGGACTATGGCTTTCTGTATCAATACTTTTACTTTCCGTTTCAAGTTGAACGCAGTTCAGATTATCTTCTTCCGATATTCAGCAGTTTTGATAAATTGTTATAATTTCAAATTCCTATAGTAGTGTGCTGGCACAACATTTAAGACCTGCTGTGACGGGAGCAAAAAATATAAATTTTAAGAAGAAAACAGTAGGAAACATGGAGAGAAAAATTTACACGTTCTTTTTCTTTACTTATGGCTTTAAGCCTCGTCGACTGTCGAGGTCATTAGAGGCGCGATGGGACTGGAGACAAGGAACGGGAAGGAATTCGGCCATGGCCTTTTGAAGAACGTCTCACAGCATTCGCCTGGAGTGATTTGGGGAAACCATGATGACGGTAATCACTTCATGAAATGGCGGAGTTGAGACTTAAGCGAATATTTAGCAAAGATTAAGCCTTGTGTGCACTAAGGGACATATAGACCGACATATCGAGGGACATGTCACTCAAAAATTAGGTGAAATGTCCCATGGACAAAGTCGCTGAAACTTTTGCATGATATATTAGTCAGCAGAAATATTGCCTGAGGAGGTTGTGTTGCGAACATACTTATATCGAATTTTTATGGTAACATCATTTCAAATTACTACAACGAGAAAGAGGAGTTAATAATCTAAATGTTCTTCAGATATTTTAAGTTTCATTTGGCAATTTTAGTAGTATCTCAAGATCTCAATTAGAAATTTGTTACTGATGCTTTTCAACAGATAACCGCTAAGATTACTGCTAGAAAATTCAAAAATCTACACTAGCTCATCCACACAGCTTTGTCCACGCAGGCTAAGCTGCCACAAAATGCTTGTTTTTGCTAGAATTGCCTGTAAATTCGAGCGGTGATATGCAATCTCCTACGGCTCCTCCGATTTCCCAAAATTTCGTTCCAAACATTTTCAGCCGTAAGGGGATCAAGGTTGGTCAAAGAGGCGTATTACTCCTGTGTTAGTGCCTTTCCTCTTGGACTTACAACTTAACTGGAATCCTAACCACGTAGTGACCTGCCCTACATCATATGAAAAAAAAGGAAAAAGGTTCGAACACGAGACCTTGAATTTAGCAAGAGAGCACTTTATTCGCAGAACTGCAACACTACTCTAAGAAGTTTCATCAACAGTATAAAAACCTATATCAAGAAAGTACTTCTGAAGAATCCAAGAACTGTGTCAAATCTTTAGCAACCCAACATATCACCCAGCGTAATTTTTGTAATTTTGAAAATCTTTGGTAACCGAACATATCATCTCGAGAATTTTTGGTAATTTTGAAACAATGCTTCTCGATCCAATAGTGGGTAATCCTGTTACCTGTGATGGTTTTTTCTCCGTTCGATTCTTCTCCGGCGTGGCTGAGTGGATGACACATCACTCGGCAGTCCGTTGATATAAATTCGTGCCTAATTGTGGTCTGGGGCGAGGACACCTGCCGTGCTGGCGCCAGTCTTTTTAATTTAATTTCGCTGCCAGAGCCGTGCGCGTCGACTGTGGCTAATCCAATGAATTACCTGCAGTCAGTGGTGCGTTCCAGACCCTCGTTCCAGGTACACTGCGGGGTAACTGGGAAATGGCCGGGCGAGAACGCTCCAATTAATGGGTCGTCGCGATGCTTTCGAAAAAGAACAAATCGTCCAGTCATTCAATGCCCTGTTTTTACTCCCTCATGTGAGAAATGTTATCGAAAATTGGTTTTAAACACATTCTGTAATTAATTCTACAATACTTTCTAGGATAAACTCAAGTGTGATGTCAAACAGTAAAATCAGTAAATTACATACTAAAATATTGACTATTATTTAGTTATAACCATCGACTTTGTGAAATTAATACTGAAGTATGGAGTAAGAAAACGAAAATATATTTATGCTATTTGTTTTGCTGCGAGTATATTTTGACAGTGTTAGATTAAGAAAGATACTTAGCATTTTTTCCCCCCCTTAATGAGAAGATTTGAAAAAGCAAACTCGTAACTCAAAACTTAAAACAAGTTTTCCTGAAATAAAAAATCGTTGTTAACTGGTACCAGTCAAACAAGAATAGTAACTTGTGATGACCTTAGATTCCTGTGGTCAATAGTTCTGGGGAAGAGTTGATATTTTCATAGTTTTGGTTCTAATTACTGTTTTAAGAATACCCCCTGAAACATGTAGGAATTTATTATTATTATTATTATTACTCCGCGATTCACTAAAAGTGTGTGACTGATTTGCACAGAAGAATAATTCTCTGTAACTAAGCTACTTAAAACTCTTATAAGACTAATTCGAATTCAATCAAATAATAATTTCTGATATTGCATGTAACATGAGAATCACATAAGTGATATGATTATTCGATTAGTGCTGAATAAACGTCCCTGAAATCAAAAGTGAAGTTTTCTACACAAAAATTATTTAATCCGTTATTGACTTACTATTCATGGATTCATATAACAGCTTCCTGTTTTCCATACTCATTCCCAAAGTTCTTTCATCACATTGTCCTTGCCCATCTCTCCCAGGACCTTCGCATCGTTATTTCATTTTCGTAGAAATTATTTTTATGATTGCCGCGTTTCTGTCTCCCTGGAGCTTAATAGTGCCTTCACCAACACCGCGAAAAACAAAACTGGCCCTAATTCACTGCTTCACCTTAGTTTTGTTCTGTATGCAACCGACCCAAGTATCCGTTTTTTTCCCTCCTACGGCTTTACGCTTCGTCGACGCCGTGGTCTTTAGAGGTGGGAAAGAAATGGTGGAATAGAACAAGAAAATATTCGGCTTTGGCCTTTCGAAGGAATCATCATGACATTCACCTGGAGTGATTTCGAGTAGCGAAAATTTGTATGGCCTGACGGAGATTTGAACCAGCATCATCCAGAAAGCCACGCCTGAACGTTTCCTCTCATCCTCCAACGTGAGATTTCATTCGTACAGCATTTTCACGTTTTTAATCGACGTTTTCATTTCTAACAACAACAAAAAAAAAACAACGACTTATTACCCTATCTCACCTCTAATGACCTACACTTAGATGAGTCTTAAAGCCATAATAAAAAAAAATAATAATCATGTTTAATCTGCATCTTCTATCTACAGTCCATAAAACGAAAACCGGACATATTGGTCGTATAAAAACTCGGAAGCTACGGGGCAGATTTCGATGGAGTTTTCAGCGTTTTAAAGCTTAGAATCTTAATTAACTTGTCTGGCATGTCTTATGTTTCAATGTTAAATAATGTAGGAATTAAATGAAATTCTGAACGTATGGTGAGAAATTCCACAGGAGGAATCACTAGATGCCGCATACTCCGCACTAAACACACAACACAATGTCTCTGACCATAGCCTTTAATTAAAGCAATAAGATAACTTATAGTAATAACTATATTGCACACTAAACAAAACTTTAAGTATTCTTTCTTTTAATTCGATATATTAAATTTTTAAAAGCCATAGCTTGAAGTATTCTTTCCTTTAATTCGGGATATCAATTTTTAAACGACATAGATAGCCGTAAAAACAACAGAGATTTTCTTTAAGCACGATCTCTGGACAATATCTCTGGCCTTCAGCATTAGTCTTCTGTTTACGATAATATTATTCCGGATTCACTTTTGATATTTTATCTGCAGAGTTAAAGGATCTGGCGTTTCGATCCACAAGTATATCCATTCACTTCGCAATTGAATCAAATGTGAGTTTTTAACATAGTAATGAAATTTGTTAACCGAATTATTGAAGCTTGATATACATGAATCTTTTCGGGCGAATGAAAATAGTATACGTGCAAATAAACTTCAGCCCACCAGTTTCTTGGTAGGGGGCGGGTGAATGTAAGTTTGATTTAATTCCGAAAAAGTTGGCGCGTATTTTATGAAACTTTGTAGAAATGTTTTGCGGGAATAAAAATAGGGTACGGCTAAATCTACGCCAACTATACCGGGCAACGCCGGGAACTCTGCTAGTATACTATACAAGTTGTGACGTAGATGTATGTATAGAGTGTCCTAAATCATTGTAAAACTGTGTATAATTTTGTATCTGAGGTTTCAGGTGAGGAGTATTTCGTTTATTTGATACAAGAATAAATATTGTGAGTGCCAGACCCACTCAGCTGTGTTGGGAGAAAGCACTAAATGGAGTGAGCAGCTGGGTCGGTGGCCTGCCTCTGCTCTAAAGCGAGCAGTAAGGCCGGTTACACACTGGGCGGTTTCGTCCGCTCCGGAAATTTCTCCGTCGCCGCCTATAGAATTTGAGATGTTTTACACATTGAGCGGTCGAATCTACCGCTGCTATTTCAGCGGTGAAACTTCCACTGCTAAGAAGAGCAGGAAAAAATGTGACGTGGTCGGGCGTCAGTACCTTGCTTTTGGTGACTTGAGTTTTATTTTGTGAAATTAGATGTTGAATTATAATCGTAGGCTTCCGCTGCCAGAGTCAACGGATTCTTGGCTATCCGGGTGGCGCCGCGTCATGTTTCTTAAAACCGACGTTTCGACCCTCATTCTGGGATCTTCTTCAGTTCTGCCCTGGAAGAAATCCCAGAATGAGGGTCGAAACGTCGGTTTTAAGAAACATGACGTGGCGCCACCCGTATAGCCAAAAATCAGATGTTAATTTAGTTAATTTTGTGTTTATTATGTTCGTAGTTAGGGTTTTAAATTTTTATTTAAACGGTTTCCGTCGACATAGAAATAGGAAGTAAGCAGATTCTCATGGACCTTACTAAAGATAACATTTAATTTTATATAATTCCAATCCCACTATATTTATTTTTATGTTAATTGAGCGTGAAAACTCCTTTAGATGATATGAATAGGTGTACAAGAAAGATTTGAAAAATACACTAGGCCATATAATGACTGAGTCTTTCATTTATTTGTAACTAATACATATACTTCACTGTGTAATCGACTCATCATTGTTGAGTTTACTCTACATTGCTTTTATTCTTACAAGCACAAACGAACTATTTGAGTTGTTTTTAAAAATTATTACTTTACAAAGAAAAATCGAAAGTAAATGGCGAAGATGATGCCGAATTTACTAAACAGCTTGTCTCACTGTATTCGTCAATGCTGTGTTAAAAAAGAAAAAAAAAATCTCACAATGTCGAGCGACAGAATTTCGAATGTTGAAAGTGTTCCTTGACAAATGTCTAAGATATAAGGACACAGTTATATACTATTAATCATCAAAATCTTTCTATAAAATGTGATTCAATATTTTTCAAGTTCTAGTTGAAGTGTAAAAATTTATGTAAATACGTGATCAATAGTTTACTATCCAAGGCATTTTTCCTAATTTTCCATTTCGTCAAAATCATTCCACTTTCAAGGCACACTTCTTTCCAAGCGTTCCTGGTAGCGTCCCGATCTTTAAAAGAAACCACTGTTTTACCTCTTAAAACTGGTCTAGCTTCCACTAACGAAATGAGAAGATCATTATCTATCACCACTTAACTCATATTACGATTTTTAAATTCAAAAAATGATAACTTTACACAGACTGAAAACGCACAAGCGGTTAGAATCCGCCTAGTGTGCAAGCGCCCATCTGGCCACATGGGCCACTGTACTGGGGCGGTCAAACAACCGTTGAATGTAGTGGCAGCGCGCGGTCGTATACCTGCCGTCGACGGCAGCGCTACCGCGGGTTTTCCCCTCCGCCCAGTGTGTAAGCTCCCATTTGATCCCTTGCGCCACTACCTGAAGGGCGACGGAGAAATTTCCGGAGCGGACGAAACCGCCCAGTGTGTAACCGGCCTAAGCAGTGGCAGATAGTCAGTTACTGTAGCGGCGAACGCATTCGTGCGATGTGATCGAGACAGACTTTTTAAAGTGTCTCATACTGAATAATTTTCGAGCCGCTGCATGTTATAATTAAATTTCCAGTGTTCAGTGAATGTGTTATAAAGCGCATGGTCTAATCAAAGAATTACCATCAATACCACATCGTTCAAATCAGATTCACGCTCGTAATATCACAAGG
>CM061914.1:145549966-145680764 GCA_031002005.1 Vandiemenella viatica | reverse complement strand
TGCTTTGTACAGACTGTTTTTCACTTCGAGGGTAGTTTCAACTTAAGAAAATGGTTTGTAACATTGTTCTCATTAGTTTATTGTGAGTAGTGTTGCTAGTGTTATTCCATTGCGTCCCTTGGTTGGAGTATAGGCCTAGTTTGGCGTAGTGGAGGCCTCCGGAGGACAATGCTGTGAAGCCCTCGACTCTCGTCCCGTGAGCCGTGGCCTATGGAGTCAGTTTACGAGCGGGGCTCTCCGTGGTCGCCACTCCTCAGGGTGAGTGCCCTGACGCACATACTGCAGAGATGCTGAGTGACGAGCCAGCCTCCGGGGGGTCTAAGTCACCCGCATTGTAGCTCAGGCAAGGGAGATCATCGTGCTGTCATGCTGAGTGCTTAGTAGGCTGTGCCACTTGTTTAACGCCTCAATTACTAACTTAGTAATCACAGGTAAAAACCTACGAAAATTGAGAAAAAAAAAAAAATGTCACCATTTTTAGCACCGAAACTCAGGGGAAGTAATAACAAACAAACTAACAAAAAATGCAAATATGTTCATCAATTCGCATAATGGGAAGTTCTTTGACCTTAAAATATAATGAGAAACATAATAAAATTATAAAAGACACTATTCAAAAGAAAAGTTTTCGAAAGCAGTCTCTGAGTATAGCGGTATTCCAAGACAGCGAGGTAAAGAAAAATAGTGCATAGTGGTCTGAAGAGAGAGAGAGAGGGAGGGGAAACGAAATGTAATAAAGAAGGAGTACTGGAGAGGAAGAAAGATGAAACAATGGGAGAGGAATTGAAATTGGCGCGTGGTTCTCACAGCCCGTAACAAAAGGAAGAAGAAAAATATATAAAAAGTATTTAGTGAATTACGAACGTTTGTTCACTTTAACCCTTTCTGTACACGCAAAATTATCATCAGCGTAATTGTAACTCTTTCTATTTATCTTAAAACCATACGTTTTGCTACAATTAACTATCCATGTTTCTTCTGATATAAACACATCATTTGCCTTTTCTTACTTTATTTTTCTCGTTACAGTTAAGTATTTCTAGCATTTTATACAGTGACGGCTGGCATTTGGTTTCTTCTTAACTAACTGAGTCAACTATCTTCGTAATCCGCAGATTCTTAGACAGTCTGTTCTTTCCAGTATTAACTCTTCTAATTTATTTCTATAATTGTATACCTTTCTTTTACTTCAATTTCCATAAGATTTAGTTCCTGTTTTTTCGTGGATAAATTCGAATAACTTGAAAGTGGAATTTGAAATCTTTTGTTTCTCCTCTACACTCACTGAAATTTAATTAAGACATAAGAAACGTCGTAAAATAATAATTATTCTTAGAAAAGATTTCAGTTACAATGTTTGATATTTTTTAGTTGTGGCTTTACGCCTCGTCGACATCGAAGTGATTAGAGGCGAGATAGGGTACAAGGAACGGGAAGGAATTCGGTCATGGCCCTATTGAACGAAGCATCCTGGCAATCGCCTGGAATGATTTGAAAAAAAAAAAAATTATGGAATCCCAAATCTGGAAGCCCGGACGAGGATTCGAAACCGCGTCCTCACGAATGCCAGACCAGAACCCTACCGCTCACCCAACATGCTCGGTGAATATTTTCCGTTGAAGCTCAAATATATTAATTGATTTATCTAGAATATTTCAATTTTTTTTCGAAAAATAATGTTTACTGTTATATATTTAGTTCTAGCGTGACACCACTACCACTGAGAACTCCGTAGGTGAGAACTGACCCCACCAGCAAAACAGGGACTTACATTATTAGAAATTTACGGACAATATGGGATATATATACTTCTTGTGTTTCTCTATTTATTTAAAAACAAATTAAATTTATTTTACCTCGATTGGTCGTCACAAAGATCGGTGTTCCTCACAATTATCATTGGTAAACTTTCTCCCTAACCGACCTGTGCGCTCCTAACTCCTCCCTCTTATTTTTTCATTGGTTCATTCATGTGGTAGATCTGGATGTATACTTTGTCTCACTTCCTATATAAGTATTAGAGAGCGTGCATAAACCACGTAGCTCCAATTTGGCCTCCTTTGAACCCCCCTCCCCCACACATAGCCCTACGTGGCTTTTGCCTTTACCCCCCCCCCCCTCCCGTAGCACGTAATTTTTTCCCGATTCCAGAAGACATTTTGTACTGTTTTCTATTGTCAGACGATTGTAAATTATATAAGGAGATAATTAACTGAGGGAAATAAATATTCATATGCTGTTGTGTGTTCTGTTCCTCATTTTATCTGTGAAAAATGCTATGAAAGGAAAGCTACGTGGCCTGTCTCGGAACCCCCTCCCCTTCCCCCCACGTAGCCCAGCGTAGCCTTCCAGCCAACCCCCCTGGACCGAGCCACGTGGTTTGTGCACGCTCCATAAGGTTACTAACAGAAATATTTTAAAGCGTGTTCATGTTTTTCTTCTGTTGGTTTGGCAGTCCTGTCTTTATCAGAGGTAAGTGACGAGTTATTTTCATTATACTATCTATTTTAATTACCCAACGGCAGTTTAACTGTCACCAATATTCAACAGCATAAACTGTTGAAAATTTTGACAGTATCTTCATAAACCGATTTTACTATAAATCATTATTAACAAACTAACCGAAAAAAACAATTAAAAAAAAACCTGATCACAAAGCATTATTCGCGTTATGGCACTTACAAAAAACAGCCAGAACACGAAATTCGCGTTTGGTCCAGGTCGCATTCTCTACACATCACGACTCACTTAAAAAATATATAAAAAAATCCTTGTACTTGTAACGCGGCGGGTAAGAAGAGTCACATATCTTAAACACAGCCTGAACTGATTCGTCGTGAACACAAAGAGTTAGATAGTGATAAGTCCCAATGCATTGTGGTCGTCTTTTTTCGCACAATGTGGTTAACATTGGGCTAAGCCTTTGTTTGGCTTGAATTTTGCTGTAGATGTCTACAAATTGTGTTACAACTAGGGTTGTTAGCCCCTTAGCGACCTACAGTTTAACGTGTAATGTGAAACGCGGAAGTTCCTAGCGTAGCTCATATGATCAAATAATACTCCCAAAATTCCTGGGCCTACCGGTATTCAATCCCGGTACATGAACAGCGATCGTTTTGAAAACAAGCGCCTTAACCTACCAGACCGCTGTAACTGTAGTTATAATATTAAAAAAAATTACCCAAGAAGTAATATCACTCTTAACATTGGAACCTAGATGCTGTAATCACAAAACTATCGTATTGATACCAACATAATAAAACCTACATGAGATATGTAAGATGACTGCAATTCAGTTAGTGCCAGGTGAGCTTCATGTCACGTTGTAAGAGTCCGCGGTTCCCTGTCTGGCGAGGTGGGGTAGCTGTGTTGACAAACCCCTGCGAGCGGTATGTTATGCAACCAGCCGAGCTCCACTACCTGCCCGCTGTGACGCACCCTGCGGAGCGGGTTCGACCGTCCGGCACTGCGACACCTGCAATGCAGCCACCCACCTCTCCATCTTCCGGGGCAAGGATTTCGGGTTGATGCACAAGTTGGTAACTGCACGTGAAAGTCAGATGAGCCGCGACAAGTCGACCACTCATGCTTCGTCATATTTACCAAATCTCTTGTTGATTGACGGATATAAACGTGGATTACAGCATTAAAACGATACCTGTCAAACAAAATGGTACTAATGAAGGTGATGAATGTGGATCTTTTTTCGACGACTAAGCCATCTATTGCTGTATTTTCCCCGATGGCGTATTCCCATATACGGCAAAATATTTGGAATCACCTTCAAGTTTCAAACAACCGATTCTGTCAGAAAATTTCCTTATTTCCTTCTTGATACCTCATAATCCGTAGGTAACCCATGTGAATGCCATCCTCAAAACCTGTAGACAGAATGCATGAAATAATTCGGAAGATGACAGTAGGAAAGAATAAAAAGGAAAGAACCTTGCAATTCCATAAGTAGAGACAATCACCGCATACACAGAACGAATATTTCTGTGGTAGCACGATGAATAAATTACTTATACTCAGAGCTTTCACAGTGTGCTTATAATATGTTCAATTGCGAACGAGTAGATATCCGTTCCTCGTGACATAAACTGTTAAAATTTTCGCAGCAAGAATTTGCCTTAGAGAATAACTTGCTTTGTGCATGTGAAATACGCATCAAATTTTTCATACAAGCAGTGATCAGACAATAAGGTTACAAGACCGATATTCTTGGACTTCTGAAATCCCTAGAAGAAGAAGGAATCCAAACATTATTCAAACTTATATCAAAAAGTTATGAAACAGGAGAGATTCCCACTGATATTAATATAAGTATCATCTTCACACTTCTGAAGAAAGAAAAAGGTGGCAGATGTAAGAATTATTGCACTGTAAGTCTAACGTCACAAGTTTCAAAATTACTGACTAGACAGAAGAATGAAAAGTGTAATAGAAGTGATAGTAAGTGAAGATCAGTTTGTATTTATGAAAAACCACGGTAAAAGAGCAATGATTCTGGCCTTAAGATTAATACTTGAAAGCGGATCAAGAAAAACAAAGATACTTTTATGCGTTTGTTGATTTAGAAAAGCTTTTGAAGAAGTTAGTCTAAAATACCGAAATTGAAGAATATTTTATAATCTTTACAAGAATAAAAGTAGATAATCATGATAGACATGCTTCAGTTAAAAATGTTGTGAACAAAGGACATAGTATATCCTTATTTATATTCAACTTGTACGTAGAAGAAGCAACAAAGGAAGTGAAAGAAATATTTTCACGTGAAAAAGTGTTAAAGGAGAAAAAAATCAGTATGCTACGATTTGCTGATGACATTGTCTTGTTAGCAGAATTGGCTGAGGATATGGAGAAGTTACTGTCATGAACAAAATACTGAAGGAAGATTTTAGACTAAATATAAATCAAATCAAGACAAAAGTAATGAAACGTAGCAGAAATAATACCTATAATAGTAGATTAAATATAAAAATAGGATCAGATGCGATAGCAGAAGTTACTGAATTTTGCTACTTAGGAAGTAAATTACAACCGATGGGCATGGAATGATGTTAAAAGCAGAATACATAAGCAAAAAGAGCCTTCATGAAAAAGAGAAATCTTTTAGTTTCAAATATTGATCTAGGAATTAGAAAAAACTTTTCAAAACTCTATGTGTTGAGCACAGCACTTTACGGTAGCGAAGGATAGACTTTAGGAATACCAGAAATAAAGAAAATTTAAGCATTTAAAATGTGGTGCTGCAGATTAATGCTGAAAATGAAGTGCACAGATAAAGTACGGAATGAACTAGTTTTGGAAATGATGGCTGAGGAAAGACATTTATTGAAGGGTCTTACAGAAAGAAGAGACAGGATGGTAGGTGATATTTTGAGACCTCCAGGATTGGTTAAGTGGAACAGTCGAAGGGAAGAACTGTAGAGGAAGACAGAGATTAAAATATATGAAACAGAAAATTGAGGATGTGCGTTGTAAAGGGTATGTTGAGATGAAAAGGTTAGCACAAGATAGGAATGATAGAGGGTTGCATCAAACAAGTCGAGAAAAAAAAAAAAATCCTGGAGTGTGGTCCATTATACAGAAAACAGTAATGTGGGATAATTCTAAAACACGCGGTTGGATACTGTTCAGAGTTTCAGCCAACCGCCACTTACCCTAGTTGTAGGAAAACACAGATGGCGACTTGTTTCAAAAACCGGTCTCTAGAAGAAATCCACTTAGTTATTCGATTTCTGTGGGCAAAACGTGTAACCGTGGCTGTCAGAAGATTGTAATGTCTCGTCAGCATGTCAGCATTTCGCAGAATATTGTCGAAAGTTTGCGACCCATATAAAAAACGTCACCGACGAAGATCATCGACCACCCTACCTACAGCCCGAACCTAGCTCCTAGCGAGATTCATCTTTTTCCACACTTCACGATAACTTGGCTGAGTACGCAAGGGCAGGATTTTTACAGGGAGGGTATATTGAAACTCATCCCACGAAGCGATAAGTGTCTAAACCAATATAGAGACAAATGTAAAAAAAAATAAAAAATTAAATAAAAAAATAAATAAATAACATAATGTATTTACTATCAATTGGCTGTAAGAAATAAAATCTATACGTTTCACTGCAGGCTCTGTAATCTTATTTTCAGAAAACCCCTCTTTGTTCGGATTCCAATGTAAACAATAATTCGATACGCACAGAAAGAGGAAAATTCAACACCTTGAAAGTGTTTCACAAATTTAATATTGCCACAGTTAAATTTTATTGACACTAACATCATGGCGATTAGAGAATGCTTGAACTAGATTTTATAGCTTTATGTTCTTCCGGTGGTTGCTGCCTCCTGCAGGTACAGTACATGTGACGAAACAATTCGTGTGATGTTAGAGAGATCGCAGCAGCCTCGTCTGTCTGCAGTGGCTCTATCAGCTCGACAGAGGAACTTTAATGGTTTCAGCCCGACCTAAAGAGAAGCCGTTCCGGGACTTGAGAGGGCGTCTTGATAGAGGGTAGTGGAAACCAGTTCGTGGCTCTTAATTAAACTGCTGTCGACCAAACTACGGCGCAGCCCCGACACTTCACGTGTGGTGACGGCTTCTTAATGAAGCTTTACAGGTATTACGTCAAATACTGCTAACCATTTACCGCATGCGTATTAGACAGCAAACGTTTCTCGGAATACGCTGCAATAATTTTCCTTGTTACCGGCTTTGATGTAAATTACTTTTTAAGCTTCACGTCTGTGATTGCATATATCGTTAAATTTAATCGCATGACTTCGGCTAATGATAAAAGAGTCTTTATATACAAAATTTCTAAACTATAATTTCTCAGACTGTTTCAACAGGTGGTACAGCAAAATTTCGAAAATGAATCTTCGAACCACTAGTTTAAATAGACATAATTTTGTACCTATATGTTATTAAAGAAACCTACACACTATTGTCGTCATGTATTTAATATCTACACCTACATTAACTGCGCCATAAAAACAATCATTAACTTTATCTTTAAAGAATCGCAGCTATCTTTAATGGAAAATGAAAACGTATAAGTGACTATTGTAACGATGCAGTAATATCTTCATATCACCTGAGTACCATTTTTTTTATGGTCTTTAAAATATTCATGGCGTTTATAAAGTTTAGCTTAGAACTTCAACTCACTTAAACAGTAGGAGACCGGTAACCATATCATGAAACAATTTTTAGTAAAAATATTTTTTATAATTATATCTTTAATTCAGATAGAGTTAAATTTTCTTCTGCCAGCGAGCTACGTGTCCCATCTTCGTGGACGACCCGACCAAATACTAATAAGTTTATGAAATGGTGATTATATTCACTTGGATTATGATGTTAACAGGACCTCTTAATTCCACATTTCACCTGAAATTCTATTGCCTATTCCAAAAGTTAAAGAAAGCGCGAAAATGACGAATCAACAAAAGAGGAAGATCGCTGTCTTAACAGATTCCCCTTGCAAAAAAAAAAAAAAAAAAAAAGCCGCTACAGTGAAAAAGAGTAAAAACCTTTGCCAAAGAAGAATCAGCTAGGATAAAATAATTTAAGACAGGGAATGAAATTTACAATTGAAAAATAAGAGAAAGTGCCTAAAAAATAAATGGAAAAAAGAAAAAGCTGAAGATAGGCCTTATAACCAAAATTTCAAATTTGAACATGCCAATGATGAGCAAGAATAAGAATAATTTAAAAATAGATACGTGCAGTGCAAACTTATTTTTTCTCCATTTTCACTAATTTTATATGTTTTTATCATTACTTTTCCTTACACAATTTTTGAAAAGATGTTATTTTGTTTTCACACAATATTACTATTTTTTTAATATTCAATTATAATGTGTTCATAGAAAAATTTGTATCTCTCTTAATTAACCATTTTGTATTTTTAAACACACTTTCAACTTAGTACCATGTGCTACGGCGAGTTACACTACGTTGTAAGATGTAGCTACAAATACAAAGGCGTAGGTGGTTAATAAGTAAAATATAGTCTCCTCAGAAAGGTATTTTTAGATATTTATATATTTTATTACATGTATCAACCTCCTTTTTTATAGGAGAAAGCTGTACTTACGAGCTTCGCAAAAGAGAGCTTCATGTGAAAAAATAATATTTTCGCGAAATGCTGGTACAGCTACTGATGTTCAGGGAACATGCCAGAAAAATTTTTACCTCTTAGTTTAACATGAAACGTAAAGTTTATTTGCATTGCACCAAAAATGATGCTATAAATGTCAGCGTAAAGGTACGCCATACCACAGCGGCGACCAGGCGGACAAAAAAGACGAAAGAAGTCTCCCGGTGAGGCCATAGCGAGAAAAGAAGGCATGAAACAAAGCGAACAAATAACTGTGGGGGAAACAGAGTGGCTCTCTCACTACCAGAAGCGGACCAAGGAGAAAAATGTGGGCAATATCTATAAAAGGGGTCCGAGGAAACAAAGCTGGCTGTGTCCACGGCGGAGCAAGCCACTACGAGCAGCTGGAACAGCGCACGCACTTGTCGTCTGCCACGGCAATCTGGACACCGGCTGCTCCAAACACGAATATGAAAAATAACTCGCACTGCGCCCTAACAGCTTTCGGGATCAGAGGAATTTTCGTTGACCTCTCACTCTAAAACACGACGCGTGCCTTATCAAAGGGGAAATAATATTAAAATTTAAAAAATTGATGTTGGTATATCCGAGATTTTGACCGATCACCATGAAAGTTGACAAATGAATGTTTTTTTTTTTTTTTTATGGGGAAGGTTACTGACCAGAATAACAAAAGAACAAAAACCACCCCTTCGCCTTGATTATACCTTTTAATTTTTATACAAGCCCACAGTTATTATCCGATTTCGCTAGAACCTTTCACACGTATAATTTAAAACAACGAGAAAATTACTGTCTACATTTGGTTTCCGGAAACCCAGTCCCTGTCCCCCTTTCAAATCCCCTTAATTTTTTCCAATGCTCTTTATACATACATACAGTTTTTGTCCGACATCGATGGAACTTTCCACACGTATAATTTAAAAGAAACAGAAAAATACCGTCTATATTTGGTTTACAGAAACCAAGCTGCTCTCCCCCTTTCAACCCTCTTAATTTTTATCGCCTTTTTTTTATACAAAGCCGCAGATTCTATCCGATTTTGAAGGAACTTTTCATATGTATACTTTAAAACAAAGACAAAAACACTGTCTACATTCGATTTACAAAACCTACCTCCTCTCTCCCATTATCTCATAGGGAAAATTTACACGTGTATCGATATCATAAAAACGGTAGGGAAATCGGCCACAGTTGATGGTGATGAAGAATATACGTCCAACGATAATCCAATCAAACGTGATAAACATTCAACTTTCATATACATCACCTGTGAAACGCCGGGTACTCTGCTAGTAATATTAAAAAGAAGAATCCAGAAACGATTTGGAACAATGTGTGAGGAAAATACATTTGATCATTCTTTATCTTCAACAACCTAAGAGATTTAATATATGGTTGTAAACGAGAAAATACCAACAAATGAGAAACTTCATCTCATCCACTCAGTTGCTTCTGACAAATATGAACACTTTAAAGAACAGGATTTTTTTTTTTTTTTTTTTTTTTTTTTTTTTTTTTTTTTTTTTTTTTTTTTGCGGTGATTGTGGAATTGTTCACAAGTAGCAAATGAACACCTTGGTCTCGATTGATCTATCAGCATATGATAAAATAAGTCTTATAATTAATACACCAAATCAGTGCATTATGCAGAAGCTAAGAGAAGACTACAATAAAAAGAACAATTCCAATACTGTTGTCAAATTTTTAGCAATATAGTAATAAAAAATGTGAATAATTAAAAAACCGCGGATTACTGTCACTTGAGGAGACCTAATTGATACTGCAGCACTGTACTGACAAGGCTTGAGGTGTTTTACTAAAATGACACTTTAACAGTTTTGAAAGTTATAGGAATAAATTTGGTCTAAGCATGCCGTGAGAAAATATGGTGATTAACGAGATTTGTGGTTTGAAGTAGGATGAAAGAAGAGCCAACTAATTTGTCCACTGAAATTAATAGCTGCCTAACTAACCAGTTTCAACGGCTTACGAAACAAATAGCAACAACATTTGGACTCGTTAAACATACGTATGACACTGACTCGCGTTAATTTACAACACAGAATAATATGTAGTTAAATTAAAGTTTATATGCAAATGACATAACAAAATATTTACGTTATAAATCTAAATTAGATTATATTTGCTTTACAAAACAAGTTTTTCCACAGTACTTGACCTGAAAATAGGATAATAAGCAACCTTTTGGTGATGTGTTTCCGGAACAGAAACAAAAATATCCGAGAAACTCCTAACACCAGAAAACACAGATAGTTTATCCACAGCTCTGAGATATGTCGTGCTGTTATCTAGCGTTAATGAAGTCGCTCCTAATCGATGCCTGGTTCTGAACTATCTCGTTTCTTATTACAGTTGCTTATTTCTCAACTGAAATATCTAGCGGAAATGCGATCACACCCCTTGCGAGGATTTTGATATGTGTTGCTGGTTTGTAGCTGTAATGAGATCATCTCATATCGACAACAGCGTAGGCTGCCAGCTTGACTCTGAACTGCCGTTTACCCGTGACCTTGATTGCTCATGAGTTTTAACGCTCTGATCTCGCTTTCGGGAGGGCGGTGGTTCTAATCCCCGTCCGGGCATCTAGATTTGGGTTTTTCATGGTTTTCCCAAATCACTCCCAGCGAATGCCGAGATGCTTACTTCAGAAGGCCATGGTCGAATCCCATCCCTCCTCTGATGACCTCGACATTGAAGCGTACAAGTTGTACTACTCCTTTTAAAGAGTTAAATTACCTTTTAATTTAGTCCTTATCAAGAAAAATATTATTATTGAATGAAATTTCTGAGAAGGGGAATTGGGATGTTACTTTACATGTTGCCAACACCGTTTTACGTGCGTTTTACATTAAAAATTATTAAAAATTTACTTTTAAATTACAATTAAACAATCATCTTGTAATACAATAGGTTCAATATCTATCAGTTCTCAGGGATTTTTGTTCTATGCCCGTTCACTATTCTCAGCGGGGTGATGAGAGTCTCTAGGGCGACACTGGGTTTATCAATACGACAACCCTTTGCAGTGATTATCAACATCTCTGTGCAGTTATTATTTTGCAGAAGGCGCCAAGTCTGCTTCCAGTAGTATTCCCAGGCGATGATCCATCTGCTGGCAGTCGGACTGCGTCAGCCACTCCGATGATGACATGTAAAGCCGCGTTCCTACGACGTCTTGTAACGGAGGCGGGACGGGATGGGACGGATACTCAACAACACGCCATGGGAACAGGGCCACCTCTGCTAGCGGAGATTAGACGCAGCTACCCACTCTGTGTGGGTAACCATCACAGGCGTGCGTAGTGGAGCGCTGTTGCCATCGGTTTGCAGCAGCGGTGCGCACTCTTTCTGTTGCTGTAAAGTGCTCTTCGCCAAACGACACTAGGCAACGTGGTGAGGAGGTGGCGGCGAGGTAAGTGAGGGCTAACCTGCGACGAACGCTCGTCCCTACACTCGGCTAATGACGTCACATCCCGTCCCGTCCCGCCTTCGTTACAAGACGTCGTGGGAACGCGGCTTAACATAGATCACCCCCACAGACCGTGTTAACGTTAGTCGCCGAACATCATGTTCTGTCGTTAGCTGGCGGCGCACATACCCACACAGCTGGCAATCAACTGTCCTCTCCTCTCTCACCCTACCGGCCACGCTTTTGTCTCTTCGGCTACCTGCCCCAAGGTCACATACCACCTGTGCGTGCTGGGAGCAAAGAATATCGTAGATATTACCATGTAGTGTGGCGATACTCTACAACATCGACGAGGTGTAAAGCCATAAGCAAAAAAAGCAAAGAAACCTCGTAAGTATTGCCATCTACGGATTGAATTTCAAAAAATTCTTTTCTTAGTTAGTAATAACATCATAGTAGAGAAGTTAACCTTTAAAATGATACCTGATTTAATGATTTTTGTAATGTGTGAAGGGAGAAAGTTGATTCGTCACAAAAAACACATTTTAGAAACAATATATACTATAAGCTTTCAAAGTCATAAAAGGCGATTGGGAGCTGCCTGTGTTGTCCTGAACAGAGAAATAAACACTGGTCAGTTTCGGTTTCAAATTAATCACTCCGCCGACAGAGTTCGCCTTGTGTTGCTAGGACACACACACACGCTGTGACGCTGAACACTCAGTACAGAAGTGCCGTGCGGAGTGTGCACAGTGGACGGGGATCGTTTGAGAGGACTACACGACAGCGATTTGTCCGGTGGGCCGTGTTGTAATATCGGCGTCACAAAGCGCCCTGCCAGCTGGCCCGCACTAGTTGTCACGACTTGGCAGCGGCTCAGCCCTTGTCCGGCCGCCCTCATAAATCGCCTGTCAGCGACGGAGTCTACCACCGACGACACGCACAAAACTCTCCTGCATGGTGACAAGGACGTGCAATGTGGTCCTGTCAAATTAGTGCGTCAAACATTTATTTATCGAATTAAGATGCTACTCACTGGGGACCGCAATTCATAAGAAATATTTACTTTTTTAGGTAGCTGATAGGTGGTTTGTTGTGAAAATAGGGTGGAAATGAGAATAACCTCCGGGACTTTTGCGGGCCCTGCTAATTTTTGATTATCGTCTTGCTTCAATTGAATACATAAAGAGGTTCGACAAAACTTTAGACGAACGCCACCCTCTTCATGGAGTGTGGTGGGAGGCTCAGATCGCGTAGAAGGTTTGTAAACACCCTGCTGGACGAACTATCACCCAGCTACGGCGCAGATACCCAACTGCACATCTGTGGTGGACGAACGAATTTTTTTTTTCTTTTCGCCTTGCCACTTCCCGAGAGGAACATATAATCTGTGAGTAAACCTCGTAGTCATGTGAGCAGTTGTACTTATAAATGAAACGCCCAGTAAGGATATTTACATATGTACACTTTATTACATCAGTTATGTACAATAATTACACGCCTAATTCCCTTTACTCCTTTCCGGGCTATAACTCCCATTGCTTTACTCTATTCGATGCCTCCCTAGATCCTTGTACTTCAATGGCTTGCTCCCACCTGATATAATGGCTGCTGTAGTCGTCGATGGCTTCTCCCGCAGTCTGTGGCTCGTCTCGCTACATCATGCCATAGCTCCAAGGCTCCATAGCTGCCCACCAGACGTTCTTTCTGGAACCGCCCAGAATCGAGCACGTACGAATCCTTTCGACCAGAACCGACCTCTCTCTCGTAGTGCTTCCCAGTTTTGATCAACTCCCCCCTCCATAGTGGGGAGTAACCCTGGCCATTAACGATAAATCCTTCCCTACCACCTTCGTACCAATAACGTCTTGCCACAGCTTAATTCTGCTGACTGTCTGATCCACTTTGATGTCAATGCTGCCTGTGTGCTTGCATTCCAGAGTCTCTAACTGTTATGACTCTCTGTTGTAACTGCCCTGATTTCAACTGTTGCTATATGTAATCAACTTTTCGTCCAGCTTTAGTAACTCTAGCCCAAAATTCCTTGGCCGTCCACTACACAAGGAATGGAGAACACTGAACTGCATGAGGATAGGTATGGCCCTAGTAGAAACCAATCTTTCAAAGTGGGGTTTTATCTGATATATACTTCAACTGTTGAACGACGCAAACTATTGAAAACCTGATGGTCTGCCCATATTATCCTGCCACCTGTAATCCTGACGACCTGTGGACTCGCAAGAAAGAAGCATTTGGCATAGCTCAATACTGGGCTGAAAAACTAGTTCCAGACACGAAAACGTAATTTGAGTCCATTAATTACTTGAACTGATTTTTTTTCGGAAATCTGGATCCTCACCCCTCCCCTGTGATGAGATTTGGTAAGATCTGGTGGGAATTTTCTGTCCCGCCTTTTTCAATGATGAGGTCACATGTCGTGAGACCCTCCCCGCTAACGACCTCGTAAATTTTGAGATCTTTTTTTTTAAGCTCACCAGTTTTCAAGGGCGGTAAAGGCCCTAAGACCCCCCCCCCCCCTTCTAGACCTTTTTTTTTTTAGCTCTACTGTTCTGCAAGGAATTAAAAAGATAACGTGAGAGTTCCAACAGCCCAGCCATCGAAAGCAAACCAAATCAAAAGAACAGTAAGTAACAGTTTTCTATTTACCTAGAAATTGCTGTAAGAAAATAATTATATTTTCTGGGACTTTCAAGCTAATAATGTAATACAAGAAACACATATGGAATTTGTGATATCTTATGACTTTTTCACTAATTAATCGTTATTTTCGATTTTGTATAGTCATACTTTACATTGCCTTCTCATGAAATACTGCCATCACCTACATTTCGACACATTAGCCTGAAATGAATAATATTTTACATATGATTTTTTTGTGAATGTGTTTAAAAATGATAGCTATTGTTCTACTAATGCATTAAACCTACTGTCGACATCTAAATTCACAAAATAAAAGTGTTACTCCAGTGAAATGTTTAATTTTTACCTCGCACTGTTGTGTTTTTAACGAGGTTAGTTCTTGGATGTAACAAATCTGCCAAAAGATGTGCTAATTTGAAGAATATTCACTTTCTCTTGCTACTTTTCTTGTTAACAGTCCCCCCCCCCCCAAAAAAAACCCTGAATGGCCTTAAATACTACTGAAGTAGCTCGGTTTAGGGGAATCCGGAGACGTAGGCGCCTAGATCAAATTTTATTTAGAAAGACGTAAGCTGAACGATAAAAACATTCCGAAGGATTTGCTGTCGTTTCTGATGTCGGAGAAATCAGATAATAGACTTCTGCTGAATTAGCGCGTGTGTATTGAATGTTACGTGTTATTGCAAGGGCGTGAAATATTAGTTCAAGCATTAAACCGAGTCTGGTGGTGAGCGATAATACTCTGGCCTGGCTTTCGGGAGGACGAGGGTTCTAATCGCAATACAGTTTTCGGTTTTCCACGGTTTCAGAAATTGCTTCAGGTGAATGCCGACATGGTTCCTTCAGAGGGCCTGTGCTTCCAGTTCCTTGCACCACTTCCCTTAACCCTCTCATGACTTTATTGACCTCGGCTTCAATTAGCCATAAAGGCCTAATAATAAAATAAAAGAACATTATTTATAAGATTTTATGAATTCGTGCCATCAGCCATCTAATCATAAAGCCTCAACTATAAACCAACAATTCAGGCAATACGAAAACACCTAATTGATGTTGAATTTAATTGTAAAAATAAAGAGAAAATTTAGATAGCTTTTCTCAAAGAGAACCCACATAAATGAGTAGCCTTCAAAGGTTCATAATGACTGTTAGAGGTTTCTTGTCGCATATCTTTCTTTACAAATATCATTACATTCCCATTTTATAGTGAGATCCATAAACGACTAGATGAGTAACTCTGAAGTCAATATTAGCCACAATACTATACGTGTCATTTTCCCTGATCATTTCAAACTCCCTGATAAACTCTCTGATGAAAGGATTAAAGAACATTTGAAAACATTAAAAAGTGGGATTAACTAATGTTCCACTCTAGAAAATTAAGCATAATCATCTTCTAAATGCCGTTTATGTGTTACCATCTCCTGCCCATAGGAAAAACAGTTCTCTTCTATATATATAGGCATTTATGATACTAAAATGTTACTTCGTTAATGTTAAAACAATATTTTTAAAACATTGTCTTAAAAATTGTAAACGTATAATAGTAACGCTAGTATATTAGTCTCAGTGAAGCACCAAAGAGTAAAAAATGAGGATGAGAGGAGGCAAAGAATAATGAAATAGAGTTGTCGACGTAATGTAATGAGGGAATGGCTGAAATTGGAAGGTGGTGACAAAATGTTGCTTAAATCAAACATAGGTTAGTAAAAACTGTTACAAAAATAATTTATTGTATTGTGTAAAGTATACTCAATTGGTGAAGACAAGATTCTGAATTAATAACTAAAAAGTTATGAATAGATAAAGTTAAAAATGAAAGTTGAACGAGTTTAATTTGCAGAAATCATTTGGAGAGAAGTAAATCTGATAATTAATTATTAATGAAAGTTTAAATACTGCAGCTGAGAGGTATAAATGTTTAATTCAGGTGAAATAGAAAAAAAAACATTAAAAAAGATTTGGTTTGGAAATGTGACAAGAGCGCAATAATTGCAGATCAGCTAAGAGGATAACTGATATAAAATGTTCTCAGCTGTCTTGAGGGTATACTACAAGATATAAGAAGGTAAAGGCTGTACTATGTTGTTTTAATTAGGACACCATTGTGAAAGATAGAGTAAAAACTTAGATTTTCAGTTAAGAAAAGTGAAACTGGTTCCGCATTGCGTGATTGGGGGATTCTGCGATAAGGATATTTGTTGATGGATTCTTACCTTACTCGACGAGACAAATCGAAAGTGGAGAATACACTTTTTTGAAATCTCTCTTACTTTTGGAGATGTACTGTCTCAAAAATTGAGGTGCTTAGGAGGTTGGGATGCCGCATAGACCAAAAAATAATTTCTACAAATACACAAGGAACTACACGCTGGACATGCACAATTGGTTTTTTTGTTCCTAGCGGTTGAGTTGAAATGCGTCCTGGACCAGAGGAAAAACTTCACCATAGGCACAAAGAACTATACCTGTAGCAAGTTATTATAAATATGTATATCTAGAACTGGGGGAATGTCAATAAAAAACAAAAATTTGTTCTACACTTTCAATTTGTCTCTTCGAATTACATGAGAATCCATCATCTAACTGCGTGCTACGGTTAGGTTAATGATGCTCAAGACTGGATAATTTTAGTTCATGAATAGTAACAATTAAATGAGGTTATTAACAAAAGCATGAGTCATCGTTTATAAAAAGGATGCGAAGTCACCAGTATGGCTTAAAGGGAGAGTGTCACGAGCTCCTATAGATCTGCGTCTTGAATCCCTCCACTGACAGTGAGTCTTGGGAACATCTGTTGGATATTTCGTTGGAGTCCAGACAACTGAAACACGATCAAACAAGTCGAAGGTTGAACTTCGGTCCCATTGGGACAGCCCGTGTAACTACTGCTACACGACTGCAGGTAAGCGACCTCGCCGCTGCTGCCGCCACCGCAACTTTGTTGTTCGGCGAAAGTTGGCAGCGCTGGGAACAGTGTTTGTCCGCCCGGCCGCTGGCAGGTGGCTATTGTTCCATACAGAGGGCGCCAACACCCCGAGGAACTGCAAACAGACGCCGCCACAGGTGAAACACAGCATGTTCACTTTGCACGCGGGGAATTAATAGCCTCAGTCAGTAGAGTGCAATATTACACTGCAAAGTACCTAATCGGGACACAAAAAGCCGCTAGACTATAAAGCGCGTACAGAAAGTGCATACGCAAATAGTGACATTTAGAATATAAGCATTTTCGTTTTAGATTACTTTCAGAAGCCATTAATTACTTGTACATATCTTCGCCTTTCAGTAAACTTGCACAACTTTCGGAACGCACGTTATTTCAAGGAATATACCCATGCTAGCAGCTACCAGCGATATTGTACGTATGGAATTAGTTTTTTTTATTGCAAGAAGTGGATATAGAAGCTGTAAGTTACGTAATAGGTGTTCAAAAAAGCGCGAAGTCGGAATAATATGACGGGGAAGCCATCATTCTACCATGTCTCATGAAAAGAACCAAACTACGTGTTTAATAAAAGCGACAAACTAAGTAGGTGGTGGGGAGGAAGTTAAATGTGGAGACTACCTACTACAGTTGCTCCGTCGGATTTTTGTTAGTGATTTAAAATTTTCTCAATTCCTGGGAACATCTTATGCCAATACCTTATTGTACACAAGGTTTTCTTCTTGTTTGCTAAGACATATAACCTTTGGGGGTTGGAAAACCCGTGAGCTAGCTACGTATAACTGCCCATGGAAAAAACACGTCTTTTCTTAAGTGTACTCCTGCTACTTTCAGTGTATGTACTGTACCTGGTGCAAAATAAATCCACATCTACTTGTATACTATAAAGTATATTGTGTCTGTATATGAAATTTATGAACAGATGATACACGAACAGACTGCTAGAAAAAAGAAGCCTGAGCGACAGATATAAAATTAAACACCTACACATGATATCCGTCTGTCTGTTAGAGTTTGATTCGTTTTTGAGATTTCATGACAAAATATATTACTTATCTAGAAACAAGTATCTTATGTCCACCTAATGATACAGAATATTTCCTTGTCAGATATTCTCAAGATCCCTGTAGCCATTTATTCGTGAAAACGTAAGAAACATACAGAGAGACAGAATTACTTTTGCATGTATAATATCAGGGTAGATTCTTTTTGCATGGATTGCAGAAATGTCACACACTTTATCCTTGTAGACAAATAATTCAGCATTTATCTACGCAGTCGGCAGATATGTTCTTTTATTTAATATCTTTATTATCATGAGTATTGCTTATTATTTCTGCTCGTAAATCGGGAATCCTGCTGGTTTAAAGTACTCCGAATGTAGTGGTAGCATTACTGATTCTTTTTTTTTTTTTTTTTTAAAAAAAGTGTTTCTAGAATGAGACAGCGTCCTTAATGAACTGAAAAAAATTCCATCTTTCGCTATACAGAACCAAGATTTTAAGACTGAATATAGGAACTTATGAATGTCACTTCTTTCTGCTTAATCAAACCACTTTAAATCCGAACTAACTATTTTGAATTTCATTTAATTACGTTTGTCTCATATTACGAGAATTTTTTTCACGTTATTTTGAACTATTTTTGCTTCTCTTTTCATTCACATTATTTAATTAAATATTTTATACGTCATTTAAAAGTATTTTAATCACGTTTTATTAATATTGTGCTTTAATAGATTGTGGTACCACAATTTGCTTTTTTTATTTGCCTAAATACACATTGTCCCGGCAATGCACGCCTTCCAGAAGATCCTACTGCATTCTTAAGGAGACTTCTTGAACTCGCTGATAGTCAGGATCCAATTGTACGTTGCAGAACTGCATCAAGGCGTCCTCAGTTTTTCGTGAGACAGGAATAATCAGTTCAACATTTAGTCAGTTTAAACAGCAGTATGTAATCAGAAATGGTCAGTATATCATTATTATGCTTGGGATAGTACAAGAAATATGTATTAATAGCCAGTATTGCTAAGCAGCAAGAAGTTGCGATATACATGTACATGTGTTAAAGAATCAATGAAAGTTTGGAATAAAAAAAGAAGTTTGAATTTTTATTTTGCTTTGTTATTTTATGAAGCAGCATCCTCTATTAAATTAAGAAACTGGCAGAAATGCAGAATGCTTCCTTCCGCAATCGATGGTAAATGTCAGCGTATGATAGGCTTAGTAGCATAACAGCGGAGTGACTAAATGATGAAACAATTAATTAATCCAATACGTTAAAACCGTAAAAAATATAAAAGAGTAAGTGTTGCTGACATTATCAAGGGTCTGTATAAAGGGGTAACAAAAAAAAAAAAAATGGAAAACAAATTCCCATTTTGACTGATCAGTGTAGATTTACAGCTGAAAAAGATACTCACAGTAAAGCAGGTGTTATTGAAATGAACATCGCAGTATAAACACTTTTCTATTGATCGATTCATAAAAAAACTTAAAATACGTTCGCATTAAATCAACTTTTTAAAGAAAATTAATCTGAATAAAAGTTGTATCTCCACCAATATCAGCAAACAAGGATAAAAATGAAAACTAGATTGTCGAAAGTTTTCCTTCCCAATAAAGCCGTATGGCATTGTTGGTTGTAATATGCCCGAAGAGATTGGTCGCAGAGTATCAGAGTTTAATTTCCCGAGCCATTCGCGTATGCCGTGGCTATCATAACAAATAATGTTTTATCTTGATTCCCAACCATGGAACGTCCTACCGTTCGTCACATGAACAAAGGAAGAAATTTTGCCAGAGGGTAAGGTCTGGATGAGTGGGCATTAAAATTTCAACTGAGACAACAGGTTCGAACTAGGGACACTTTAATCCACAATCAGGGTACTTAACCAAATTATTGTAATATTGAGGCAGAGATGTTCTATACAGCTAAATTTTTTAGAACTTACGTAAACGAAGTTTTGATATAACAGGAAAATAAATGGTGACAGTGACATGTTTTTTTTTTTTTTTTTTTTTTTTTTTTTTTTTTTTTTTTTTTTTTTTAAAAAAAAGATTATCAGGTTCGTAATGACGCAGACCTTTCTACTCAATCAGCCAATGACAGAAGGTCAGTTCATTTGCAACCAGCTGGATGATTAATACGGAAGCCTCGCTTCGCCATTTCTGGGCTGCAAGCTGCGGCGGTAGTTTGCCTCTCTCGCCAGCAGACTGCGCGCTGTGCGGTCCCATAATTTAGGCGGGCAGTGTCTGGATGGCTGGGACGACGCGACGGGCAGTAGGAGGCGGAGAGGAGGCTTTATAATAGGCCCGCGCCGTATTGTTAGGCATTATTCCCGGAATACTTTCCTCATTACGTCGATAAATTCCTCTCTACGCATTATTTGCAAAAAATTTATAAAACGAAAAATGCCTATTTTGCTTCTTGAAATTATAATAATAATTTAATAGATCCTAATAATAAAAAAGAACTGAGAATAATTTCTCTTTGTTCTGAACTGTTAAACAAAGTGCCTGCTAAATCACGCTGAGTAGAAGAAATAAGAAAATAATGTGTTTATGCGTTAATCGAAACACTGTAGAGCAGTGTTTCTCAACGAGTGGTCTGCATGCATAATATTGTAAATTTATATACCGCATCCGTGCTGTATAACGCTATATGCGAGTTCAAACTACAAGCTCAACTTTTTAAAAGTTGCGAATATTTTAATTATCAGGTAAAAATCCGTCATTTCTAGGACGAGTATAAGGCAGCATTGTTCTTACAATAGTCTATTCATTTCCAGTTGGCATCAAAAAGCCTTTCGTCTAATGATTAAGCAAATGACCGATTTCTGAGCGTCTTATAGTAGGTGTGAGGGACCGACGTACGTGGTAGCTTTGCTAACATATGTGTGGTGAAGTAAACTAAGATAAAAAGTGTAAGGTCTATTGACTTTTAATTTATTTTATACATGTCAGTTTCTATTAAAGTGTAGCATCCAGCCTATAGTAACATTATAATTCATTTGGTTACCAAATATGAACAGTCTGGTCAATTTGTAATTAGCTTTTAATAGTTGACTTTCAGTTTCATAACTATGTTACTGTAGGAATTAAGAACAGGCTTTTAGCTAAGCTATAAAGATACAGTAAATTATGTACCATCTGTTGATAATATACACATAGGTAAAAAATAATCCCATGTAAATTGATGGTCTGCAGCATTTTTTTCCTGCCAATTTACTGGTCTTTGAATTGAAAAAGCTCGACATACGCTGGTGTAGAACGTCGAAGATAATAAATAATATTAAATATTGTTCAGAGTCACATTAAATAGAAATATATCCTAAGAAACGCAATTACTTTTACTTTTAAACTTCAAGTGATATACGTGTAAAAAAAAAAATTCACGTGGGTTCTATGTGTACTAAATATTTAACCGATTGTCTCAAAGGTTGACGCTTAGCCCTGGTATTGGGGATGGCGGGAGTTCGAATCTCTATCAGGCTATTCAGATTTCCGCGATTTCCCGAAATCATCTTAGGCGAATGCCGGCATGGTTCCTTCTGAAGGAAGCAGCAGAATTTCTTCTCGTTCCTTATCTCCATTACTCTCCCGGGACTAATGACCTCAAAGTCGATGGGCCGAGTATTTCACGAAGAATCGTTACAATGAAGCTACATAATAAAAATGAAAAATTATTTAAATTCTTTCTATTTTGTGTTGGTATTTCAGCGAACTGAAACTTCTTTTTTTGCTAGCCCAAACGTCATTGTTGTGCAGCAATAGTATGAAAACGCAAAAGTAAAGGCCCAAATAAAGTTATTTGCAATGTTTACATCAAATTCATATAAGAATGAATTTGAAGCTGCAGAAGCTAACAAAAATAAGGAGGAAACCAATGTTATGTTAGAAAGAAAACAACCAAGCCCAGGAAATCAAACCAGAAGAGGGTGTTATTTGGTGATTACGATAATATATTGGAACAAAAGTTTTTCAGCTCAACATCACAAGAACTATGGAGCCAGTGTCAAATGTTTCCCTTTGGGCTCACAAACTCTGTGATGTAGTTGAACAAAACCGCTATTCTTTCGATTACGAAAATTTACCTGTTTATATGAATTTTCTTTGATAAGGTACAGTAAACTTTTTTGCTAATTTAGAGCATTTTTAATCACTCATTTCTGATTTTGAAGTTAAGTGACCACTTTGCCCGACCTGGCCATTTTCTATACTTTTTGCAAAATTAATTGTCTTAGGTTCTAAACTTAATTCTTATGGTAACCAAAAATTTTTAGTGTGCGCTAGGATAGTTGGAGTATGTAACCTCTAATTTTTATGTCTGCAGGTTTAGCGTAAGTTACGTTAGCTTGGCCACTTTCCTCGGCTCTCCCTTACGTCGTTTTCTAACGGAATTATGACAAAAGTGTGGAAAAACAAATTATCAAAGCAAATATTACAGAGTAATGACATAATTACACGATCCATAGAAGATCGATTATAATACATAGTCATATCTTAGTAGTAAAATATTTTTCGTATAGTTGTAGACCGCTGTGACGCTTTCGTAAATTTTAAATTAGGCGTTGCTACGTGAAATTTTGTGTCTACGAAGTATGCAAAGAACATTGGATTTACTTTATGCGAATGTGTCTGTTGTGGGTTTGGTAATGACGTACAACTTATAAAAGATATGGCATCTCTTAGGCAAAACAGATAAGAAAATTTAATAAAGGATATTAGATTTTAGCGATGGGATGACGTATTGGTATCAAATGACTGATGACAATGCTTTATTATTGTGTCGAATAAGTAAAATTATTAGCTAATAGTTGACGTAAGGAGTATGACCATTCAGATTTTATATTAGTATTGTTGTGGCTGTATATCGTATGATAAGACCTCATGGCTACCATTAACTGTAATCGATACCTGCAGTCGACCCGCTGCATGAAAGCGAATAGGTCACAGCTAATTTGGTTTAAACAAAGGTGTACGTGTTTCAGAATGCTGTGTCGGGTATATATAGAAATTAATTTTATGAAATGCCGGTAGCAGTGATTAATAATCTCAAGTGGCCGTTGATAATGGCGCTATTTGCTGTGGCTCTCTTCCGGCTCCCCATTAAAACGCGTCACGAGGTCCGATAGCCGTGATGGAAAAGCACTTGTTGCTGTTAGCGGCCTTAAACATCGGCTGTCACGTAAAGAAGTCACGCAATCCGAGAGGACAGATAGGGAACGAGTTTATCTCTGCAGTCCGTTTCATTCTTCTTCAGGACCAAAAGAGAGCGCACTTCAGGCTGCCCATGATCTACTCCGACTTTACCGGAAATATGGTGAAGTGATGTGTTAGAAGATAGAACGACGTTGGTACTGTTGATATGGGACATCTTGTCTTCAGCTATGAAAGATTTAAACTCAAATACGGTAGTAGGAATTGATGAAATCCCTTCAGAGCTCAATGGAAGGGTATCAGATACCAGGAGAGATTCCACTGGTTTTTCATAAAAATATCACCTATACACTTCCAATGTATGGAGAGAAATGTGAAAATTATCATGCAATAAGTGTCACACGTTTTAGAATTACTAACAACGGTTTTTAATGTACAGTACATCATGTCCTTGGGAGAGCGTGTCAATATTATTGCATGGTATTCAGCCAAGTTCAGACTTGGCGGCAGTATTTCCCACGCCATTGTGATCATTGGGACTAGAATTACCTGTGCCTGAAGTGCAGAATAAAGGATTTATTGCCACAATGAACTTAGGAGCCTAGTACATTGAAAAAATACGAAGAAGTATGGGAAGTGTGCCGACAGATGCCTTCCAGTTACAGTCGAAAGTTGCACAAGGAAAAAAAAAAAAAAATGCCTTGAGAGCTTTCTAGGAAAAATACAAGTTTTTTAACGCCGCCTTGGGAACCCAGTGAATCAAAGATTTTCTTACAACTTTTTATAAATTTTTAAATTATCTGTACCTTGGACGCTTACCAACCACGTTCGGCGAAGTCACATAAAAATTATCGATATCTCTAAATGTGAAAGGATACGGTAATTTTTTTCTCCTGACACAGTAAAAGCACCATACCAGATAAAGTACTCTGACATTGATCAGCAGTTAAAACCTGTGACCTTTTGACATTTCAAAAATGGTATGCTTGCTGCTTATGAGAGATATTTCATCTCATTACAGGAGAAAAAAAAAGCAGTTATTTCCGTTGCCGTCATTACGTGACTGACGACATTAGTAGATATGACTTCGGCATTAGTAGTAATTTTTTTTCGGCTCATGTTGACGCTCACTGCTAAAAGCCAGATAACATTAGGCAGATAGATGTATTGCTCGCCAACATCGCTAGCGAAGAGTAGTGCGATGGGCATCTCGAGCGCTGAATCGCTTCAGTCACGCGAGGGTTGCATCAGTCCACAACCTCATTTGGGTCAGCCTAGCCCAAAGGCTGTTCTAATCTCAAACCGTGCCTCTCACTTACACACAAGATGAGGACGTTGCAACTGAAGGTAGCAGGAATGTAAAGTCTTTAAAATAATTCCTATACAGGGTGTTACAAAAAGGTACCGCCAAACTTTCAGGAGACATTCCTCACACACAAACAAAGAAAATATGTTATGTGGACATGTGTCCGGAAACGCTTACTTTCCATGTTATAGCTCATTTTATTACTTCTCTTCAAATCACATTAAACATGGAATGGAAACACACAGCAACAGAACGTACCAGCGTGACTTCAAACACTTTGTTACAGGAAATGTTCAAAATGTCCTCCGTTTAGCGAGGATACATGCATCGACCCTCCGTTGCATGGAATCCCTGATGCGCTGATGCAGTCCTGGAGAATGGCGTATTGTATCACAGCCGTTCACAATATGAGCTCTAACAAGGAAAGTAAGCGTTTCCGGACACATGTCCACATAACATATTTTCTTTGTTTGTGTGTTAGGAATGTTTCCAGAAAGTTTGGGCGTACCTTTTTGTAACACCTTGTATAAGTCCCGCCAAAGTTGGAGAAGTGAAAAAAATAACATCGCCTCCTTCTTCGTTATAACTTTTCAACGAACCCGCATATGCGTCTTTGGCAAGGACCCCGATTACTTGCTTGTTGTTGTTGTGGTTTTAGGGCGCGTCGACATCGAGGTCATCAGCGCCCTCCGATTACTTGCAAGGGACCATTGTTAGCACAGTCCTCTTTTTCTTCAGCTCTGGCGAATTATTTTCAGTTGGTACCGTCAGAGGTTAGCTCTTAAACACTACGCAAAATGAAATAGGGAGATCAAATTAGCATTCATATGCATGTGTAGATTTGAATTCATCAGTGTATTACGGAAAAACAACAACATCAGTAATTAATATGTTCCAAACAAACGACGCTACAATAGTACATCTTTATCAACTCTTCGATATCGTCTATCAAAACAGTTCTGGATTTGTTCACAAGCGTCTTTACAAGATCGCCGCAGTATCGCATCTCCCACACAACTGCATCTTCACCATTTTTTTGTCCAAGTAATCATTTTCCTTCTATCCATCTCTTACTTTCACTGACTGAGATCATTCAACCGAAACTGAATCTGTTTCCATTGGGTCAATAAATCCTTAAAAATACTGCACGACAGTGGTCTCTTGCGTACATTGTCCAATGCAACTACCTGAAGCTGTGGCTGATTCCTTAATAACTTATGTGTTTTTGACCTACAGACATTTACTTTTAACTACATACATTGAATTGGTTACCTGGAACTGAATATAAAAATAATAAAATACGTTACATAAAAAAAAATCAAAACAGTCTGGAAGGCTTTTTTGTGAATAGCTATCTTTCTCACTTTATACTTAACCAAAATCGATAAGTGAGGTACCATTTTAAAAATTAAGTTCTAAGCTTTAATTAAGAAATGAGTCAAAATTATGAACAATCACGGAGACGGTATGACGTAGTTCAGAGTCATGATTCTAGGTTTCGCTGGCGTCGATAAGGAGTGAACACAATACCGCTAGATAGAAGCACCCCGTATTACACAGATATTAATAAACTGTGTGTGTTTTCTAAATTAAGGAGATTTTCAAATATTTTCGTTTGTGTTAAGAAAATATTTTATGATTTTTAATTGTTTCGTACACGTTCTAAGTCTTTTGCTACGTACATGTTTCAGTTGATAAATAAACAATTGCAACAATTGCTGCAAGTTAACCCGTTTCTTGTTTCTTCCCATTACAAACCACCATACTCGCTATTCACCGTATATAATTCGCCCAACTAGTATTTTCGTTATTATCATTGATGACAGATGATTATAACTTTCAGTAAGTCATAAATATAGCTAATGATACGGCTGTTGCTAAGATAACGGTCTGAAATATCAAGACCTTCTACTTTTGCGTTAAATGTTATTACTAACGTTAAAGAAATTAAATCGATTAGGTTTTTGCAACAAACCGTAGTGATGTTTGGTCCATATTATTCTCAATGTTCCACGATACCCGCTAATGCAATAATCTACTTTACCAGCAATGTAAATTATTTTACGTTGACAGTCACCAGTAATCAAGATCTACTTGTTATCAGAAACCGAAAAGCAATTTTTAACGTTTATGTCATCCAATGTCGCGTGCCTAAAATGGCAGTGTCAGCCAACGAATACATGAATTAATAACTAGATGTTGTCTGTCATTTACTGAATTGCAATGAATCAATTTGTGCAAATAATAATTACTGCGCACATGCAGGTGAACGATTTCTTTATTTTCTACGTTCTCGGTTCGCTCCATTTCAAGGAACACTTTTGGCGGATTATCTTTAAGACATTGTTATAGTTTTTGTTAGCTTCGTTTTTAATGATATTTTGTACTTATATAGCAGAGCCTGATAGCTGAGTGGTTAATCACTGGGTATGGCATTCGGAAGGACCCGAGTTCGAAACCAATTCAGCACATCCACCTTTCTGTTTTGATTGTTTCCAGAAATCACTACAAGCAAATTTCTATTTACTTTTAGTTCCTTACCCATAATCCTCTGTCTACTCTTATGACTTCCACATTGACGAGTCCTAAACAAAGTTTTATTCACATCTATTTATATTTATGACGCTCAAACAGAACATGTGCTGAATAGAAACACAAATAGGTAAATAATAACGTCCATTATACATATTATCACCGAAATTTATCTAACAGAAAGGTAACCATTTCACACAGATAAACTCTGAAGATGCTCGGAGAATTTGAGTCAAGCATGTACGAAGGGAATAAAACAAGTAAAAAGTACAGTTGGGTTTATTCAGCTTTGGTTCTTTATACAGACGCACACATTATTTAATTACACACTCCAGTCGTACTTCCCCACTTGTAACACAACTCTTAGTCCATGATCTGATGCATTTATGAGTTCTGTCACGGTAGCCATATAAGATACCTCTTAGCCTTTTTAGTTCAATGTGGCAAGGGTCCTTTACTCCCATAAACGACCCTAGTTTGCACATTGCTCTTAATTGCTTAGCTCAAGTTCGCCCGTAGACCGACCAAGAAAGCTCCTCGGTAGTATTGGCAATTTGCTTCAATTTAATAAACATATAGCTTCTCTGTACAAGCTATATATACTTCTTGTATTATCTTCGTAACGGTTGAGCCTACACTGCAACCTCCTCTCTAGCGGGGCCCGGCCACCGACCCATCTGATCAGAAAATGAAGCCTCTGTGTGTTTTCCGCTGCCTCCCCACCCGGCTCAGTCGCTCTGGCACTAAAAAAATAAATACTTAGTACCCAAAAAGAACCCAAAACTTATGCGTTCCCGTACACACTCCTTAATTTTGTGCCACTCGCACTCTTATCATTGTGTCGAGCCTGACTGGTTCCTGATCCTGCGAGCCAGAGGGCATTTGCCTTGCAGAGAGGCAATCGCGACCCTCCTGAACTGCTGCGACCGCCGGAAGCGCAAACTGCAAATAGTGCTCAGCTCCATATCGACTATCGATCGTAGAACGGCTCGAATGCATTATTACGCAGGCGGTGCTTCCTCACCTGCTATTGCTGCCTTTGTGTCTTACACAAACCGTTAGGAACGAACTTTCGGAAAGCGCACACTAACTTGTTCACCTCTGTTCAATAGTGATATCTGTATGAAGATTGTAGAATTTGCCTGCAGCTTCACCCCGAGGATTTGTCTATCGATACCCGGGTGTAGATGTTCGGCATTATGAGTAGAGGCTACAGTTATATTGAAAATCAGCCTGGAACAGAATGAGAAAAAACATTCTGTAATTCATCACATGACACGATGAATTTAGTATAAAATAATTTATGTTGCCTTCATGCGTGTCATGTTACTGACATAATTATGGTGGCCCGCACTGTTAATACCGAGCACAAAAAAATAAAATATTAGAAATTTTCACAGTTCTAGCTATTTACATATATCGGAGGTGTCTCCTGCCCTCTAAATGGCTTGATTTGCGTGTTATGTCTACTTTACAGTCCTATATTTAAGAAAAATGAAACCATAAAAAAGTACACAAAATTACAATATCAATTAAAGAGCAAACAGAATCCAAAGAGTTAAGTGTTTGCCTTTGTTGTAGGGACATCTTTGACACTTATCTGTTCAGAGATACTATCATTCATAGCTCTTTCATGTAGACTCGTAAAATGAAACTCAATTTTTAGGTTAGAGCTTAATCTATCAATCTGTGAAAATTACATCCAAATTGGTTGGGTATTTTTTGTGCGATACCTTAACGAAATAATACCTAGGAAACAGCTCTTAGAGATTTGTGTATATACTGATTAACGAGCCGGCCCTGGCAAACTGTAAGAGTAGCAGTGTCGAGTTCAGTTTTGGGCATGGGTGGTTTTAATTATTTTTTGTGAACATTATATTTTGCCCATATTAAAGAGCAAGATAAAACTCGTGTTAGAAATCCTATACAGTAATTGAACTATGTGACTTGAATTAGTGAATTCAATAAAATTATATGGCCAGTGCGAAAATTTCGTGAATGATATGCGATGAATAGCAAGGTTAGTGGTTTGTAGTTGGATAAAAGAAGATTCGGCTGATTTGTAGCAATTGTTTATTTCAAATGATTATAGGTTCGTAGAAAAACTCTTATAACGTCTTAGGAAACAATTAGAAATTATGAAATTTTTCCCTAAAAGAAAAAAGACCGTACTGTAGCTCCTTACCCTATATAACTTTTTATAAACGTCTCTGTGATATGTTGTGCTGCTATATAGCGATAGTGTGATCACTCTATATCGACGCTGCGGAACCTAGCAGCTTAACTCTGAACTATCGCTTACCCGTGACCTTAATTGTTCATAATTTCGCCACATAAGGGGTTGAATTTTGAAAATTTCATTTCTTAATTAATGATGTTACCAAAGCGGAAAATTTAACCTTTAAAATGATACCTAATTTGTCGATTTTGGTTGGGAGGGAATGGAGAAAGATACAACAATAAACACCTTTTATAAATAATATATACAAGTATAAATATAAAGGTATTATGAGTAACAAATTTGCTGTCCATAGTAGGGAGATAAATGAGATGTAGGAGAAGGCCGGGCAAAGTCTATGGTTTAACGATTTTTTAAGGTAACTTACAATATACCTAAAGGCATCAAAATCAGGGGTTACGATGTTCAACTATCTAGTACATACCAGAATTTTTTATTTAACTTTACATAAAGTTTGGTACCAAAAATAACCAATTTTTCAAAAACTACTCAAATGGCCAATTTTCCCGACATGTTCGGGCAAAATGGCCACTTAACTTCAAAATCAGAAATGAGTGATTAAAAACTCAAATTGTGCAAAACGGTGTAATTTATTTGAAAAAATCATATAACGTGTAAATAATAGAAATTATAACGGGCAAAAGGAACTTTAATTGTAATTTTCGCAAACGAAGGAGTAGCTGTTTCGTTCGACTCCATCACAGAGTTCGTGAACCCAACAAGTAGCTCATTTGGCACTCGATCCATCGATCTTGTGATACTGAGCTGAAAAACTTTTGTTGCGGTACAGGCACTGTGTGTATTCTTCATCATCGTCATCATCAAATATCACTCTTTTTGTGTTAGATTTCGTGTGGTTAGTGGTTTCCTATCTAGCATTTGTTTCATTCTATTATTTTCTTCTTTTTGTTTGCTTTTGCAGCTTTAGAGAAAAGCTGGGTAAATGGTTAGAGGAAAGAGATTGTGATATTTTCTCATGAAGGAGTTCATTGAAAATAACAGTCTGTTTATATTTGTTTTTTTTTTCTGTTTTATGTTTAATATGATGTATGAATTGTAATTGTATGTATATATATTAGCCGTAGGCTATTTGAAAATAAATAAATAAATAAAATAAATAAATAAGTACATTTTTATATAAACTTGGTGTGAACATCTGCAAAGAACCTTTGTTTCGGCCTTTGCATTTGCTTTTCTCTGCTACTGTCGCACGACAATATCTTTTGGGCTCACGGAAAAAGAAGTTTTGGTTCGTTGAAATACACCACAAAATAAAAAATAATTAATTACTTTTGATACGAAATCTTCGCGGATTCGTATCAAAAATACGTCGGGAAAGTCTTGTTTCTCATATTAATTACTTTTGTTTTTTGATTATTATTAATATACCCAGTTGAGCTTCACATGATAATAAAACATTGTATAATATTAATAATCTGCAAGGAACAAACAGGATCCGTGCATAGCAGAGGCCACGGCCACCAGTAGGTGGCCACTTTGCCCGGTCTGGCGCCGTTACAGAAACGTCATTCTATCTTAACAATGAAAAGATACAATAGTGATCACAAAATCAGGAACTTACAGCAAAAACATCACTCTTGCAAAACAATTTTGTTGAGAAGCGGTAAGTCGTCTGATTTCTTAGTAATAAATTCGTAAACTGATCACTTACCAAACATCAGGCTCATCAAAACCATCAAATATTGTGATAAGAGATGATACGCTAACCGGATCGGGTTTCTCAAGGTAACTGGAGGCATTAAGTTATATAACTTATGTTTTTTTCCGCGTGTTAGCTCCATCCCTTGGTCCCAAAAATTCCCATGGCCACTTTGCATGAACACTTTGCCAGCGGCATGGCCACTTTGCCCGCCATGGCCACTTTGCCCGCCATGGTCACTTTGCCTGGTTCTTCCCTATGTCATTTTTATGTCCTTAATAAATAACACGATAAAATATCTTTGCTCTTAAGCCAAATCTATACTAGAAAATGTGTCATTTCAGAGGTCGTGACACAGTTTGGCATTGCATTTTTCAAAACGTCCATTTTATTGATGTATTAAAATTATTTTAATGACACTAGAACTGTACCAAGTCAATATCAAATTTTGAATGACATGCGTAAACTTTGTATAGTTTTTACATTTTAAAACCTTTCAAATGAGTCTTCTGTTTCGGATGTTTCACAAATCAGCTAACGTATTACAAATTTAACAGTAACGCGTTCTATTGGATAACTGACGGCAACTAGTCGAATGGATGTCATGTTTTGCAATCGCTCCCACAACTGATTTAGACGTAACTTCTCTCTAGTTTCAAAAACATATAGATGAATACGTTAATATCCTAGTGGGATCAGTGTTCAATACATAGCATCGCATTTCATCATGTTTAACACGTAGGTTACTTACTACTGTGACCATCCATACTTCTACGTTTAACAATTCTTGTTGATTTATACCAATTAGACTTCTTTTCTGGAGATTGTCTGCAATAACATTATGAAAATAGCCGGCCTCGGTAGCGTAGGGGCTAGAGTGCTAGCTCCACGTGCCGAAGGTCGCCGGCTCGAATCCGGCCGCGGGCATGGATTTTAAGTGTTGTGTGTCTGTGTGTGTGTCCTGTGACCTGTCCGTCCTGTGGCGTCCGCACTTTGAAGGCTATATAAACACTGGACTTAACTGATTCACTGGAAGCTTTAATATAACACATTGAGCTGGCTGTATGGCCTCAGCTGCCAAAAGCCATTAAAAATAAAATAATTTTTTTTATGAAAATCACCTATTAACAGCAAGGTTAAGATGCAGGAACAATTCCAATGAAATAATAAGTGGTGGATGAAGTAAAAGACTTCAAATCGTTTTCTATCCAACCATTTTAACAAATTTTATACATAAATTTGTACTAAAAATTGGAAACTGTGACCCTTTTGCAGCAAAACATTTACATTGGTATTTTCGAGTAATCAACGGTTCTTAATCTCATCAAACTTCTCTGCACGTAATTATCACTCCATAAATTGGTTAATTTGTGTCATGTATGCAATTAACAAAAATACACAGGAATTGTCCAGTATTTATCAATTAACAAGTACACAAGAATCGTGCAGTATCCAACAGTACTTAATCTTAACAATTTACGTAACAATCAAAGCAGAGAAAGATAAACTGAGATATGTATGCAATTAAACCAGTCATCTTAATCACATAGAGAGGAAAATTAATGGACTGCAGAGCAGGGTTCCAAGACGGGCAGTAACAGCTATGGATCTACACTGAGAGCCCTATTGTGTTTAGAGGGGTTTAAATACCATTCGGTTAACGGTAACTAGGATCGTCTTGTTTCTTTAAGAGAGTGGCCAACATTGACTTCGTGAATTCTTATTATTGTTTACAATCTCTCTACCTTATGGTGGACTTTATCGGATTCCACAGATAATAAGCGTCTCCTTACTGGTATAATGGCTTAAATTCATAATAAATATTCCTCGTGACTCACTCTCCCTTCAGCAAAATTTATTCTCTTATTACCTATCTAATCCCAAATTTTACAGTACCTTACTAATTATTCACATTTTTATTCAAACTATTTGTTTCGTTTCGGCAAAATTATTTTTATTTGTCTCGTGCATTCTGTATCTGTGCAGTTTCACGTAGGTACTGTATATTCAAATGATTGCAGAATTTATAAAGTGTAAACGACGTGCTTGTACGTATTGCCCATGTACTTTCTTACTGATCAAGATTTGAACAGAGGTATTCAGTCCTTCATCGAAACTAAAGCCAATGGGTGGTAGAGACCAGAACTACATATTTAATGGAGAGAAACAATGGATAGTTCGTTTAAATTTATCCTCGACAGATCTTAAACACCAAGGTTCGATATAACGGGTGGAGGCTAGGAAGGGGTGGGGGTGGGGGGGGGAACAACACTCGATAGATGTTCGATAGCAGCGATCGATAACATTCCGAGTGCTACAATCAACAGATTATCGAGAGCGGATTCTTGAGATCAATGGTCTGTACTCAATAGGGTGTTATTTTCAACGATCAATGTTTCTCCGCAATCAAGCCATGAGCATTATATCGTCTGAAACAGGTAACTCTTAAAAAATTTCTAATGATGTAAATGGAATTTACAGGTGGTTACCGAGTGTGGTGGTGTAACGGCTAGCGTTCTGACCTCGCATTCGGGAGGACGGCGGTTCGAATCCCCGTCCGGGCATCTAGATTTGGATTTTCCATCGTTTCCCAAATCACTCCAGGCAAATGCCGGGATGCTTCCTTCAAAAGGCCATGGCCGAATTCCTTCCCATTCCTTGCCCCCCATCCTTTCCCGTCTGTAAATACCTCGCTGTTAGAGAGACGTTAAGCAGATAAAAAAAATACAGGTGGTTAACTTAAAAACTAGTGAATTATATATTCTTCATGCTAGTCTCAACATAGAGTAAGCAGTGTGAAAATAATTAGTGATGAGGTTGTATGTTTGGTAATTATTTTGCTGAAAGCTATGATCACTGTATTTAAATTTGTCGAAAGGGTTGTATTATAATCACTGAAATTCTGTGAAGAATTTCTGCTTTCTCTATATTTCTTTTAATGGTGTTGTATCAAATTCGGGAGCTTACATGGTAGCTAATTCTCTATTATAAAGTAATTGTTTCTAAACAACAACTTTTATAATGTTACTTTCAAATCCTTAAATTTGTTTCATTTATAAAAATCGACCAAATGTATGCCAGATCCATTAACATGTTCCGTCATGCATTGAGCCTCTATTTAATATTTACTCTGAGAAATTTTAAGTACTCTCAATTTTCTACCACTATTATTCCGCAATTCACCAAAAATGGATGGAGAAGGGTGCGTTGAACCTTTCTTAATGTGTAAACGTTGATGGGTGGTCCATACAGAAGAACAAGTAAGATTGCACTGCTGCTTGTATGCAATCGTTACTGATATGTCATAATTACGGCCTAGAAAATGAAGCATATGGTTTCCTTTCTTAATTACCTTCTTAATTATGTTCATGTCACATCAATTTATTATGAATTGTAACCCCCGTTGTCGTTTTCTGCTGAGATATTCGTATGAAGAAAAGTTATCTGTATTTTGATAGATATCAATATGTCAATTTTGTTTAAAATTCAATCAAAATTGTTTAATTTTTTAAAATTTTAGATGAATCTAGCATTCATATAAACCAAGACCGATCCAATACACATATTAGTAAAGATTTTTGATATTCCTTTTATCCTTCGCGTTATAGTTTTCGCAAATAATTTCCTGCGTAATAAGTATTTACATCAAAATACACTGTGCCTGAAAAGCCAGATGTGTTTTAAAAACCCTCGAAAAATCAGATTAAATCTTAAATTTTTTATGTTTAGTATAACACGCTATTCCGCTTATTCAATATGTTTAGTTAGTCCCTGCACCACAATCGTTTTGTTTGACATATGCCGGGAACAACTATTTGAATTAACAGGATAATACGTTACATAGATGCCTGATGGAAAGTTGCAGTGAACCGTTAGTTAGGCCTTAACACAATTTTTTTCCCTCCCACTGATTAAAATTTATCGAGCAGTGTTTTACTTCTGTGACATTTAACTGAACTAAATATAAACAAATTTTGCATTGAATCGGTTTGAGTTTAACAGTAAATTTCTCGTATTTCGACTACCACTCTACCAATCAATTTGATGTGTTTGCAATGCTTTTTGCTTGACACAGTGAGTTCATTTGAGAAAAGCGGAACAAACACTTTCCACGCAGTGTTTTATGTCAACAGCTTTAATTTACATCGATCAGCATTGCACTTTGCTAAAGCTGTACGCGGTTTGATGATTCCGTTAAACGATTGTCTTGTTTATGAAGGTGGAACCACTAATCACAGCATGACCAATTAATTTGCTTTCAGTAAGTCAGACGTGAAGCATGTTTGTACACAAATTTATATTGTGATTCATAAAATGTATGTAGTTTCTGCTGTTTCAGGCATTCCAAAAATTGCTTTTCTATATTTCTCAGGTTGCCTAATATTAATTAATAACTATCTTAAGTTTGGTTTCAGTTATGCATACGATAGTTTCACTGTAATTCTAGTTTATATACATTATATATTTCTTGAGAATTATCCAATTACCGTGAAATTTTACATTCGAAAAATTTTCGTTTTAATCATATTTTTGCTTTTCAACACTCTAATCGAAGTTCCTATTGCATTCTTAAAACCTTAATAATTTTAACCTAGGTTTCTCTTAATTTTTTAATGCAATTGAGACACAATCAAATTTTCAGCAGTTCAAACGAATAGACAAAGATGCTTAGCGGTTTCTAAAAATACTTGTTAGCTCTATAATAATGCAGAAATTAATTTGCTAATTAAATTGACAGTTTAGAATGTTTTTGTGGCAAACGTATGCTTCAACTAAAGTATATGTAGCTGTACCTATGTTACTACATAGTAATGAACGCTCTGACACAAAATAAGTACGAACTAAAGAAAACTCATTAAACGCTAAAATTTATTCCTTTTGAGGCAGAATAATAAAAATAGTTTTCAGAAATGAAACCTTAAATACAGAGCAAACTAGTATGAATGTATTTGAAAATAGGTTATTTGCGAGGGCTGCTAAAAATTTATTAATATGTTGCCATTCTCACAATAAACGTAAGAATGGTTAAGCAATCATAACAGGATTTTTTTTATAATACCAGTACCACAATCATATTTGTCGTGATAAATAAACAATGAAGTTAAGAACTTTTTAATTAGTAATGAGTGTTTATATAGGCGACAAATGGTTGTATGCTTAATTTTTTTTAACAAAGTTTGGAATTATTATAAATTACTGCTTATCAGTTTTTTCTAGTGCACTAATACTCTTCGGTGATTAATGGAACAGTTGCCTAAAAATGTGTATTCAGTGGTGGAGATAACGCTTTCAATGAATACATCATTGTGATGCTATTTACCGCAGCCAAAATCAATTACGATTTATCTGTTCGTGAATAAATACAACAGTAATTACTCAACAAACGTATGCAAAACGTAATCGCAAAATGTTTGCCGGCAAAAAGGACAAGTGCTTTCTCCTCTCTTTACTGTCGTTTTTTCATGGAACAAAAATTCACCATTACCTTCATGCTGAAAATATGTGAAATAAAACAAAATGTCAGCAAATTCAGTTTTAGTGATAACACCAGATAAGAATCAGTGTTGCTGTTGAATGCAGTTATCTTATGGACTAAGGCTCACGTAAATACTTTGTTTAGTAAATATTGAAAAGTTTAGAATGCACTTAATTTCAACGTTCATTTTAAATATGTATTTTCTGAATAAAAATTTCTTGTTGTGTATAAGAAATGCATAATATATAATACGGTAAAATATGAGAGAAGCTGTTAGTTGAGTAATAAGAAAAATAATCTTAAAAAACCAAGGGACAAATTGCTTCCCTCCAATTGATTTTAAATTGTATTTACCGCTTTCAAATTAAAACTTATTTTTATTATTTATTGAAAGTAGCATGAACAAAATAGTAATTTATACAGTCATTTTTCAATAAAGTCTTCTTCATTTGGAAACAATTCCATATCTTGCCATTATCTGTAGTATTCCTTAGGAAAATACTCTTTGGATAAATGTTTTCACATGTCGAAATCGATTTTGATTGATGAGGCCTTCTCTGTCATCCTTGAAAACTCTCTATTCTTAGGCGTAGTTCAATACTTTTAAGCCTTTCACAAATTTCTGTAAGTTTCAAGCTTTCATTTTACGCTTTATATTTGCGACTTTCAATTTTGCAAATTATATTCTACTTAATACCATATTAACAGTATTCTGCACATTTAAACGGCCTTGACATTATATGAGATTACTGTTACTGGTGTATCCTATCTTTTATTTCACATCTGCGAGTTACCTCATCATGGAAAAGCAGTTTTTCCGGTACTAAAGGATAACGGCTAACGGAGCATCCTCTTTAATTTCCTTCTATCGTGACCCTCTCCCAACACAAGCGGAGTTCCAATGTGCCTTCCAACTGCGTGCACACTCGGATGGGAGCCATCGGAAAGACATTAGCCGGTCTGGGCGGTGCGGATCGCCCCTCCTAAGTGTTAATGCCTCCACCACCCTCGCGCCTCTGGCCATCACGTACACGCCACCCCCGGTTCTGCACGGCACACGATTCCCCAAACGTCCAGCTTGATCGAGGCACATCCCTCAGAATATAGGGCCCCAGCAACGCTATTCGATTGTAGAATACCTACTGAACGAAATAAACAGTATGTATTGTACTATGGAGTACAGATGTAGAAGCAATGTCGCGATTTCCTCAAGGATGAGTATTAGGTTCCCTGCTTTTTATCGTTGATTTAAATTATTCGTGTAACATAATATAAATAATCCAGCGAGTTGAGTCTCGCGCATTCGAGGTTCATACTGTAATGCATCTCAAATGTGCTAGGTCAAACGGCATTCGCTTGGCACAAAAGTCAACGACTGACCCATTTTCAGGACTTCCAAACGCCACGCCACGTTTCCACGCACTGCTAATGCTACCTTTCAATGAAAAATTTATTTTTTAATACCTTTAGACTGCAATGCACTTAGAATCTACAGGAGTTTCAATAAATTATTTCACTGTACGGCAAAGTAAACTCAAAATGAAAACGTTGAATTGTTTTGCTGAAAACATACAAAATATTTCAGATAAAAGTTTTATTTTGTTTTTAATATAGTTTTTAATCGACACTGCGAACAAATTTCAAGTTCCTAGAAATTCAGTTTCTGGGTTAACCATGGTAGCCGAAACAGTCCATAATTAGCAACTAAGACTGCCACTCGTGTATTAAGTTTTAAGTATATATATAAAACTGAGGAAGAATATTAGTCCTCTCCTTAACGAGACCTCTACTAAACTTCGACACCCCACACGCTGGGTTAGATTTTTATCTTTTTCCTTTTTGTTTCTCCCCTCCCACTTTATTTCGATATATTGAAACAGAAAATTGACTTTCTATATCAAAATTATTTTAATAAGGAAAGTGTGGTTAACTTTATCATTCTAGACATTGAAAAACCCACGAATCTACAAAAATAAATACTATCATCTTTATTTCCTTTTAACAAATGAAAGCAAATGAACTTCATTTCTTGAAACAAAATAACTGACACACGTGATTGACATTACTCAATAATTACAGCAAAAGATCTAATTCATGTTCGGTTTAGCCCGTGGAGATATGAAACATCTCAGACGTTAATGGGGATTTGGAAACTGAGTTCTGGTGAAAACTATTGTGACACGAACTGTGTTCTTTACCGTTCATTGGAAGAAGCGGTGAGTGGTGACGTGTTGTAACGGTAAGTTCCCATTACGTGATCTCGACTCAGCGCTGAGACGGCTGTGACAGCTGGAGTTGTGTAGCGACGGCAGCGTTACTCTTGGCAGCGTATGTGGAGTCGTGATGGGTAGACGGTTGAGCAGTCAGAAGTTGATCTTCAGGCGTCGGCGAAGTCCAAATACCTGTCAGTAGATCCGAGTCGAAACCCAAAGATTGAATGCCTCTCCTCGCGTCAGCTTCTCCGCAGGAAACATCGTATTCCACCTTTTGGATCGGTGTCTTCCAATATCTTGTCTCCTGAAACAAAATTCGGGGGCCGATAGGGAGACTCCAGCAATACTATTATCTTATTTGCTATTCAGTTGTCACTTCTCCTCGTATTGAAGTTACGCGTACTCATTCGCTGCCGTTATCTCCCATCATACGTCAATGTAACTTTCCGTGCTACCAGGACGTGGTGATAAATTGTCTCTGTTTATCTCGCCTTTCATTCAAAACCTCCTCGGCGCTCACAGCTTATAGTAGCCCCGCTCTTTTCCGGCTATTCCTCGCAGTGACTTAAGGTATTGTTATCCGCCTACCTTCCAGGTAGCCGAGCCACCCATACCTGTAGTCACTGTTCTGCCTTAGAGTCTCTGCAATTGTGAATAATATACAGATATTTTTTATGAATTATTCGGGAACCACTCTAATTGTCTTTGTGACATGTCACACCACAATATACGACCTGTAACGTAAATTTACAAAATTTTAAATGCGATATTAGGTTTTGGATCAAAGAATTACATAGTAACACAAATCTGAAGTCTACGAGTTATTCAGTTTTTATGTGCTAGACTCCTCTAGACAGACACACGGACCGGCTGCAGAGCGTCAGTTATAGAACTGTGTTTCCCGTTGAGTATATTAACTTAGTCCAAGACCCGAAGGTTTGTTGGACACTCTCGAAGCAGGCATACTAAACCATTGTGTCAGAGGTAGGACAAGCAATTTATTTCCTCTCAGGCCTACAGTTTAACGTGGAATCTGAATCATGAAACTTCCTGATGTATCTAATATGATCAAGCACATATCTTAAAAAATTCCTGGCACCACTGGGATTCAAACCCAGCACCGAATCCAGAACTGTTGATAGCAATCGCCTTAGCCAAGAGCTTCAGTGCATCTGTATAACGTAACACTAATGTAACATGCTAGTCCTACATGAAAAAAACAACGTTTCAAAAACTGCTTTCAAAAGTCATAAACACAAGACTTGAACACGATTTGAACCCATAATACTTTGATTGCCGTCTTAAGTGTTTGGTCTGTCTGGCAAGATAGAAAGAAACGCAAGGATATTTGGCGATAATGATATTTAATTTTCCGACAAAATTACATCAACAAGCGTTTAATACCATTATAGGCGATAATCTTTAAACGATGGTAAAGTTCGTTGCTGGGAAAAGGGATCTTAATTTATCAAGCATGATTATGTATGATCGCTTAACTTAATTACTCCGTAGCAGAAAGCCTGTAACACATTTTAAAAACGGCCATTGTTTTCTAGCACTATTAACAGAATTCTGCTCATAGTTTCGAAGGAACTGTACTATATAACTAATAAGGTTTTAGTGTGTTTTGTAGTAACCAATTATATTCTATTTGAAACAAATATCAAAATACACAATTATTTCACCAGAATTAAAAATGACCTTCACAAAGATTCGAAGTCGTTGTCAATTGTTCAGACGGGAGTCCTATATTCGGGGATCTTCAACAAGCTCTTGACATACCTTAAATGTATAACAGGTGATAATATTAAATCCTGGACAAAATTAAAAGAATTTTTAGTTGATATCTCCTTCTACTTCGCCCAAGAATTTATTTCTAAGGTATCTGCAAAATAATTGCTAGTAGTTTATGTAAATGTATTTGTTATAATTCATGTACACATTTCTTTTAAATATGGTAAATTACAGTATAATTTCTATTATATTAATCTGCTGTGTTAAGCAAATCTTTGTCTTTGATTGACAACTTTCCACATCCACAGAACCAGTCACTTATATGGGATCTATGCAAAATAATCGTTCTGTGAAATTTGTAAATCGTTTCGAAAGATACATATTGCAATAATTAAAAATAATTTTAGATTATATTACTGTTCTAATGCCAAAAATGTAGTCTCTTAAATAATAAGTCATCTTTTAGTTTCGAAATTTTTTTATACTATAAAATTAGCTTATATTGGGTTCTATTGAAAATGAATGTACTGTAAGGTTTTAAAACCATTTCCGAAGAAACATATTTCAACAGTTATAAATAATTTTAAATTACATTACTATTCCAATGCCAATAAATTTAGTCTCCTAACTAATAAATCATCTTTAAGTTTCGAAAAGCCAGTATAAAAGAAAATATTAAACAATAAAATCAGCTACGATATAGGAACTCTTACGGTTTGGCCTTAGAGCTGTCATGTTCCTGTAAATTACGTTTTTCAGTTTTCTGAACTATCCGTATTCTATCCTGTGTACCCCCGCATCTCTGTAGATTGGTGCGAAACCTGGCTGCAATCAATAGCGCCAGTGTAACTTCACTGGGAGTTTCCGGCTCGCTGTCATTAACCTCGTTGTAGTGGAGAGTTAGTGTATTAGCCTTGTGTACGCACTATTAAAGGGCCAAATTTATCAGCGCAGTAACCAGCTGTTTCCGCGTTACATTCTCCGCTGTTAACGTCCAGAATAAATAGCAAGTATCCCTTTGTAAAGCCACCCGGCATATTGTAGCTGAATTTCCATTTATGTCATAGAGATAGATATGAGACTGGGTGTCATTATTCAACTTTGAAGTTAAAAAAAATTAAGAATCATGTACGCAGTTACTTAAAAGTATTTTTATAAATCACGTGATAACCTTTGAAACTTAATAAAAAGAAAATTCATCTATTAAATAAAGATACGTTAACTGTTTACAAGTCTATGCTAAAATAAAAAAGAGGAATTCTAGCTAAATGTTTCGTTTTGGCCTTCTGAATATTTGGCTACATTTCTTTTTTTAGTCTTTTGGGAAGTAACTCATTATTATTATTATTAAGTTGAATTGCACGTATTTCCTTGCTGTTGTGATTTTTTTTATTATTTTTATTTTTTTTTAATTTGGTTCATTGTGCTATTTCTGTTTGTATTTGAAACCACTCTCCTTACTAACCTTTACGTTCGCTGTCTTGAATACAGTTAGCAATGGTATGTGTAAAATATTTTCAACTGCAATTGATTCAACAAAATATATTCTCTGATTTGTTTGCTAGAAGCGATATGTGGTATGGTTTCCTTAAATGAAAAAATCTGGATACCATTCATCGATAAAGTTCACTACACAACTACGTTAAAAACCAAATAAATTAAATTTCAAGATCCGAAAATTTACCGAAAAATCGTATCTTCAATTTCAACAAACGAACGTTAGCAGCTTATTTTTATGAGCCCTGTTGGTTAGACAAGTAAAGAACATTTAAAATGTGCATAAAGCGGAATCATGGAATAACAGATTTTTTTTAGAGAAACTGCTTTTCTAAAGACAGAAATGTCCTTCAATTGCACCCGATCGCCTACTCCTTATAAGCCATTATGAAATTCTTTCAACAATGGTGTTACATATGCGACAGAAGTGTGTGCAGACCCAACAAGAGTTTCTCTAAATGTTTTGGGTTTTCTCAACTACTGCACCATACCAACTGCACATGACGAAATTGCCAGCATCTCTTTAATTACTTTCTTTCGAAACTAATAAACAAGAAAATACGTGGCAAATATGTCATTTACATTGATTGTCTAAATAGTGGTGTGTGTGTGTGTGTGTGTGTCATGCCGTTTACTTCTTCATATGTAAAATTCTATGCGTGAGTAAACAGTACCGTCACTGACAAAACACTTGACACATTCAGGCCATATTCAAACTACATGTTATTGAGGTGGATTAAAAGGTTTCTAATTACATTTAATTCTGATACTTGGCGCTACAGTACGAGTATAACAACTATATTTCTCCGCGAGAAGCAATTATGTTTTGTTGACGGTGATTCTGTCGGGACGATTTTGTTCATACTTGCACTAAATGTTTGTTGGTCTACAAGGAATGGTTTTAGTGTCATTAACACTCGGTAGGCAAAACATGGTATGTTTAATTTTCATGTGGAGTTGGAAAGCTGAGAAATTAAAGATAAAAGTTTTCACAAATAAGTAAACACTTTTTTATTGAATGTGATTAGATCTTTGCCCCACTGGCTTTGTATTAATTGTGACATAACCGGATTAAAGGGAAGGTTCGTAGCTTAACATCCTACGTGAACGAAGTAACTGGTAATATCCATAACATCTTTGATAGTTTATCAGTGATTTAACAGCACAAATGTCAAATTCCACGTGGAGGAAGTCGAGGAAACAGCTAGTATTAAATGATTTCGGTGGACATAAAAGCAGCTTTATCAATTCTTCGTCGCTTAACATCGTCTTGCAGTAAGACTGTCAGTCAATTGAATCATGGGATTTGAATTAATAAACGAAGCTTATTCGTATATAATGTATATTACATCACAAAACTCATGTATCATGTATTGCGTTTTCTGGAGTGTAGAGGCAACTGAGTACTTGGACGTTTTGTATTTTCGGGATTGTATTTTATTGTTTTTTTATGTTTCGGTGGCTATCATTTCAACGTTTCACCAGAGATCTTAAGTACCTTTTTATTAATTAACTTCACCCTGTGGCATTCGTGTGTTGAGTATTTCATGAAAAACTGGTGAAGTTGTTTGTTCATTATTATGATTAAAATTTTTGTTAATTCGTTTCTAATGATTAACTTTACTTTTAATTCAGTTTGTTGTCAGTACAAATGAACCTTACTTTCAACGAAACGCATCAATCAATTAAAATGTATCATAAATTTTTGATGTGGGCTGGGACGATATCCCGTGGTAAGAGCTAACTTTTTCTTACTTTGTCTACGTGAATTGTGATTAATCATGCAGACAAACGCCGTTTCTGAATATAAAATATTATCACTGATATTACTTTTAGAACCTCCTCCCTTTGTGTGCTACACTTAGCGTGTATTATGGCTGCACGTTGCGCTAAATTCATAAGAACGTAGCTGGTGCTCTGTATTGTGTTTCAGGGAATGGAGATACGCTGCGCTTGTCTGTGAAATACGACGCCCCTATCTCGTAGTTCCGTTGTACTACGAACTAGTTTTAGCGGCGGAGTGATGGCGAGTTCACATTCCACCAGACGATATCAGCCGCGAGATGATCGCTCCCGTCCTGGACAAGATTGATAAGCTCCTGGAGAGCGGTTGCACGGGGGGGTCAAGCATCTCTTGACGTCTTCACTCGCTGTGTCCACACACACTCTATCAGGATTCACTTTCACATTAATGGCGGCGAACATTTCACACCACATAATCGCGCACGTCAAGAGGGATAAAAGGATCTGTAGAGGCTGCGTGTAATTTAATCCGTGGAATGTTGCCAGGAACGATCAACTACTGCTGGCGCTGATCCATATCTAAAGGAGCGTGTCTGAATTTATTCTATGATAGCAAAATAATTTATCTTATTATTCTTAATACATCGTTGGTATTCAATACATTGAAAATTTTTTACACGCAACGAACTAAATCTTATAAATGGGATGAAATACTTTCTTTCTTAGGTAAGGGTGTCAGGGATTCGAATGAGTTACCAAAGGAAATAATGAATAATTTACCAAAAACGTTGAAAGAATTTACATTTAAAATTTGTAGAGGGCAAATCTAGGTGGGTGCAGTATAGGGGGAGGATGAGTGTGCAGCGAAATTGCCACCAGATCGTGTGCTCCATACTTATGTTTTATACATCCTGATTAGAAAATGTCCTATTCCTTTTTCAATCAGTTATTTTTCAACTTGGTGATATTTGTGAATATCTAAAGAAAGAATAGTTCTGTTAATTATTTAAACCTTTTATCAAATAAAGGAAAAAGGAATCGGCTTTAGTCAATATAAATTACAAGGAAAAGGAAATGACTCACCAAAGTTGAAGGCAGCGACGGGAGAAGAACATATATCACGAACACACAAATATACACAATATTTCTGTTTTAAACCTTCTTCATGTTAAAGAGAATGAGTTATGTGGTTTGGGAGGTGTGCACACGCCGATGTTTGTTACATGACTGTTCTTCGGCGTGCACCACATGACTCATTCTCTTTAACATGAAGAAGGTTTAAAACAGAAATATTGTGTATATTTGTGTGTTCGTGATATATGTTCTTCTCTCGTCACTGACTTCAACTTTGGTGAGGTAAACCTTTTATTGGTATACGTATGACTGCCACGAATGATTCAGCTACTTATCACGCATTAACGGCCCCGTTGACTCAATGGGTTGCGGCTCCGTGATCGTGTCCAGTGCTGATACGAGATTAGCTGGTTTAAATCCTGCTGGTGGCAGAAATTTTCATGTTAAGGATTTGGCCTGCAAGGTAGGAGAGGTGGTGGTGTCCAACTCCTAATCACCTGATTGTGTCCTGAGTTGAGTAACGTTTGGAGCGAGGGCAAAAGATATGAGGATCATCCGTTTGAAGATGACATTAAGCTTGGCAGTCTTAGGTGTCTTTCGGAATAGAATATCTGCATCGTTTGACACCAAATTCACCCTCATACGTCCTTTATCTTCCATTCATTCTCAACGTATAAAGCACGCTACACGGCATATAAACACATTGCACTCAACCACACGAAACAGTGACAGTCATCATTATTATCGTTGGACACCATCTCCCATTTCCCGGATGTGGTTTACGATCCTTGGTTGTTGTAGACGACCGTCTTCCACTGTCTCCTAGCCAGAAATGTTTCTCTGTCCGTGATGTATTCCCAATTCCAGCATCTTCTCTCTACGTCCTCTTTCAGTTGGTCTGTCCATCTTCTTCTTAGTCTTTCCAATGGTCTTTTGCCCAGTATCCTTTATTCCAGATAAGCTTTGGTAGTCTTGTACTAGTCATTTTCTTGACATGCCCAAACCACCGAAATCTTGATGACCTGAGTCTCTCATCCGTGAATTCCTTTAGCTCTAGGTTTAATCTAATCTCATCATTCTTTATGGGGTATAGTTTTCTGGAGGGCTGTTCTAAGAAACTTCATTTCACACCCTTGGATCTTGCTAAGGTCCCTTGATGTTAGTGTGCATGTTTCCAAAGCATATGTGAGAACAGTAACAGTGACGCACACAATTCCATCACTGGTAAATACAAAGTGAAACTACCCCACTTAAATTTTCCAAGATTGAAAAATGGTTGAATCAAGGATGCTGGGAAATGTCAGTATTGATGAAATAAAAAAATTAACTGTTTAATTTCTGAAAATCGCTTCCTGGAAGAGATGGAACGGAATGGAGCGTAAAATTTTGAAACCAAAGATGCTGCCATGTTAAATATCGGGAAGGTCCTATTCAGCCTTTACAACTGGGGTAAAGCACTCTGATGACTTTATGATGTGTCGTATGTAGCAGTCACTTTGTGCAAAAGTCAGTGCTGCACATATTAAAGTGTTTTTTATGGTTTCACGTCTCGTTGGCGTCAAGTTCATTAGAGGCAGGATAGGACTAGGGGACAAGAAATTGGAAAGATTTCAGTCATGGCCTTTTGAAGGCACCAACCCGGCTTTTACTTGCAGTGATTTCGAGAAACCGAAATCTTTATGGACGGACGGAGATTTGAACCAGCACCCTCACGAATGCGGTTACGTGAGAAAGCCCATTTCATGGCTTTTTAACGCGGTGTCACGTTGAAGTCTATTAACTCTAATTGTACTCTTTATAGGTAATAAGTATCCCATTGATTAGAATGCAGTGGACTGTACAATAAGCAAACTTTTAGAAAATTGAATTAATATACATAAAAAACTAAATTGCAAACTTTATAAGATGAAACTATTTTAATAGTTGTTGTTTAAGTAGAGAATACTATCGATTTAGAGGAAAATTTGAAGTTTCCAGGTAAAAGTATTTCTGAGATAGGCTGGTGACGAAAGTGATCATTTTTGATAACCAATTCACACTTTATTTTGTGTGTGTATTTTTACTTCCATTAATTCAGTTACTTCCATAGAACCACAGTATAATACAATTTACAAAGTTTTAAATACGAAATTCAGTTTTCACTTATAACGAGACTGCTGTTTCAGACTCGTGCAATGTTTTAAATAGCAGCAGTAATTCATATTGAAAGGAGGGTTGGAATATTTTGCACGAGAGCATTTTCGCTTTAAGTCTGGAGGGGAACACCTGCGACCCCTTTCATACCTGGGCTGTGTGGCAACATATTTCACAATAGACAGTGAAGGCCCGCTAATCTCCGGCAGGTGCCGGCCTAACTGACCCTTCGCCGGTTAAGTGAATAATTCGGCTCGACAATCTATTGCGCCGCGATATGAGAGATCCCCGCACCTAACGAAAAAGCATGGCGGATCGAGGTGTGAACCATGTGACTGTGAACTTCCAATCAACGTGAACGTTACAAAATAATAACAGGCTCTTTGGTGTGTTCTGGGTCCACATGTCTTCCGAGTCCATGGATTGGATTTTGACGGAGCTGGAAGGGATTCAGATCCGACATCGATTTCCAGAGATCTTGCAGTGGTGACTAGTGGAGAAGGTCTTTCGGTGGTGACTAGCGGAGTGTGGTCACGTCATCGCCTGGTCTTTGATCACAAGACTCTGAAGAGTATGGTTTGACCCACGTCTGGCTTGTGGTACCTGTTGCTTTGGTCTGAAGGAAGCGCGGCTGCTGTAAAAACGGTAAAGATATTCATCCATTAAAAGGAACTCAGTGTTGCGCATTCCTCGACCCCGTCAACGCCTCTGAGCGGAGTATCTTTCTGAGCGTGTTAATAGCCGAGAGCAACCTGATTTGATACGGGAAGACTGTTATAAATTCCTATCAATCAGAAAATATTATTTTATTTTAAGTCGAAGACTTAATGGCGCACCATTTGAATTCATTTCTATAAGTCTGTATTAGTGAACAGCGTTATAGATACGCATCTTGACATAGTGCATAAATTTCACTGTTATTTGTTTAAAATTAACGTCTTATGCCTCATATTGTAAGACTCGGTGTTAATTTTTTTGAACCCTTGATTTTCATGTATTAAATTAACTGTAAAGTACACCGACGTCTATAGGAATTCAATATTGAATTTGAATAAATCTGTCAGGTTATGACTTTATTAGTGATGCAAGATAGCATATCACTTTGCACCCTCTTCCTAGTTAATAAAATCAAATGATTAAAATTATTAAATTGATAAGATCAACAAAATCATTAATATGTGAACGCAGGCTTTCCTGGCGAATTAATGAGCACAAATCTTCTCGGGTTTGCTTTTTCAGATGGAGAAATCTGCTGTTGCCCAACATGTAATTGAGAACGGCCACAGAATGGATTTTGACAACGTGAAGGTGCTGACAAAGTGTTCTTTCTTTTGGGAGTCCGTGGTAAGGAAGCAATAGAAATACAGTTACATGACAACCTGGTTAACCGTGACATGGGTTATTTGCTGAGCAACGCTTGGAAACCAGGGTTATCTATACTGAGCCGGCCACGTTCCCTAATAGCCGGCGATCCGGTGGAGTGTGGACAGCCAAGTGAGAAGGAGCCAATCGACCAATCAGGGCGCGGTCTCGACGACTTCCTAACTGTGGTACCTATTGGTTGCGTGCCACAAAAGCTAGACTCCGGCAGTTAAGCAATGCTGAGCGTGGTGAGAACTTGGATGGGCTCCGGCAGTTAAGCAACGGTGAGAGTGGTAAGCTCGTCGATGGGTGACCGGTTCCTCGACCAATCACAGTGAAGCGGAACTGCAAGCGTCGTGAGGTTGCTAAGCGACACCAGTAAACGCCTGGTATTAGTAACGGCAAGAACCCCGATACATAATCGACCTGAAGACGGCTACTGAGCTAGTTGCCGAATGCTTGTCGTTTTGTAATTAAATCCGGCTGCAAACCCGAGAAGATTTGTTATCAAAATCATTAAAATTAACAAAATGGTAAATGGAATGCTATAAATATAATTACCCAGCAAACCCCTTCTACTACCACACAATCGACATATATATAGAATGAACAAATTTGATGTCTGAAAGTTATCCGGTATTAGAAATGAGCGAAAACATCATGGCTACATTTACCCTCGGGTACAAAAGCTTAAAATGGACGCAAGGACTGTTCTATAGTAAGCAGACAGCTGAAAGTTGTAACTAGCAAGTGCTGATACGTTAACTCTGGCACATGATGAGTGGATTGTCTCTGCCTTCCAGGCTGTTGGTATGACCATCCACATTTCTGGTAATGACTCTATGCTGACGAGGAATTTTTTCGGAGGCAATAATGCGAATTGGCACACTGCTTTACCAAAAATTTTTGCGATTATTTCCGATGTGAATGACCTTAGATTTTAACCGGACCGAATTAATTGTGGCCAGGTGTAGTCAGTTAATTTTCTGGTGTCTCAGAGAAAGAGAGGGGTTGTGATCTTTGGAGCTAAAAGCAGATGAGGTTACAAGACGTTGGGTTGTGGAACCCCTAACGAGTGGTGATGTTATATTTTGGAGAATTTAGCGAGCATAACACACGACTCGGAGAAGAGAGACAATAATTGGTTTGAGGCTTGGCGTTAGAAAAAACTAGTAACATTTTTTCATGGCCGTAATGTGTTAACTTTCCCGTTTGTACACACATTAAAATTGATATGTTCTTATATCGCTGTCATTCTCCAGTGAATTTTCTTCGTACATATATACACATTGTGGATAGAAGGAGGCCCGATATAATATCACCACGAGCCAATTAATTCATGACATGATGTGGCCTTTTAGAGTTATTAGTCCATATATAACTTGAATAGTTTACTCCAAGTAAAATGGTCTTAGGCGATTCTGCTCAGTCTTTGTCATATTTGACCTGTGGTCTTCCACTTGTTCTCTGACGATGTTTTTGCCTATCTGACCTCAGAGCAAAATACCCATCCCGACACAGCCCATCCTAGCCATCCGTTACTTCAAGAACGCAGTCTTATATAAATGAGTGGATGTGTATACAATTTGCTCCGGCGGTATCAACGGAAGAAGATACGTCATAGCAACGTAATAAGTTCTTCTTTAGGCGCAGGAATCATGGATGTCTGGCGACGCACTGTCGGGATCAGTTTATTTTGGCGATGGGGTTCGTTTACATTCTGGCAACAATTTGCCCGTATTAATTCTACAGCAATGCGGTTCCTTGTTTTATGAATATTAAGGCATGTCCTAATAAAGGTTTACCTGAACACGTTGATGTGATTTGTATCTGAGTTTACGAATCTCTTAGGCGACGTTTCACTCCCGTTAACCGCTGCATCGTGGTGACATACGTAGCACAGTGTCAGGCCGTGCCCCAGGGGCTCTTAAACATCCACCAGTAACGACCAGCGTGCTGCGGGGTGGGATGGCACAGCTGCCACACGCTAATCTCTACGCTTCGCAAGCGAAATCCTTCCGCATACAAACGTACGTGTCCCGGCTCGGTCTTAAAGCGCACCAACGCCTGTTGTTGTTTCAGCGACCACAGATGTTGTAGAAAACGGGATTAAATTCCACGTGTTTTGTAAGCATTTCTAATGGAGCATGAAAACGATGAATTTTTTTATTTTAGTTTACAGCTATGAGGCTTGGCACTTTATAGCTGTTCTTCCATATTGATCAAATGAATATAACCTTTCTGTAGTGAATTCCTGCTGAGCAGTACTGCGGTATGAAATCTGTGTAAACCAAAGAATATGTATGCTAGTACCAACCTTGGTGTAGGAGAATATTTCACCAGAGGGGTTACGCGAATTCAACTGGAGAAAAGGCCGATCGCAAGATAAGCGGAACAAAAAAGATATTTTAAGGTTGTTGTATCAAGATGAATATAATATTTAGGTTTATAAACAGAATTCAGTTAAAATAATTGTATTATTATGCAAATGGGGCTGGGTAGATTCTGCACATTGTGACTGTGGAGCCACCTTACAGACAATCAATCACATCGTTCCTGACTGTCCTCTTCGGGCCTACAAGGGAACAATGGCAGAAATCCATGATGCGTCGATTAGTGTAGTTGACTGAATCAAAACATTAGATCTCGACATATGAAATTGTACAAGCTTGTGATATGTACATTTCCTGTTGTGTACCTTGTTAATCATGCGATAAATAAATAAATAAATTGTATCGATCAATCATTAAATTTTTAATAAACGCATAAAAATAAAATAAGTGCTCTCTTTTTAAAGCAAGCTTGCTTCTTTTGTGTTATGTAACCTTCAGAAAAGTTACAACGTATTGAGAAAATGATCAGATAACTTCAATCATAATTAGGTAATTGTGTTCAAGTAGTTTCGAGGAACCATTGGTAACATATATATACATTAGTGGTCATTAATTTGTGTTTAGTAATATGGGTCCGCTTACAATTTTTGCTTATGAATTAATAAATTAAGGTATAAAGTCCTGTATCAGATGCATCTTTCATTGAAATATTTTTTACATATGCTATCCTAAAGTAATGTTTCATAATGAGATTACAGATTTTATCAGTTATGCTGGTCACATTGTAACTATTATGATTGTTGCCTGGAAACACAAACTTTTTTGCTTCGGGTATCAGTTATATACTGTGCTGCGGTGGTAGCTTTGAGCATTTTATTTTATTATTTATCTTTAAGTCTCATGATCAAGGTTTGGTTTTTTGAGTGTTTCAATAACGTTTTCCACTGTTATTGAGAGCCCTTTGAATATGACATTTTCATATGCAAAAGGATTTGAATGATTGTGAAGAAGTTATAAATGCATTAATACGCATTAAAAACACAAATTAATGACGATTAATCTATTGATATGTGTTTATTTATGTTACGCTGAATACTGGAAATGTCTAAAATAAAAAACACTTATTTTGAATGGAAGACAGAGAACCCACAAACAAAACCTGTTATCGCAGTAACTGAGTAATATTGGCCTGAGATATTATGGCTCACAGTTTCAAAATAACCTGTTGCATGAAGCTCTATCTTATTTTCAATTATAACTTAAATATTAAATGCATAGAGCAGGGAAATAAGCAGCTATATATTTGAAACTAGATGACAATAGGAGCGCAACCCCAGGGGACTGACAACCGGCTGGAGTTCGTCATCGCATGCTACTTGCAGCCGACCCAGTGCCTCATTACGACGCGCTTGTTCCCCGGCAAAGCCACCCCCACCTCCAACACCACCGCCGTGCCGCTTGTTTTCCTTCAGAGTCGCTCCGGCCGGTAAATGTTTTAAGCGTCCCCCGGGAGGTAGGCTGCGCCGCGACTCACACGGCGATGTATCTGGCCTTGCGAGTTAGTGCCGCCCCGCCGTCGCTATTTCACGCGCCGCCGCTGCTGGCGCTCGCGTCGCGAATTCCGAAGTACCTAGTGATGGCTGCGGAGCGCCGCGTGGACTTGGTAACGCTGTTTTGAGCGAAGCGGAAACACAGCTGTATCACCAAAATTATGCCTCTCGAGAGATTTCCCTTTCTATCAACATGGATGAGGGTTATTCCAAACTATGTTTATAAACATATGCGTAAATAAAATCACTTATGTTGCTACTTTGGTTTCACAATTTATACACCTTTTTTTATTTAGAAAAATAATATAACAAAGTATTGGAACTACGGTATATAGTAGAGATTTTCAATTTAGGCAAGTATTTAAATACTCTACCACTCTTAAAAACATTTTCTTACATGTCTTCCATCTGACTGAATCAACATCAAACCTACATTATTTAGATTCGTCTGCTATAATTGCAGAAATTTTATAAAATTTTCCGTTAATGTATTTTTGTTTACGGCCTATTTTATCTATAAAATTACTATCCAACTTGTATTATAACGTGGAAACAAATGATACAAACGATAAGTTGCAGTAAGTAAAAAAGCACATATTTGACAGTGATATTTAGCGATAACTTTTTTCTCCCTTCATCAATTGGGATAACATAGTGTTGTGGCAATATTATGTTGGTTGCGATGTTGAAATAAATAGATTTCATACGCAGAATTATTATTGTATGTTTGTATCTTTTTATTTCCTCTTTATTGCTCTGTCTAAAAATCCTCTCATACCAACATTTGACCGTGTCTGGAATATTCTTGTATTGAGTTAGTTCCGAAGATTAGCAGGATCTTTTCTACTCAAGATCTATAAAATTTTTCTCCGCAAATATTATCTTCAATCTTCTCATTACGCAACCATTATTATTTCAAAACTTAATCGTTTCCTTGATTATCCTGTCTTGCTCGCCAACTCTTTTATACCAACAATCCTCCACTGTTCTTCCTTTTCCAGAGATCCTACATTTTCAAACATATGGGACGAAACAATCTTTATTACACCTGCTAGTCTTTTTATTAATTCCTTAAACTTTTATTTTACCAATAATACTTCCTTTATCATTCTAAATATATAATTTTATTTATTTTTAATGAACTGCTATGATATAGTGTACCTGGTCAATGCTAATCTTGCAAAATCAAATCCATTTCCTGCTTGCTTTTTAGCTACGATAATTGAGCATTTAAAAAAAGTTTCATTAGGCTAGCAGACGATTAAAATACTATAACGAGTTTCCACCACAGTAATGTTCTTTGAAGGTAAGATTAAAGATATAAATATACCATTAAACGTTAGGAATAAGTTTACATCGTCTTTTAGAAATGTGTTGATGAATTATTTAGTAACTTACTGATCCTAATGTTGTTTTATGATATTTTCTGTGGTTCCACCAAAACGTGCGACATATTTAGAGTTAGGTGTTTAGAATAGAATTAAAATTTAAGAACACGATGTTTATTACTTTCAACCAAAAATTGAGCTTGCAGTTTCTGCCGAATGTAGTAGAAATGTTTTATCAACTTATCATATGTAGATTATTACTTGATTATTTCTTTTTTTTTTACAATAGTGAGAATTATTTTTTTTTTAAAAAAAAGCGGCCTGCCGACTGTTGGGATTGGAATTTTATGAAAAAACACAAAAATATCCCAAATGTTTGCTCTTATCGCATTTGATACTCTTCATCCATTTATAGTTATCTTGCACGATGGCTATCTCCTATAACAGCTAGTCAAACATCTTCAGTGTGAACTCACGCCCTTCATTTGCTTCTTAACAGATATTTGTTTTCTCCTTGAAAGAAAAACTTGGTTCCCTACGACGCCCGCTCCCTAGTTCCCAGGATCTTAGTTGCTGCCTCAATCTGCGATCGCGACGTTGCCGCAAGCGCTGGATTAAACCGCGACACTCTTTAATCTAAACAGTCTACAGGAGTAAGAATCTTTACCGCACTTATCAGTCCTGTATCGGAACACTCGGCTGATAGCCTGATACAGAGGTTGCAAGTAATATAGAAGAGGGCATCGAAGAAAGCTCTACATCACCCCTGATACTTTCCGACTGCCGCTCCCCACGAGGCGACGGCTCTGCCAACACTGAGGGAAAATCCCGTGAGCTGGCAAATGTTTTCTGTAAAAATACAAGAAATCAAACAATACAGTGGTCTGCAACATCGGCCAATATAAAATGAGAGCGGATCGACACAAAAGACCAAAGGCCACTGAGTCAACTCAAATTTCCTAACACAAATAAAAAGACATACCATTAGTGAGGACCTACACCAGGGATGGCGAACCAATGGAACGCGTGCCGATGATGGCACGCGACCAAATAATTTGGGCACGGCATTAAACAAGTGCCTAATCGATATAAATAACTTATTTTTTCGTCTACGTAATTTAAGTTCAAAGTAACAAAGTTCATCGTGAACGAAGTTACCGGTGGCGGAATAACTACAGATTGCGCAAAGGTGGTTTATTTCGTGAGAATTTCTGATCGAACGGACATAATAAGATGCGGGAAGCTAACATGTTCACTTGTTTTTGTTGACTGCTTTTACCAATTGCGCATAGTTCTTGTGGGTTTTAAACTAATTTCGTTAACACAGCCTCTGTTTAAGTTTATTTGAGTTATATTTACACCTATTAAACACAGCCTGTTTGGCAAAAAAAGTGCAAGATAAGTGTAATACAGAATTTCATCTTTGGTGGACTGAGAAAATGGCATGATTAATTAAGGTCATAAAGTGATCTGTAAAATGGTGCCAAATCTTTATAAAAAAAAGAGAACCAGAGCAAAAAGAATAAATTGAATGTGCAATAACAAGAAAAAATAAATAAATGACGTCTACGATTAAGTATGTTAGTAAGGATTGTCATACTAGTGCCGCACGGTTTTCGGATGCAAATGTTATTGCTCGGCGCGATAAACCTTTTAGCGAGGGGAAGTTTTGAAGGAAGCCTGGTTAACATGCACCCATTCACTTTTTAAAGACTTTGAAAATAAATGTAAGATAATTCCGCGCATCAAAGATCCTCTTTTATCCAGAAACACAATAAAAGAAAGAACAATATAACGGGCGGAAAATGTAAAATAACAACAAACAAATGACAACAAGTCATCACCTTTCATACAGTTGTATGTTGACGAAAGTACTGATTTAATTTTTCGAAGTGACATTCGCTTCGAAAACGTTTATCAGATGACTCCACTTCAGCTTGCATTCTGCTAAAAGTAACAAAGTATAAACCGAATATGACTTATTTGGCATCTGGCATGCAACAACAAATTTTTCAGTAGTTTCATCTATTTTAATTAATACAAAAATGTTAATGTCAATATTGATTAGTATAAAAAAATCTATTTCTGGTTGTAAATATAAAGTTTTAAGGTGATAGTATTTAGTTTTATTTCTTTCCCCATTAATCACTAAGTCATGATGGACTGATGGCACGTCAAGGGTTCATTCAATATTTCTTTTGAAAAAATGGCACGTCAATCAATAAAGGTTCGCCATCCCTGACCTACACTATCCAGACGACTAGGAGACAATGTCCCAAGATAACAACTCCTCTATCGCTGCGCATAAAGAAACTTTCTTAGACGCCCGAGTGACGTCATTTGTTTCGTTTCCGCATATGACGCCAGTCTAGGCAGTCACTTCCAGTTTGTAAAAATTAATAGTTATTTGGAACCCATTGAAGACAGCAGAGCCAGCTGTCGAATCGACGTATTTCTGCTACCCCTTTCGGCTGAATTCTCGACAAGATTATATTGAATCATTATACAAGAAACGTCTCTACTCACACATCATAAAGATTGTGGTTACTTTTTAACAGCGTACCGCGTCCATGCGAACACAATTACAAGAAAACTTTAATAACATTAATAGTTGTTTTCAATTTTACGCAGGAGATTAGAGGAGTGTTCTTTTACAGGTAATATTGAAGCTTTTCCTAGCGATACAATGCCACTATACGGAACTTTCCCCCTCACTTTCCACGTCAACAATACCATCGCAAGTCACGAAGCCACTGCACTGCGGCGCAACTTTCATAAAACATGGCAGCTGCGCCCGGTTATGGCTGGCCATTTCCGCGAACAAAGCGGCAGCTTTCTGCCGCCGACCACGCTGGCGGCGGCAATTGTTGTTGCTTGTGTCCGACCCACCCCACCCGCCGCCGTCGAACTACTGTGCGTTGTCTCGCAAGGCTGCTGCGGTTTCGCCCCACTGTGCAACAGCGCTGCGGAACAGAAATGCTACGCCTCGGCTAAATTTGGGAGTGCGTTCGAGAGAGAGAGAGAGAGGGAAGGAGAGAGTGTATGCGCACAACAGAGGAAGTCAGTCGCAAAGGCGTTTGTACAATGCCTTAATCTGCAATCACTCAGTCACTCACAAAGAATAACGGGCCACTTACTGAGACGCAAAGTAATTACGGTATTCTCTAATGAGAACACTTTCACCCATAATTTTAATTTCCCGTCCTAGATTTATTGTTACATTGGTGTCATTCTGTCACTACTTTCAGCCTAACCTAGTCCCTATTAAATTTAATTAATATAATATTTAAAGGTATTTCTCAGCTTTTAATATAACTTTTGGGCTTTTCTAGATTGTTACCAATAATACTAATAATAATGTACTAATTGCTTTGTCGACATCCCCATTGTTAGGATGGCGTGTGTGGGTAAATGGCATTGGCTATCCCGCGAGAGCACGTGGTAGCGATCGATAATTCACATTCAGTGTACTGCTGCAATGATTCACATTCAGAATGTAGGGAAGGAAGGACGTATTTTGGTAACAGTCATATCAGTCATGTAGGAAAAAGTTTTCATGGGCTGAGGCTGGGCACTTAGCGTGTAATAGTGGTAATGATAGAATATGTAATTGCTCAATATTGATTTTCGAATAATATGAACAAGTAGTTAAGAACATCGTTGAAGATTTTGATGTTGTAAGTTGTTACAAGTTATACAATATTTTATATATCAAGTAACTAGGTGTAATTAGTCAGTAGTAATAGTACATTTCAATTGGACACGATATCAAAATATTTAATTTTTATGGATTTGTAGTAGTGAAAGTATGGGGCATATGTGTTCGGCACAGACGGGACCATCTGCCCATAGCACCTGTATATTTCACAGCTGGCAATAATTATGAAGTTACCTATTCTTACAAACCTCAGCTGTACCGCAGCGAAAATGGTGAGATGATTTACGATGCCGGAATGCAAACTTATAACATTTTCTCGACGAGGAAGCCCTCCAAATCGGTGAACATTTGTATTATAAAATTAGCCGATTGTACACAAATTTAAGTAGAATATTAGGAATATATTCACCACATACGTATGCATCAAGTAAAAAATATAGAAAAAATTTTCAGAGTCAGTAAAATATATTCTGCATACATTTCCCCACCAGCATCAGATATACGTTTATCCGTAATAACAGAACAGTGCATAAATCCCAAATTAATAATTATTTAAAAAAAAAACAATTTTAAGGTCTAGTTGCACATGTGTACTATACTGTTTAACGGTGTACATTGAGTTTATTTATGCAAATGACTGGTTGTTGTACAGTATGCTATGTAGCGATGGAGGCTAGGCAAATAATAAAGTTTCTTAATTCTATGATAATGGAGACATTCTGGACGTATAATTTATAAGAAACATTCTCTTGTTGTCTCAATGTTATCGACGTAACAAGCTATTTCTGCCACGTGCTTTGGCATCATCTTCCAGTGCTTGAAACGTATGCAAATTTACAGGCCTGTCAGCGTGGCACCTATGTGAATGGCGTAGTACTGATAATCACAGAATCACATTCTTTTTTTGCAAATATTGTCACCATCCTTAATGTGAGAGATAGTATTTCTATGACTAATGGTATACTTGATAACCAGTCATAACAGTTTATAAAAGTTTTGAAACATCGAAACAGATCTGCAGCTACCATGTATCATTTGTTTATGGACACGAAATTTGTGAAGGAAGCAGTGCATTTGTATGATATACAGTCATCGACATGCCTCTAGTAATTCTACAGTAACGGTTCTCCAATGTGTATTGCCAATTAGGTCCATAAGAGCCTAAACCACACTGAAAATTTTTAATATCTCAATGACGTGATGCATTATGACAATTTGATACCGGCCTTTCACATATTTTCATAGAAGACCATTAGAATTATAAACAAGTGACTATGATTATTGAGCACTGCGTAAACTATTAAATACATATCAGATTCTGGCCATCTAAATCTCAATTGTATGGCCTCTCTTATCAGATTTTAGGTGTATGATCTCATGATACTTCTGTTCTTTGTATAAACGAATACACGTTTCGTGTATATAATAACATAAGTTACACCAAAGTAAAAGATTTGCCAAAAAACATAAAGCACTCATTTATCTCCGTTTGGAGAAACCCGGTTTTACTCACGTCTTGGTAAGATATTAAGGTACCTACTTCCTCAGGATCCCTGAAAAAGTTTGAGATATCTGACAGTGGCTGTTACTGTGATACAACGTCAGATATTACAGATAGGGATACGTATGTCAGTTGTACAGAACTGGATTACTTCATATAAGCTTCTATATTTTTGTTTTTATTTTGTAATATTTTACGACACAACCATTTCCATTGGTTAAATTTACTGAACTTCATACTTAAGATTTAAAGTCTTTTAGATTCAAGAACTTTAATTACAAACGTTTTTATAATTCCGACGCATATGAATATTAGAACGAGGTAAAGACAATAAAAAAATTGTCGGTATCAAAGTAATAAATATAGATTTTATTGGGAAAGGGGGGGGGGAGCAGAAGGCAGTTTGAAAGGTGCATACTAAGTTTCGAACAAACATCATCTTTAGCAATTCATTTTTCTTTTCACAAGAACTTTTTCCTTCATAAAAGAAACTCTATTTGAGAAATAATTTAAGAGAATTAATTCAGAAATTATATCTGTTGAGTAAAGTATACAGAAATTTTTATTTACTATTGCATTATACAAAAAAAATAATAATAATAATTTTAGGCAGTGCTTGCAAAGGGTGTAGTCATATGTTAAAAACATAATACATCTTAAGTTATTTCTGTAATTAAGAAAATTTTAGAGTATAATTAGTATAATTGTGCACCCGAATCATTATTTACTGTTATTAAGTGAGTTACTAAGAAAAATTTAGTATTCAGTATTATATTTTTGCTCACATACCATTTTCAGAAAAATACTAATTTCAGGTCAGATGAAAATCATTTTTTTGTTTGTTTGTAAATTCAAATTAATTAATCTATACGGTACTAGGAATAAAATGATACAGTTTTCAGTTTTGGGGGTGATGACGAATATTATTTCCATTTTATACGTATCAGTAACCAACACTGAAATGAAATACAAGTTTTTCTAAAATTACGATAATTGTTTTATTTGCTGAACATGGATCTCCAGTTGGAAGGTGAAGATGTATTTGAAAACAGCAGCGTGCAATTCGCTGGCTCCAGTAGTTTCTGGAGGCATCTGGAACTGAAATTTTTGATCAAATGGCAAAGTTCATTCATGTGCTGTAGCGAAACAGCGTATAATCATTTAAAAACGAAACGCTATTTATAATGTTAATACTATTTACAATATTTGACTATGACGTGGAAGTTAAAAAAAAAATGCAATGGTTTATTAAAACGGAAAATAGTCACCATTCCAAACAATATTATCATTATCTGCAAACTTTAATCGGAAGTTTTTAAATCTAACGCTAGAGATGTACTATAAATACCTTTCCCATTTGACTTGTTGTCGGGTGAACAGTACTGAATTATTTGGCCGATACTCTAATTAACCAGTGTATTAAACTATTGTTGTTACAGGCTCTCTTTGATCGTGGTGTACAGCTGTGAAAATTACGAACGCCGATTTTCGTGTGGCAGGTAGACAAAACAGTTTAAATCACGCTTTATGACAGAGTATCAATATATATTCTCGTACAGCTTTGAAGGTAAACTTTCGCGATTCATCATTACAACAGTAGCAGCAATTATTAAAATACTGGGAAACAATGCGACCTTCAACAAAATGCAGTATACATAACGAAGAGTGGAACTATGCTAATAATTTACGTATATATTATTAGCTGCGTTCAGTTCAATATTAAGCTCAAAATGATGAATACGCTACAATATGACTGAAGGTGAATATCAATGAAAATATTATTAATGGTTTGCTAACTGTTAATTGCGAACGACTTAACTGTTCGTCAACGTTAATGTCATAAGAGCCTGGAGAACTATGAATATTGACATGGAAGCATGGGCGCAGGAAGGGGGGTTCAAGGGGGTGCACTTGCACCCCTCTGCTATGAAAGAAAATACACAGAAAATATTAAGAAACAAAAATTTTATTATTAAATTCTCTGTTGAATAATAACTTTTAAGGCGACTAAGTTGCTGTCCAAATTTGTTCAACATCTTGTCAGTAAATTCAGTATCCTTAATTAATAACTAATAAGTATTATATATATTATGTATTAAAACAAACCGGATGTACCTCCCTTAAAGTAATCCTGCCGGCGCCCATGACTGGAAGAAATTCTGTTTTAGAAAGAAGTATTGTGACATTCACATGGGGATATTTTGGTAAACTTTCAAAAACCAAGGTAACTAATGATTTTAGCTAATACAACGCTTCATTACCCTACAGGTTTCAGTTAACCAAAAGATAGAGGTATCTTGGACCAATATAACAGTTTCTCCCTAGTTATGACAGCACGAAAGAGAAAGGGATATTTAAGAGCGTCATTTTGTCTTGTCATTTGCCTTTACGATAAACCATAAAAAGCTACTGAACTTCTATGTTCCCAAAAATCAAACGACATCTTATTCCAAATTCCCACGAAAGTGGCTATATCTTGTTCACAAAATTGTAAAACATTCAAAATGCAGTAGGCGGTGATGTGTACACTTTTATTGCCAATTGGCTAGCCACTCGATGCATGAATGAGGTTTTAACATGAATTTTTCTATATGTGTCTAATTTATTGTGAGTTAGCATCTATCCTTTGTTATTTTCATTGCCCATAAGATTTTCTTTTTTCATTGTATATAGATATGTTTCACAGTGTCAGTATCATTGGTCAGTAGATATATGCACACGAAAAACGGCGGAACTTTGGCCATGACATTTCTGTACAATAGACACATTAGTTCAGAGAAAAATTAAGGTTATTTGGCTATAATTTTGTTTTCTGTAATGAAAAATTTCTTATTGCGGATTTGTACTCCAAAGATGCTATAACAGATAAGTATGTCGCTACCCGCTCTGCCTTCAGAACTGGAAGGGATATGGTTATACCATTTCTACTCGTCCTCACCGGAAATTCGATCAGGGCACGTGATTCATGTTCGCAAAATACTGCTACTGCGGGGCCGGGAAATTCGAGGCCAGTAAATCAAACGAAAGCGACCGCCACGCCACCTAGCCGGCGGCCGTCTTCATGAATTTCCAACCCTCTGATAGCTTCAGGCGGTGGCTAGCCGTCTTAACACGTTATTAACGGCTGTTATCGATGTCTTCTGACACAGTCCAAGACGCAATTTTCAGTCTCAGCAGGTTGCTTGGTTCACTAGAACATATCTCGAACACGTCATTGCAAAGTAACTGTTCTAGCCGCCATGGCGGGAGATATGTACAGCTCAGTCATAAGGACAACTGATCACCAATCTTACGACCGGCGTTTGAATGTCCATGAAACGAGGAGTCTTCTTCATAGTGTAATGTCGACACGATTCCCAAGTACCACTGACATTGATATTCTGCATTAAACTGTTCCATATCCGCGGTTGGGACGTATAACATAAGGTCAAACTTTCTCCAATTAAAATTTACGAGGGTGAGTCAAATGAAAACCTTAAATTTGTATTAAAAAATCGAAATTTCGCGCCGTTATCCTGTAAGTTGGTAAGCGTGCTACAAGCAGCGTGCAGAAAGGCATGTAGGTGGCAGCATAGTGCAGATGCACAAATACCGTCGCAGTATCGGTATAAAGAGTACTTGCACCAGGGAAGAACAGCGTTCTGTTATTCGGTTTTTTAGTAGTGAAGGTGTGAAACCTATTGAAATTCATCGAATAATGAAGGTTAAGTACGGTGATGCATGTTTGTCACATCAGCAAGTCTACGAATAGAGTAGGAAGTTCGCAAATGGTGTGACTTCAGTGGAAGATGCTCCTCGTCCAGGTCAGGCACAACGAGTTGTGACACCACAGAACATTCCTGCAGTTGAAGCCATAGTGATGGAAAACCGCCGAGTGACACTGAATGACATTGCAGCATATTTAAAGATTAGTCATGGTTCAGCACACCACATTGTGCATGATGTGCTCCAGTTTCACAAAGTGTCTGCAAGATGGGTGCCACGGCAGCTGACTCCTGAAATGAGAGAACGACGTGTTGATGCTTGTGAAGAATTTCTTCGGCGCTTTGAACGAGAAGGTGATGACTTCCTTGCAAGAATCGTTACTGGGGACGAAACCTGGGTTCACTTCCACCAACCGGAAACGAAGAGAGCGAGCAAGGAATGGCGCCATTCCTCATCACCAAAACCAAAGAAGTGTCGAACAGAACCATCAGCAGGGAAGGTTATGCTGACTCTCTTTTGGGACGAAAAAGGCGTCTTTTTGGAGCATTACATGCCTAGAGGGACCACTGTCACCAGTGCATCATACACAGATCTCCTAAAAAATCATCTTCGGCCTGCAATCAAATCAAAGCAACGTGGATTGCTGTCATCAGGTGTCCTTTTGCAACATGACAATGCAAGGCCCCACACTGCCAGTACAACAGTTGCAACAATCACAGACCTGCATTTTGAGTGTCTTCCTCATCCACCATACTCACCAGACCTTGCCCAAAGTGATTTCCATATGCTTGGACCACTCAAAGAAGCAATGCGAGGAAAGAAGTTCCGTTCTGATGAAGAGGTACGCCACGCGGTGCATGAGTGGTTGCGCGGACTACCAAAATAATTTTTTTCTAACGGAATTTATGCACTTTGTAAGCGCTGGAGGACTTGCATTGAGCGTGGGGGAGATTATGTCGAAAAGTGATACAGCTTTGTACCATTTCTGCACAATAAATAATATTTTAAAAAATATTTAAAGTTTTCATTTAACTCACCCTCGTATAAAACGGAGTTGTATCTGACGATTTTCAGATGAATTGACTGCTACTACAGTTATATTTTCTGATGAAATTTCTTCCACGAAATGTATGTACAGTACATTACTTGTTTTGCTAATGTAAATACTTTCTGATTAATTTGAAATAGGTTTTAGTTTTTAATGCTTTCAAGCATTCACTCGTCGTTGAGTATACAAATTTTTTCCAGTTAATATTTTAGAACCGCAGGGATTTCCACAGGGAACACACTGGCGGAAGATACCAGCACGGGAACGTGGCGAAATGAATCGTCCCCTTTTCTTTCCTACGATTTCTTTTGTTGGATTTTATTCGTCGACGTTGCTCTTCCTAACGAGAAATGTGTTACTTATAAAATTTACTTGAAAAAGAAGTGGGTTTTATAGTTAACACATTGCTCATAAGGAACACTACAATTGGATATTGTTGTCGGCGTACATAATAAAAAATCTGCAGATCTTTAAAATGTTCCATGGAAAAATGCAACGTGGATAACAAGTCACCCGATTTAACAGAGTATTCTATGCCATTCGCATACCTGTTTTTTTTTTAAATTCTTTATAGGTCTATGTCTCTCGTCAACGTGGTTGTGTTCAAGCCGGGTAAGGATGATGAATAATCAATCAAAAGGACGAGGGAAAAACACAGAGATTGAAAATCGAAATCAGAATGACTAAATTGCGTACTCTCCTTTGTAGTCTTAGTAACAGCAACCTGCATTTTTAATTTACGTACCGACTTGAAAGGACACAAATGGTTATTAAGGGTCTCAAATAAGTCTTTAACTATCCACTTATAAGTATACCGCGAGAACCCACAAGAAAAAAGTAAGGAACCAATTTCTTTCCTCGACTCGTTTAGGCTTTTGATTCTTCACTTTTTCACATTCAACTTCTGACTAGCTTTTGTTATAAGATCTCGCAATCAATATCTTAAACAGGTGTGAATTCATCAGTGAACGATGGTGAAACAGAAAAGTTCTGTTTCAGCTGATATCATTTAATTTGTGCTGACAGAACAAGAACTACATAATTCATGTAACTGATAGCACTGCTGCTTCATAAACTGTTCACTAGAATCTCTCTCACAAGAGCAAGACGCCACTCTCCCACATAACAGATAAAATTCTTAACCGATCCCTAATATAGTCTCCCCGACAACAGCCCGCTGATCGCATTATCTTTGTGCATAAAACATAAGATGAACACTCTGTCCCGTCAAGTAATTTGTATATACCGAGAGTGGTGGTGTAACGGTTAACGTTCTGGCCTAGCATTGGGGAGGACGGCGGTTCGAATCCCCGTCCGGACATCCAGATTTGGGTTTTCCATGGTTTCCAAAATCACTCCAGGCAAATGCCGGGATGCTTCTTTCAAAAGGCCATGGCCGAATTCCTTCCCATTCCTTGCCCTCATCCTTGCCCCCCCCCCCCCAATCCTTTCCCGTCTCTAAAGACCTCGCTGTTGAGAGACGTAAAGCAGTTAAAAATATATATATATATATATTCGATTGGCTAAAATAATACCACCACAATTGACTTTGCGACCATTGGCTCAATCGTATTGAAATTCAACCTCGAATTCATAATACTTCATAAAATGTCACGAAGACAGTCCTTTAGTAGTCCTACGTATTATTGGCTATACGCAATCCCTCCAAGTATCTCTGCATGTTGCTCAAGTCAACGGACACCTCCATCACCCATAAGGCCTCCTCCGAATCTAGAATTTCGAGATGACACCAGCCGACTTCCAGTGGACTACTAAGATAGACCGCACGCGGGAAATTTAGTTACAGACAAATAATAATAATAATAATAAAAAATCAGTAATATCTAGCTTCAGAATACTTCTACAGAAGTCTACTAAAGTCAGTCCCCATAGGATGAATGTGATACGGTCCTTATTTTCTAAATTAAATCGAAGAACTTAAAAAAATTAAAAGAAAGAAAGCTACGGTGCAATTGGTGTGTAAAATTAATAACAGTTTCTCACAGTTCAATACAATTTAGAAGCAAATAAAACAGAAATGACATAGTTTTCAGTGTTTTTTTTTTTACTTACTTACTGCTTTACGCCTCGTCAACGGCTAAGGTCATTAGAGGCGGGATGGGACTGGGGACAAGGAACGGGAAGGAATTCGGCCATGGACTTTTTGAAAGAAGCATCCCGGCATTCGCCTGGAGTGATTTTGGGAAACCATGGAAAACCCAAATCTGGATGCCCGGACGGGGATTCGAACCCGCGTCCTCCCGAATGCGTTTTTAGTGGTGTAATCAGGATAAATTAACGCAGCAACCACACTATTTTTGATTTCAACTTTCTTTAATTAAAAATTATAGAGTTCCTATGTGTTTTGCGCTAAGTATAGTGAAAATGACATGATTACTTTGACTTTTTAAGTTGAAAGCACGTCACTACATAACTAAAATAAGTTTCAGATAAATTATGATGATTTCTATTCGTAAGCATTCTGTTCACGGTAACACACACACACAAAGACAAATGGAGAAATCAAAGGAAGGAGAGACAGGAGTTCAAAAGCAATCAAAGCAGCTTTTCAGTCTAGTAAACGACTGTTGCTTAAAACTATTAACCAAGATTCTGTAAATGAATAAGTTTTTGTAATTACTTTCATAATATTATTCAATTCAGAATCTGTGAGTGGTAGCCAGGTAATAAAGCTCTTAAATGAACGAAGAATTTACTTGTAATTACTATAAGGAATTTTTGTGTAGCTTGTATTAGAGTCACAAACGATAACGTGGCGCTACAGAAACCTTCAGAAATTAAAGGTACTGATTAAACCCTACACTTATCTCATTACTGCGCCAACCATTCAAATTGCAAGTAACATTAGAGGAAACATCGTAATGTGAAAGAGTTTAGAAGTGTGACTGGGTAGTAACATTGATTTTTTAATATTGTAACCGTTTCTGAGACCTCGCTTGGGAGCGAAGTGTATTCAGTTTAAATTTACTGTCAGATACTGGCGTTCGAATAACATAATAAGTTTGCTATCGTTTTCCAGGGGAATAACGGTATGACTCCTCCAGAAAGCCATGGTCGAATTCCTTCCCATTCCTTGTCCTTAGTCCTAGACAAATTCCATTACTTGACGTGCGTTAATATGAGTGTTCTGTCTGTTAATATTCTGTAAGCAGACGTGTTTGTAATGTAACGTGTGGGGAATGAAATTACGAAGTAATTTTATTCCACGACACCATTCATACATACAGATGTCAGTAATAATACGTCAAATTACCAATTTCGTACAAGAAATTTAACACGAGAATATAGCAGGTAGTTTAAAATAATTGTGATATTACTGATTCGTAATGCCAAGAAATTTTTGCGATTGAAAACTAAAAAAAAAAATCTTATAGGAAAAGTAGAATTTATCAATGGTTTACAATTAAAAATAATTACCTGAAATATGTGGAGATACCATCTGTGACATCTTCCAAATATATTTATAAATTTGACCCTAAAGTCTTCTTTTTTCTTATTCGGGAAATCACAAAACTTTTCTAATAACCGATTTAGTTAATAATGACCTAAAAATGGAAAACTAAAGAAACTCTATAAATTGGATAAACATTTTTATATTCTATAAAATTACTTCCTTCAATATGTAAATTTCAACTATAAAAATGAAGTAGGTTTAGTAAATTAAAGTAATAATGCTAGCCAACAAATTTCTTATTGAACGTGTGAGTTCTTTGAATCACTATTCATGCCAACTTTTTAAACGTTATCGTTTCTGCAAAGTTAAGCATAAATAATTGCCAAAAATTATGGGATTGGGTGTCAGATTTTCTCTCATGCTATTGTTCTGTTCATGGGCGATGCACTGCGTCAATCGGGTAGCAGCATAGTCCTATGTTTCACTACAGCTTATATCACTGCATTCAAAACCCCCAGAGAAATCCGCTTACAAAGAACGTATGGAACAACATGCGGAACACCGTTGTGTGCCTTCGTAGCCCCAGTCACTACTAACAGTGATATCAACAAACAGAAATGTGTGGTGAAGGTATTATAATATTTTTTTTCTAATTGCTGAGGTATTCCAGACGTACAGCAAAAGTAGATTAATGGTGACGAGTGGATGAAATCCTCATTAAACCGGAATCGGTACTTCGAGGTCAGTTAGCAAATTCCTTACGAAATAATTATTTGGCAGAGCGTTTTCTTCGCGGAGTAACATTATACGTTCAGTCCAGTGCAAAATTCATGAAAGCTAATAATGAGCTGAAAACATGCACCAGTATTGAAAGTCATGAGAGATGATAGTGTTTCGTCCAATTTTCGTCGTTAGAGTAATCCAGAAATCAAATAATATCAATGTTTCAATACTTAGATTTGTCAAGAATGTTAGAAAAATGTACGGGCAAATTTCGCTTCAGAACATACTTGACAGAGCGCGCTCAGTGAGTTGCTATGGATGATGGATCAGTTTTCTCGCAGGTGTATTAGAATCATAATAGTTATTTGTTTTCTGTAAGTCGGTGATGTGTCATTAAGTAAATAAACCTTTCCATTTCTTCTTCTCGGGGTTGTGTCTAAGAATACTTTCAAACTTTTGAACGACATGAATATTTGATGAGATAACTTATAGTTTATGTAACTGTGTTGTTTTGTAGCAAACAACCTCAAGTATCACTACTTAAAAGTGCCAAGTGTAATTTTGGTCCGATGTGCAAGCGGCAAACATTCCACCGGTAATCAATTTCTTCCCACACTCGTTGCAGCAAATCGAGCGTAACTGGTGCAACGGCAGTGTAGATTCGATTTTTCAGGTCGGCCAAATTGTTTAATATGGGAGGAACATGCACACGATCTTCAATGAAACCCCAGAGAAGGAAATCCAGTGGGGAGCGAGGTAGCCATGAAATTGGCCCTTCACTGCCAATCCACCAACCTGAGAAACGATTGTCGAGGAAACCACCAAAATCCGTGAGGAAATGAGGTGGTGCGCCTTTTTCCTGGTAGCAAACCATTCCATCTCGGTCATCTTCATCGATCTGTGGAATTTTCCACGAAGAAGAAAGGGTCATATATTTTCAATCTGTAAAGGGCACAAAACACATTTATTTTGGGGATGTCACGAACGTGTTGCGTATTCGGTGCGAAATTTACGCCGAACATTTGTTGCAGAGTTCCTATTATGAAACCAAAACACACTGCGAGCACGCCCCGCACCAGTGAAAGTAGCCATTTTTATTGTGCTCTACTCTGGCGCTCATAGTGGCGGCATGGTGTACTGATGAACTATGTGCATCAAACTAAAGGTAGTTTGCTACAAAATAACACTTCTACCGATTCTGTAAGTCATCTCAACTAATTTCTATATGATTCCAAAGTTGCGTATTTTAATACAAAAAGGTTTTCTCATAATTTTAGTTTAACACAGACAGGTTTTTTTTATTATGGTTTTACGCCTGGTCGACGTCGAGGTCATTAAACGCGGAAAAGTATGGAGTCTAGGAACGGGACAGAATTCGGCCATTGCCTTTTGTAGGAAGCATCCCAGCATTCGCCGGGAGTGATTTGGGGAGACCACGGATAACCCAAATCTGGTGCCCGGACGGGGATTTGAACTGGTGTCCCGAATGCGAGGCAAGAGCGTTAACCACTCACGGACAACGCTCGGCGACAAGTATAAAAATTAAGAAATAACTTAAAAGACAAACATTAAAAAGCCAACCGAAATGAATGCACAGGATTACTTTTCATTATTCTTAGATGGCCGAAATCGAAGAGAAGAAGAAAATAAGCTAGTCATAAGTAATAAGATTTTCTGGCGCTAAATACTACAATGATGCTTTATTGACTGCTCTGGCTCTCTAATAGCTGAAGAAATTGGGAACAAATATTCCTTCAAAATTTTAATCCGGATTGTTTTTTCCACGTAGCACTGCCTCTAAAGAGAGCGGATGTATGAGATCCACCATACAAACGGTGAAAGACAGTCTATTTTCTCACGGCAATTGGTATTAAAACAATTTTTTCCGGAGTTATCGTCAACTTCAAAATAAAAATTCATTTGAAAGAAATGATAACATATTTGTATATAATCAGCTCAGGGATTCGAAATTTTATAAATTTTCAATTTTTTTTTCTTTTAATGGCGATTGTTACCACTGTTATAAGGATTAAACAATACTTTTTTATATAATTTGTTATTACCGTCATTCTACCGTTCCTGATACACACGGTTTCACTCGATGCTATCCTCCTTGCTACCTATGTCACTTTGGACAAACGAAAAATTGTAGCTTCTAACCGAGAAATTCATTCTGAATTCAACTGTAAATCCTTCACATCACGATTACATGATTTATTGTAGATGTTGATAATGGAATAGTTTTTTGTGTTATATTCTAACTAACCCCTTAGCTTGCCTTCCCTTTGAGTTAGCTCTGCCGTTATCTGATGTGTTTACTGAGCGTGGTAGGAGAGGGGAACCCTTCCGTCCTGGATTGATAGATGGACCAGAAATCCCGATTTTGGGAATAAACTTTTTTAGCAGGCACTGTAAATCTATAATGACATCTATTATGTCTTGCAGACACCGCACTATAAATATTTCAAGAACAATAATTTCAACGTGACTTACCTACAGAATGTTATTCCAGGTTGTTTTTTACTTGTTCTGTTTGTGCAAACATAGGCAACACAATTTGGCATTATAAAACACCTTGAAATATCCGAACATCAACTGTTCACAGCAGGAAGCTAATGAAAACAGACCAATGTTTTGAACTGACGAAAATGGCGGCCGCGCATGCGCAGTGGGCTCCGGAGGTTATAGGCTGCTTCGCAGCTTAAGCGACACCTTGTCTCCTCTCTTTTCCTACCTTCATGAGCTGGACCAGCAATCCCGATTTTGATTATGCTTGGCAAATGTCGATTTGGCTTACTTATGTGAGCTGTTACCAGTTTCCTTTGTGTCCCTTGTTCACATTACTTCCTGGCCCAATTAACCTCGTACGACTCGGATTAGAGAACTAATCTTACTAATTTCATTCTGACCACATCAGAAATAAATTTCCCTTGAATTAGATTTGAGGTAGCATCGGCAACTATAATAAAAAGATCTTGCAAGGCAGTGTCCATAAAGTACGTACCTCAATTTAAGCCTCCTGTAGCTTCCCTTCCCCCCACGTAGCCTGAAGTGGCTTTTGCCTTTACCCCCTTCCCCTCCACTCCTTCCCCCTCCCCCCGCGTGGCACGTAGCTTTTTCACCTATTGATCCCAGAGGACATTTTGTACTGTTTTCTCTTGTCAGACTATCGTAAGTTACATGCGGAGATGTTAAATGACTGAAATAAATATTCACATCCTGTTGAGAATTCTGTACCTTATTTTAACTGTGACAACTAATATAAAGAAAAGCTACGTGACTTGGCACAGACGCCCCCCCCCCTCCTCCTCCCCACGTAGCCTACCGTAACTTTCCACCCAAGCCCTCCCTCCCCATAGTCCAAGCCTCGTAGTTAATGGACGCTTCTTAAGCAACAGGCCCGCATCTGGGTGAGGGGGGACAAACCGGGATGTGACAATGGGTGATAATTGGGGCAGCGGTAACACTAGTGGTAGCAAAAATGTGTGCGACAACACTTGCCGTAGCAACAATTGGAGCGACAATCTCACAGTTTTGCCCTGGATCCGCCACTGGTAAGAGTAGTAATTAAAATGCAATAGCTATAACCTGCGATCGGCATGATATTAACAGGCTCGAGCCCGGTTGGAGGAAGAAATGTTTATCAGATATTGTAGTGCGTTAAGATAACACAGGCAGTTCAAGGTCACTCCACTCTGTCCCCACTGCGTTGCCCTTATTCCTAAATGTGAAAGGGAAAAGGGACCCATACTGACAAATTTTCCTCCCACCTGTCTGGACACTGCCTGATTGGATGGGTAGGCAGCGCGTAAGGGTGATGAGGTGAAGAACGAGGAAGGGGAACATTACCCTTAATTGCCAGTTGATAGTGAACAAACTAAAGCTGATCAGCACTTGAAATAATCAGAATGTGGAATTGTTTAAAATCGAGATTTCTCTGAAAGTGACTGGAGGTTATGCGTCATTTCTGATGGCGATTCATCTTTCGGATGGCAAGGTTATTCATGCAACCAACGTAAGATTTATGCTAACATAAGCAAGTGATCGTAACCATTTATTTTAATTATCTATTTTTTATGATCTATGATTTAAAAATTGGGTATCATTAAAAACAATCCTATTATTGTTGATGGGAACTATTGTTGTTATTGTGGCTTAGTGGTGCTTCGATAGCGTGGTCATTAGCGCCCTTGATGGAAGCTGTCTAACACTGTGATGAAGATGGAACAGATTTGGAAGTGCAAGCGCATTATAGACTTTGATGTATAATAAATGTATATCATCAATCTCTGTAAACGTTGGTGCTGTGGTTGATGGCCGAAGACAGTAAATCAATCCATGTCTGCTAACTCAGAATTGTCAATTAAGAGAGCATGTATTAATACAGTTCTTTAACTGTTACTCATTGTTAGTATGAAGTACTGCCCAAAGTTTTAACTAACTGACTACACCTCTGTTGCTACTATTGCTGTCGTAAATGGGATAATGTCATCTGAGATAATTAGCTAGCTGATCGTGCAGTTAATTTATGAAACTCAATTTATTATTAATACGATGAAACGTCAGTTTCAAAAATTTAATATTAACGTAAATCCGTGGACCAGCAACTCTTACACGTCATATAAAAATTGTACAAACCATCTGAGCGTGGAAACTTATAAATTAGTGTCAATATTTTTACATCAATCTGAACACAACTGTGTCTGTTTGTTCTACCGTAATACACCACTGCCTCTAATACTTTGCCGGTCAAGTCCTGATGATAAAAATTTGTTCCATTACCAGGATTCGAACGAGGTAACCCCGTGTCATTGCGGGATACTATCATGATAACGCAACCGACTGAGTCAATAGGATGGGAAGTAACTTGTATGTTTTGAAATAAGTCAATGTAAATGTCACTATTAATATGATTATTTGCGGCTGCACTCCTTGCTGTTAATTTCCAGGTACCATTTCATGATGATTCCGATGGCACCAAATTCTATTTAAACTATACAAATGTATGCAACGTCTATGAACTTTTTATGAACACTCTTTATTTAGTTTTTGTTTTACATTTCTACTATCTTTTATTCTTTATTCTATAGGTTATAACATGCTATCAACATCACTGTTCAAAGCATTGAAGCTCGAATCTTCCATATTCTGAACAGAAATTAATATCCGGGCATCCAGACTTGGGTTTTCCATTGTTTCCCAAATCACTCAGGCAAATGCCGGGATGCTTCCTTAAAAAGGCCATGGCCGAATTCCTTCCCATTCCTTGCCCCCATCCTTTCCCGTCTCTAAAGACCTCGCTGTTCAGAGACGTAAAGCAGTTAAAAAAAAAATTAATAATCGTGCTGCAGATGTTCCTGTTTCGAGCGGTTTGTATTTTCGTTACCCTATTTTTGGTTTAAACGTTGGCAGTAAATGTGTCGTGATTAATGGGCCCGAGTTTGCCGCGACGAGTGAATGACACACTTGCAGACACAGATAAACAAGTGATATATGGACGCAGTTCTATTTCCACGTTAAAAGTAAGTTTAATTAATGGAAGCGTTTCTTCATATGTCTGCGTGGTAATGGGAATTGTGTTTTGAATTAAGGAGCAATGGATCATTGTGGCAAATGAAGGCAGGTCGATGTTAGAAACTATGAGATATAGTCGTGTTTGGGTAATGTGGTATAAGTGGTTTTTTTTATGTATAAGCATGCAGTAACTGATATAACAAAATGATAATATAACAACAACTATAATTTTATTTTTATGAATTTTGAATTCTTCAAAATTAAAAAAAATGATGAAACGATTCTCACAGGTAGCTATTAAAGTTAAATTTGATTAATAAGAAAATTAGAACGAAAACAGTAGGCATCCAATTGTGTCGAGAACCACTTTGTGATGTAATTGTCGTATTGTCACTTCTTTTTAGATCTTCCTACGCAAGTAAGACAAAATACTGAAGGATGATTTTGGACTGAATATAAATCAAAGTAAAACAAAAGTGATGAAATGTAGCAGAAATGATACCAATCACAGTAGATTAAGTATAAAAATAGGACCGGATGCAATAGGAGAAGTAAGTGAATTCTGCTACTTGGGAAGCAAAATTACAACCGATGGCCGACGGAAGAGTGATATTAAAAGCAGAAAAGCACTAGCAAAAAGAGCCTTCATGAAAATGAGAAATCTTTTAGTTTCAAACATTGATCCAGGAATTAGAAAGAATTTTTTAAAACTCTATGTGTGGAGCACAGCACTTTATGGTAGCGAAACATGAAGTTAGGAAAACCATAAATAAATAAAATTGAAGCATTTGAAATGTGGTGCTACAGAAGAATTCTGAAAATTAAATGGACAGACAAAGTACGAAATGAACGAGTTTTGGAAATAATGAGTGAGCAAATAAGTTTGTGGAAGAAGCTTACAGAAAGAAGAGACAGGCTGGTAGGTCGTATTTTGAGACATGCTGGATTGGTTAATTTGTTAGTGGAGGGAACAGTCGAAGGTAAGAACTGTAGAGGAAGACAGAGATTTGAATATATGAAGCAGGTAATTGAGGACGTGGGTTGTAAGGGATATGTAGAGATGTAGAGGTTAGCACAAGATAGGAAGGGATGGAGGATTGCATCAAACCAAATTTCTTCTGTCTAACTTAATGGTTATAACAACCAATCTGCCTGTGATTTCAAGTGGTGCGCTGGGTTTCAGTTTGCTGCACATTCCACCTCATGGTAGAAGGTTCAATAGTTTAACAAGGAATCTGAACCACGGAGTGTCAAAGCGTGCTTCACACGAACAAATCAAACTCTTGCCGGATTAAGAGGTGGACTCTTTATTTTGTTACTGTAAAGTAAGCTGGCATGCTGCATGGTTCGGAATCCAAGCAATGCCTCTTCACTCGGAAGGATTACCGAGTTGGGTTGGGATAGCAATGACAGAGGTGGAATGCGCAACAAATTGAAACATTGCCACTTTGGCCGTGGAACTATGTTTCGAGGTCTCGCGGCCACTAGTAACAGAGGCATCTCCATTTAGTAGTTATAACTGCCATAGACGGTTAATGTAGTTAACTCAACGCAACATTAAGTATGTTTTTCAGAAGAAATGCTAAAGTATAAGATAATTCAACGATGCGAGTCGTGATTCCTACGGATTCTACATTGAGTTACATTTCACGGCCTGAAAATTTTTATTATGCTAACTCTTAAGCACAATTGGAGGAATAAACATGGATAACCTCTCACGAATTGGATGTTATGAAGTGATGGATAAGTTAGTGTAGTTGTTTCATCGGCGGTGCAATCGTCCGAAATACTAGAACTCTTGCGATCTTAAAGTTTTAAACAGTAAGCAGCCAACGCACTGGAAAAAGCGAAAAGAATTATGAATATAATATGCCTCGTTATTTTTAAAAGACGAAAAATAGAAACCGTAGAAACGTTATAGACACAAAATGCTGCACTATTAAATTTCACTGTTCTTATACCACACTGGGTATATTGTTGTATGTGAAGAGCGAAATTTTGGAAATAGTCATTTCATTTATGAAAGATACAATCTGTTAATTCATTAAACAAGAAATAACAGAGAAGGTTGTTATGTTCATTTATAGACGCTAAAATTTTTCCAGCCGCATTTACATGATCGTCTTTCACAAATAGGATGGAGGAAGGAAAATTTTACCCTTTTGGATCGCTGGCTTAGCATTCAATAATCATAAACTGAAAGGATGCATCGTTCCAGAGACAGAACCGTTTGGCGTCAGAATTCTAAGTTTGAATTTTTTTTTTTTTTTTTCATCGGGCAAGGATGCGGAAAGATTGCGTCTGCGGATTACACAGGGCCGCAGGCACCAGTAAACCGGATACGCTCGGCTCTAAGATAAAAGCACACTGCGAGACTAGCATTCCAATTTCTGCAAGGAACCACGCAGACCGAAAAGCAGGAGTCCAAGATGCTAAGCGACAATTTTTTGTTTTTTGGTATCTTGGTTCTTGACAAATTTATTGAATTTTACTTAAAGGATTTTTTCGAGACCTACGTGTTAATTTTATTACTTTAATCAACATTTGTGTGAAAAAAAAGGACCTCAGTTGTGTCTTTGGAGAACGATAAGCAGCTTGCTACCTTTTCACACTAGTTAATCCACGTAAGCTTGGGAAAACTTTAGCTCAGATTTTTTTTTCTGTGCACCCCAACATTTTCGCTGCCGACATATACGGATATGGTACACAGACTAAAAATTGGTTTGGTACACATACTAAAAATTGGTATTTATTTTATTTGGCTCTTATGAAATATGATGACAATAAATCTCCATGCTGTGAGTTCTAATGCTATTTTCAACTGCTTCGGCCAAAACTGATATCAAATGAGGTAAGAGATTTAGAGAGTTTTATAAAATCATTATGTAATATTTATTTCAAAACAGTTTATATAATTTAAGTTTACCAATGTTTGCATTGTATTTATTTGATATTTTGTCAAAAGGAGTTACTTATGTTCTGCGGTCTTAGACCTTTAGTTGCGCTGTAATTTACATGCAATTAATTTTCGATTAACGTTTACTACCGTCTTCAATGGTCGTTGTGATATATGCAGACTAATTCGCTTCGTAGAATGGAACAATGTGAAGCATCGTTAAATTTAGTTTAAGAATCCTAATCGCCACCCATAATTCGAAGTTAGAATTCACAAGAATTACAGACAGCTACGCATATTCGCTACTGATGTGAATTACAACACGATAAAGTAGTTTCATTGGAAAAATACATAAATAGTTGTGGTGTGGATTACATTGTTTGACGTTTGAATAAATATAATTTTATAATAGTAAACCAGTTCATTATTGAAATAGAAAGGAGTTTACTTCACCTATTTCAATATTCGCTTCAGGAAAGATGTGTTCAGACTAAACGTATAACTTTATTTGATGGTGGCGTAAATAATTGATGGAATAGCATCAAGAGACCAGTTCTGTGTTGTTCAGCTGTGATTAATTTTATTATCTCCCTTTTATGGTTTATACTTAAGAAATTACAATTTTTTGTGTTTAAAATACGACTGAATTGAATATAATTAGAGTTTATTTTTATAATTCAACTACTGCAATACTTATACAATGTTTTTTGTAGTACTTATTGTTATATACAGTGATTTTAAATTGTTTTTCAAAATGCGGTAAAATTATTTTAGTCATTTTAAGTGAAAAATTTGTTGAATGGAACATTAAATATCCTTCTTACTTCCCTTGCCCTCAGTAAAAATCTCTGTATATTTGAAAAATTTCTTGCTTCATAATGAATCTCTTTATTTATCAAGCAGACATTTAGCAAGACGAAGTTGTCGTATGTATTCTGACAAAATTTATTTAATGGCCACTTGTGTGTTAAGAACAACTTACTTTTAATTTCATTTCGATTTTAATAACGTGAACATTTATTTTGATTACTAGAAATACTCCAAGTTAATGCTTTCAACCACACTTGATTTGGGATAAAAAGTAATTCGATAACTTTCTGCTGCTGTTCCATTGAGATTAATTTCACAGAGTTCGTACATTTTTTATGATATAAAAACGCAGCATACACAAAAAATATTTAAGATATTTATAACGGTTATCCAATTTTGTGAACAGGGTTATTTTGATATATAATTTTAACATTACATTACTGAGGTACCGATATTGCCATAAAAGAAATATATCTATATATATAAACTAGCTGTTACCCGCTACTTAGTACGCGTAGACTTAGAATTTAATTTCAAGGATTGAATATAGAAAGCTGTTAGTAACGTAAAATTTGTCCCAAACGACACCAAGTTGACATAATATGACAAGAAAGCCATCACTTTATCATTCTACCATCGAAACTGTCTCATAAAGAGAATCAATTTCCTACGTATTAAAAAAACAGAAAAAAAACAAACGAAGGTGTGGAGACGCGTGGAGGGGAGGGGGGAGGTTAAATTAGGGATGGCGATCTGAGATCAATTAATACAAGAATCGATCATTTGAACCAAAAAAATCGATTTTTTATATCGATTTATAGTACTGAATCGATATTTCATCCGTGAAAATCGAATCTGGAAAATCACTTTCTACATGTAATGCACTTGCACATGGAAGTCAGGGTTTAAACGAAGAATTGAAACACTATTTATCGCAAGCAGTTGTGCACCTGAAGTATGAGTCAATACTTTACTGGCAAGAATTAAAAAAATTCAATTTATCATCACGTTTACTAAACAGCCAAGAAGTATATCTGTATAGTGGGATCATCAGTACCTTGCGAGCGCCATTTTTTTTTTTTTACTGCTGGCAACATCGCAAGTGATGAGCGGAACCGTTTGGATTTTTTTTTAACTGCTTTACGTCTCTCAACAGCGAGGTCTTTAGAGACGGGAAAGGATGGGTGGCAAGGAATGGGAATGAATTCAGCCATGGACTTTTGAAGGAAGCATCCCGGCATTTGCCTGTGCTTTGGGAAACCATGGAAAATCCAAATCTGGATGCCCGGACGGGGATTCGAACCGCCATCCCCCCGAATGCGAGGCGATAACGCTAACCGTTACACCGGCACGCTCGGTGGAACCGTTTGGATCCTAGTAGACTGGACAGACTGTTGTTCCTGAAAAGCTTGGACTTTAAGCATTGGGAACTGTAAAATATATCATTTCAAAACTATTTTATATAACCAACAAATTTGTGAATTAAAAGTCTTATTGTATACCCGATACTTTGATTTATTGTAAAAAGAAAAAAAATCGATTATTATGGTGTCCTTTTTGTTTTCCATTATTGGAATTATATTGAAAATACGAACACGAAAACAAAATCGAACAAAATATAGATTTTTAGAAAATCGGTCTTTTATTCCACGATTTTGTCATAAATAGATTTATCAAATTTCGATTCGAATCGATCTTTTTCGGAAAGAGTCGCATTCCTAAGGTTAAATGAGGGCAACTTTATTTCAGCTTAGTCTTTTCTTCTTTCTTTAGCATGAGCATCAGATTCTTATGTTCTAATACCTTCACCTGCTCGTGCTCTTCAAGAGCTACACCTTAGGACAGGTTTACGCTCGCAAGACATGTGAAAAAAAGAAGACAAAATAAACTGGTGCAAGAAATTTTCAGCCAGACACAAAGTTATAGTACATTACAGAGTAAATCGACGTCTATACTAAATAATACGTTTTGTCTCTAAACGAAATTTATTAACAAATCATGCACTAAAAGATTGCGCAAGAAGCACAGCTTGAGCAACCGACGTAACATTATAGACTAACAGACACATGAATATAGCGTAAAAAAGTGTACACGTACGACATTGTGAGACTGCTTACGGTTTGTCAAGCATCGCACCACTAAATTTGTGGTATCTGCAGTTTAAAATGGGATCTAAACAACTGACCGTTCAAGCGTGGATCATACGATCGAAAACAATTTTTATAAATCTTTGCTTCTACCGTGATTTGAACCAGAGATCACGCTCCCAACATCAGTAAGCAAGCGCATTAACCACTGAGCTACCAAACCGCTATACCGCAATGTACTACAGAGACGTACACATCATACGCGTCTATCGCCATTCAGTAATTTAAAAAATTATATAATAGTATGTATTACTTATGCAGAAAAAAGTATCCGATGACCATCCTAATGTGAAATAGCATCTCCTTATCAAATTTCATCACGATCGGATTAGGCGTTTAGCACAAAAAATGTAACAAGCAGGCAGACAGAGTTACTTTCGCATTTATATATATATCTGTATACATATATATATGGAAACGTATTTAGTTTTTATCTTAAACATCAATTTATTGTTACCCAGTCCCGTCATTAAACTTGTTCCTCTTATGATGCTGCAGTTAAGTTCGTAACTGTGAATTCATGTAACGCTCAATGCCTGCCCAGATTGCAATATATTATAGTTTTAACTAAATCAGAACATAGGCAGACTATCAAATTAACTCCGAAGTCAATATCCAATAGTTTAAGCCTGAAATTTCTAAAGTATGCATAACCAGCCTCAACGTAAATCATAAGATTTAAAACTACTTGCCTAAAATTTGCACTGATCGAAATTTCTTGCCATTATTTCTTCTAGAACACTGTTATGTCTATTGTGATAGGAAAAGTGCGTTTCTATCATCAATAAGATTAGCTCAATGTTAAGACTATAACCAATCCTTTAATCTCTCTTCGTATTATTTTTTTTTGGCCTGACTATTCTGTTCTTTCTTGTCTTAACCTAAAATTATATTGCTTATAGGTTTTTAAGCTTAAGTACACCTTAAAGGATAACCAAGTTTCCATAAATATCACACAGTTACAAATTGCTTGAGCAAGAACCATCTATACTTTCGTAACGATGTAAAATGGTTAAAAAAAGAAACCAAATCTCTACAGACACTCCCTTTCGAAAAAATCTACTGCGTGGAGAGTAAGCTGAGTCTAGAGCTTAATTAATTGTCAGAGACATCAGGTTTGGCTGCCCATTAAAAAAAGCGAGGCCCGAATAACAGTTGAGCATTGGAGAGTGTGCCCGATTTTAATCTCCTTGTGGCTGCGTTCATTCGGCACGCAAATAATTACCGGACGGGACGCAACCGGATGTGAGTGGAAATCAAACAGTTGTCCGGCTGCTTGCCGGATGCACATCCCACCCCCTGGGCAGTCCCCTCCGGTGTCCAATTACGAGCGAGGTGCGAGGGAGGCTGACAAACGAGTAACGGGGCAGCGCTCAATGGTCTAACCACCCGTTACACAGCATTGCGCCTAGCGGCCGGCCGTCCCAGCATTCACGGTCAGGACAGCTGGAGGGACGCAGTAATTGGTCCCTGAGCTCAATGCCTACGTATGCCCGTCTCCCCATGGAGTAAAACCTTGTGTGCTTTTTGCACACATCACGAATCTACCTCTAAACTCTTACAGGTGTCGTAGAGAATTTTAGTTAAGCACTAACTACTGTACGCATCACCCTTGATACACTGATCTACATTCTTTTATATTTCCTGTGTTTTTTCTGTTTTTCACGTCCCCTATTCTTGAATGATCTCTTTTCTTTCACCACTGTCCGTACTGTTTTTCTTGTCCATCTGTATCTTGGTCTTCCTCAGCGTTCTGTTTGTTTCTCCTAATTTCTAGTTGCATACTTCCTTTTACTTAATAAGTTCATACCACTGGAATTCTGTTTAGTTCAGTTACCACTTTATTGATATTCTCTCTTCTATTTGCTGCAATCATCATTCCCTAAAATTTCATCTCCTTGGCTCGTATTCTACTAGTATCTCATTCATTTATCAACAATCTTCGAAACCATTCATTATTAGTGCTGCATAGTATGTCGTGAAAACAGTCTCTTTGTATTTATGTGAGTCTTCCGTGCTTCTTAAAAGTATTCCACCTAACCTGATTTTTTTTTTTCTGTTTGCACCTTTCATTTATTTATCTGTCTATCGCACTACTGTACTATTACACGCTATAAAAAAACTTTAATTCTTCAGTTTCTTGCCTGTCTTATTGAGGATTATGATTATTCTTTTTCTTGTTAAAGATTTTTCAGCAAAATTTCACTACTTAATACCAAACATTAATTTGCCTTGCACATCTCATTCGTTCCCAAAGCACACTATCATGATCTCATAGACGTCCAAATATTCATCATATGCTATGATGTTAGTGTGAACCGAGACCGCTACGATAGCAGCACAAGACCAACAGGTAACGAAAGAAAAGACGACGGACGAGGATCAAGCATAGTTACGATAAACCCAACAAGCAGTAGAGAATGTAACACTGACAGTGGTGGTGTAACGGTTAGCGTTCTGGCCTCACATGCGGGAAGACGGCGGTTCGAATCCCCGTCCGGGCATCCAGATTTCTGTTTTCCATGGTTTTCAAATCACTACAGGCAAATGCCGGGATACTTCCTTCAAAAGGCCATGGCAGAATTCCTTCCCATTCCTTGCCCCCCCCCCATTCTTTCCCGTCTCTGAAGACCTCGCTGTTAAGAGACGTACAGCAGTTTTTTTTTTAAAGTGAATGTAACGAGTGAATTGGAAGAAATAAGACTTTGCGTAAATAGAAATTCATTTTGCAATCGATAATATCTCAATTCCTGGTTCAACATTAGTTCTGACTGTTACAAAGAAAACTTCAGTGAACTCCAGGAAAGTGTTGAGTGAAAATTATATAGTAACCAAAACATAATTATTTTCATTAAAGCCGGTACATACCGGTAGATATTGTTTTTTTTTTTTTTTGCTCATTGTTGTTGACACTTTGCAAAAATAATCTAAACGGTAATCTGAAACTGTTAAAAATGGTCGATACTTGCTCACAACTTATCTTTTAATCATTATTTGCATTATTCAGTTAGTAAAAACTAATTTAAGGCAATAATTGTACAGCACTTCAGCCTCGTTTGAACTGACATTTTTTGGTAAACTATTGAGGGATGTTTGGCATTGTAGTTTATCGTAGATCTATATGAATGTCCTAAGAACTGAAGAGACTGAGACATGTGTTTAGTGTATTCAAAGTATAAATTCATTTTTAGGAAGAACATTAACACAAATTATTATTATTATTATTATTATTATTATTGTTATTATTATTACTCCACCATTCACTAAAATTGGGTGGCGGAGGGTGCATAACACCAATCCTAATGTGTAACCATTTGTGCGTAGGAAGGGATATACGGGGTATGGCAGGAGGCGCCCATGAGCTATTTTGAGGAACTATCCCGACATTCACCTGGAGCGCTCTGGCAAAACCATGGAATACCCAGATCAGGATGGCCGGAGGGTCTTATAGATATCTATTCCTATCGGAATCTAAGTTCTCTCGCTCGATAACTCCTTCCTATTCCCCTCCATAAGCACTCGTGAAAAAAAGAATATAGAAATTGATCAGTTCTGGCCCTCATTTCTCTTGTCTTATTTTCTCGGTCATTCCTAGATATGAATGTAGCTGGTAGTAATATGTGTTTTGCGTCATCCTGAAATAGGTAATTTGTAAATTTTTCAATCAGCTTTTGCCTAGAGCAACGCATTTGGTGTTCCAGGTCTTCCAAACCTAATTCATATATATACCTGTAACGAATCGGGTTGCTATTCTTTGGACCATTTCCAATGCATCGATTAATTCCTTTTTTAGGGGCCCTATCTGAACAACAATAAGTGAGAACGTACCAGAGCTTTGTATGGAATCGATTTTTAACTTGTTTACATTGTTTTAAATTACGACCTAGAAATCGGAGCATGTGATTTGCTTTCCCAATTTTTTTTTTTTTTTTTTTTTTTTTTTTTTTTTTACTTATATGCATGGCTTGGCATTTTTTTAGCGTTTAACTTAAACTGCCAGTCTTTGCACCAAGCGATTATTTTCATAACATCGGCTTCTAATAACCACGACGATTCGTAAGTAGTCTTGTATGAGGCACAGTGTCGAAGGCTTTTTAAAATCTAATAGAACTATGTCAACCTGGGGTTGCTTCTCAATAACCTGGCGCAAGTCGTGTCTCGCAGTATCAGAATTTTTTGAATCTATGTTGGTTTGAGTTTAAGAGGTCCACATCATTCATAAACCGCAACACAAAGTGACATGCTTTATAATCCTGTAAAATATTGAAGTTATCGAGATCAGTCTATAACTCTGAGGATCATTAACATTCCCACAAGTACTGGACTTACGATGGCGGTCTTCCATTTAGTTGGTATGTTTCCCTGAACCAAGGAGGCGGTATATTATTTCATCAAATACGATGCAATTTCCTTTGTGTACCTAGAGCAGAATCTAGCAGGAATACCTTCTGGTCCGGGGACTTTATTGTTTATTACATTCCTAAGAAGTTTTGTTATTCCACTGACGTCAAGAACAAGATCATTCATAATTTTGTAGGTACGCTTATTAAATATCGGGATCTGCTGTTGTGAAGATTTGTTAAAAATATTATTAAAAATTTGTGCCTTCTCTATGCTGGATTCCGATAATTCTCCATTTTCCTACATTAAAGACGGCATAACCTTGTGAGAGCCCAGTGATACGCGTTACATTATAAAGTATTCGAACGATTGCGAAACTGTCTGTGAACTACATGTTGAGAAGATACTGCTTCATTATAGGTGCAATGACTGTCTGGAAAATATGTAAAAAACATTTAATTTTTAAATGCACAGATCTTCCAAAATTTATCTTGAAACTAAAAGGCTTTATAAGACACACAAAAGAATCCAGAAATATCAACAGTTTTCATATTAATTAAAAATTTAGTATTTTATGTATATATATGTATATACGTATGTCAACTATTTAGCCGTCCCGGGTTATAAAACATTATTATGTGAAAGATAATAATATAAGTGGTTTATTGTGATAGTAAATACCTAAAACTTTACTTAGGAAAGCCTGTTTAGGCAGCACCGAAGAGATTACTCGTTCGGTTCGAAGCATCTGTCAGCCTTGCGCTAGTTGGAAGTCCACTGTGCATTCCTTCGGGGGCAGTTAGCGGCCGAAGTAGCACTGTGCACTGTACAAGCAGCCTCGTGGGAAGGGACTGACAAACGACGAGTGAGCTCAGGGCAATGGACGAGCCACCACTCTATCCTCGGCTGTCCTTGAGTCTTAAATTTACCACGTCACACAGTACGTTAGTAGTCCTTCCAACAATCTTACATAACATCACAGCTGTTAACATTACAACACGTATGTAAATCGTTACAGCATAATCACTGGACATTTTAAAAAATAAATGTTAATTTCCATTGCTTTGCAAAACATCAAGTGCTACTTCGAAATCTGCCTGTTAATAGAACAGTGGCCACTATTGTTTTTATACTTTTCCAGTTTCTCGGATGCGATGATAATACTTAACAATTTGTTGTTAGCATACTGCAACTGTCGTTCGGAGCGAAGATGCTGGTACACCCGCTTTATGATTGTCGTCAGTCCTTAATAATGTTCCATTTCTAAACAAATTATTGAGGCTAAGTTTGGTGACCGTCCCCGCATTCACACAGATGACTATCGAAACCAGAACGGCTGATAAGTCAATCTTGTGATTAATTCTTGTGTCGGTTTTATCAGCAATACGAGATTATAACTAGATCGTGAGAAAACGGGAGAGTACTTAAAAAATATTTCCTGTAAATCTCCTAATATCGGTATTAATACTTCTATTTCATTGCCGCACAATATCCCATATACATACATATCAAACAAAGTGGTTATTAACCACACCCTTGCCTTTCTCCTACATCAATTTTTATTAGCTGTATTTTTCTTGTGCTTGTATGTTACTATTTTTGTGTCTTGTTATTTTTGTTTTCGTTGGGGAACTTCTCTGTAAATTCTTGCCATAAGTGCATAAATATACAAAAATATTAAAAAAGAAACACCACTGAAAACTATACTACAAAATAGCACCCACGATAGTATCATGACACAAATTAAGCTTCATGTAATAACTGAATGATGTGTTGAGCGTAAAAATTTGTTATCTCTCGCGATCCATTAACTGAGGTGACATCTTGGTGCTTTCCGAAGTGCATATGTGACATTTAGGGTCATTGTTTGTGTGGGTAACTGTAACGGGTGTGTATATTCAAATGTATTGTTTGTGTCGTAGATTACAGCTGGAAGAAAGGAGGGTATAAAGACCGGTACCGGCCCTTGAAAGTCTACATTTCTGAAAGACAACTTTAACCCCCCTATTCCGTGGAAAGAAGTGGACCTAATTTCTTCTGAGATTAAGTATTTGTGCAAGAAAGGTACAAGATAGGAAACACTGTCGATGCCTGGCTCCCACTATACCTGTATGTCTGACTTTAGATCACAGATGCGCCGGGTAACGTTACAGGTGTTGAAGGTGGTCTGATTACACCTTCCATAACACCAGCAAACGAGGAAGACGTTACAATATGGCTGTAACAAAACTTCTTTTGTTATTTCAGAAATAAAGATAGTGAAAAGGTGAACGTGACAAAGGTTTCCACTAACTAGGTGCGACAATGTTGAAAACATCAAAATGCAGTGAGCAGGTAGATGCTATAAGGAAAATACAATCGTCTTTGTTCAGCCAAGTTTATTAAACAATTTTCGGCTGAGACCCTGAACATTACTGTGCCAACAACAAAACCACAGTCAATACAATGGAAGAAAATTATATCTCAGCCTACTAATATGGTGAAGAATACTTCTTCTGTGCTGAATGTGATGGTGGCTGCTTTTAGCAGTCTGAGAGAGTGCTGAAATAGGTTGAAACCGTTATGCGACACGAGTACATGTTAAGGGGTCTAAACCAGCTATTATGAAAAAGAGGAAATTCAAAAACATTGCTGTTTCATCAATATAGTGCTCTCTCATTCGTATAACTTTATTTTATCACAAGTAGTTACTCGCGAGTTCAAACGTTTGAAAGTGTGTTATAGTTTCAGAGATTTCGTTAGTGTGCAAAGTACGGCCATCAAAAATTGTGATTAAAAATATGGCTAACTGTTTTCAAGGAAAGGTGTACCTCAAAGCCGGCAAAGAGGTAAAAAAGTTGTAATGCACGCGCAAAGATACGTTTGCGAATAGTACTCACTTACCTGCAACAGACATGTAGAGCCGATTGTGAGATATTTATAGTTAGAATTCGGCATGGCAGCCATCTTCTTCACTCAAAATCTACTATGAATAATGGAATATCAGTTATAATTCTGACCCAGGCTATATTTTAACCTAGCCACATCATGGTTAGGCGCATTACAGACTTAGCAGCAATAGACGACTCCAGCCGCCTCTGACGTCATTATACGTAATCTTGTTAAAACTTCCAAATAAAAGGTTTGATGTAGGAGAACAAACTATGAATGAACTACGCTCATGGCATCAAATAAGCAAATGAGTAATGTTTTTATGTTTGATTTGACTTGACAACTTTTTTTTGGACGGGGTGACAATGAAATCTTCTATTCGCTTGACTGTTGCTTTGTTTCACCAGTAATGACAAAAAAAATCTGTATCAATTTCAATCTGTTGTTTCAGAGAACGACATGTTTCAACTCAACGATCTTTTTGATTGTTAGTCAGAGCCCGAGGAACAACTTGGCAGCAACCCTTTTCATACCCAAATCTTCGCTTAAAATTCGCTGAATCGAGTTCCAAGATAACCCACTAATCTCTGATAGATGATCAATTGTCTGTTGACAGTCTGAGAGCACAAGCACTTGAATTTTTTAAACATATTTGTCGATTCGGGCAGTTGATGGACGTCCATAACGAAGTTCGTCATCAATCGATATGTCGCCATTTTTAAACCCAGCGAACCACTCGTACACTTGAGTTTTTCCCATAGCGTCGTCTTTGCAAGCTGATTTCAGCATAAAACAGTTTCAGAAGCATTTTTATTGAGTAGAAAACAAAATTTCACAGCAGCACGTTGTTCACTTAAATTTTCCATCATCAAAAACGAAACAACAACAACACAGCGCTTCAGATTGACAAAACAAACCAGGTCGACAACACAGGCGGCACTGAACTAGCAATGAGTTGCCCTATAAACACCTAGCGGCAGAAACGCGTACTGCACAAACTCCACCCACGGAAATGCTATTCCGATTGTTTTTGGGTACCCCATCGTAGTCCGAATTCGGCATGAATGCCATTTTCTTCACACAGAATCCAGTACGCACCATGGCCTATTAGTAGTCATTATTGTCGAGGATGCGTTTCAACCTAACCATAGCCTTGGCTAGTGCAGCTCCTTGAAAATCAGGACATGTACTGCATGCGGAAGTCGACATTCACTATTATGGTGGCAACTAGACATTGTCTAGAACCACACATTTGCATTTCATTACTTCTGTCAAAGTAGTAATTTGGTGTTTCTTCATTATGGTCTTTGATAGCATACTTACAGTTTTCTTTTAGTTTCTCAATCTCTCGAAGGAAATTCACTGGGCCATTTTCTACTATTGGTTCATTGCGAATTATTTACTAAAACATATTAAATAACTTAGGTGTGGAGTGAATCTTCAATATTTCAATGAACCACAAAACTGTATAAGATAAAAGAATGAAGTAACTTAATTACAGTTTAATTAAAAACAACAACAAATTTCTACTTAAACATTTAAATTTCTGTGTTATCCATGTTTTTGGTACAGTAATCTGTCATCACATGGCATTGCTGGTTTTTTAAATTTAGTAATTTTGAGGAAACGTAAATATAATCTTTTATTTTCTTCTCCACAATATACAAACAGAATTGTATGACTACGTTGAAATTACAGGAAACGAAGCACATACACTTTCAAAACATTATAAGGTCAAGAATTGATTTATATTTTCCGCTGCGGAAATATTAGTTTAACAAGTGAATCGATTTTATAAATTTTAAACTGAACTCACCAACATTTGTTTGTAATTTATGTAAAAAGCAAAGAGTAAACATAGGTGTATCGTCTATGAAGTAGGAAACTCTTTGGCGTTGGCGAAAGGCGATAACATATTAATAATTTCCAATCAAACCATTCGCTTTTGTAGGATAAAAACTATCCTACGTCACTACCCAGTCAGATTCTAACTTCGTTCCAAATTTCATTTAAATCTCTCGAGGTATTAAGGCAAATAGTCCAAACATACAACCCTCCAAACTTTCTCATTTATAATATTAGTACCTGGCTGACCGATCTACGCTCGGTATCTTTCGACTTCTGTTCAATATCCAAGATTTCGAGTAAAGTTTGATTAAAGTAAAAGGCTTGAAGGCTTCCTAGGCGTTTTGAGGTGCACAGTTCACCAAAGAGAAGCTTAACTAACATCAGTAGGCGTACTGGTACCTGAAACTTCTACGTAATGAGGTTAGAGCCGTTTACGAGAAAACAAATACAAATGTGCACCTTTCTTTTTTTTTTTTTTTTTTAAATCGTGTTAAAAACTTGAAAAGCAAAACGTTATCTACATGTGAAATTTCATCCAAATCGCTAGATCCATTTGCGAGACCGCCTCACATATTACTTTTAAAAAAATGCTACTATTATGTAAAATAGAAATCTTAATGCCAGTTTGATAGGCCCTATTAATTAATGGTGCGAGATTTGTGGTATTTCAGAGGATTCTACGATAACCCTTGATGATGGATTCTTATGTAACTCGACGAGAAAAATTGAAAGTAAAAAATATTTTTTTATATATATATCTCGCTTAGTTCTCGAGATATCGTATCTCAAAATTTACGCGGTTGGTTGAAATGCGACCTGAACCAGAAGACATATTTCGCCATAGCCAAGTTTGATGGTGAATTCGTATGAAACTCGTCGAGACAAATCGAAAAAAAGGAATTTTTCTGATATCTCGCTTAGTTCTCGGGATATTATATCTCAAAAGTGAAGAGGTTAGGATTAGCTCCAGTTTGGACCAGAAAAAAAATCCACCAAAATGACCATGTATATATGGTGGAAATGTAATTTCAATGTTTTATTTTGTACCTAGTGGTTGTTGTTAGGTTGAAATACAGCCTGGACCAGAAGAAACGTCGCCAAAAGCACAAGGAACTATACCTATAAATGATTTTTGACATGCTATATCTCGAAAACCAAGAACATTTATTCTTTATTTTCGATATGTTTCATCGAGTTCTATAAGAATTCATCATCGGGTTGTGACGTTAATAGAACATCATCTGTGCTAAATTTATTCACTCTGATAAAACTATGCTCATACATGGCAGTAATCTCACATCTTCTGATCAGCATTTCAAAATGCTAATAAAACAATTCCCATAAAAAGTAACCTTCGTTATAAACATTAATAAAGCACAAGGTCAGACGATTCAAAAGGCAAGATTCTATTTATCAGAACCCTTTTTTTCGTATGTGCACTCGCACGCGGCTTTTTACTTTATTATCAAACTCTACTCGAAATCTTGTACATTGAACAGAAATCGAAAGATGTTTTATTTAATGACTAACTAATAACCACTTTTTACGGTCAAAAAGTAAACGATGATTGCTTTATAAAGAAGTTTCTGATAAAACCATTGATAAATTTTTAATTATCTTCCTTTTTAAATGATTTACAATTAAACTTGCAGTGTTAATATTTCCACGGGTCAGCCAGTATACAAGAACTGTTCGTTTAATTATTCTTTGAAATCAAAGAAAATGAATTTGTAGACTTTCTGGTACCCGATTTGTCTACGAGATGGCGCTAGTGCCGTTTTCGATATATGGAGTGACAAAATTGTTCGTATTTTGTAAACTCGCTTTTTTGTAGGGAAGGCAACTATTTAGGTAATCTTCAAAGTCAAAACGTTATCTAAATACCAAATTTCATCCAAATCATCACAGCCGTTTCCGAGATCCGAAAAATATATATATATATACAAGAATTGCTCATTTAAAGATATAAGATAAGATTAAGATGAGGCGTTAAAGACGATCCTTGCACCTCCTGGCTGTTCAAAATTATTTTCTAACATTAAAATGTTTCCTACTAACGTTTATCTTAAGTGAAATAATGGCATCAAGTATGCTGTCACCTCTTTGTTGAAATCTTTGAAAAATTCGTCTATAGGTACGATGCAAAAACATTAAAACTTTTCTTCGGAAGTATGTGGATCTTGGAGTAGAATATTTTGGAAAACAGACTACCACTTTTATTTTAACTCATGTTTATCTGTAACAGGCCACAAAATTGCAGGACAACTTGCATTGCTGGACGTATTACGTACTCAGAGCTAGCTTTGAAAGTTTTATGTAATAAAACGACAGTTTTATTTTTTTCCTGAATAATTCCATAATTAACTAAACTATAGTTTGATAAAGAAAATATCCTGATATAAAGTAACACTCGAGACTAGTTAAAGTGTCAGTATCGATATCGTTTGCAAACAAAGAATCTGTAGTCGTTTCAACGGCGATTTTTAGCTACAGGAAATCCTGTTAACATCTAGAATTTAGCCTGTCGGCTTTGAATGCATAGAAATCAGGAGTGATAGTGCACCCTACAAATTCCGTCTCAGCACTGTTACCCCACTGACGTCCGAGTTGTGTTGCAGCTTCTGCCAGTGACATACAGAAGCAGAAGCACACTCTGTGGGGACACAGGACAGATCACAGCGTTTGCTCTAATTGGCTGCTGTTTGAGACCGCGTCTGCAATTCCAGTCAGCAGCGATCACTGAAATATCAGACGTTTCCAGTGCCGTCACCCTATCTGCTAGTTGCAGCTATAGGAACATTTTGTAGATATGTTACTGACTCAGATACTTTAGGCGTACAAAATTTTCTCAATTATTAGCTTGTTCAAAGTGGAAAACGGTACTGATGAATGGTGAAACGATGAGTTATTACCACCGTTTCGCTTCCACTGTGTCACTATGTACAAATAGTTATATACTTGTGTCCCCCAGATATGTCTATCGATTGTAATGAGGAAAAATGGTGAATAACGACAAAATAAATCTCATCATCCTCGTATTTCAAACTTATAAATACATATGAGATTTATTTGGTACTCAACTATAAAATTTGCTGTAGGTATGGACGAAATTTATCATTAATTGTGGAATATTCTTTTCTGGATATCGTGTTTAAATTGTATGCCTTTTTTTAAATAAAACGTTCTCTCATTCCATTGCTGACTCCCATAGGGTGTTTAACAACATACATTCTAGAGCATGGATGGTTTTAAAAAGTGTTATCATCATTATGTGCCATGGGCGTCAACAAGAAATACTTGTAGCAACATCGAAAACAAATTTTACTTATTGAAATATTTACTATGATCTTTACATAGGCATGAAAAAAGTATATTTTATCGTTTGTAGTAGAACTGTCGTCAATGGAGTTATGAGATCGAATGAAGATTAATGATAAGATAATTTTTTTGATTTTTAGTTTAGTATACTAATGCCATATCATTAAACATACTACCAGAAGCTATCGTTTTGTTGCTAGATTTCTGATTTCATTAATTATTTACTATTTTTTTGAAACTCCATAATTTGCAGAACACGATAGCATGAATTTATTAATAAAAATAATTAATAGGATAAAACTCGTGAAACACATAAAATCCTCAGAAATATGTGATTTATAAATATAAAATCGAAAAAGGTATTTGTACATTGTCAACAACTTTCTGAGGCAGATGATGGTTCCATTTCACACCTTTAAATATATATAAAAATGTTCTTTAACCCTTCCGACAGCACATTAAGGGTAAATAAAAATGTAATGCTGTTTTAATGTCACAATGAACTTTAATCAATTATCATTTACAAGAATAGATTACCGAAACTGTAACTAAAAGATTAATAGAGTTCGCCACCGTTCTACTGATCAGCTTGAAAGTTGGCACATAAATATATTTTTTGATGAAAAATGTTTTTATACTATCCACTTTGTTGTATCTCGCTACAGAAACGAATAGTTCCTTTGAGAATTATCATTACCTATTTGTTTTTTCGATAACACCAAAGGGTTTCTTACTTCGTAGATGGTACTGCCACGTTTACTCTGTGCTTCTTACGTAAATCACATACACCGCCTTTCAGAGATCAAAGCAAGTACGTTATGACATATTCAATGGTGTGTTGAGTTTTGAAGTGCAAAAATGGGTGCACCTGATAAACTAATAGTCGCGGAGCAGGAAATATAAACCAGCTCATAAAATTATTTTTTTAAATTAAAGTCGTATATACTGTAAAAATGCCCATTCCGCAATCTGTTATTATTATTCGTATCTGGGTGACCGAACTTTGTTCGGCATCTTTCGATTTCTGTTCAATATGCATGGTTTTGCTTGAAGTTAAACGTTTTACTTGAAGGATTCGTAAGTATTTCGAAGTGCACAGTACCTTGCTCTAACCAAATTGAAGCCTAACTAACATCAGTATCATTACTTGTACCTAAGCTTCTACGAAATGCCAATTACAAGAAATTTTTTTTTTTTAAATGTAAAATCGTGTTACAAACGTGAAATACAACTAATGAAATTTCTCCATAAACCGTAGAACCACTTCCGAGATCGTATGATTTACCACCAAACGTGATCTTTATTACTACTCTTCAAAACAAAATACCATTATTTAGTAAATAAACTTGCATTTACTTAGCTTCACATTACTATATTACCATTCGGTGACTAATCACGATACTGTGTGAAATAAAGGGTCAACTAATATACAAGAATTGTTCGTCTAAAGATATAAGTGCTACTATCTAAAACCAAAGAGAAACTTAACTAACATTGGTAGGTTTGCTGGTGCCTGAAACTTCTACGAGATGGCGATAAAGCCGTTTCCAAGATACCAAATACAAAAATGTGTGGTTTTTTTTTTTTTTTTTTAAATATCGTTTTTGCAGGGAATATAAGATTTGCTTGTTTAAAGACATAAGATTATTATTGTACATAGCCCTATCGGTAGACTTGCCGTTTGAACAAGGATAATAATTTCTAATTTTCTTTTGTTTATAGGCTAATGACGTTCCATTCTTCTTCAGTTTATATCCGGTTTATTTTGTTCACATACAACTAAACTATCATTGGATGCCATAGTTCATCATCAATTTATACTTAAAAAAATAATGAAATCTTAATAGCATAAGCTATTTTTCATTTTTCCTCATATTTTACATCGCATTATAGATTTTAGATTACATACCGAGCATCTATTTTTATATAAATTTATATAGGTGAATAAGTCTTATACGCATGACAACGTCTACCGGGTTTTGCTAGTAGAAAATAAAACCTGATTTAGAGATTCTTCAGCAGTTCTTACCCAAATGAAAATAGAAAGATTCCTAGTAACAGTTTATATTAAAACTATCTCCGTCACTGGAAAGTGGAGAAGTCTAAATGTAATAGAAAAACTTTTCCCGTCTAGTATTTTGCTTCATTCGGTGTACATTGGTGTTTATTTGTCGAGCTGATTCGATCTGAAGTCGATACTGTGTGTCGTGGGGTGTCTCCGGCGGGAAACAGGTGGTAGAAGGTCAGGTGGGCTGAGTGTTTACGAAACGCGGGCCACTCCGCAGACGAAAAACACCCCCAAACGCACCTGCCGAGAGGCAGCCATCCTTCACTCTCTCACAAACTCCCAGGAAAAGGTCACCGCGGTATTAAACCAGCATAAAAAAAGAGTGGCAAAGAGCGAGATGACAACAACTCGGCCATTGAGAGAGATCAAAGTAATTTTTGAGGCACTAATAAATTATTCCTGGAATGACTGGCGCAAATAAACTACAGTGTTCTGTGTAAAGACATGAAATTATCATCCTACAGAATTTTCTGAAAAATAAGGATTTCCGATGAGTATTTATGCATGTGTTTTTGCTTCGAGAAACCAATAACTGTATTGAGGTCTGTGATAGACGTAGAAGCTTACATTTTCTTTACATATGGCTTCACGCCTCATCGACGTCGTTAGAAGCGGGAGAGGACAGAGGAAAAGGAAGAGATGAAAATAAAAATCAGCTGGCACTTGAATTCAGGCGAAAGTGTATGGGAAAATTTTATTTGTGTGTAAGGGAGTCAGAGACTTATATAAATTACCAACGGAAACAATGGAAAGTTATCTAATAAATACTTAATAAATTTAAAGTTGGAATTTGTAAAATGCAGGGGTAGATGGGCGGTGAAAAATCACGATATGGCAAGAGCGGGGTATAAGGAAATTGCCACCGGAGCGTATGTATTCCATTGCAATTAAGATTAAATTATCAATTAATTGTCTTTAGAAGGCATTTATCTGGTACGTTATTAAAATCAGGATTTGAACCTTCGAATTCTAGGACTGGCGTTACCGCTCACCCAGCCAGCTCAGTATAAACTTCAGTTCAGATTATCCTTTCGGATACTTGGGGCTAGTTGACGTCGAGATAATTACAGTCGGGAGAGATTTGAAACAAGGGATTGATGGGAATTTGCTCATTATCTATAGAATGAACCTTACTGGCATTCGCATAGAGTGATTTAAGGAGGAAAAATAAAGGAAAAATAAGACCATGATACCAGGGGCTCAAACCCTCCTCCTACAGAATGCAAAGCACGAGCATTAACAGCTAGTCCTCCACTCCCGGTAAGATGTTACTAGTACAGTGTAAAGCTGAAGTGCTGCAGACGTCTTTAGTTACCCAGGTGGTAAAAGCATTGTGTCTACACTTATTGTCCAATCCTTCAGTTCTAACAAAGAAATAACGCGAAAAACACAATTTAAGTGAGTAACACATAATTTCATTCTATCTAAAACAAAGTTATGCTCTTTGGGACAGTTCAAAATGCAGAAATGTTGTATAATTTTTCGTCAAAAGAAACGATTTAAATTAAAGATAGGCATAATCTGCAGCAGTTGGAAATTTCGTACGTATTTATCACATGTGGTGACATGAACAGCAGTGTGTAGATGTTTTACTTTGTTTCTCAAGTGAAGTAAATTTCCGTAATATTATTGTAATACCAATCGTGTTCCGTGAGCACTAATATTTCTTCATTTTAAATGGAATACTGCTATCCCCATCAAAACATTAATACGTCAGCGTGTTAAATAGGATTATCTCTAATTATATAGGCATGTAACTGGGTAGCACCTGTTTGTTCATTTGTCCAGGCATCACGTAAAAACTACCTATTCAATTTGAATGAAATTTTTACAGTTTTAACGCTGGTGGTCTATATTAAAACCTGCGGTATATCTTATATCTCTATGTGGTTGGGGAATGTATCACGAAATGATAATTCGATTGAAAGGAGAACATATAGGCACCACAGATCATACTACTGTCAGATGGACACTCACCAAATCACAGTATAAAATACATAAGCGCTCCACCCCTTTAATATGGTAATTTTATTTTCTGACTATGTGATTTTTGTTATTTATTTCATCAGATTTTTGAAACATAATATGCTAATCAAACCACCAAATCAAACATTAACAATCAAATAAGCGTACAGAAATTGAGGAATTTAGTTTATGGTAAATGCTAGGTTAGAATACCGCGTTAAACCGATTATCCTTTGATACTAGCAGAAATGCAAAAGGCAAACGCATTAGTATACATCACATGAAGCAGCGGGAAGATTCTAGTTCCCAAAAGAGGAAGATTAAAGAAGGTCTTGACAGGGATACAGCCAATTCTAAAGGTATTCATTGCGTCGTCAGCCGTAATTACTATTTCTGACGGGAAGCCCAGTGGTAGACGGTTGCAACACTCAATTAAAACAGCCGATATCCTGTTACAGAGCCGCCTTGAAACGAAGAGAAATGTTTGTCATTAGAAATCTGTAAAATATAAGAAATAGATTTCTGTTTTGATGCAATAGTGTGGCGTGTCAAGTTACACTCGTCCGCTTTAAGTCGGTTAAACTTCCTATTATTTTTCTTAGTATTTAAACCTTTTTGTATTATTTCGAAGTATTGTGGCTGTGAAGTTATATCCGGATCTTCGTTAGTGGAGAAGAGTATTTTTTCTTTAACTATCGTGATTATACGTAGCCTGCTATCTTGTTATTACGTCATAAGTTTTTACGACTTTTTAATTGTTCATCTAAATAACAAGTGTTGTTTTTCATATCTTTACAGTTCTAATGTGTATTTCTTTTACTTCCAGATGCGGCGCAATGCATGAGTCACCTTCTTCCTGGTGTACGTGCAGACTTTGTCAGTTTGTAACGATCTACTGGAGCAGAGTTATTCATCATGAGGTTTCCCTCCCCCCTTTTCTACTATTCTCTTAATCTCTGATGCTAATTAATCGCATCACTATTCATGCTCAGCCAATTTCCTATGCACACATTTAGCCTTCCTCTCCAATGAGTTTCAGTTTCATTGGTACATCTAACAAATTCCAGAGTTCTATATATATCGAACTGGGGTTGATTTTAAAGGCATGCTGCAAATTTCTCTGTTGGTTATATTGCCATAACACGTGACCCGGAGTACTTACTTTATTACACTAGCAACAGTTTGTTTTCCATGTGACGTCTTCCTTACAATAAATTTTAGTAAAAATAATTGCCGGATATGTGATGTAGGAGATTTTGGAATGTTAAGAAGATGGCAAGAAAGTAAAGGCTAATAATTCTTATGAAATTACTAACCTGAAGATCCCGAAGAGTATTTCGAGTTGTTAAGTGACGCGGTTTCAATTTCGGTGGATTCTGCCAGTGACATGGCTACTCAACCTTACCCAGTTATTAATTATATTAAATAATCGAAAATAACGTTCGACGTGACATCTAAATTAAGCAAGCATTCATAGCGCAACTGACATAACCAGAGCTAGATTTGATAGATATGAAGGTAAGGTTAAGGAGCCTATGAAAATTCCTGAATCTGGCTCTCAGGAGAATTTTGAATTTTCGGTCAGATTTCGTTCCGCTTTCCCAGTTGATGTTTCTAGTTAGATAAAAAACAAGAAGTGTCTCAAATTTTTGTAACGACAGGTATGCTCCTGATTAATCAGTTTAATTATAAGTTAAACCGAGCGGTAACGGGTGGATGCGTGTTGGAATCTCCATCTGGTCATTTAGATTTAGGGTTTCTTGGTTTCCCAAAAACACTCCAGGCGAATGGCAGGACAGTTCTTATAAAGGCCATAGCAAAATTTCTTTCCATTCATTGCCCACAGTCATTTTCCGCTTCTAAAAACCTCGATGCTGATGGTGATTAAATAATAATAATAATTAATTAATTCAGTTTGTGGAAAAATGGTATTTGTCGATTAATTACGTTGTATAATAATAAAATAGTTTTTCAGTAAGTAGTTTTTCGTTGCTTCTCCCCTCTTTCTGCTCATCTCCTAAAGAGACTTTTAACTCAAAAAAGTAAAAATTTTACAAGTACATTCCTTTGAAACAATCACAAAATCCCTGTATCAAGACGTTACGTTTTTTTATTTACTATAGCATAAGTATTACCCTACGAATAAAATCTCCGAAATATATGCAATCCTATAAAATCAAGAATTATTTAAGAATGTATTATAATGTGGGAATCATCAGACTTTCTTTGTAACGAATACACCGTAACGAATAATTTTTTTTTTTTTTTTTAACTGCTTAACGTCTCTCTAACAGAGAAGTCTTTAGAGACGGGAAAGGATGGGGGGCAAGGAATGGGAAGGAATTCGGCCATAGTCTTTTGAAGGAAGAATCCCGGCATTTGCCTGGAGTGTTTTGGGAAACAATGGAATACCCAAATCTGGATGCCCGGACAGGGATTCGAACCGCCGTCCTCCCGAATGCGAGGCCAGATTTCTTCTTGAATATGTATTTGTGTCCCAGTGATAAAACCGACATTACCAAACAACGTTTTAAATCATTTGACAGTATAATTGCGAGTAAATAATATCGAAACATTTAAATCAAATGCTAATCTCTGTTGTCATTTCATTAAGTGTGACCGAATTTTTTCTTTTTCAAATGAATCGCAAAACATAATCTTTTCGTACTTTCATCAATATGATATACATAAATAATTCCTGTCACAGGTTCTAAGCAGGTTACAAAATTTACCGAAATTATACATGTGTATCGCTATATATATGTGTGTGGCTCAGTAGGCAATGTTTAAAACAATTTAATATAGTGCATCCGTAGAAAATTTGTCCTTCTATAAAATCCTCCGCAGGACTATTCTCACAGGAAGTATTGTAGAACGATGAAGTTTATTTTTTAAGCTCATTAAAATTACATCGAATAACAAACCAATATTTGAATGATAGTACCATTATATCGAGCCCTCACCAACAAAATTATGAGTTACTGCAGAACCAGCTGACGAAGTGAGTAGTAAAACACGAAGATAAGGTAAAAACTTCCCCGCCTGCCGCGGCACGAGTGTCTCGCTACCATATAGCCCCAAACCTGGTAATGAAGTAATCACTCATTTCTTTTTCGGGAGACAATCGCATAAAACTTAAAATCTTTCTACAATAATAATAAAAATACCAACATGCTAATTCGCTAAGTAAATTCCCATACGTTTTTCCTCTTTTAGTGTCAGTTATCCTTAATGTTGGCACTTCTCAGAGATCCTTTCAGCTATCAAATTTTACACAGAAAACATTAAAATTAACCGACAAAAAATTTGGACTATATGAATCCATTAAATTTGAGTTATAGCATCCAGAAGTACGTTGTGACAATCTTGTGAATGAGTGAATCGGTTTCATATTTGAGATTCGATAACATTTGGAAACATAAACGTTTAAAGATTGTATGAGTCAGTTATTACTACAAAACATAGAGAAAATAAAAATTATAGAGTGCTTCATGTATTTTCTGTCATGAAACATTTGTTAGTGCGTTTTATCTATTTGTGTTTTGATTGCACCCAGAGTAGTAATTATCTGTTTCAGCAGCGGCTGAGTGAGCGGTTGCTACTGAAGGGTTAAGCAGAGAAGAGCGGCTAACTCTAATTACCCTCCCTCTGCCGCTTGTCAGAACATCTCAGCTTGCGTGCCTGCATACTATTCCTGCAGTAATTTGAAACACACGCCGTCTGCCTGACCACGACGTAAAAGCCAACAGTCAGTCACTCCGCTCGGCTCAAACAACGGAGGAGAGCATTTAAGAGATAATAGCGAGATTATTCACATTCATTGCTTAGACGATACGTTTTAAAAAATATAAATTATTGTATATTGCAGTACCGTATCATTTAGCAAAAACTAATGATGGGTGTCAAAGTTTATTATTAGTTTTTATTTCCGTGACGAATGGAGACTTCTTAGCAATGTGTGTGTGTGTGTGTGTGTGTGTGTGTGTGTGTGTGTGTGTGTGTGTCTGTGTCTGTGTGGAAGGGGAAGGGATAAAGTTACTTCTGATCAAGAGTGCCTCTTATAATTTCCTGAGAATACACTTAACATAAAACGACTGAACCGTAATGCTGATCACACAAATTTTAAACCACTTCCAAGATTACGCATGGAAATTATGAAGCCAAGCATTCTCATTCAGTCCCAGTAAAACATTTTTTTTGCTTTACAAATAGCTCTTCAATGACGTAATCGCTTTAAAGTAGTTAAATTAAACCATTTCACTGTAACTCGCTGCCCAAGGCTTAACAGATTACACTGTGAGCTGAGGATATTTATTGAAGTTACAAGTTATCTAGTCGCCAAGGGTACTATACATACTTCCAGTAAAGTATTTAATTAACTAATCTTTTTAATAGAAGGGCATTCAACATAAATAAAGTATCTCGACGCTCACCAGTGTGTTCATGACATAAGATTACTTGCTGTAAAGTGGTAGTGTAGCTTCTATATGAACTATGATTCGATTACTCCTTTCTTCTTTAGCAGTGCGCCATTATAATTCATAATGGAAAAATTCTTGAAAGCCGCAAAGAGGCCATCATGTCTTCTGAAAAACCAAACAATGGCTGAAGGCCAGTGTTAATAATCAATTGCTATTAAAATAGAATTAAATAGACTCTTCTTCAATGTTATTAATTCCATTTGAAATAAAAATAATTTTAAAGGATAAAAAAATGAAATATTTGGAATAATTAAACTGTTTTTAATTACTAAAAAGTTAATATAGTAACTAATACAGCAGGTCGTAATAACAGATATTAAGCAAAATATTTAGTGTTATAATAAATAATCAATTATTAAAGATACTTGCTAAGAAATATTTACATCATTAAGGTGCCAATCTTGTATAAACTGCAGTGAATAAATCATTCTTTCTATTAAAGTAAAATTACTAATTACAGTAGGGATAGTTCGAAGAAACTAGGTCACTGTTACCATACAGAATTTTAGTAACTACGTATTATACAAAGGCATACTTGTTATCGTTCATACAATATAGCTTTAAAAATTTCTTAATCCTAACAGAAGTCTCATTTCTATATTAAACTGTAAAAATAATTCATAATCTAAAACGTTTCGCTCTTATTTTTCTTATATTCTTCTTCTATAATTATATAGTACATATGATGAATCTATTTTCATGCAGCAACCATGAGAAAACATGTCAAAACTTTGTAGGATACCAAAACAAAAAAGTGAACAGCAGAATATAGACTTTGTTAAAGTGCACATAATTATAATTTGCCTATTGTCCTAAACCACTAAAATATGATGATGATGCCCGGCGCTCCACATGTAATTCAAGCTGCTTTGAGCTCCAGTGATGGAAGAAATTATAACGATTTTTGAAGAACGATCTACGTAACGTCTATGTTGCGGTGAGGAAACTTCATTTCAGTTGACATAGCCGAATATTCATTTTGGTTGAAAATCTCACATACAGCAACAGGCAAAAGTTACCGGCAAAAACTTAAAAAAAACCATTAGGAAACTTACCGAAAACAGATGCTTAACAGCAAGTACCTTTATCACCAAGAATTTAATATATGGGAACCAAAGCTGGTATATCATTTAAAATGTCGGTTTTGGCCAGCTTAATGTGATCTTTACTTGTGTCAGAACTCGCTGTTCACTATAAATAAGAAGTGTGAATCATGTCCGGTGGTCCAGACTGGACATTAACTGTACCGTAGTTCCCCTTTAATACGTAGGATTACCGGATTGGGGTTAACCCAACACGGAGGCGTAATGCACGGCAACGTTAATCCCTATGACAAGGTAACCTGGTATTTAAAGTATGTGGATACATTCCAAAAATTTGTAAGAAGTTCTCAATTAATTAATGTATCACATAAATACACTATTGACGGCCTCGTGTCCCAGTGGTTAGGGCGTCTGACTGGTGGTTCGAATCCCTTCTGGGCGGAAATTTCCATAAGTTCTTAACCCTGACCCAACCCTGGCACAGCTTGCTGAGTAACGTGAAGTACGTCAGAACCCTTCCGTGGTTAGGATTCCACGTTAAACTGTAGGTCCCATCTGGGGCTAACGACCCTAGCAAATACAAATTCAAGCCAAAAGAAGGCTTAACGTGGTCCTAGTGGATGTCGAATGAACATATGAATTAATAGCATCACAAAGGTTGAGTTCTGCTATTACAGATAGGTTTCCTCCTGTTGCCTATTTGGTTCCAAAACGTTTTAGATATGACGTGTACTGACATCTACGACCTAACTCATTTTAAGTGTCAGAGACCATCTTACATTCAATTTATCTAACTGTGTCTCTGGGGTTATTTTCAATATTTCCATGTATATCCAACTCTCACACACATATATTACAAAATGATAATCCATATCATAAAATTTGACGGTAGATGACTTTTAGTGTCAATAATAAGATTGAAAATTACTAGCTGACAAAGTGACATAAATCACGAAGACGAAAAATTTGAATGCTTTTACTTGTCAAACTTTTTGTTTTTGGAAAGGAGAAGAAACCTATGATTTAATTTTTTTAGTGATTCAATTGGATACTTCGATTTGGAGATTAATACATTTAATTTCCAAAACTCCTATGTCCTTTATTTTGCGTAAGTACTTTTCTCATACAATTCAATGTTATGATCCGAGTTGTAATAAGTTATCAATGATGCCTGCCAGTTAGTCAGAAAATTAAAATTGCCATTACACTAATACTCTTCCTATTTTGTGTAATAAAATACCATAAGTCTAGTTCAAAGAAAAAAAATTGGCTTTATACTTTGAAAGTTTATCTATTATTCAAAGTAATTGCTGTTCTTCTCACGACTGTTACAAAGAACTTAGATATTATCCATTGTTAACAGTGTGTTTCAGAGGCAAACGATGAAACTATCTACTCGCAGTATTATATAAAAGTTTTATAAGAACACAACTTCTGTATGACTGCAATGTGCTGATGTCCTTCTGAAGCAGAAATAAAAGCTCTTTGCAGGTGAAGGTATATCAGATGCATTAAATTAATTTTAAACCCATTTCAGCGATTAAATTGTTGTGACAGAGGTACTGCCCGTTTGAAATCTTACTCTGACCTCCAGATCTCTATTGATGTGTAGAACGTTTTAAGCACTGACTTCTCAAGAGATAAGAAAAATTACTCCCTACCCTACAAGCATTAAATATTCGTTCTGTCTCGTTATCAGATGATGGAAGTTATGAGTAACGACCTGAATTTAACGTATGTACTTTCCAGTCATCGCATAAATATCAACTTTATAACCAAGATGCAGGTACCGAGAGAAAAACTATTATACCGCTGGACGGGTGAAATTTATTGCAAGAACGTGTAACCAAAGAAAAAGTTTCAGTCAGGAAATGATAAATCAATAGTTATTCCGAACTGTTTACAGATGACTGGATAAGTTTTTTTTTCGATAGGATTAGACTAACTTTACTATTCATTTCAGAAAACTTACCTTCTTCGATGCAAGAGTTAAATCATCTTATATACTTGACTCGTGAACATACAACCGGCCAAGTTTCAAATCTCTGGTTTGACTTACGAACCGTCTGGTTAATCGTTTTCAGATGTTTTTCTGTAATCAGCGTAGTGATGGTCATTGAGTAAAATTTAAAACTTATAAATATAGAATATAGCTTATCTTTATATATAAAGATGAATCTATTATTGTTTGTTAGTTTGTTTGTTCTTCATACAAATCCACAGTTTCCATCCGATCTCGATGAAACTTTTGCACACTTATCCTTTGAAACAAGGAGAAAAATACTGTCTACATTTGGTTGAAAAATTATCTGCATAAATAACACATGTTGTCTCATAACTTCGAAATACTGCGATAGACAGACACGTTGGATATGGACGTCTCCGTACCGTGTTTCCGTGTAGTGGACTGCCAGCTCAGTGGCTAAAGCGCTTGCTTACGAACGTCGTCGTCTCCGGTCCAAATCTCCGTGGAGGCAAAGATTTTTAAAAATTGTTTTACATTGTAAGAGTCAGGCCTGGGCCGTAGGTTATTCGGAATGAATGTTAAACTGTAGATATTAGAAAGTTAGGGGTGCAATGAGAGGCAAATCGTAGGTAGTCTTGCAATGTTGTAGGTGTACACTTTTTACGTTATAATGATTCCTCAGGTGTCTTTCGCAGTCAGTGTGTGAGTGTGAACCATAGTAATATTATAATAAATACGGAAGTAAGTCTCTGTCTTTTTGTTACGTTTTGACGACTAAATGGCTATATCGTTGTGATGGAATTTTATAAGAAAATCTGTATGAAGGGCACAGGATATTTTTTTTCCAGTATGATTAACAGTTGTAGTCACGAAATTTTGAGACCTTATTGAATGGTGACAGAAATACGTTGAAAATTGATTCTCTTCAAGAGACAGGTTCGACGGTACAATGATAAAGTGATAGCTTTCCTGTCATATTATTCCGACTCGATATTGTTTGGGACCAATCCTTCGTTACCAATAACTTTCTATATTTTGGCAAAACAATTCTTAATCCACGCGTACGAAGTCGCGGGTACGAGCTAGTACTCTTATAAAACAGATGTCGACACATTCTAATCTCTATTAGTTGATAAGCCCCGGATTTAGGGGGCAAACCGGCGCAATTGACCCGGACAGCAATGTTGTGACAATAGGGGCGGCGGAAGTCTAGGTAGCGACAGTGGAGGCGGCAATCTCAAAGTTTTTGCCCCGGCTCGTAAAATTTCTGGATCCGATACCTCAAAGGGTGAAAATTTTCGGTGATCTTTACGTATGATATCACATTAGAAAACTCTTTTCAGAATGTTGCTCTAGTGTCATGTGTTTCTTGCTACAAAGAAATTATTGTAGTATGAAAGCACAATATTTCCAAACTACACGTTCTCAATTGTTTTGATTGATTCCTGACAGAATATGGGTTTATGATATGTCTCATAAAGTTAAATGTACTGTTAAAAGATACTGTGTTCGAATGATTAGGAGCCTAAAGATTGGGTACTGACAATTTTTTCTTGGAAGAAACTGATTTGGCTATGCAGATAGTGACAATCTCCAAATTTTAAAAATTTACCAGTGCCCCCGGCCTTAGTAGACGTCCAAAAGTTTCCACTTTATTATTGCATAACCATGAACTACAGAGATATTTTTACTTGGTGTCCCGATGCTGTTCTACTGGTAAAACAAGGTGGACGTTTTGCCATTTTTCCACACTACCTACATGCTGTAGTGGGGCTTGGGATTTAATCCACTTGTCTGGCACACAATCTGGTGAGTAGGAATTATGCACGTCCAACTCTTCTACACTGCTGCCCAAGTTTTGACTGGAGAAAATGTTTTGCAACACTTGGCCGTCAAGCAGATAAACTACTACAGTGACTCCTGCGATGAAACGGGTTTTAAACATTATATACAAGAACTAACTTACCAAAGCGTTCGATCACTGCGTTATAAACATTAAAAAAAATTACAAAGAATTTCTAATGACACAGGATGAATATTTTATGTTATTAGAATTTTTTGCTCACGAGAATATATCGCATGTTTGAAACCAAAAAGAAGGCGGGGTAGGCAATAGTCGAGCTAGTGATTAATTGATATTCATCGATACACATTTGGTTATTTCTATATTCTCATTTGTTTTACATTGATGTAAATTTTTTTAAAAAACTGTGTATCTTTTATTTTCTATTCTAACATTGTTATTTTTGTAGCAACGTTTCTTAAATGGTAATATTCGAGTCAAACGCAACGTAAATGACTGTTTATCAGCAGAGATCTATTTTTGTTGTTCTTTCCAAGATAAATTTTCTCCTGGCGTATTCACTTGTACTGGTTAGTGGTTTTGGACTACTTTCGGAATCATTTACACAAAATTTTGCAATGTTTTATATTCGTAGCCCTTTACATTTTCAGAAACAAGTAGCCCAAACGTTTACAAATTTGGCTTCGCAGTACTCATTTATATATCAAATTGCAGCTAATAGTCTATTTCACTATTATGAATATTGATAAACTACAAAAATTACTTTCAGTGAGCTATATGAGGCTCCAAATCACACACGGCGTTATTAGTTAAAACTTTAAATCATTAATGACACTAACTTGTTATAGGATCATAATCTGGAAAGATATATTCATAATACAGGTAATACGTGGTAGATGTCGCATTTGAGTATAACAGAAAGGTAAATTAAAAATCCACTTCTGGGACCAATGGCCTAACTTTTCAAAGGCACAAGGTAAGCTACCAATTTATTAAAAAAATTATGAAGACATTATAGGAGATAAAATTGATAATACAATAACTTCATTTTAGGATTGGTGTCTATAAAGAGAAAAGGAAGTACTTTATATGCATTTCATCATCAGCGGCATGTTAAGGAAAATCCCTTAGGATGACATCATTGATTGTTTTTTTCCCCCAAAGAAAATGATAAAATTCGTTCTTCTTAGAACATTATTCGCAAGATGCGGTATTTGTAACTACGGCATAAAACGGGAGAGGAAATGGAGAACCGAGAGGAAGCTTAACTGGGTTACTGTGGATCAAAGGAGTTCGCCTGCTTTATCGCAGCTCCGCCTGGCAGATAGGCAGCCGCGCGCCACCCTCTAACCGGGCGAGATGGAGGGACAATCGATGTGGCATTACGGGGGTAGCAGGTCAGAACCAGGCGCGTTAGCGGTCGAACGGACTTGCTAGACCCGACCCGGACAACCGGGAAGAGAAGGGGGTGACATCAGCAGCATAGACTCACCACCGATGGTTGTGAACAGACACCAGAAATGCCGTCAGCCACACAGACTATAACAGTGATCTCACAGATAATCATGTATGCCTAACATTAGTCATATTTGGTAAACTTCGTATATGAAAGCGCAAAAATTAATGGGAGCAAAATTTGAATGTATAGAGCACCAGAAAGATGGGACATTAAGGTATTAGAAATATGAGGCTATGGGAGGATGCAAAAAATTAGTAAGACAGATAGAATACAAACCGCAAATGCCCTGGATTTCAATAGAGAAATTCATTAAACAATACCACAGAACCGTCTTTTTAAAGTAGATGTCTACATTTTTATGAACATGTCTCTAATATTAAGAACCCTTATATAAATTTCGTTAACAATAACAGACATGGTAAATATCTACAGATCCTTCACAATTATATCTTTAACTTTTCTATTTATTACGTCACAGAAGTATTAACACCAGATCAGTAAACTACGGGTAATCCTCCAACAATTTACTGTCTATTTCAGTGGCTGAAAATAAGAAAAGGTAGTAATTCACAGTATTAAAAAACGAAGTAATAAAATAATTTCTGCCCTGGCATTGGCCACAATCTGTGTGTCATATGAAATATTTACTTTTTTTGCTTCCGATTTTACGATTCATCAACGAGTAGATCATTAGAGTTCAGCAAGGAACAAAACACAATGCGGTCCTAACTTTTTTAAGGATGTATCGAAAACCGAAATCTGAGTTAGCAGCCGCTTCCTTCCGGATGCGTTGCCGATCATACGCCGGGATCTTTCATATGACTTAAGCTCCATAACTTCTGCTATTACTTTGTGGCGTGCACCTATTGGTTTATTGATTACACATTGCTATTAACCACTGTTAATTACTAATAAACTTCTTCGCACTAACACATCGTTTGTACACATCCAGATTAGACGTAAAACCCTACCTGACATTTGTGATATTCTCAGACTAAACCAATTTTTCATACTCTTAGAGAGGAGAAAAAATTTATGTACAAAAATTTATGTTATTTGGCAATTTGCTTTTAACGTATCCGATTTTAAGTGTGCGTATTCAATCACTCAAAACAGTGAGGCAGTGGCATAAAAACTTGGTTTGACACGATGATGCCAGAGCCAGTCTGTGTTGAAAGGCAGATATTGGATGTAAATTGGCAATAAAAAGAAGTGGAAGAACTTCAAAGCCAAGAATTTAATGACGCCGACATGAGAAATATATTGTCGCGCAGTAAAGCATGTTTGGATTTATGACAGAAGTTAGATAAAAAGGACCAAACACAGTTAAAACTTTCAACTTTTATTGTTAAGGGCTAATAATTACAAAGAGAAACCATTGCGTTTGCTGTATCTTCTTCATAGATAAGTCACACATAGCGAACGTTTGAAAGTAATTAGTGCTTTGGCGTACCTGATAGGTCTCATTTTGAAGGATATGTTGCGACATGACACAGGGGAACAATTTTCTTAAATTATAAAAACTTTTGTTAATAGACAATAACGGTATATCGCCTGAAGGATATATATTTAAGTAAATTGGGATTAGAGAGTTTTCTATTGACTACGGACTTCTTTGCGATTTACGAAGGATCAAGCACAACGGGTAAAAATTTGCTGTGCTTGACGTTGCTCTACAAATATCATTGAGATTAAGCACAGAGATGGTGATGAAACAGAAATAAACAGTGACACCAATTAATATCAACAGCAACCCAATATTTAGCACTAAAAATCTGTATAATGAACTTATTTAACACAAACTGAAGACTAAAATATAATAACAATATCTTGTAATAAAAAGCACAACGAGAAAATGAAAGGCAACTTGAGAAAAAAGCTAATTTAATACGGAATGGAATTAATTAAATGAGTTAGACTTCTCTGGATCACTTTCGTCACATGATAAAATCCCGCGTCTGATTTCAGAGGGATCATGAATCGTACGTAGCATTAAAATTTGAGTGAAACAATCTTAATGATACAATTTAACAAAGGTCACGTTAGAGATATGAAAGAAAATTAGAAAAGGCTGACTAATTAGAAATATACTACTTCGTTTTACATTTTAAGTTCTTATTTCAGCAATAATTTTTAGATTTTGGTATGTAAATACAATTTTTTAAATGTTGATGAATATATTAGCCCTGGTCATTGTCATGTTGGTAATTCCAAGATGGTTTTAGGTTGTAAGTTTCTCGCAGACTGAATTCTGTTACTGGTTAGTCCTGGAGATGAAGTGCGCTCATTGTTCATCCGATTTCAAGGATCTTCATTTCATGAGAAGGCTTCCTGCACTAGGGTCACAGTAAAGGTTGACATTCTACCGTCTAAGGCTTATTTTCGAAGAACGAAATTCCTGTAACATTCGGGGAAAACTTCATCACTGAACGAATTAGATTCGTATTATATCTGTGAAGTAAAAACAATTGTATCTGAATTGAGTATGTGGTACGCAAATCTTAAAATTTCTAGATTAAACTGGAACTATTATTTGTGATGGTATTAAGGAAAAATTAAAAGCAATTCTATCAACCAAACCTAAAACTGTCCCTAGTTACAAATACCATTTTAAATAGACCTTTAGATATCTATAATCCGACAGATTAACTGATTTGATGAACTGAAGTATAACTAAAACATTCTTAACTTTTGTTTATATAAGTTTATTATCTATGTATAGAAGTAAAATATTTGGTAATATGATTAGCACTTGGATGTTTCTTCTTTCTGTTACCCTGAATAGCTACATGTCCCCTTATGCGGTTAAAGTACCTACGTTTTATGTTGCGGAACATAACAATAAACAAAAATACAGTTCCTACAGATCCATTCCGAGAAAAATGTATGAATCGCATTGGCAACTAATTAATGATAAGATCTGCACAAATTTGATCAGTAGAAAGTTAAGTCTATCTTCTTATAATAATATCGTGTATTTACCATCGTCTGCATTAGCATTGTCTGTTTATTAAAGTTTCCCATTCTTTTGTTTTTCTTGTTTATTATTGCAACTAAGAAGTTTCGTTATACCCTATTAAGTTTTTTTGTTACTTTAGTGACAAATTAACGATAGGTAACAGATCTTCACTTTTGGGTTTTGTGGTTTGTTTTTTTCCCAAATCAAGAAAGAAGTGATGAAACAACACGTGGGATGCGATCACCATAAGGACTGTTCTGGAATGTTTCCAAGTGCATCGGCACGAGAATTTTAACGGGTGTTTAGATACGAGGTTAGTTCAGTATCTAATGATTGGTAGGATCCTCCCGAAGGAGGCATACTTAGCCACACTATCACAAATAGGAAGGCCAGTTCTTTCGTCTGGGACCTACAGATTAGCGAATTACGGAAAGTCCTGGCACAACTCTTAAAAAATTCCTGGGCACAACCGCGATTTGAATTCCGACCCCGAAACTCTCAAAAGCAAACGCTTTAACCAGTGAGCTACCAGACCGCGCATCCAGAGTTTACCAAGCTTTCAAATCTTCGACTGACTTGAAGTGTTCCCTATTGAGGAAAGCGACTTCTTGAGCATACTATCGCGATCATAAAAAATATCAAGGTTGAATATTATAAGTGTGATAATGAGTTATAAGTTAGTCACATAACATATTGTAACGTTCTGACCTCATTACCTGATTAAAAATTATAATTAAATTTTATTATTTTATTTTATTATCATGAAAGGTAGAACTTGCGTGAATACTTTATACGAGAAATCACAAATGGTTTTATTTCAATTAATCACATGACATATATAACAAAATTAGTTAAAATTAATCAATTGTCCTTTTGTGGGCGCCAGGGTATTTTATATAAAATACACAAAATGAAACAGTAAACAAATTCAATATTTTGACTTCACTTCTGAAAGAGATGTTTGCTCCGGGCTATGAGAGTTCTTATCTGCAGGGTCGTAGCTGGGCAATGCTATGAACTTGGAAGTCTAGCTAGCACAGTGTCCTTCATTGGCGATGTATAATTACCGAATGTAAATGTCTGCCGCCACACATTGGATGACGGTCTTCTCTGCTATGGACCAGTGTAGCACAGTTCCTCAGATGTCGTCCTTTGCCTGAGCTCATCTGCTCAAACAAAATAGCGGGTGTCCGGATCCAGGCAGCAGCAACAGTCCCACTCACGAATAGACAGTCCAGAAATCACATCGTCCGAACGTGCTGGCTGGCCGGCATCGAATCTTCCTTCCCTCGTTCGTCGTGCCACATGCAAAACAAAAAAAAACTCTCGCCGATCACCCTGTTTGTCTACCTGGCAAGCACAAATCTCCCCTCCATTAGGCACTCACTATTCTCCCCTCGCTAATTCTAGGAACCGGCCTGCTGGCATTCCTCAGATCTGCCGCTCCACACTTGTACAATGTACACTGCGCCCAAACGCCCACTAAAATATTCCACATTTTAAATAATAAACATATAGTTTATTAATGTAACTAGCGGTCACCAAGACGCGTTCGTTACAATATTAATGTACTTAATAGGATCAACAGAAAATGGGTTTACATTTTGTTTGAATTTATAAAAACTTGAGCGTAGTGAAATTTATGAAATGTATTTTATTAACATTAGAATCAGTATATCTTGTCCAATTTCTTCGATTTTTAAACAGTTAGAAAAATTTGAGGTTTCTATGGGTTCGTTTACTAGGTAGAATTTATTGCTTAAATTTTCAGCATCAAGGAAGCTTTACCGTTGGCAGCCGTTAGCGAGGTCAGACACCAGAATGTTCCGGCAGTGGTCTCTGTTGTCTGCACCCGGCGGTTCGGTCAGGGCTCGGTGATGGTTACTTGCTGCTGCCCGAGATGAGAATCCCATTTCTTTCGTTCTTTTCCCTCCGAAGAAAACTCTGTACCGCTCGCACTACGGTGTGGCGTGTGTCACTTGTGTATCAGTGCACTGCCCAGGAAAATATTTATACCTGTAGGCTCAACAGATAAACAAAACACCCAAAGTTAATACCTGGCGAGTTCCTTTAGTGACTGGAATCACCCACCTCCCCCCCCCCTTTTTTCGAGGACGCACCTTACCAGAAAACGGAGTGAAGGACTGTTTCGTTCGCCGCCACCAGCTAACGGCGTTTAGCCGATCTTTTCCGAAACGGGCCCAAATGGAAAACGAAAAGCTATGCTGGACAATAAGTCCATGCCCAAGCCAGATAGTATGTTTAGTCATCAACCGAACGTCTAAATCTGGACACTTTGTTGCGACACGTACCACTGTTTGTTTGACCCGTGCCACACCGCCAAAATCTATCAGGTACTATACGAACACTCGGTGGCCAATAACACTGACACCTTGTAATTATTTATTCCCTACAAGCTGATAAAGTTTTCTCGTAATAATTCATTTCAGTTCTGAAGAATTACCAAAAAAACAAAACTTGTTATTTGGTCATTTCTCAGTTATAGAGTAATCTTTAATCCTTTTGCAAACTTTTTATACCTAATGTTAAAGGTATATTACGTCAGGTTTTGGGGAACTACTGAAAAGAGAAATTACTTTAGTCAATAATTTACGTCCATAAAATTTTCTTTCATTCCCATAATCCTGTCCACCACTGATTATCTGTCGCAGCCACAAAGGAAAACTGATTTTCTGTTTTATTGTTTTTCCTTTACCTGGAGGAGGTCATTTTTCCACGGTAAAAATATTCGAAAATTTCACGTGCCATAACCTTCATTTTGTTATCATGTATGGAAGGAGAGTATGAAGGTAAGGATTTATATCAAGAAGGTTATTCTACTGAGATGACATTAAGGATTTTTTTTATCCAGACAACGTTATATATAACACAATTATATTGTGCACAGGGCTCCCAGGAGAAAGGCGTGATTTACAAGTTTCATAAATGACATCGTACTGAGAGTGCAATAAAACCTAATGTGAGTCATTAAAAGAAATTTTTTGATTATATCTCTTGCGTGCCAGAATCTGGAATAAAAATGTTACTGCAGAAGTTATTCGCCCTCTGCACAGTGGTTTTTATAGCAGACTTTTAACATTGAAACACGCTTCTGCTAGCATGAAGAGATGCCACGAGTTCCTAGCTGCGTATTGCAGCGGTTGTTAGGTTGTTCTCATGGAGAAGTATAACTCCCCGTTTTTATTACTTTGACCCCCTACGAAGGGAAGTTGCTCATAACACCTGTATTATGGATAATGAAGTACGAGATTTGGGCCATCTCGTCTGATATATTCTTGGGAACTGCTCTTTGCTGCGTTGCCTGAATTAAAAGTGCCATAGACGACGACCTATGAATGACGTCGTATTTCGAGACACTTCCTCTGCTTTCAGTATGTTACGATCTAAGATACACTCTAATGGAAGACAAAATATTCACTATAAAATCATATTTAAAAAAAGACGGAATTTTAACATCCGAACAAATTAAAAATTAACTGAGCACACAGTCGTCCGTAGTATCCAAAATTAGAACATCCTGAATCAATCTTCTATTTAGTTACAGGTACTGCAAGAAGGAGTATACGTTTAATTTGAAATTGATTAAGAGAAATTCGCGCAGCGAATAAATAACTTAAAATACAGATGTCACAAAAGGACAGCTTTGAGGATATGGTGAAAATATGGCTATAACAGTAAATAAAAAAAAATTATCCTGCAAACAGCACAGTGATAAGTATGCATCTGAATTTTAATGGGGTTCAACCATTAGTGAAAATGACCCCTGACCATTAAGGCTAGAGAAAATCACTCAGGGTAACATGGAGAAGGTACAAGATTTGCTGATGAAAAACAGGAGGTATTGATCCAAGTATAACGGCGATATATAAGGAATTCCAATAACAACAGCATATCGCAATATGACACCATACTTGAATATGAGAACGTTTCCACACGTTAGGTCCCGAATTGTTTGACCATATATCAGAGAGCAGCGACAAAGCAAGTATCTAACTCCCTTTGCAGCCAATCCAATATATTTTGTCGAACAAAAGGGCAGTTCTTTGGCGCAGAGAAAGAGATGCTCTTTTGTAGTGTCTGAGGGTACTGCTTCCGGAAACCCTAACAAAGGATTATAGCTGTTGCGTGTTATCCTAAGCTTGTTAAGGAAGTACGTGCAATCTTCGTGTAGAGCAGGGGTGGGCAACCCAAATGATCATGCGGGCCACTTTGAAAATGCGTCATAACTCCGCGGGCGGCATATAAAATTATGTATTATATTAAATGTTCCGAGATGCCCACGCATTATGAGTTCGCATAATATAACATAATTATTCCGCGAACTGATCACTGTAAACTTATAAATAAAACATGCAATATCTGTCAAATATTCGCAAAAGTATTATTTTAAAATCAAAGTAATTTTTTTATTATAATTTTGACAGTTAATTTTGAAATATATGGATGCACAAATAATGTATTTTTTAAATACATTGGTTTTCACTACATTTGCAATTATAAACTAAGTACAATTTGAAAAAGTGTGATGAATCACGCGGGGCGAAAAAATCTTCCAATGCGGCCGCGGGTTGGCCAACCATGCTCTAAATCAAGTAAGATTCTTATTTTTTATTAATTTTAATGATTCAAAAAAGCTGCTCACTTTTATACGTGCTTCCGAATGTGCAAATTATTTTTCGTGAGAAAACTCTCAGCTATGGATATTTTTCTTCTGTATCTGAAATTTCTGAATCTCTCGCGGGCCGGATTGAAGCTGGTGGAGGGCCGGATCCGGCCCGCGGGCCGGGGGTTGCTCATATACGGTGTAGAGTGATGGAAACAGATCGCATTAACAGTCACAAATCATTGAACAAAATCTACTCAATAAACTTTAAAAAGAGAATTTCCTCATACACAAACCATCTAACTCTTGATATGGCTTCAAAAATTTTGGCATGCAATAGACGCATAAATTTCCTATGTCAGAATTTTTTTTTGACAATATTTTCTATTGTTTTTCTTGTTAATTAGCTCGCTGAACTTTTAAACTTCTATCTATCATTACCAACTCATGCACCAAGTGTACATTTAACTGAGAGATGGTCTCAAATGGCTTACGTGAGCACCAATAATTTTCGGTTCTGGCTGTCCCCAGTCTTGATTTCAGATGCACACATTAATACCGTGCTGCAAGTACCGCAACATGGCCGCAAGATCAACAAAGAAATAATTAACGAGTTTCAGAATTGTTTGAAATACGTGAATATATTAACACTAAACAGTTATTAAATTTTTAGAACTTCAGTTTAGAGAGACGATTTTATTGGTAGGTCTAAGAGGCAGCTGGGTAAGTTGAAACAACAGTTGAAATTTTCTCATTTCGCAGAATATATTTGTTTTACTTTTAATACGGTTTTTTAATTAAAGTGGCGTATGAACTACGAATTAATACTGATTCTAAATCTTAATTAGATTAGAGGATGTGAGGTATTCAAATAGAGAGTGAATTCAGTTCGTGATTTGCCATCTTGGATCAAGGTGTCTGTAATGTATGGAGGGTCATAAATACGCGTTGAAATTGATGATGTAACAAAGTAATGCGACAAATCTTGTTGGTTCAAAGACGTAATTTTTTTATGTTATGTAACCTAAATAAATGCATTGTTATTATTTTTCACTCAAAAAATTTGCCATAACAGCACCTATATCCGAAGTGAAAAAACTGCCGTCAGTTATATTAAATTTAGGATCAGGAATAACTGATAATTTTTCCAATATTTTCGCTATCGAGTTTTATTTGAAGGTAGTAAGAATTTTATATCATCTTCCTGTAAATACTGCCACTTCATCAGATTTTTGATTAGATTAGATTTGTTTGATTTGCTAAAATGTGAGAGCAGTTTCGATTATGTGAAAAAGTTCCTGACGCAGTTATTAAAGTCGATAATATAACCAAATAAATCTGTGTGTCACTTACTTACATACTTAATAAACATTCCAAAAGCAATTGTTTACTACAATAATTGATGTTCGTGAATTTTAAAATAAACTCTGTTTGATAACTACAATTCTACATAACTTTTTAAATAAAAAAGAAAAATAGAACAAATACACACCACTGGTATATATAACTTTGTTTCCGTTAATTATCCTTGAAATATATGTTACTCTCTTTACCATATTTACCATTAAAATTAAGAGTATTTGAGAAAGTAAAATGTCTTCTGAATTATAAATCCTTGTCTGGAGTTAAATCAATAAAAAAAATTTCTTTTTGAACTTACTCCTCGTCGATTTCGAGGAGATTAAGGGAATTATTGAAGTTAAGGAACGGGAAGGAATTCGGCCATTACCATTTAAAGGATCTCTCCCGGCATTCGCCTAGACTGATTTGGATTAAACATAGAAAATCCAAATGTGGAATGCCGGACGGGGATTCGAACCCGCGTCCTTCAAAATGCGAGGCCAATGCCTTACTACTTACCCGCTCGTCATTATTTCTACAGGTATAACGTTATAATAGAAAGCTATAGAGAATTTAATCTCTATCGCTACAGTTACCGTTGATTACGGAAATTATATTCATTTCTAGAGTTTACGTATTCAGATTTCATTCCAATAAGTCCAACTGAAAGGCATATATATTTAAAGTGGCTTACATCAATCAACTGTACTTAAAGTTAGGTGATTTTGAAGAATACAGTAATACAATTGTATCCATAAATACAGTATCCTAAAACAGTCCGCTGAAAATGCCAAAATATTAATTTTACAAATGGATTAACTCTTCATTACAAAACAGTCCATTTGGTGTTTGAAGGGGCTTTTAAAAATGCACGTTTAATTAGTGACCGAAACAAACAAATGCATTGGATAATTAAAAGTAAATTAATGCGATACGTTGTGAAACATGCCGATAATGGGTAGAGAGTTAAAACCGCAGATACGTGTAAAAAGGCAAAAAAAGGTTATTAATCACCACGTCACATCAGATTACTGAAGGGATGATTGATTTAAAGGATTACATACGGTGCAGACCTGAGTATAAAAAATGAGCTTTACATTTCATTTTGCAATGGCGCACAGTTATCTCAGAAATAATGTTCTGGTACGTTCTGGACTGTAAAAAGACATGTGAGAAGTTTTTCACTTCACAAAATTCAATCGATAATTTTTTAATGCAGAAGGTAATTCATACAATAACACCGCATTAATTTTCAGTTTAGATACTATGATTATTTGGTTTCAACTAAAGCAAATGTTTCTGTAGACATTTCTATAATTTCTTTAGAAGTAGAACCTGTGCCAGAGAAGAATTCGTTTATTTCTTCGTTACATTATCAGTTACTACTCCTTTGTATGACGTCAATTAAATACACAATATCAGAAAATTTCATCACTTACCAGATCATGCTTTTAAAACGATAAATAAATAATTAATATTTGATAAAAATTAAAAATTGGTTCGCAGCTGTGGTGTGAATTATCGTAACATGATAGGACATATCTCAGATTTTAAATCATACCCTCTGGTTTGAGACTATGAAAAGCGCTATCAAAATCTCTTCAGTGGTTTTTTTTCGCAATGCCGTAACAAATACTGTAAAAACAATTGTTTTACTTCTAAGGTTATCCAAATACTCAATTACTATTATTTAAATTTCTTTAGTTAATATTCATAGCGCCATTAAAGATTAATGATAACAATGCAGATACATGCAGTTAGCTCTTACGATTGCAGTGTAGATTCTGAATTAGAGTTGTCATTGTATTGAAACAATAGAACGTTAATGCTAAAATGATCCGCTACTAGAAGAAATTAGTTTTCTGCGACAGAAGTATTAAATATAAGTGGTAGCACGGGTTTATAGAAAGAAAGGTAAATGAACTCGAGCGAAATTTTTTACAAATTTTATTCTTTTTTTTGTCGAAACGAGAAAATACTTTGCGACGATGAAAATCAAAATGATAAATAAAAAAATATGTAAAGAAACGTTTAGGGTTATCCTTTAAACTTGAACGGAATATCCAGGGAATAACGAGAGGACAAATTTGTGAACAGGTGTTGCGTTAACATCAGTGTTCTATTTGGAAATCAAGTAACATCTAAGCAAGCAGATTAGTTAGTGTAATTTATGGTGATTAAATACCCATTATTTCTCAAAAGTACTCACGCGGACTTTAATGAGTTAACATACGACGACTCCCATAATTCTAGCACACAATACCAACCTTCTTTCCTTCACTGTTTTTCGATATGTAGTCAGTGCCTTAGATTCTCTAAACACTCAGGAAGTAGACTAAAACACAATGAAAATTAAAACAAATCACATTTCCCAGGGGAAATTTTACTAGGGTTTTATATGTAGTCGACATTCATGACATCTGAAACATCTAGGACAAGAAACTGGCGGCTTTTTTAAGGAACCAATCTGGCATTCTCCTGGATTGATTTCGGAGTAAATGTAAAAGAAAACTCTGGACGGCGGAACCAGTATCCAGTCCAAGAATTTAAGTCCATAAAAATGTTCTCTAATAATTCTGTATATTACTACTATTTCAAAAACGAAAGATGTCACACAAAAATGGAAAATTAAATAAAGGAGTGATCTCAGTGAGTACTCAAATATGCGCATTAGCTGTAACCAATGGAACAATGAGCAGTTTAAAAATAACTTGCATATTGTAGCTAAACAACATTTTAATGCTGCGCTACTTCAGTGAAAACTGAAATACTGCAGTAAAATATAATTACAGGAGAGAGTCGATAATCCGAACTAATTGGGATCGAGGGTGGTTCAGATTATCGATTTGTTCAGACTATCGATTTATTCAGATTATCGATTTGTATAGTTACGGTCTGTATAGTTTTTATTTTTCCTTTATAATGACATTAACTATTTCATAATTTTACATACCCCAAGCAAAAGAAATCTCTTATTTTCATCGGCTTCATTTTGAAGGCACTTATCCTTCCTTTTAGAAGATAAACATGTCATTATATGCCTATAATGTTGGTTCAAGATACTAAAGCCAACAGAACTCACCAACATAGCAAAGGCTCAGGACGAACGCGGCAGGTTTCAGGTTTCTAAAAGAAAGTCAAAACTGCCGTCACCCTGAAAGAATTGTTGTCGCGTCATGGTTACAACAAACATTCAGCCTTAAAGCCAGAGTGCGGTTGGTCACGAGGATATTGTTGCGATAATACAACAAGAATAGCAAGGTGTAAAACTCATTTTACTTAGTTCTTTGTTAGTGGAAACTCCCAACCAAACAAGCGCAAAGGTGTTCTGTACAGTACTGTAAATCTGTAAATAGAAACAAAATTGAAGCTTCCGTAAAATAGTGCACAATTCGTTAAAAATATTTAAAGAGTTGAATAAAATTTTCTCGGGTAACTAGTCCCTCGACTTTCCGGTCGTCTCAACCCTGCCGCCATTATCAACTTACTGAGTCAAGTCAGTGAGTCACTTGAGAATGGCGGCAGAGTTGTGACCACTGAAATGTCGTGTTTAATGGATGGACTATCTCGGCTAGTTACCCTAGAAAATTCTATTCATTTTCAGCGCCCAGAAAGCATCCAGTCTTATATTTAAAGAGTTGTTCTGATAATTGACGTTTCGGTTAATTGACGTTCGGATCATCGACGCTCTACTTTACTAAACTGTAAAACACTATTACTATGCTACATTCTCGCATACCCCTCATACTACTACAGCGGAATTATGCGTATAAACTCTAATGGGTACCGGTAACAGAAATATTAGAAAAACAAACTGAAACATTTAAGCGGTAAAACAATGGAACAACACAATTCTAAGTAGTAGCAAGAGAGGGGTTCAAGCTCAGGTCCTGGAAATTCAATTCTAACATTAAATTGTAAGTATGAGGTACTGAGAATAACGACTAAACAATAATGAGTGACATTTGTTATTATATAAATACACATACATTAAAAAGTTTGCAATACCAACTGTTACTGTTATAATTGTAAGCAAGTCTCATTGGAATTTCTTAGAATTAATTAGGAATAAAAGTTAAAGTTTAATGGAATTACATGCCAAATTCCTGGCATGAAAATGTTTCTTGGAAATTTTTTAAAACTATCTAGACAACTATATAAAAATTAATATGTAGGGCCTAATTTAGTCACTAGATATTGTGCTGTGTAAATGAGGGGTAATAAAAAAAGTCCTACTTCTTCGGAGTGCCAGGCCAGGATGTTAACCATCCATTCATCAGATTCCGTCATCATATCTGCTTTAACAAATGGGGGAAGCTCATAATTCAAGTTTCACTAGAATTCTTGATAAAATTTCATTTAACGAAGTTTGTAGGCTTATCGTAAATATGATGCCTTCTCGTTCATTAAAAGCCTTTCAAATTCCTACAGTGTAGTTCTCATAAATCGTTATGCGTCGTGAAATCATACCTATAAATTCGTACAGAGCCTGGTGGATGAGTGATATTCTTCGGAATATGGATTTTTGAGGGACCATGAGTGATTCATTAGGCACCCATCCATATTTCGAGTTTTTCTAAATCACGACAAAAGAATACTGGGATGGTAACTTCAACTAAGCCATGGTTCGCTATCAATGATGCTCTACAGACACGCCGAGGAGAAATATGCCCTAAATAGAAGGAAAACAGTAATATTTCGTTGATTAAGAGCGGACAACGAGAGAAAGAACGCCTGATAGAAACGGTTAAAAGGTAAATCTACGTGCTGTTGCAAGTGTGGTATCAGTTAGCATATGAGATCACCAAAAACCCATTAAGATATTTAAATGGAAAAATAAGTGATTAACATAAAACGAATGAAGCGAAATAAGTTCCTCAGACTATAAAACAACTTAGTATACCTAATTTATCCTGTAAGCTTTTTTAACCGTAATTTCCTTATGACGAAGTGTAACCTCGTCACAGAACGTCTAAAATTATAACGGAATTACTTTATAACTTCATCTTAGTTTTATTTTAATAACTGCTGTAATAATAAAGGTTCTGTTAAATAACTAATATTAAACAGTATTGATTTTCTGCAAATTTGTTTACTTCATTCAATTGCTTGGCCACAAAGATGAGTTCCATGTTATTTACCACATGTAAGTAAAATAAGAGCTAAACCAACACATTAATAAAACATAGATACGAAAAAAAAATTTTTTTCTTGAAATTCCACAAACTGTTGACTGACATAGTGCTTTAAGGTTTAGTGTATCTTCTCAACACAAATAAATAATGAAGAAAGAAAACTGATTTTTAATTTTTGGTTCAAACAGTATAACATCAAGAAATTTGCTATATAATGGCTTACTCATTCCAAGTATTTCATAGGGCTTTATTAAGTGACTAATTTTTCCCTGGATGCAGCTCTCAGCCAACATACTTTTGCTGACAGACAAAAGCGATGTTCCCTAACCTGCCATTCCTTAAACGTGCCGGCTCCAGCCTCGTCTAATGAACCCGCAAGTGATTATCAAAACTTAATTATCGGGTTAACTAATGGGCTGGAGACGAAGAGTTGGTCCAAGTTTGGCCTGCGTGAAGTCACCCCCGTTGACCAACCCCACCACCCGTCTACCCCTAACTCAAAATGCCTCTTTTAGGCACAAGGAAAGGGATGATCACAGCTGTGGTTGAATGCTCTGCTCCCAAAATTTTCCTCCCAACTGGCCCCAATAACTGAATTAAATAGTATTTAATGCCACCACAGCAGCCGCCCCTCTGCGACCGACTGGAAGGAGGAATAAAAAGTGACTTTCGGTTTAGTCCAAGGGAGAAAAAAATTAATAATGAAAATCTTTGCTCCAGACTTTTTTTTTGCGTGTGCTGGGTTGAGCGTTCCTTATTCCATATGCAAATGGAATTTGTCCTTTCTGAGCTCTTTATTAGTTCACGAGCTTAAATCATTTCGTTATGTAAAAAGGGAAACTTGACGCAAGAAAAAGAGAGAAAGAAGTTTTCCATCTGGGCTGCCCCTCGAGTTTACGGCCTCATTACTTTCAGCTGCGGAACGTTGGCCATACTGCGAGAAGTTGAATAATGGATGCTTCCCGCGTGCTCGTTGCGTGATATGAGAGATGTCTGACCGTATTAGGTGAAAAATCCAGCTTCTAAAGCAAACAAGTTGTAATTTTAGAATTTTTTGTAATTTCTCTGATTTTTTTTAAAATTATTACAGCAGTCAATTTTCATATGTACTGCAGTTTTCTGGGATCTGAAAATAAATGACAAGAACGATAATACTCCCTAATTACAGAAAAATTTAAACCTTTTTCATCGAGCATGGCGGGTAGTGGTAACACTCTTTCCTTACATTCAGGATGAAATGCGTTTGAATTACCACCCGGCCATCCAGATTTGAGTTTTCCATGATTTTCCGAAATCTGGAGTATACGGGGTTTGAAGCCATAACTAAATTTACCGGTTATTATATGGATGAGCTACAGGTAACTCCGTTTGGTACAGAATTTGTGCTGACGCTGTTAACAATGCTAATGCAATAACACAGCAGCAAAATACAAAGTGTCAAACAAAAAAAAAATTCATTCCACCCTGAGATACTGGCTCAATTATTCATTACTGGTTTCCTGAAAATACAGTGAGTATCAAGAAAGAATGTGCATACAATTCAATGAAATATCGATTGCATTTCAGGTGTCAGTAGTATTTACTCAACATAACAATGATGCAGAAACTCACAAAACGATAGCTCTATGTATGTCGAACGGTAATATCTTTAAAGCACACATTATATGTTTCAGAGAAGATATTCCAATATAAATGACTGTATATCTCAATTCAACAATAATTTTTTCGAGGTAGTTTATATTGACGAGTTATAATATTTACTATCAGTGTATGACAAAATAACCAATTCAGTTCAGCACTTACACTTTTAAGATTAATTTTGTATTCCCAGTGGTATTGTTGTAATCTAGCTTCTACTGTATGTTTTCTTAACATCGGCGACAAAATGTGTCCACAATGTCATGTTCTTCTTACTATTTAATTCTTTTGCATTTGAGTGACCAATTTTCCAGTTCAAAATAAAAGAATTTTTTTACAACCTACTTTGGGTTTTGCCCCATTTAGGTTTTTTAAAAAAAAATAATAAAAAAAATATAAAAAAACTGTACATATAAACGTTAATATACAGTATAATCTACATCTACATATATACTCTGCAATTCACAAAATTGTGGGTGGCAGAGGGTGCTCAGCACCAAAGCTAATCTCTTTGCTGTGCATTCCAATCCCTAATGGTACGAGGGAAAAAAGAATTCATATAAGAATCAGTCCGGCACCTTATTTCTCTAATTTTATCTTTCCTGTCCTTCCGACTCAAATAGGTTGGTGGAAGAAGTATTTCACTACACTCATGAGTGAAAGTTGGAGTACGCATGTTTTCCAATAAGTTTAAACGAAACGTGTGTCGTCTATCTACCAGAGACTCCCAACCTAATCTACTAATCAGTTCTGTGACGCTTTCATAAGGACTGTAGCAAGCGGTCACGAATCGAGCGGCTCTTCTCTGTACTTTCTCTATACTTTCGATCAATCCCTTACGAAACGGGTCCCAAATGGCACAACAATAATCCAAATGTGGACGCACAAGAGATTTGTACGCTATCTCCTTTGTTTGTTCATTACAATTTTTCAAGATTCTACCTATGAATCGCAGCCTAGAATTTGCTCTACCTACTAAAGAATTAATGTGTATGTCCCATTTCATGTTCCTTTGTACTGTTACTCCCAAATATTTCATAGAATCGACCATATCAATAACTGTATTGTATTAACTCGTATTTCTGAACAATCGGATTCTTTTTGTTAGTTATGCTCATTGTCTTGCACTTTTTACAGTTTAGAGTAAGTTGCCACTCAGCGCACCAAGCCAAAATAACATCCAGATCGCGCTGAATTTCTAAGCAATCGGCCAAAGTTCTTACTTCCCTATAAATAACCGCATCATCAGCAAACAATCTAAAAAGGCTTTTCACTTTGTCTCCGAGATCGTTTATAAAAATTAAGAAAAGAAGTGGTCCTATTACACTTCCTTGAGGTACACCCGATGTAACATCTAGATTAGAAGAACTTTCTCCTTCAACGACAACATACTGCGACCGACCAGTTAGAAAATCCTTTATCCATTCACAAAGCTGATCCGATATACCGTACGCTCGAAGCTTCGCTAAAAGGCGGTTGTGTGGCACAGAGTCAAAGGCTTTCTGGAAATCTAAAAAAATTGCATCTACTTGTGAACCTGTATCGATAACTTTCATTACGTCGTGTGTAAATAGGGCCAGCTGTGTTTCACATGATCTTTTCTTCCGAAATCCATGTTGATTTGTTGTAAGCAAATTATTATAATCTAGAAAATTCATAATGTTCGAGCATATAATATGCTCCATAACTCTACTACAAACAGATGTTATAGATATGGGACGATAGTTCCCAGGATCACTTCGATCACCTTTTTTGAAAATCGGAGTTACTTGCGCGATTTTCCAGTCTGAAGGTACTTTTCGCTCTTCTAATGATTTACTGAATATATCAGACAGAAATGGCCCGATTTCTGCAGCATACTCTGAAAATACTCTTACTGGAATTCCATCCGGGCCCGGTGCTTTCCCCCACTTCAGGAGCTCTAATTGCTTAACGATACCTGCAGTATCTATTCGTAATGATTCCATCACCGACTCGCCACGGCGTGGGAAAACGGGAATACTATCCTTATGTTCATTTGTAAATGAATTTTGAATACAGTATTTAGTACGTTAGCTTTATCGCGGCTTTCATTAACCTCGGAACCTTCACGAATTAGTGCTGGAATATTGCTGTTGGTACAATTAACTTTCGTACATACGACCAAAATTTCTTTGGGTTTTCTGTGAGACTCTTAGAGAGAGAGTTGGAGTGAAAATCGTTAAAGGCCTCGCGCATTACATTCTTAATACGTCCTCTTAAATCAGCTAAGGTTTCTAAATCGCTGCGACACCCCTTCCTTCTTGAGCGTGCGTGTATTTTCCTTTGTTTTTTGAGTAATCTTTTGACTTCGCATGTGTACCACGGTGGATCATCCTCTCCCTTTATTGTCCGCTTTGGTATATGTATTTCCATTCCTTCCCTGACTATATGTATAAAACGATGCCACATCTCTTCAACGGTGTCCTTTGTTGACTTGAAGTTATGGTATTTATTCCTCAGGTAGGTTCTAAAACACTCCTTTGAGGCCTTACTGAATCTGTATACAATCCGCCCTTTTTTCCTTTTTCGCTCGGTCATTAATTTGATAGTCGCAATTACCGCTTTGTGATCGCTTATTCCTGTGGTCGTTGAAATGTCGGTGAATAATTCTGGCCTGTTGGTAACCAGCAAGTCTAAAATGTTTTCGCTACCGTTATGACACCGCGTAGGTTCATTAACTAGCTGCTCGAGATGATTATCTGACAACAAATCGAGAATTACTTCAGAAGCTGCCTTATCCCTGCTACCTGTGATGTGAACGTAATTACGCCAGTCAATATAAGGCAGATTGAAGTCGCCTCCTAGAATCATAGCATGATCTTTAAAACGGCTAGCTATACTATTTACATTATTTCTTAACTCCTCGACGATAGCTATATCCGAATCAGGTGGACGGTAGAAGGCACCTATGATGAGTTTTGACCCAGCAACGTTGAGTTTAATCCATATGATTTCACAGTTCGTATCGACGTCTATTTCATTACATGGGAGAAATTTACTCACAGCTATAAATACCCCACCTCCATGAGAATGTAATCTGTCTTTACGAAAAACGTTCATGCTATCTTTAAAAGTTTCGGCGGAACTTATTTCCGGTTTCAACCAACTTTCTGTACCGATAACGATATCCGCTTCTGTACTACAAATAACGCTTTCAAGTTCCGGTTGTTTGTTACAAACGCTTCTACAGTTAATTACGAGAACTTTTAACTGACGAGATTCTTTTACGTTGCTCCTACATTCCGGTGTTGCTATCTGATTGGGTTGCCCGTAGCTGAATTTCGTGTTTCGGGTCTTCCTCCCTCAGCCTAAAAAACCACCCAGTGCATTCCACACGGCCCCTGCCACCCGTGTAGCCGATTCACGTGTGTAGTGCACACCTGACCTATTAAGGGGAACCCTACAAGACTCGACCCTATGGCGAAGATCGAGAAATCTGCAGCCAATGTCATCACAGAAACGTCGTAGTCTCTGGTTCAGCCCCTCAATACGGCTCTGAACCAGAGGTCCACAATCAACTCTGTCTACGATGCTACAGATGGTTAGCTCTGCCGATATCTTGCGGTCACTGGCCACAGAGTTCACCCTTTCAGCCAGCCGCCGGAAGGAGAAGGATAACCTCCGACCCAAGGCGACAGGCATCATTGGTGCCGACATGAGCCACAATCTGTAGTTGGCTACACCCCGTCCCCTCTATGGCATCCGGGATGGCCTGTTCCACATCTCGGATCAGGCCACCCGGAATACACACTGAATGGACGAGAGGAACAGAATAATAAAATGAACCTTGTATGAATATTTTGTGATCTAGAAAAAGCATTTGACTGTGTAAATCATGAATTACTTATGAATAAAATGGAATACTATGGTATGTTTGGAACAACAGGGAAATGGTTAAATCATACATGGAAAGTGGAATCCAATAGGTTTCCATTTTTATTCTAAATTCAGTAAAGATATTAAACATCAATGACCTTCCTGGAAACTCATCTGGCAAAGTTAAGAGTGTTTTATTTGCAGATGACACTAACCTGACTGTGAGAAAAACACCAAACAGAAATCTAGAATTTAATGTAAATGAAGTACTTAGTGAAGTAGCAAATTGGTTTAAAAATTCATTGAAATTAAATTTTGAGAAAAAAAAAACATTATATTAGGTTTAAAACAAAATAATATGCACAGCAAGAATTACAAGTTAGCTATAAAAATAACCAATCTTAGAAACAATATAAAATTCCTTGGTATTAAAATCAATGAGAAACTCTGTTGGCACGAACAAGTCACTTCACTACTGAATAAGTTAAGTAGTGTCACCTTTGCAATACGAACACTTTCTCTAACAGCAGATCAAGAATTGATGAAACAAGTGTACTCCTCAAATTTTCATTCAGTGATGTCATATGGTTAATTTTTTCGGGGAAACTCTTCACAAAGTAAAAAAGTTTTCATAGCACAGAAAAGAGCTATTAGGATGCTGTATAGGGTAAAACCAAGAACTTCTAGCAGACAACTTTTTTAAAACAACTCAATATTCTTACAATGACTTCTCAGAATATTTTTTCTCATGTGCTTTGTCATAGAACATTTTAACCTGTTTACATCTAATTCACAGACACACAATATCAATACAAGAACATCCATAACATGCACAAAATACATACATCTTGTAAGCACCTTAGAATTTGGATAAATTCTAGTTTGCTTAGCTTAAAATATAAGGGAGGGAGTAAGCTTTCCAGTATACATACACAGACGGAAAAAAAAATCCCAACACCAAGAAAAAATTATTGTAGAGTAATGAAATTTGGACAATGCATTTGTCAAGTTAACATGTTTAATTGATTAAATTTTCAAGATCACAGGTTAATTTAAGCTCAAGAAAATGCATTTCAAATGTGAAATACTGTTAAATTAATAGCCGGTGTAACCTCCAGAATTTTGAATGCAAGCCTGCAAACGTGAATGCATTGTGTCATACAGGTTTCGAATGTCACTTTGTGGTATGGAGTTCCATGCTTGTTGTACTTGTGCTGTCAATACTGGGACGGTCAGTGCTGGCTGTGGATGATGCTGGAGTTGTCGTCCAATGATATCCCATACGTGTTCAATTGGAGACAGATCTGGTGATCTCGCAGGCCAAGGTAAATGTCGACACTCTGTAGAGCACGTTGCGAGACAACAGCGGTATGAGGGCGAGCGTTATCCTGTTGAAAAACTCCCCCTTGAATGCTGTTCATGAATGGCAGCACTACAGGTTGAATTACCAGACTGACGTACAAATTTGCAGTCAGTGTGTTTGGTATAACCACAAGAGTGCTCCTGCTGTCATAGGAAATTGCTCCCCAGACCATGACTCCAGGTGTAGGTCCAGTGTGTCTAGGCCGCAGACAGTTTGGTTGCAGGCGTTCCCCTGGCCTCCTTCTGACCAACACTCGGCCATCACTGGCACCAAGGCAGAACCTGCTTTCATCAGAAAACACAACAGATCTCCAGTGTTGGTCAGAAGGAGGCCAGGGAACGCCTGCAACCAAACTGTCTGCGGCCTAGACACACTGGACCTACACCTGGAGTCATGGTCTGGGGAGCAATTTCCTATGACAGCAGGAGCACTCTTGTGGTTATACCAAACACTGACTGCAAATTTGTACGTCAGTCTGGTAATTCAACCTGTAGTGCTGCCATTCATGAACAGCATTCAAGGGGGAGTTTTTCAACAGGATAACGCTCGCCCTCATACCGCTGTTGTCTCGCAACGTGCTCTACAGAGTGTCGACATGTTACCTTGGCCTGCGAGATCACCAGATCTGTCTCCAATTGAACACGTATGGGATATCATTGGACGACAACTCCAGCATCATCCACAGCCAGCACTGACCGTCCCAGTATTGACAGCACAAGTACAACAAGCATGGAACTCCATACCACAAAGTGACATTCGAAACCTGTATGACACAATGCATTCACGTTTGCAGGCTTGCATTCAAAATTCTGGAGGTTACACCAGCTATTAATTTAACAGTATTTCACATTTGAAATGCATTTTCTTGAGCTTAAATTAACCTGTGATCTTGAAAATTTAATCAATTAAACATGTTAACTTGACAATTGAATTGTCCAAATTTCATTACTCTACAATAATTTTTTCTTGGTGTTGGGATTTTTTTTTCCGTCTGTGTATAATTTTCATTGCAAGTATAGGAAGTGGGAAACGTTTCAAGCAGGAATCAATACAGCAAGCCAATTCAATAAATAGACCATTTTAAAAGCTGTAAAGACCCACAACACTTAATATAAGCAATAAATAAACATTTATAATAGTAAAAAAAATCTTTTCACTAACCTATAATAGGTTAATCCATTATTGTCCAACTTGCAAACAATAGATTTTTGCTACGTGATTATTTCACTAATTTTCGACACAAGTAGTAAAATAATTTCAAAAGAAAACTAAATTCATGAAAATTCCATAGTTTCAGGTCATGTAAATAGCTTAAATAAATTTTTAAACACCTCATGGAAAACACTTTCACTTTTAACATTTTTTATCATACGTTTTCGATAATTTCACAAACTAAAAGTAGATTCCCTGAAAGACCCGCAAAATCTAGTATAACATATTTAAATTTCTGAACATTTCATGCAGTATAACAGATTTTAGATCAATTTGAAAGTTATTTTGTCACTAATCACAATGTGGCAATTTCGAATTTAAATTGCGATTAAACCAAGCCACTTCCATAAATAAAATTACTGTTAACACATGTACTTAAATTCAAAGAAAATTCATATAACTCCACTTTTTTATATAAACAACACTTTAATAATTATGAACCAGAAACCAAGGGTGTGCTAAATAGTCTTCACACCCGATCTTGCTAGACTCATAACTTGGCCATTTTACAACCAATCATGATAAAATTTACATCATTGGAATCAGAATTTTTTATAGAATACGATAACATTAATTATATTATGATAATTTGCAATCTAGCAGGGTTGCTAAAAAACTGAAGAAATTAACATATAAATTGGGGAATCACCACTGAACTTTCGGAATCTTTTATCAATAAGCTGGTTAAACTAAATTCGTTTACAAGCAAACTAATAATTTGAAAATTCTCACTAAATACTTTTTATGTACCTTAAAGACAAGACTACATGCAGGTAAAGTTTGAACACTTTCTATAATCATAATTATTTTACACTATTTGGGTAAGTAGTTGGATACTCAATGTCACGCAGATGGGTATATAAGCGGGAACCTTGGAGAGGGGGTTGTCTTTACTCTGGGAACGTTGTGTAAAATGAATCTGCGCTGGTAGTTTTGGTGGGTGTCGGATGGGTAACCAGAACTGTGTGAGCCAGACTAAGAACATGTGTCGGCCATGATGATTTTCTTTACCAGAGCATGGTGTCAACAACTGTTATGAACTTATGAATTTTCTAAAGGGGTTTTCGGTTGGTTCTATTCTCTCCATAACCTTGAAATTTTTTGAAAAGTTTATTCGATAGCCTGCTCAACTATAGAATGCAAATTTTTTAAAAATATGACTTTGAAAATAAACTTCAATTTTTTGTTCAAGTGAACTTTTTTGTGATTTTAGTAGACTGAAACCTTTTCTAAGTTTGTGGGATCTCAAAGCCCCAAGGAATATTCTATTGTGGGTTGCACAGTGGTGAACTTGACCGGAATCAGTGGAATTGAGAATAAGATTTTATTGAAGAAAACTAAATTTTATGCAGAGACCAACTAGAAGCTCAAGCCTCTTGTTGCCATTACACCTGGGCTGCCATTAGCAACTTCAGCACAACAAGGGTGAATGATGAAATGACTTTGAAACTAACCATTATATCTGAATCATTCACTTCCATAGTGTTGAAAGATATTAACAAAGTCTGTGGAATGCTTCACATAGTGGTCACAATGGCTGACCAATGTACGCAATAAATGGGTCAGATATTTTTGCCAGCGAGTATGTCGGAGCTCCAGTATCACTGATGATTGATTACAGAGATACACTATATTTGTGTATCTTTGGCAGCCCAGGTGTAATGGCAGCAAGAGGCTTGAGCTTCTAGTTAGTCTCTGCATAAAATTTAGTTTTCTTCAATAAAATCTTATTCCAATTCCACTGATTCCGTTCAAGTTCACCACTGTGCAACCAGGCTGCCGTAAGTGGGCGGCACAATCGAGAGGGGCGGCAAAATGAGCGATCGACAGTCGCCGCTCCGCAATAGTTGCCACTCCATTGTCGCCGCGACGAATACGGCGTATTGTGTAACGGGCGACTTTTTTTTTTTAGCTCAACAGCTCTGCGGGCGGGCGGCAACACTCGGGATGGCAACAATGGGGGTGGCAAATAATGTTCGAAGGGGCGGCAATCTCACAGTTTTCTGACCCGGTTCGGAAAATTTCCTAAATCCCACCACTGGCTGTAGTTAGACAGGGGGCAGGCATCATCGGTATTGCACGCGGGCGCTCAAACAGCTAGCGGCGGGCCTGTGTGCAACCCACAATAGATTATTCCCTGGGGCTTTGAGATCCCACAAGCTGGTTTTATTTGTTCTTTCCTTCTCCAGATTTTTCTGAGTGGATGTAGAAATGTCTACATGGTACCAAAAATTAGATGTAATTTTTTTGGACAAGTATAAGTGGCACTTCAACAGAGACAGCACATTATGATTGAGATCAGACAGGAAACAATGAATGCATTTCCCAAGAAGAGCAAGTGTACAATGAAAATTCATTTAGCTTTGGCACTGTCCATATGATGGCTGACGAAGTGTGGTACTATGTCCTAGCCCGGTGTGTCCAAACTAGTGTAAAAATAATGCAATGTAATGTTGGAAAAACAGAATCCACCACATTGGGTTTTGTGCCAAGCAACTGCTTCGTGTTACAGAATAAATGTCTTTGGGTAGTTAAAGAATATTCATATTCTGTGAACTTTGAGCATGTCTGAAAGTACCATCATCCAACTTCGAAACATG